>JAJLZG010000007.1:0-623355 GCA_030572075.1 Yamadazyma ubonensis | reverse complement strand
AATGATAGATGTATGGTAACAATTGAACTTCAAAAAAGATTACTTTGCAGATGCTTTTTCTAAGTCTTTTTTAGAAATTCTGAGAAACTCTAAAAAAGTCTTAAAAGTAGGTCAGGCTATCACATAATAAAAGGACACGTATTTAACAACGCAGCCGGATTCCCAAGCTCGATAGAAGTCTAATTAGTAAACACAGCTTAATATTTAAACTCATCAAAATCCTAGATTTTGAAAATAACTTCTGTAATTAATATTTTATAAATAAAATGAATCCAGAAAACACTACCTCTACTATTACTAACTCATACGACTATGAGATCAAGGTTTTTCAAGTTCAACAAAGGTTGCTCAGGCACAATAATTTCTTCCTCAGTTTGACATGTCTAAATAGTGTCAAATAATGGTGAAGTTCACAATTAACTAAACTTTTGAAAAATATATTTTCTCGTTTTTTCAATTTGATAATCAGAAAGAGCTCGAGAGATTCTTGGTATTTTGCAATTTGTAAAATTTAGTTATAACAGTAAGAACATAAAGCATTTATGGTTTCTTGTTGCCAAATCGCCTGGTTAGCTCAATCGGTAGAGCATTTGACTCTTAATCAAAAGGTTGCGGGTTCGAGCCCCGCATCGGGCTTGGGTTTTTCTTTTTTTGACAAATTTAGTTGGAATTAAGTGCAGCTATTGCAAAAATTCGATTAAACTTAAAGATTATATTGTACCTATTCATAAATAATTAGTCCAGTTTTTCTAACTCATCAACTTTAACTAAGGCCTCAAATTTTTCCAACTTTTCAAGTGAACGTGGAGGAGATTCTCCTCTTTTACTGTTATAGACATAGATACCATTTTTCAAAGCAGCTTTACGCTCATCTCTCTTATAAAAGACATAAATCACCGATATTGTTACCACGAAACAAAGACTAAAAGCTGCACAGGTTGCAAAACCCTTTGGATATTTAGGGGAATCATCGGTAGGAAATACAATTCTACTGATCCATGCACTGGATTGCAAACCAATAATATAAATAGCAGTCCACTCAATAGCTCTCAAATTATTATCTTCTCTCAATATATCACTGATCAATGGGTTGAATACAGAACTTTGAGACCACGACCAATAAGCTAATAAATAACCAGTCCACTTTGCAGTTTCCGGTACATCCCAAAGAGCCAATAAGAAGTTTGCAATGAAATTCATTAAAAATGAAAAAATGATGAAACCAAACCGCTTTCTGGTTAAATCTGCACCAACACAGACAATCATAATCCAAATTAAACCTAAACCTGGAGGAATTGTTGTTAAGTTATTGATTCTAGCGTCTGTAAATCTATTCAAAGATTCTAACCATAAACCAAAAGAACCTGAAGAAGCACTATTAGTATTAAAACCAAACATATTACATATCGATAGTAACCAGAAGTGCCATGACTTGAACATTTTTGACCAAGTTTCCTTATCGAAGAAAGATTTGACAGTTGGATTAACATCTGAACCATTTCGCTTCATTCTCTTTCTCGCTAGTCTAATCTCATCGTCCGTTAGAAATATGGAGTAACATTTAATTGGTGTTCCTGGATGCATTATAACAGCAAGGAAGGCAACAGCAAAAGAAATTATACCATCGATTATGAACATCCATTGCCAACCAGTCAAACTACTATTAGGACCAGGAATTCTAGTAGCAGCAGCTTGAAGTAAGCCAGAAGTTAAAACCCCTAAGAATTGACCACAATAAAATAAGGCACCTCTTCTTCCAATTTCAGTAGATGTGTAAAAAGAAGCAAGTGAGTAATGAATGATAGGGAAGTAACATGCTTCCGCAGCTCCAATAATGAATCTAAAAGCCTTCAAAGTAGCTGGGTTTTCAACCTTGTATGTTACTAAAGTGAATAACGACCAAATGAGTTCACAGTAGAATAAAGCATAAGGAAGAGATACTCTTGGTAATAAGAAAATCCAAGGCAATTCAAAGATTATTTGACCAACAGTGAAAATAACTTGAGTATCAATTAAATCATTCCCTTTCATTCCTATATCTTCTCTCAAACCAGTAATATAAGCATTATTCAAGTTTGAAGAGTCAACAAATTTAATCCAATAACCAATAAAAGCATAGAAAGCTAATAATACATCAAGTTTAAACAAGAGTTTAATTTCTGCTTTACTTGTACCTTGGTCATACCACCTCCACCAATTATGTTTGGAAGCTTCATTAGATGAAAGTCTATATTCGTATTCATCAAAGAACTTCCACCATGGTCTATTTGCCTCATCTCTATATTCTTTTATAGGATAAATGGTTTCAGAAGACAGAACAGATTTATCATCAAGTGCAACCTTATCCTTATCTAAAACATCAATAATTAAGTCATCCTCATCATCCTCAAATGGGACATCTCTATATTGGGGGATAAACCACGGAAGTTTCATGAAGAAAACAATGCTCAACCAACAATGCAATCGAGTCAGCCTGTTTATATACTTAGAAAAAAAAAGCCATGTTTAAGATCAAAATCATTGGGTGCCACAATTACGAACTTAAGTGGGTGCAAAATTAAAAAGATCTGCAGCCAATTAAAACCGTAGATCTAAAAGAAAACGGCTAAAACGGTGTGGCTGAGGTATCTTTCTCGTATCTACCTGACAATCCAAAATGCTCGAGCCGCTCATTTTCCAATTATTTGGCTACTTGATTCGGTATATAAGGTGGGCAAACTGTGGAGTCAAACTGTGGTGCGAACTATATAAAATCCAAATCCCCGTACTAGTAATGTGGGTCAGACACAGAATCCTTTAAAGCAAGAGAAATGCCATCTGTTTCTTCAATTGACCAGAAATATAATGTACGTCCATTTGTGGATGCACCTGAATCAAAAGCTGAAGTTAACTCTATACAATTACAAGCTATAGATTTATCATTAATTGAGAAAGGTCCCGCTTATAGACAGGAATTAGCGGACACATTAGAGAAGAGTATTACAACTTACGGATTTTTTAATTTGATTAATTATGGAATTTCTAAAGAAGAGACTGAGTACATTAGAGCTATTGCTTATAGTGTATTAACTTTACCCGAAGATATCAAAAATAAATATTTAGCTAGTGCTCCTCGAAAAGAATTAGAAACTCCGAAAACTATTGGTGGGGAAAGAGGTCAAGGTTTTAAACCTAAAGGATACTGGGCAATTAAGAACGGAGTTAGAGATTCTATTGTTCATTATAATTTCAAGAATACTACACATGATGACTTCTTGGAACACTATGAAGCTCATCCTGAACTTGTTGCTGTTCACTTAAAAGAAATTGCTCACTATTATAATACTCTTCAACTTGAGGTATTACCAAAACTTCTTTCATTATGTGATATAATTTTGAAAGTACCTGAAGGTACTATCTACAAAAACTACTTTCAAAAATATGGATCTAATGATGATGATTCAGGAAGTCATGGAAGATTTATGTTATATCAACCATATGGAGATGATGAAGCTAGTTTAACGACAGAGAATACTTGGTTAAGAGGACACAGTGATATCTCTGCTTTTTCATTTATCACTTCTCAACCTATGTTATCCTTACAAATTAAAGACTATTTTACAGGAGAATGGACATATGTTAAACATCGTCCAGAATCTCTTATTGTTAACATAGGAGATGCTCTTGAATTTATAAGTGGAGGTTTATTTAAAGCCTGTTTACATCGTGTTATTGAGCCACCAGCAGACCAAAAGGGTTATGAAAGATTAGCTATTATTCATTTCTGTAATCCAGATTCTACTGCTGATTTAGATCCTGAAAGGATTAACTCACCAAAGTTGATTGAATTAGGTTTAGATAAAGAACATAAATTAAGAAACTGGGAAAAAATTCAATTCCATCACTGGAATTATACTAAAGGTTACTTATTAGGTCGTCTGGAAGCTGGCCTGCGTAATCTCTTGAGATTCTTTGGAAGATATATCGAGAGATGGCACCACTTCCTGGGTGATGCAAATCAATTAGCTACATAGATAGATATTAAGTACGAATAAAAATGAAAGTCTTATGATTTTGAAATCGCGAATTATAATTTAATCTAAACCTGGGGAATGACAGACTTTGTAGAAGAGTTGGATAATATTGAGAAGACACTAGAAAGTCTAGAAAGTAGTCTTCCTAATGATTCACAAGAAGTTGAAACTAGATACGAATACAGAGATACGTCCATCAAGGGGACGGCATTGTCGTTTAATTACTTGAAATTGACCGATAAACCTGACTTGCGAAATGTGAAATATGTTAGCCCAACCGATCATTTACAATGCCCAATTTGCCAACAACCTTTCATAAATCCACATACTACTTTATGTGGTCATACATTTTGCAAAGAATGTATTTTGGAATGTTTGAAAATGTCAAAAGACTCTGACTCAGAAACTCTTGGAGTGTGTCCACTAGATAGAACTCCAATAGATGGTACCGATATAAATGACTTATTTTCTACCCCCATCTTGATAAATAACCTATTAGATGAGTTGAAGGTTTACTGTATCAATCATGAAAGAGGATGTTCTTGGATAGGCAAAAGATGGGAATTGAATCGTCATGCGATTATCGATTGTGAACATACCGGCTTATGCTGCAATGGAGTCCGGGAAAATGGTGAAGTATGTAATCAGCTAGTGGAAAGAAGGTTTATTAAAAAAGCAGAACATCAATCGGATGAAAACTTGGATCAAAGCTCACATGATGAAGACGATGAAAATACCAAAGAAGAAGAAGCTCTCAAACCACTAGAATGCCTTCACAAAGTATTTGAATGTAAGCATTGTAAGCATAAAGTGAATTCCATAGATGAAATTGATCACCTTGAAAGTGAGTGTCTTTTTAATTACCAAACTTGTGAGTTGTGTTTAAACGATATGATTCCTATGAAGTCTTTGGAAAAACACATGGAATGTTGTCTGAAAGCTGTAAAGTTTGCTTGCCCAGCCAAGGAGATTGGTTGTACATTTATAGGGAATAATCAGCCCTCATTGGATAACCACATTCTTAATAATTGTCCCTTGAACAAGTTTTTACCATTTTATAAATCCATGAGTGAGAGAGTGCTGAATCTTAGTGCAGAAAATTCATCTTTACAGGGACAAATTAACAAAATTTTGGATCTGATAATGCAAGGGAAAATTACAAATCTTGGTTACAGTGAACCTATTGAAGAGATAAATAAGTTTAAAGGTTTTGATGCTGAAGATCAAGATAAGTTGGTATTTTTAAGTTATGAAATTGATAGGTTGAAATACCAAATGGATGAAAAATTAATGCCATTCATAAACAAGCAAACTAATGAAAGAGAACCAATAATAAACAATTTGGTTAATGACAGTTTTATGATGAAAGATGATCTCAATCTACAGAGAATGTTGATTAACAGTTTGCGGAAACAAATTCAATTTATCTTATTTAAAAATCATAGGCCTACATTTTCTGGATTAAATTCTAATCCAATCTTCGATGAAGACATTTCAGACTCAGAAGAAAGGCTCAATTTGAAATTGTAGTTTTTTTTTTATTAATGACAAGGGTATTTAGGACTAAATAATATAAAATAATGCTACCATAAATCTAATAAACCATCCCAGTTTTGACTACCTCTTCTGTTCCAGTAAGATGCTTCACCCTTAGTGTATACCCATTCACCTGAATCAGGAGCCAGTGTATCACCAATATGATGGAAGAAAAAAGGTTTATGCTTTTTGCCAGTTTGTTCATATTCTTTTCTTCTAGTTCTTTGTCTCTCTTCTAATTCACACTTCCATTTTTCTGCTCCATCAAGGTCTACTTTCAAATAAGCATTGAGATCCGGTCTCAACCTTGAGTCAGTTGGAGCTAATTGCCCTTTTTCTATATCTGTAACTTGTGCTAAATCATTGGCAAATTCAGTAAAACCAAATCTTTTCTTGGGGTTTTTGACTAAATTTCCACAAGTCCAAATCAACTTTTCAGTGGTATTGGTTTTCAAAGTCAATGATTCGGTCCATTTACCAAATACAGAATAAGGTAATTTCTTCTTATTAGCACCAAATGCATGAATAGTCAATTCTTCTGATCTACCACTGAACATTCCACTTTTAGCAAATTCAACAACTGCTTTAGAACCAGTTGAAGATTTGATAGTCATCAGACTACTTGGTTCAGAATATTTTTCACCAGCTATGATGTTCTTTAACATGGAATTAGGCTGAGACCATTGAAATACTTCACCGGTTGATTTGATGGTTAATTTAAGAACACCTTTATTGGTGATTTCTGCTGTTTTACCCCAAAACTTTTGAGAAGGTGCCAAACTCCAACTTAATGTCCAACCTTCAGATTCAGCATGAGAAGCGAATACTGGAGGTTTATGGCAAACTTTTTCACTAATCAATCTTAATCCTTTATCTTCTCTAACCAATTCGAATGTTTCTCCCAATAAGGGGTTGAATGGCTTTCTGGCATTTCTTTCTTTTTCTCTCATAGATGATAAAGAACTAACAGCAAATGCTGCAATCCTCAAAATCTTTTCACCTGAAGAATCATTATCGTCAACCACTTGTAAAGCATTGTTGATCAAATCACTGTATTCAACAATTTCTGCATACTTTTGTAACATAGTAACTGGCTCATTCATATCAACAGGCATTGCAATAGACGATAAATCTTTTCCAACGTTTTTACGAAGGAAAGATAAAAGACTTGATGGAGCATGATTCCATTCAGGGATAACCAATTTTCTCTCCACACTTTCCAATGGTAAAGGCGATAAGGTGTTATCATGATCATCCCCATCTGTTTCGAGCTTACTTGGGTGTGATTCGATTTCTTGGATCATAGCAAGATTTCTATCTGCCACTCTACCTCCACTATCGTTATCACTTGAAAAGGATGAATCATCGTCATCGTCATCAACCTCATCAACCTCACCTTCACCCTCGTCTAATCTTTCATCATAATAATCATCATCATCATCGTACAATTCCACAACTCCTCCATTCAGGGCATCAAGGTAATCTCTAGCATCATAGAATTCAGACGAAAGGATGGAATTTGAGTCAAGATTGATGGAATTTCTTTGGGGTGATAACTTTAAGATCAAGGAGTTAATTTCCTTGGAGATAGAAGACAAACTATTTTTAACTCCAATATCATTGTTAGTATCTATGACCTTGTTCAAGTTTGAATTGATAGTATTTAATTCGTCAAATAAAAATGGAGGTAAAGATGGTGGAGGAGTGGTATTATCATTATCAAATAAAATTTCCTTATGAAATGTAGCACTTCCTTCTTCTGATTCATTGTAGTAATGCTTCTTTAACTTATTGAAAGAATCAATCCATACATCGAAATCATCTTTATTCAATGCCTTCAAATCCCAGACTTCCATACCTGAATCAATAATGATTTCTAATTTCTTGACATTTGCACTGATAATACTCTGGTTAATTGGCATTTGTCCTCTCAATTTGTTATCATTAACTCTAAAATATGATAAGGTACTATACTTAAAGTTTAAAATGAAATAACGTTTGACAGAACCTTGTAATTTCTTTCTTCTTCTTTTCAAAAGAATACCTTGTAGAAGTTCACCATTCTTTGGTCTTAAGATGCTGCTCTTTGAATTATCACCATTCAATTCTTCGTCGATTTGATTTGGTGCTATTGATGCAGAATGTGGAGTTGGTAAATTAGCATTTCTAATTTGAAATTTTTCAGTAAACACAGGATGCGGAGCTGCTGATAAGATCTTAGCACTGAATAATATTTTTTTACCAGTTGTCTTTGAAAAGGAATTGTCAAAAATAAATGCATAGACACCTGGATTAGCAACATCTAATTTTCCATGTACTAATTCATCAGATATCAATTTGTTATAATTTTTAACTAAAGTCAACTCACCATTGTTTATATTGGCATTCAAAGTAGATGTTCTTGACTTGGTTTTGTAAAAAGGCTCCGTAATCTTATTTACGGATGTTACCGAATTTGATCTAAGCCTTGAAGGAGTTGCAGAACTGGCAGAATTAACGGTACTCGAGGAATTATTTCTTTCCTTGAGTCTTTCTTCTGATGGGAATGAAGAGCAATCTTCAGGGTTCTTCTTTTTATAAATTGAAAAATTAATTGATTTCTTTAATGGCTTAATTTGCCAATCAACAATTGAAGCTTCAGGTACATTAACCCATTTTATTAGAAAGTCTTTAGAGTGTACTTCCAAAGTTTCCATATTAGCTATTAAAACCAATTAAGCCTTTAGCAATTTCAAGCCTTTAAAAGGTAATTGTAAAAAAATAGGGTATTGGAGATTGACCTGGAGATAAATACGCACTTTTTCACGTTTAGAACTTTCACGTTTAGCACTTTCACGTTTACAGCGAATTTGCTAAATTGAGATGCTGCGAAAGCCTTGCAAACTGAAATGCTGAACAAGTTTAAATTAGAAATTACATAGCCGTGGAAATAGATGAAATAAGAGTTATAATTGGATGATTAAGGATACCTTATTATAATAACTTTATAAGATATATTTAATACTTTAAATTTGAACCCCCTATACTCGGTCCCAAAACATTTCTTTTTCACAGCGAACCGAGCATAACTATTTTTTTTGTCCCGTGATTTTACGTACCTTAAAGCCCCATACCCCGACATTAATTTCAGGTTATCTATTCCACATCTGACCCCACTTGCTCTATATGATATATATGATTGTTTCCACCGTAAATCCTGAGATTTGATCTTGATTCTTGTCGCTCAGCCGTGTAATATTGATCGGGATTTTGGTTTATGAGAATGTCACCTTCGAGGCTTAAACTTGGAACTTTCCTGATAGCACTTTTGCGCAATGCTAATAAGGGGGATTCAATATTATTAGGATTGAATCTTGAATTTAATAATGGTGATAAAACTGGTGATAAAATTTCATCTTGTCTAATATTCTGTTCAATAGTATTCTCTATGATTTCTTCTATGTATTCCTGTTCTGTTGCAGATGTAAGATTAATAAGGACAACAGAAACCAAAATACTTGCAATTCCAATAAAATAAACAACTTTAGTAGATGCAGGAGATTCGGTTCCGGATCCTCCTGTTAAATGTAATATTAAAAAGTCGGTAAAAATCGCAAAAGGAATTGAACTGGTTAAACATAATGAGGTCACTAATGGGCTTGTAAGGAGCAGGGCTAAGATGGTAGTGAAATCACTAATATAAGTTAAAACTCCATTGAGTAAAATTACAATGAGTATAGATCTGTTTGGAGGTGGAAATTCAAATTTTTCATAATCAAAAAAGTCTGCAAAAAATAATACTGGTGCACCTAAAACTAGTGTGAGAAGACCCACAAATCCAAATAATCTTCTTTCATTAGTTGTTCTATTATCTTTCCCAATTTTCATCTTCATGTTAATCAAATAAAGAGAATATAACATGGCTCCCATTATTGCAAAAGCATTTCCAAGTGCTGGATTTTTTGGCACAAATTTATTACCATCTTCTGGTCTTTCTATACTAGATTCACTGTAGTTTATTAAAAGGACACCTGTAAAACTTATGGCTGTACAGGTAATTTTCTTAGATGTCAAAGAATCTATCTTGAGGTATGCTCCAATGAATAAAGTAAATATAGCTGTAGTTGAGGCTAAAACAGTTTGATTTGAAGCTGAGGTATACTTCAATGAAGTTAGGGCTGAAATATTATATGCAAAATATACCAATGTTGTCTGAAAAGCTAAAACAAATATTTCTCTTGCACTCAATGGAGATACTTGGTAATCTAAAGAAGGTAATTTCTCCTTGTTTTCTTTTTGATATAACAATTTTATATCTGGAATCAAATTGAAAGTAAAACAACTTCCACAGATATAAGCTATAAGAATAGGTTTTTGATACGTATCATCTTTAAGTACTGAATTGACGAATTCCAACCCTATTAACCAACTTATAAGTGCTATAATAATCAAGAGGATTCCTAATTTAAATCTGCTTCTTTCAGTATCATGGATGATTTCAACAATTTCATCAGCTTGATCTGCTAATTGAAATTCAACATCATAAGATTCACTTCTGAAAATCGGTGACTTTAGAACTTTGGATCCTTGTACCCTTTTTGAGTCCAAAAGATCATCAGCAGTCATGAAGTGAAAATGTTGAACGTAAAATTCATTATTATATTGAACCTGATAAGATAAGTACCGCGTTGAACTTCCTAAAGTAGAAGCCGAAATTTTGATGAGATGAGTGAAACTAAGAATAAATAATATAAATTAATTTGACACTAGTATATACAATTCTACCAACTATAAGTGGCATTCAATCTTTTGGCTAAATGCTCACCAGCAGTTATAGCTTGATCTTGTTTGTTAGCACCTCTACCAGTAATACTTCTAGTTTTATTACTTGGAACTGGCTCTAATAAAGTATCATCATTAGGATGACTAAAGAAAACAATCGAGTAACGATCTTGACCAGTTTCTTGAGCTTTAGCAGGGAACTTAACTCTATGAATAGTAGATTTTAATAAACCACCAGTCCAGTAACTTAACTGATCAGCAATATTTACAATAATAGGTGGAGCTTGACCAGGGAACTTTTGGTGATTATTATCAATAAAAGGAACTGCTTCCCATCCTTTAGAAATTGGAGAATAAATTTCCAAACCTTCTTGATTTGCTTGTTGAAATAATAAAGTAGTTGATCCATAGTCAGTATGAGCCCCAGCTCTGATCACAGATTCAGGGTCGACTTTAGCAGGACATGGATAATGTAAAAATCTAAAAGTAGTACCACTTGGTTTAACAGGATCATACCTTGATTCAAACCAATCTTCACCTTTAGAACCATCAGAATCTTCTATTTCCAATCCTATAGCTAAAAGTTTCAAGATTCTTAAATTCAACTGGTTTAATTTAATAATAGTATTTCTCACGAGTTTTTCTCTGGAAGGATCTTCTTTAAACCAACTTGGGTAATCTCTTTCAAGATCAGCATTAAGTAAGTTCAATTGAGCAAAATTCATCGCTTCTTTTGGATCACCTTTCTTTTGGGTTGATGGATCTAAATTTTCACCTCCATAATTGGTGTATCCATGATTAGTTTCATCAATAGGATATTTTTCTTTATATTCAGAAGGCAATTCAAAGAACTCTTTACTGGTTTTGAAAAGTTCGGAGACCTCTTCTTGAGTGAATCCATGTCCTTCAATAAATAAAAAACCTTGAGATGATGCAGCATTGAGCATCTCATTACCAGTTTCAGTATTAATAGAGCTAACGTCGACTATTTGTAAAGGATTAGAAGCAGAAACCATTGTTATAAATAAATATTATGTTTTATCAATAAAGTAATATCAAACTTATATATACTAGCATTTGACTCTTGTTAATTAGGCTGATAAATTATTTAACGGTCCGGATACAATGAGTTTTGAGATTTCGGAGGTTTTCCGGTGAGTTTGCCTAATTAGGAAAGAGGAACAGAATCTTTGTACTAATTAATATTTTAATCAAACCTATCTAATTTTAGTATAATATCAATTAGAAGTTAGATTTTAATATCCTAAACTCTCAAAACCATCCTTTTAAATTGTAGGTATACTAACCCTGTCTCCATAATAAACCTTACGCGAAGTTGAAAAATCGCGTCAATGTCAGATAAGATAGAGGTAAGAGATGGCCTTACTTCGTATGAAGCTCATATAGTACCTTGTAAGATTCACCATACCGGTGAAGCCAAGACGAAAGAATACTTTACTCCTTCGAAGGAAACCGATACGGTCAACAATAACGAAATATGTTACTTTAGAGGCTGTAAGTTCATTGGAAAGAACCTTGAACTTCCAAATCATGAGGGATATATTCTCGATAAAAGCGAAGCCTTAGTTGCCGATCCAGAGCTGGAAATTGGAGATGCTAAGATTATTAATAATTATACTGCAATTGGTAAATTTGATAAATTGACTGTTTACGGTCATGATAGAGCACCAAAGCTGACAGAACAGTATATGCTTTTAAATGAATGGCAAGAATTAAGTAAATTGATACATAATTGATAGAGTAGACAGAAATATACGATTGATTAAAATTTGAGGTTGCAAATATTTTCACTTTTTTATTGCGAAACTCCAATCTCTATGACTGTATGAGTCTCTTTATTGACTCAGATTCTGAGGATGAGGTTCTGAATAAACGTCAAAGGATAGAAGAATTTGATTCCCTTGAGGATGACTCGGAGTCCGATCTAGATTCTTTGTCTGAATTAGAATGGGAGGATGTCCCACTCCCACCCAATTTGAGTCATCATCATGTTCAACATGAATCATTCCAGGTATCTTTAACAACCAAGGATCCTGAACTGGAAGCCAGAAAGGAAAGACTTAGAGCTGCTATAAATGAAAAAAAGAGAAAGTTAGTGGTCCATAATCTTGGTTTAGTTGCGTATATCAACCATGCGAGATATAGGAATAAATTAATGAATAGTTCCAGGGTCCATAAAGCTATGAAGAAATTGCTTCCTGAAAGAATTTTCAAAGAGATAAAGAAGATGAAGAAAAAAATCCCAACAGATACAGAAAATGCTGATATGCAGCTTATTTATATATTGAAGTACTTGATAAAATGGTTTAGAATGAACTTCAAAATCATTTGTAATGGATTAAGAGTAATTGGGCATGCTCCTAAAGGTAAACCCCTTGATAATTATTTCATTCTGAATGCTTCAAAGTTCCATAGTGTCAAAGAATTCATTTCTATACTCAAAAAGTTTGAGCATAATAGAGATTTGGGTGCACAGATTTTTACAGGACTTCTAAGAACACTTGGTTTTGAAGCCAGAATGGTGTTTTCTCTTCCTGTGATCATGCCAAAAGAGAAACACCTTCAACCTAAATTAGATAAAGAGAAACTTCAACGTAATAAGGACTACGATCTTTTGTATCCATATTTTTGGACTGAAGTCATCAACCCAATAAATAACTCCGAATTGATAATAATTGAAACTTGTGCTTTTCATGATGAAGATCTCCGTATCACAAGGGTTTCAAGGACAGAAAAATCACTAAACAGTTTTGTATCGATTTTTTTCCCTGTACAGGACCAATTTAATTCTATGACAATGAACTATGTTATTTCGTTGGATAATGAAAATTTCATCTGGGATGTGAGTAGTAGGTATATGAGGAATATTAGCTACCGTTGGTTCAATAGGCTTGATTTGAGAACAGAATTGGGCCGTTCTTACCTTTTATTTCTGTCTTTGATCAGGATATTGAATAGTAAAGTCGATAGTCCCAAATTTTTCAGCGAGGAGCAGGATTGCTTGAAGTACTTGGGGTTGAATAATTATGATATTCCCACAACACGGGCTGGAATAAAAAGAAACCCCAACATCACATCTGAATTAAGCTTGAGGTATGACGAAGTGATTCCAAAGAGAACCAAGCCTATTGCTAAAATAAAGATGGAAGGCAAGAAAGTGCTGATATATTTTCGAAATTCAGTTATTGTTGGTAAATCTGAGCAACAATGGAAGTTTCTTGGTAGGTCCATTCTACCTGATCAAATAGATTCATACATTAAAGCTACTGGATCTTTACGACCAAGAACAATATCCAAAAAAAGATTGTACAACCTAAACATACTAAATGGACAGCCCGAACTAAATAAGGTAAAGTTATATTCTTTTGATCAGACATGTCCTTATATAAAGCCAAAGATTGTTGATTCACCAAATGGGCCATTACCTCCTAAAAACAGATTTGGAAATATTGAAATCTTCAGAGAATCTATGGTACCTGATGGATGTACATGGCTTAAATTGACAGATATAGGATCCATACTCAATAACAACAAAGCTGGAATTAAGTTCACCCCGGTGGTGGAAGGGTTTTCTTTTACAAAAAGTGGTTATGCAGTTCCACTAAAGAATGGAGTGATTGTATTGGATTCCCAAGCTAATGAAGCTAAAAAGTTTTGGTTATCTTCAAGGATTTTCCAACAGACAAAGCAGTTAAACCAAAGAAAAGAGTCAGCATTGAAAGTTTGGGCCGAGGTCCTTAAAAGATTAAGAATAATCAGGAGATTAAATGATACATACGACAAAAAAAACTAGACTATTTAACATTTGTTGGTGCATCTGATACTTGCAATTCCAGAAATCTATTCGCTAAGTGAAATTTCAAAATAGATCCAGGTGTGATGACTCCTTCCAAACCTTCATCTTCCATTAATCTGGTTATTTCCTGGTCTGCTACGCCCATTTTATCACTTGGTAACCAAATTCTTGGGATTTCAAACTTGAAATTAGGATGCATATAAAGCATTCTGTAATTAGAGAAGTTCTGAAGAGATATTATCTTTTGGGGGTCAGGATCCAGATCACCATTAATAATAGGAAGGTAATAGAAGTATTTCACGTATCTATTATAAATGGTGATGTTTCCAAATACAGTGAAGACTAGAATAATTGTCATTAACCAGCCTAGAGTTTTCATTGGAAATTTGCCATTTGAGTCTTTCAGCAAGAAAAAAACACCTATCATACAAAATTCCAAGCAGTAAATTCCAGCATATAAATGAAGTAGGGCAGAAGGATACAATTTTCCATAAGTTTCAGACTCATTGATATGGCTGTAAATATAACGTAATGAGTATTTATAGTATAGCATAACAAGTAATAGAATAAAAACAATGAAAAGCGATATCAACGGAGAGATTATGGTGTACGTTAACCCAATAGATGCATAGACAGAATAGATAGGGTATATAGTACCCCATTTAATTTTTGGAAGATTGGTGGTAGTTTTAAATATTTGTCTTGGAGTTTGCTTAATGATCTTAAAAATGGTGTTCCTTGCAATCAATTGATCAATTCTTAAGAAGTTAGCTCCACAAAAACTTAAGGCTTTAACAGCAAGAAAGTGGAAAAAGAATGTAGCTGCTTTTGGAAGATTTGTTGCCAACATCACGGGTATTGAAGTTGGCTGGTCAACTATTTGCTTAAATATCACAGTTATACTTGACAGTATTGTCACCACTAAAAACTGTTGGATGAATAAAAACCCAAAATACCAACTTTGTAAATCCATTTCAATCTCTGCGCCTGTTAGTTTACCCTTATAATAAGAGAGAAACCTGAAAATCAACATCACACTAGAAGTTAGCATAGATAATAATAAACTGGGCAAAATGCTTGAAATTATATCCCTTGCCTCCTCAGGAAATTTATATAGCCATCCCATGAAAGGAACTAATCTTGTCATTAAAGGAACCTGGGAAATTAACCCAATAAAGGAAACTGGTATTATATATAAGATAATTAGACACACACAAGCAAAATTGACTAAATATTTCTGAAGCAGCGTTTTGAATAAGTTAGCATCCATCAAATTATCCCAAAGAACATCTCGGGGATGAACTTGAATAACAGATTCGTTCATGAAACCATGATCTTTTGATAGTAACACTTGGTGAGCAGTATAAGTTCCAATTTGACTATGGAACTCAACAAAGACAGAATGATGTCTTTTCAATTTCCCATCAATTAAGTCTTGCTTTGCTTTGAGTATATCTTGGTTTACCTCCTTTAATCTCTCAGTACACCAGTCAATCTCACTTGACCTTTTTTGAAGGACAATTGCTCTCAAAATACCAGGGAAATTCATGGGTATATTATATTTTAAAAAGGGAATCTTTATATTTACTTCAATGGGAGGATAAAATTTGGGACGTACTTTATCCATATCAGTAAACTTTTTGTATCTATGCTTTCCTATCTTCCTGTAGTATTGTTTGATATACTTTAATTCTGCGTGTTCGAGCTGTTGAGTGAGTGTCTCCGATTTAAGAACACACTTATTCATAATCTTGTAATCGTCAATAAACCAAATATGTTCTACTCCACCTGGAAGGATTGAAAGGGCCTTCTCTAAAGATTCACGTTCAAGCAATTCATCTGGGACATTCTTAAGAAGTAAAATTCGTGAAAGGATGGTACTCTTATGGTTCTCAGATAGTAAAATGCTATGTCTTATTTTAACCAAACTTCCCAATTCATAAACAAGTAACCAATGGAATAAAGCTATTGTGATTACACTCATTATAAAATGAGCATGTAGATGATGTACTTTAGTAGCTGATATATTTGAAAGGCTCAATTTGTCTAAACCGGTAGCTGCAAATTCAGCGCTGCTTCCGTAAATATTTATGGGCACCAAAACCAAGATATTCAATGATCCTAGGATACAGAAAAATATAAGTAGGATATTGATGTACCTTACAAAGAAGTAAGTATCAAGCCCCAAAGGTAGATAATGGTGTATGCTATAAGATAGGGTCGGAATAACCCAGTTTAAAAAACCTTCTTTTGGTGGACTTATCCGCTCATTGACGGGGACACAAAAACATCTTGGCTGGTATAAAGATTTGAAGATGTTTTTAAATATACAAAACATGGCTAGTTGTACAGTACATAACGAGAATGATGTGAATACAGCTTTAGCTAAAAGAGATATTTCAGTTCCAGATGACGTATGAGCGTACCCTGTTTGTGTGGTATTTAAAAACTGTTGAAAGGCATGAGAATTGAATATTCCCATATAATTATGGGTAAGCTCTGCATAATTAAATTCTTCTCCAGATAGGATAGTCAGCATTATATTTGTGAAAATTAAATTCGCAACTTTTAAAAATGTGAAAATCACAATAAATTTTGCAACCAAAAATAGTTGATACAAATAAATGAAAAAATAAAAATTGGAAAAAATATATTAATTTACAATTATGTTTTTTTGAAAGCTAATTCTTCTGGTAAGGTGAAAGTTACACAGAACATTGGTTTTGTAGGAGCAACTTTACGTACAAGGTGAAATTGGAGCTTTTCATATGGTATATCATGGCCCATCTGTTTTACTACTCTAGTATGAACTCTTTTATGTAATTCTTCTAGTGAAGGTTCTGGTTCATGCGCCGAAAACTTCTCAAAACAGTGGAAGTTGATTACTGGAAGTTTAAAGTCTGGTAAGTCCTTGATTGCTTTTTCTACTTCTGGATCTCTACTGTACAATCCTATGAATTCATCTAGGAATTCGAGTGCTGAATCTGGAAGATTCATAACATAATTACTGAAATACTTTGGGATTGGGAAATCTTTTATTTCGTATTCAGCTGGTTTATCTTGAGAAATTTTCCTCTTTTTAAGCAAACGTTTTTGCTGAACTGATTTAATATCATTAGACCAACTGAGCAAAAGTTTGGGTGATTCTCTAATGAATTCCCTTCCATCCAAATTAAATGCCCTAACAAAGTCTTGCGTCCTATTGGATTCAATATTGTGCTGAAGATACTTATATGATTCTGGGTTTAAATCGTTGGCCAAAGTAAATACATTCTTCTTTCCAGCTGGTACAGCAAAAGGTCCTACACCAGCAAATACATCACCAACCACTTCATTTACCTTAAATTGAGAGATCAATCTATCATGTTCCGTACTGAGTCTAGAGTTCCAGTACACCTTGCTGAAATCAAATTTAAATTTGCAACCACTTTCACTTTGTTCTACAACCAAATCGTCTCTTCCAGCCAAAACTTCCATTTTGAAAGTTCTGAACTTTGTGTCGATGGTATCAACCTTGTCCACAACAGTTTCTATTTTGGAGTTTTTATCCAAGATAACTTGTCCAATGAGTTTTCCAAAAGGTTTGAACTCATCTCTCAAATTTATATGAGCTACATGACCAGCTTGAGCAAAACCACTAGGAATTTCGTCTAATAAGTTTTCTGGCAAAACTGCCCTTAAGATATCATCAGCTTTCCAGAAATCATAATCCATGGTGAATTCATAAGGCTTAATTTTCAAATCATACTCTTTGATTTTTTTAGCAGTATTCTCAGTAATGTGTTGGGAAAAGGTTCCAATGTCATTTAAATCACTTCTCAAAAGTACACCCTTAGTATTATCTATAGGAACAATATGCTTGATAGAAGGCATATAAAGAATATCTTTTTTACATTCTTTTACGAATTGTCCCAATTTGCTAGGATCTGGAAATGATGCTACTAGTAAAGTTATCAGTTTTTTAAAAAAAGAACGATCAAGTTCGGTCATAGACCTATTTATAGGGGGTCCGAATTTAGTTTCCATGAGTTTTCTCCTTTCTATTTTGGTTATATGATGAAAGCTTCTTGTTGATATTATTAAATTAGAAAATGGTCTCAGCCATCTAACCATTAGCTTGGAGATTTTTCATTTTACTCAGTTCGCGAAACAATTCGATGAGCATCTAGTTATTAAAGATGGATGTTTCTGAGGTTATAAGTATAAGTAAGCCATCTACGGCCAAGGTGATTGATATAGATTCCGATGTGGAAATGGAAAATGGTGAAGAGCATAAAAGTTCTATAGTAACTCCTGGAGAATTGGTTACTGATGACCCAGTATGGATGAAAGGTCATGGAACTTATTTTTTAAATGATAATACATATTCTTCTGTTGCTGGAAATGTTTCAAGAGTGAATAGATTGTTAAGTGTTATTCCTTTGAGAGGAAAGTATCAACCAGAAACTGGTGATCATATTGTGGGTAGAATTACAGAAGTTGGAAATAAAAGATGGAAAGTTGATATAGGTGCTAAACAAGATGCAGTTTTGATGCTTGGATCTGTGAATTTACCAGGAGGAGTTTTAAGAAGAAAATCTGAATCTGATGAATTACAAATGAGGAATTTCTTAAAAGAAGGAGATTTATTAAATGCTGAAGTTCAAAGTGTTTTCAGTAATGGTAGTGCTTCATTACATACTAGATCATTAAAATATGGGAAATTAAGGAATGGGATTTTTTTAAGTATTCCTTCGAGTTTGATTATTAAATCCAAAAATCATTCACATAACTTGGCCGGAGATGTAAGTGTTATCCTTGGGGTAAACGGATATATCTGGTTAAGCAAGACTAGCACAACTAATCTTACGACTCACAGTGGAAATAATGTGGGTGGTAACAAATTTCAATCTGCAATTGATACTAAAGGAGGGTCATATAATCCAGGATCTGGTTCAGTATCAATCACCAAGCTTGAGGAAGAGAGTTCGTGGGAAATTTACAGTGATAAAAACGAGTTTATAAGTAATACTGTAAGGGATAATATTAGCAGATATTACAATGTGATCAAAGCATTAAGTCATTCAGAATTAGGAATAACTGGAGAAAGAATAAACCTAGGATACCAAGCAAGTTTACAATATGGGGATGTTGGTAAATTGGTTGATAAAGAAGCTATGGAACAAATAAGTCAAGATGTAATTACGGATGAAAAGATGAGAGGCAATTATTAGAATTGAATAAATGATATATTAATTAATAGATAATTTTCTTCGTTATGTAACGTTTTAAATAAATTATTTGAAATCCACCAAATAAAATGATGGTTACATAAATGATGGTGGTCATTAATGAATAACCTGAATAAATTTGCTCATTAATATCTCTTAGTCTTGATTCTTGATGGAGAATATTTTGTAGTATTATTTCAGAATTCTTTAAATTTTCGGTGATATCATTTAATTCATTTTGAATCACTTCGATTTCTTTATCAAAATCCTCTTCATTCATTTCTTTTAAAAGATGATTTGTATTTTCATTCGATTGAAATTTATGAAAATATTGTGAATATAAATTATAGTCGGTTATTTTCATTTTGGAAACATCTCTTAGATCAACAAATAATTCAACTTCTCTTGGAGCAGGTTCAAAAGACCAAGATTTATCTAAGAATAAATTATCAAAACAGACAAATATCATGTTTCTTCCTGTATCTTTGCTTAATAATTCAGTAGCTTTTTGTTTATTTTTATCGGCTTTAGCAAAATCAAATAATTTTGATCTAGCCTTCTTTAAATTATTTTCATCATAAATGGGTTCATTATTATAATTTTTTAAGATCATGGTAATTTCACCTGATACATCATTTGAATACCTTAGTAAATTATCATCATAATCAAATATTTTAACATTAAGGTGTTGAGACGGAATGTTATCACCACTTTGAATTTTTACCATAATTAGATCATCATTGTTTGTTGGATAAGCCAAACAATTCTTAAGATTTTTAATGCCTGAGTATTTTTTGGTATCACCATCCAATACTGGTTCTATAGTCATACCTATACTATTTACAAATTTAAATAAGTATAACCATAATAACGGTAGAATCAAGTGTGATCGTTGCATATTGGAAATATTATGACAATGAAAGATAAACGAATGGAAAATTCACCAATAAACAACAAAGATTTGTAACCAATTCAATATAATTGATTGTACTCTATAAAAAGGTACAAACACCAATGAATAAATATTTATGCTAACTCGGCGTGAGTTTAAGTCGAAAGATGTTAAGCAAAATTATGTTGCGCGCCCAGCATAAAAGAATGGGAACAATGTATTTCCGATGATTCAGGGACTGATGCGAGTAGAGGGTTAGAATGTATAATTACTCGGGGGCAGAAGTTGTAAATCTATATCTTGAAATGTTTAAATCTATTTTGAGACATCTATATGAGTTAATTTGTAAAATTGTGGTAATTAAAATAAACAAATTTGTATTTTTTATTTTTATTTAAAGTTTATTTCTTTTGGGTCCACGTTCGGGATTATTCGGTTGATACACTACCACAATAATAATCTACGACACCTGGAGTCAATCGTATCGGGGCTCACAGTTATACACGAGTAATTAGGGGTTTATCGAAGTTTCGATGCATAGAGGCTTTTAATAGTATGTACATGATCTATTTATTTTGTGATATTAGCTCTTGTAATCTGTCTTCAAATTCTGATTCTTCAACTTTTTCAATAATCTCCATTAATTTATATCCTTGCATACAGCCATCGATGTCGTGAAGTGAAAAATTACACCGGTGATCAGTCACACGATTTTGTGGGTAGTTGTAGGTTCGGATTTTATCAGATCTATCCGTTGATGAAACTTGATCAGTTCTGAGTTTCTTCTGCTCTGCAATCTCTTTATCTCTTTCTAAAGCTGCTAACCTGGCTCGCAATATAGAAAACGCTTTAGCTTTGTTTCGAGGCTGAGATCTTTCATCCTGCTGCATAACCATAATCCCAGTAGGAATATGTACTAATCTAACAGCTGAATCAGTAGTATTCACATGCTGTCCTCCTTTTCCTCCTGCTCTCATGGTATCAATTCTGACTTCTCCTGGCTGAAACTGTCTTTCGTCTTCTGCTAACGAAGATTCGTTCCCATCACTCATTTTTGGTAAAACAACTACAGCTGCTGTAGAAGTATGAATTCTGCCCTTGGCTTCAGTTGCAGGGATTCTTTGCACTCTATGAATTCCACTTTCATGTCTTAATATATTAAATGATCCTGGGTCATCTATGCTTAAAATAATCTCGTTTACAAGCCCATTTGTGCTTTCATGCTGCAGAATCACTTCGTGCTTCCACTTCATGTGGTTGGCAAAATTCAAGTACATATTGGCCAAATCTTGAGTGAATATTCCGGCTTCAGATCCACCAACTCCAGGACGAAGTTCAAGAATACATGCATTATCAGAGTGCTTAATTGGTGGTAATAATTTGGTTTGTAGAATCCCACTCGATTTAGTGAGCTGCGGAATAAGCGTATTAAGCTCATCGGTGACTTCTTCAGCTAATTCAGGATCATTTATTTCTTGTAACCCCTTTAATGCTTCCAAATCTTCCTGGTACCTCTTGTAGTATTCAAGAATAAAGGAAAGATTCGAAAATTTTCTCCCAACTTCTGGATCGTAGTTACCTTGGCTCAAAAGGTCTTCAAGCTCAGCTACTTCAGATTTCATGGCCTCTGCTCTCTTGAGAAGAAGAGGATGGATTGTGGGGATATCTTGGATCCCACTACTATTCCATCGTATCCCTAATGGACCTCTTCTACTCACAAACCGGGGTAATGTCCATGCTAGCACTCTCACCACCATCAACTGAAAAATCCTTCGCGATTCTCCATATGTCTGACAAGCCCATTAGTTTGAGTGAATTCTCTTCTGCCATTGAAGAATTACCTGATGATACGATCATATCTGTTCGAAAGCAATTGGAAACTTCTATAGAGAAGTTGGAAGGTACAAATCTGGAATTGCAGTTGGAATTAAAAAATACCAATATTATTGATGAAGATAGAGAATTGTACACCCAAGTGATCTCTGAGAACGTAGAGGTGATGAAAAGCCAGAAACAAAAACTTGTTTCTTTGAATGACGAATTGGTGAAAAGAGGTTTTAAAATTGAACAACCCCAAATAGAAAAAGATCCAGAACTCAATAATGATAATGATGAAGGCGTATACCTTTAGATAGTATATTTACATGGCTATTTACAATTATTCTTTTTTAATGGGAACGTACTCTTTTCCAAAAAGCTTGTTATAAAATGGCTTTTCATCCATATTAATTGGATCTTCTGGTCTCTTACAAACCAATAACCAAGTACTTCCAAAATGTACTCTCTTTTCATAAGTAATATCAAGACCTGCTTCGTCTATCAATTCTCCAATATCTAAATTCCATCTACAAGCCCAGGTTTTCATTCTCTTTTCAGATCTAAAATCCAAATGGTTGTTAATGAAATTCCACGTACTTCTACCGTGTTCCAATAAAACAATTCTTCCTCCTGGCTTTAACAACTTTCCCATGTTCTGTAATGATTTGACGGGGTCTTCGTGAGAACACAACCCAAATGCCTCAACAATTGTATCATATTTGATACTATCGTTTCCTTTAGTCAATTCCACAAGATCTTCAGCTTTTCCAACTGTAAACGCAGCTTTCTTAAATTTAGGATAAGTATCTCTGAATTTTTTTTCAGCAATTTCCATCATCTTGCTCGAAGAATCTAAGAAGGTGATAGAGTCTACCAAAGTAGGATCAAAGTATGGAATATTTCTTCCGGTCCCACAAGCAATTTCTAATGTATCACCATGGGTTTGTTTCATTAACCACTTTCTTCTTTTTCCCATCAACATAGCTCTTTCTTCCCACTTAATCTCACTATCGTAAGCTTCAGCCTTTTCGTCAAAAAATGGGGTAGTATCTTCAGGCTTAGCAATATGCGGGTTATCGTGATTAGATAAGCTTTCTTTGACAGAATTATCCAGTTTTTGCTCATCTACAACTTGATTTTTGGAATCAAGAGTTGGGGCTTTTTGGTCTTTGTTCAACCTGTGTTGCTTCTGGTACCAATTATCCAAATCTTCTGGAGTAGGCTCAAACATGACATCTTTATTAAGAAGATTTTTTCTTCTAAACTCTTTTCTCATCATCTGGTAAAGCTTATACTTCTTTTCTTCTTTTGGTCTCAACTTATCATTACTATTAGCCTTAAGTTTTAAGTATTCATATTCACTAAGACTACTTGGATCTTTATGGTATTTTTTCCTCACATGTTCAATTTGCTTATCTTCATAGTATCTGTCTCTCATATAAAAATAAAACGCAACACAGATAACAAAGAACCCTCCAAGATAATATACAGTAGCACTTTTCTTAAATTCAGGGCTGTCAAAATAAATAGCCCACTGTTTCCATTTAGGAAGCAGCTTTAATTTCTGCTCGTTCTGGTACTCTTTTGAGTTGACAGGGAATGGGGTCTTGTATAGTTGAGCAGACGATACGAAACTCCTCCAGCACAAAAAGGGAACATACGGACTGGGTCTTACGAGAGTCCTTACAAGTCCTACTCGTGCTAGTTTTGGTGCCAGTGTTCGTGCTAACATATTGTAGATTCAGTAGTGAAAAATTAATTCTAGAGCAGCCACGACTAACCGCGAGTGAAAGTTGAAACCGCGCAAAGTGTTGATGGCAAATCTACTTGAGTATGTCAGTATCACCAGTTTTAATTGAGGCTAGAGAATTGGCTTCAAACGGCAAGTATGACCAGGC
The DNA here is from genome assembly GCA_030572075.1 of Yamadazyma ubonensis. Classification (NCBI taxonomy): domain Eukaryota; kingdom Fungi; phylum Ascomycota; class Pichiomycetes; order Serinales; family Debaryomycetaceae; genus Yamadazyma; species Yamadazyma ubonensis. The sequence continues at coordinate 599,410 of JAJLZG010000007.1, read as the reverse complement.
CGAGTCCAAGTACTGGCAGGTAATAAATGGCGAGGCAGCCGAAGAAAAGCCCTTGCAAAAAGTGTTACAAGATCAAGAAGCAGGGATTTTGGAATTGGGTAAGATTTATCAGGGCCAAAACCAGGCTGAAAAGTTAGCTTCTTTAATCACAAAATCGAGACAAGTTTTAGGGAATTTTGCCAAGTCTAAAACTGCAAAGATTGTTAAGACTTTAATTGAAGATTTTGATACTTTACCTGATAGTCTTGATTTACAAATTTCTTCAACAAAAGATAGTATTGACTGGGCAATTGAAAGTAAATTATCATTTTTAAGACAATCATTACAATTGAAGTTATCTTCTTTATTATACGATAAAACTCATTATCAAGATGGATTAAAGATTGTTACTGATTTGAACAGAGAATATAAGAAATTAGATGATAAATCATCATTGGTTGAAGTTCAATTATTGGAATCAAAAATCTATCATGCCTTAAGAAACATTCCCAAATCCAAGGCTTCATTGACTGGAGCCAGAACCTCGGCCAATTCCATTTATTGTCCAACTTTATTACAAGCTGAATTGGATTGTCAGAGTGGTATATTGAATGCTGAAGAGCACGATTACAAAACTGCATTCTCTTACTTCTACGAAAGTTTCGAGGGTTTTAACTCTCAGGATGATCCAAGAGCAATCAATGTTTTGAAATATATGTTATTAACTAAAGTTATGTTAAATTTAGTCGATGATATCAACAATATTCTCAGTCATAAAAATGTGGTTAAATTCCAATCAAAAGATATTGATGCTATGAAAGCCATTGCTAAGGCATACTCAAACAGATCATTGAATGAATTTGAAACTGCTCTATTAACATATGCTGATGAATTGAAATCTGATCAAATTATTAAAAATCACTTCAATGCTTTATACGATAACCTATTAGAACAAAACCTTTTAAAGATCATTGAAAGTTATAGTTGTGTGGAATTATCACACATCTCCAAGATCATCGGATTAAATTTACAACAAATAGAAGGTAAATTATCACAAATGATTTTAGATAAAGTATTCTATGGAGTTTTAGATCAAGGTAATGGTTGGTTAATTATTTACGATGAACCAAGGAAAGATTCGACCTACGAAGCATCTTTAGATTTAGTCAAGAACTTATCAAGTGTGGTTGATTTATTATATGAAAAGGCCTCTTCATTAAATTAGATTAAAGGTCTATTATCTTATTAATATACATCTATTGGGAATTTATACAAATATACCTTTAACTCCATTTTCACTTGCTACTAATGCAACTTCACCACATCTATTTAAAAATTCATTTAATCTACCACTCTTCAAAAAACAATCAAGTAAGTCATTTTCATCTTCATTAGCAACAAGCTTAATAAGATCAAATGATTTATGCAAATACTCCACGTTATTAAATCTGGAAAACTCGTAAATGTTCAATAATTCAATGATAAGATAAGGAATATAAAGACTTCTAAATTCTTGTAAAAGTGAATTACCCGAATTAACAAACCATTTCATTATAAGGTTATTTAACTGACTGGTAACTTTATTGATGGAATGTTCGACATCTTTAGTTTGGAAATTAGCCTTTTCTTTACCGTTATCCTCGATGAATTTTCTCCATTCGTTTATTGAATCAAGTCCTTTAATCAACAAATCATAATTCAACAACTCTTCTCTTTCGTCATCATTGATTACAGGTGGAGGCGAATTCAATTTCTCACTATTAAATTGTCTTGTACTGAGATCACTATCGTAATCATTGATGATTTGTTTAAAGTTCTTTTCGTTAGTAAATTCCTTCAATGCTGCCAATTTACCCGTAAGCAAGAATCTTTTGATTATTATCATCGACACAACAATAGTATCTTCATTCATAGAATTACCCAAAAGCCAATCAACTGATCCATATAGTATTCTGTCTATATCGTCGATACTTTCTCTTTGGTCTTGAATGGTTACTTGAAGATTAGGAGTATAGTGAGATTCAGTTTGATCCAATATCTTTTGCACGGTTTTCTTCAAGATTAAAACCAATCTATCATCGGTAGAAGATGTAAAAGAAGGTGAAGTAAAGTATGGAATTTTCTTACACACCTGGATTTGAGTTAATTTGTCTTGCTTTGAAGTGAACTTTAATAATGTGTCTGAGTAGTACTCTGTGATCTTTTCATCATCTGGAATATGAGCTAAGTAGTGAGGGATTAGGTGGTTTTGTTTCTGTTCAGATAACTTATTTGTGTACAAAATGACCAACTTAGTGAAATCTGATGGATCAATATATTCAGCTTCAGTAAGACGGATAAAGATAGCTAAATGGATTAAAATTCTGAGCAAAGATGCGTTTTGGTAAACCGGATTTTCAGCCGATAATGAAGAAACCGTATCTGTTATAAGAGGCAGGATTCTCTTGATCATTATACCTCCAGTAACGATTCTAATCGGGTGTCTAGAAGCGTCTGCTATATCACTCGAATTCAGCAATGCATTTAAAATCGGCTCAATTGAGTCGGACTGAGGTTTGGGTATATTAATCTGAAGCGTTTCTTCGACTTCAGAAGCATAATGCTGGTTGTAAAAATTTAAGATTCCAGAAACAAGAACCTGATTACAGTACAACAAAAGATATTCGTCCCAGGAATCTGCGTATTCGAGATTTTCCTGAATGCTGGCTCCACTGAGATAGTTATAAATCAACTTTTCGTACTTGTTGATACTTTGATCTTGTGATAACTTATAGACAGTTTGGTACCACAATAACTTATGCTTACATCCTTGAGATTTTTTCAAATCAAGTTCTCTATTTTCCATGTATTCTTTGTCCAAAGTTTTATCGAGATAAGGAAGCATGTCTCCCACCAAAATCATAGATAAGGTATAGTTCCCGGATTCATTGGCTATGGTGATAGCTTCATCAAAGTTTCTATAAAGGATCAACTTATAGATGGTTTTGAAAATGTCATCGTCGACTCTAATATCATCTTCGTGAACAGGCAATCCAGTTCTAGCAGGACCATCTGAATCCAAGTTTGAAGTATACTTTGAAGAAGACTTTGCAAGGACATTTAAATCACCCGATTGGAGAGCTTTTCTGGTATTATTCCATTTACTCGAAAGAGAAATTCCAGACGTATCGACTGTAGTTGAATTGATTTGAATCCACTCGATTATCATTCCTAGTTCAGCCAATTTAGCACTATTTCTTCTGAAATTTTCTTCTTTTACAGGAACAGAGCTGTATGAGTACTCATCATTTGAGTCTACGCCAGCCAAACGGAAACTGTAGAGGATTTCAACAAGATGCCAAAGTTTAGTTTCAAGTTGCCAGCTTTCGAACTCTTGTTTTAATTCATCTGATTCGTGCTCCAAGAGTTCATCTTTGACCTGGATGGCCTTTGTGGACGCGATATCTCTGTACAGCTGGACAAGCACAAAGGGGTTGGCGGCATCAACAGATTCCAACTTCTGTAAGACCTCAGCAAACCTGGGGCCTATTCCCACATCAACAACTTCAACATCCATTGTGAATAAATGTTTTGCAAAAAATGGTCGCGAAATACCTGAGGTTGTACACGACTGGAGATAGGATAGAAACTGCAAACTCAAGTGAATGATCATATAATGACCAAAAATAAATCAGACCACAATGCTTTGGGAGAAGGCGAAACTCAAAAGACAAGATCCGATCAATTTGCTGACGAAGATAACAATCCGTTTGAACATACTCTGTTTGAGCACACTCTGTTATCGAGTATGATCAATGATAAGCCAAATGACTCGAATGATAAACCATCAAAATCAATTGATCACAATCACAACCAAAATACACATCAGATGAACGACGAGAGCAATGATGAGTCTGTTCTTCTTTTTGATCATCCCAAACCAAGTGTGGGACAAACCACTACTTCACCTCCTGTAGCTGCTAGTTCAATCCAAATTAACTCAGAAAGCAGAGTAAGCTTACTACTAAGACCACAATCAGATGTCAAGATCCAGATCACAGAGGCCAACAATCTGAGTGAAGGAATGCTGAATACTCTGAAGAAGTATATTGTCTACACCATCAAATTAATTAATGTTCAGAATCCAAAACAGGAGGTGCAAACAAGGAGAAGATACAGTGATTTCGAGAGTCTTAGAGATATTTTGACCAAAGTGTTTCCCTTGGTGATAATTCCTCCTATCCCACCTAAAAATTATATGAACTTTTCCCTTTTGAATAATATCGTAGGGGGTAAAAACTCTCCTTCCAACGGCAAGCAAAAAGATTCTAAAAAATACTCATATATCAATTCGACCCATTTAAACTCCAATAAGCTCGTTGAACACAGAAAGAGACTTCTTACGAATTTTTTAAATAATTGTTTGCATATTAAACAAATACGGAACCTAGAATTTTTTTCGAAATTTTTGGATCCAAATACAAACTGGCAAGACGAAATAAACTTAATTTTGAACCAATTACCTAAAGACATCTATCATCTGAATCCTGAAAATGGGCTTAAAACTGATGATGTATATTCACACCTACCTCATCCTTCAGGTGCTTCAATCAACATGGGTTTCTTGAACACGATTCTGACCAACTCTAAAAAACTTGGCCAGAAAACTGGCAAAATGATCAAACGTGATGGAGGTGAAGAATCACCCGAGGAAACCAACGATCTTTCGCCAAATGATTCTAATGAAACAACTCCAGAAGGTAAAAGCCAATTTATTCAAACTTCTAATATCGACGATATAAATAAGAAAGTCATGGCAAATTTTATAGGCCTAGCAAATGACTATACTGAACTTGGAACTGTGTTCAATTCTTTCTCGGTGGTTTTGGCAGATGCTCCTATAATCAGAAGTAAATCCAAAGATCATGATGAAGATACAGATGGGGCTAAACTCAATCTTATATTGGACAAAATGGGCCAAGTTTTCGACAGACTGTACATCACGATGAACGACTTGGTTGGTGAATTAGAGACGAAATTTTCTGAACCTTTAGGTGAAGAAGTCCAGTATTCCTCAACACTTAAGTTTGTACAAAAGTTTCAAAAGAGAAAACTTAAACAGAAAGACTTACTCGATAGTGAGCTTGAAGAAAAGAGGGAAACGCTTGCAAGTTTATTGAGAGCCGAAGAGGAAAATAACAATATTCTGAATTCCATAAGGCAAAATCAAGTGCATCAAAACACAAACTACGCTTTGAACCAAAATACCAACGGGGAAAGGCACACTTCAAAGTTCAGAATGCCTAGTATGGGATCCATAAAAAAGATAACTCAGTATGTTAGTGATATTATGGATCAAAATCCTGAACAGACCAGAAAACAGAGAATTGTCAGCTTGAAAACGAAGATTACCACTTTGGAAAAATGTCAAGGAATTATGCTAGCAGATATTTCTTTTATTGCAGATGAACTAAGTAAAAACTTTGACAATTTCCACAAGAAACAGCTTAAAGTAATCTACGATATCTTGTTATCCTATAATGGATTTCTCATGAATTGGGCTAAAAAGAATGTCGATATATGGGAGGAATTCAGAGAGGAACTAGTTAAATTATAGGTAAATAAACACTAAATTTTCACTCTATCTTGTTCATGTTTCGCCAAGTAACTCATAACTGCATCCTGCCATACTCCAAAGTTTTTATAATGACCCATTTCTTCAGGGAACTTTTTGATACATCCAAGAAGCCGTTCACTAACTTCTTTACCTTCTTTTCTGAGTTGAGCCAAAGGAAATAAGTAAGTTTTGATGGTGAAAACCACTGCACCACTTTTGGGGAGACGAGTTAAAACTTGTCTCTCACTTCTATAATGGAAATCCTTTTCAAAGTCCAATTCCTCTTCTTTTTTTGGCACAATGTCCTCCTTTTTGACATGATACCCTTTATTATCATTATGAACAAAGAACAAATTGTGGGTTTGCAAGGAAAAGTTACTTCTTGTGATAAATTGACCCACACTTAACTTATTGAAAAATCTATTCATAGAAACCTGAAGCTTTTCTTTGTATCCAGGAATTGGACCGTGAATCAGTGTTAAAGGAGTATTGAATTTTTCCAAAGGATCAAACCCTGCAGCAAAAGCAAAAATTCCCCCTTTAAGGTAATATTCGTCCTCTGGTTCTTGGTGCTTTTCGTCTTTCATCATAAACACAAAATCTTCTTGAATGGTTCTTGATAAGAAAATCATCAATTCTACAGCAGTGTATTTAGGACTCGAGACTATAGGAATAAAGTCATCGGTGATGTAATTGTGTATCTTATCACCTTCTGTTTTAAAGTACTTTGGGTACCTATCACACATAAATTTGACGGTTATATCGTAGAACTCTCTGATTGCAAGTTCACATTCTGGAGAGTAAAGAACACTTCTTTTATCAACCCGAAAGGTAGGATCGTAAGCTGGATGTGTGTTGGTAACAAGTTTGGTTTTCTCCTCTATTTGATGCTTGTATTCTGGGTCAATTAAGAGCCAGTTTTTTGGTTCAAGTTTTTTGGCACCCATTGTTAACTTGAATTCTGCATCTTTAAACGGATAAGACTTTAAAGCAGGAGTTTTGTCCCAGACAAAATCATCCTCAATAGGTTCGATTACAGGAGGTTCATACTTATCAGCAGGGGCATAAATACCTCTTTTTGCCTTTTTCACAGGCTTCTTTTGCTGTTTTGTCAGGTACTTGAAGATAAACCCGACTGCGACTGCAATAAATAATATTGCATCTAAGCGAAGACTTAAAAGCTCATTTTTTATGGTAATAAATCGGTTGGTTTCAAATTCCTTTTGTACAGATTCCATTTATTGAAGTCGACTACAAGATACTGGATATATATAGAATTTTTCACTTCGGGCTTAGCATTGCGCAACCGGGCGATGGATTTGTTGCAAGTGGGATCTTGAGGATTGTTTTTCCTAATTTGGAACCCTATAGCGGGATCACACCCGATAAGTTTTTGATAGGTATCAAAGAGGGGGCGGGAAATCCAAGGGTTTTTCTTTTTAATCAGTTCCGGAGACGTTACTGAGTTACTTTTTATTGGCACTTTTATCCTGTTCTTTTCCGATTCGTTTTGGTTTACATCCATTTTTCCCCAGGTTTTTACCGAATTGCTGGGGGCACGGTGTGTCGGTACCGATTAAAAGAACCCCGGGGGTTTCGAATAAAGAATATGGTGTGTGCTGTTATTGGTTGGTTTTTATTGAGTTTGGGACTGAAATCGACTCTTTCTTGGGGAATTGTATCATTTTATTTGAAAAGCACAGTATAGAAGTTGCAAAATGCAAGAAAAAATCTTTGAAAAAAAACTTTAAAAAAACACTCTTTGGAAACTGGCTATTGTAGATATGAACATTTCAGTGATCAACCAGGAATTGACTCGGTTTTCACCTCTTCAGTTGCAAATCAACTCTTATCAATCTTATCACATCGCATCGCGAAACTGCACAGAGTGAAAAATTCTTGCATGTCTTCATTACCTTTGATAGCTAAGTTCTTGGACGTTTCCCAAGTTAATGGGATCGTGCTTGACCTTGCCAAGTCTATTAAAGAGACTCCTGAAAACATTCCCAGCTTGTGTGATCTTTTGAGTCAAGTTGATGAAGATACCAGGGCTAATGTTGTCTCAGCTCTTAAGCCTTACGTTGACAAGATTATTGCCCAAGAAGAACATGAAGAAGACTTTGAAAATTTAGCTACTCTTTGTGAAAATCTTAGTCCACTATATGTGTACTCTATTGACCAGGTTTACGAGAAATTGTCAGGTTTTATTGGTCTTTCGTTGCACAGATTTATTCCTGGAGTAAAAGAACTTGTAGAATCTAACTGTTCACTTGAAAAAGCAGAAACTGTACTCGAACATGAATACGTGGTTTACTTATTGAAACTTTTAGAATCTGTTTTTGGCAAGATATCTGTTGAAATAGATTTCAAAACAGATAAACTTTTGTGCTATCTTTTAGCATTCAATGCAGAAGAAATCTACCAACAAGCACTAAAATCTTTGAGATGGAGAATGCCTTCTATCACCAAAAATGCAAACCAAACTGGATTCTTGTGGAAAATCATTTTCAGGCTCATTGAAACTGACCATAAACATCTTTTGACCAATGCCTATATTATATGGTTGAGATACTTGAATAACGAGAATTCAGACTTCAAAAATGATACTTATTTCCAGAATGATATTCTTAAACAGTCTGAATACTTCCAGTTCTTGCAGAATGGACTCATCAGTGGTGTTCCTGAACACAGAAAGTTGTGTCTTTCGATATTGAAATTGTCTATTTTGAGTATCACATCAAACATCGAAAACGACATCTTTAAGTACGAAATTGAATCGAAGGAAAAGTACATGAAAGAATGGGAAAGATTTTTCACTGTTTATGAAATTGTTGCAATAGACACTTCTCTTCACCAAACCGAAGCAGCATCAAGTGATATCATTCAGTTAATGACAAAAGATTCATTGATTCACCCATCATGGGGATTCAGACTTTTGTCTACTGGGTTCAGAGCTGGAACAGATTCTGTCAGGAAGTTCACTTTGAATCTCTTGTATTCCATTCCCTCATCCAATTTGTATTTAATCAAGTACGCTTTACCTATTCTTGAGGATATTTTTTTACCATACATGATGCTTTCTAATCACTTTGTTGTGATTGAGGAAGAGTGTTCTTACGGTAATATCTTGAGTGGTTTCATCACAGATTTGATCACAAGCTGTCGTTCTGAGGAGGAAACTAGATTAGTTGTGAATTCTATATTAAAGGTCTTAAGCAACGCAAAAGATGCTTTTGATCCTACAAAGATCTTTGTATTACTTGGTGTTCACAATGGGCTTGAAAACAAGCAAGTCCTTTCTAGTGAAGAAACATTTGACTATTTGGTTGCATTATTTGAAACTAAATCCGAGGGTTTCTTATACCACAAAACTTTACAAACACTTACATTGAGTTTGGTGTTCAACTTGGAATTTGTTGGTCCCAAATTTTTGAAGTTGATCAGTAAATTTATTATCTTCAATACCTCGAAGTTGATCAACGAGAACTTCAATCGTATTGTCGAATACTTGAAATCCAACCAGGCAAGTGCTGAAGATTTGAAGAGTGATTCAAACGATCCTTTTCTCGCTGCATTGGCTGTATACTTTCAATCTGCTTTGAAGAATGAGTTGATTCAAGTAAGCGATTCTGAGACCTTTGCAAACCTTCTTGGATCTTCTCTCGATATCAACAGGTTTTCAAACAGTACACTCAATGATTATATTGAAAGCCTGTTAAAGAATTTGTTAAGCAAACCTCAAAGCCCAAATACCTATGAAGTTTTAGCCAAGGGTAGTGCAATCGAAAACTCTTTGGATTTGCAAAATTTATGGAGTGATATAAAACAAGATGTTCTTCTGGAAGAAGAACAGGTTTTAAGAACCCTGGTCTATAAATACAAGTTTTTGAACAATTTGGTGAATCGAAGCAACACATGCATTTTCAAATTGGACGAGTTGCTTGAATTTAAAAAGACTATCTTTGTCAACTCAAAAAGTGCAGTGATTCAATCCAAGGACTTTTACAAGGTTAAAGAGGATGTTTTGGGGCAATTCTACAAGACTGTTGACTTTTTGACTGAATCTGAAAACATCCACTCTGAAGACGTAGAAAGAATCTTACCTGAGATCTCATCCAATCTTTCCAACCATCAGTCTAATGTTTGTATTACCAAGTTTTTGTCGAAATTCTTAGATCACAAAATCACTGAAAAACAAGTGTTAGAAATTCTGGACATTTTGCTTGAAATCTGGGACAATTTGATTGCAAGTAGATTGCAACTTCACCAAAAAGATCTCCATAAGATTATCATTCAAGCTATTGCACATCCTAAGATTTTGAATGCGGCAATTGAAGATACCGAGTTATCTACTAGGCTCATTAGTTTCTGTAACCAGGTAATTGAAAACTCTTACGGAAGAAGAGGCTTATTACCAACTTTAACCCAAAGAATTTCTGAATACCAAATCTACCACACTGACTGTTTTGAGAAATCTTATTGGTTACACAGTGTATTGGTAGATGCTCTTACGATGTACCAATTGAGATCCAACGGGTTCCAATTAGAATCTGTCATTGGAAAAGTATATGATGAAACTTTCGGTGGAAAAGATTCCGATATTTACATGGACATTTATAATGTTCACGAAATTGTTAGTGAGGTGAACTTAATGGCAATATTTACTTCTATAAAAACTCATGAATTTGCTTCCAAATTACTTGAGTATATCATTGCAAATGAAAAGAAGTATCACTTGTTTGTGGTATTGAAAAACACTGATTCTTACGAGCAGTGGACGAGAATTAAAGTTTTCACGGTGATTTTGAGTGTTTTGAAACAGATCAAAGAAGAGTTTATCAAGCCATATTTATCAACGTTCATTGGTCTTCTTGAGACAGATCCTAGTCCTTTAGTAAGAATCTACTTGGAGTGGATTATTTCTTTCAAGCTTAAATCTTTCCCAGAATTACAAGAGCAGATTTTCTCTGGATTGAGAACCTTGATTGATGCTAAGGATATGAGACCAGTCTTGATTTGCTCATACCAGAGACTTTTGGTTCTTTTCATTAACCAATTATCCAAAGAAGAGCAACAGAAGTCGTATGAAAAATTACTTCTTACAGTGATTCCATGTGCTACTTCCAATAAGGCAATGGTAAGACACTTCTCCACTTCTTTACTTTGCACTTTATACCCATATTTGATTGAACAAACCATGGGTATAAGCTCAGAGTTAATGAAGGTGGTACAAAACATGTACGATAGTGCACTTAGTAACACAATTTTGGGAGCATATAGAAGTGGAGATGCTCTTTTATGGGATGTATTGAAAGACTACACTTTAGTTAATCTTTCAGGAGTGATTTTAATGAGAATCAACGATCATGAAGTCGACTACATAACAGAAGAGCAGTACCAGAAATATCTTAGTCCAGCTCAAAAACAGCATTTGAACATTGAAATTGGTGACAATGCTAAACACACCTGGATTCAAAACAGAAAGAAGACATTGGTTAAAACCACCATGAGTATCAATAAACCTGAACTTCTTTCTAAAACTCCTTTACAAACCAAGAGTGGAGCTTGGAGCACAGTTATGGACTTTGACGACTCCAACAGAGGTAATGAGATCAAAAGATCAGACCTTATTGTTGTTTCATCTCTTGTGGATAAGCCACCAAATTTGGGAGGTATTTGTAGACTTTGTGATGTTTTGGGTGCTGGATTGTTGACGTTAAATGATATCAGTGTAAAGAAACATCCTGAATTTAGAAATGTTGCTGTTACGGCTGATTACTGGATGCCTATGGTAGAAGTTCCAATCCCAGAGATTGTAAACTTTTTAAGAGAAAAGAAAAGAGAAGGATACACTTTAATTGGGTTAGAGCAAACTGACAATTCTATTGAGCTTAATGGAGATGTCAAGTTCCCCAAGAAGTCTTTAATATTATTGGGTAAAGAAAGAGAAGGTGTTCCTGGAGATTTGTTGGCTGAATTGGATTTCTGTATTGAGATCAAGCAGGTGGGTGTCATTAGATCGATGAACATTCAAACTGCCACTGCGGTGATTGTCCATGCTTATTCATCACAACACTGTTGATTATAGAAATAGAGTTATAGACAAAAGAGTAAAATTATAGTAGAATCTAAGTTAAAATCTGTATAATCTAATATTTACAAACCCTGTTCTATAATCGTATATTGTACATCAAAAGATCTGGCCATCAATTTCATCGTTTTCAATTAACGTATCCAATGCCTGGATAATCATACCACAATACTTATTCACCATACTGATAGCTTGAACTATAAGGTTCAGTTTTAAACCAGTATAATTCTTTTTGTTTGAATTCAATGCTAAATTAATATTTTGGAGTGGAGTTTGAGCTTTTTGGTCATAGAAACTCACAATAAGCCCGTTTTCCAAAACCTGTTCTTCTTCAACAGATGGATCGAAAAGTAAACTTTGACCAATTACACCAAGGGTCACATAAATAGGAGGCTGAAACTTTGTACTTATACATTCCTCTAAGGTTTTTGAATCTTCCCAATCATCAGAGAAAGTTGGCTGTTCTTCAACATTTTCATCATCGACTTCACTGATCAATTTTGGTAATCTGGTTGTTTTAAGAGCCAAGTATATAGCAAGAGAAAGCAAAGTTAATGGGTGGGAGGTGTTGCTTAAAACAATACAATCGACGTATAATTTATAGCTGTATTTGGAGGTAAGTTTCAAAGCATCAAACGGGAAATTTTTCAATAAAAGACTCGTGAGATTATATTTCAACGTGGCCACAAAATTGCTATCGTCTCTGTATCCCTGAATATCCACATCTACTTCTAGTAGGTTTGAAATGTCTTGTGTTTTGACCACTTTAGATTTAACACTGACAATGCACTCACCACCATCGGTAGTTCTTAATCTTGAAGAGCCATTTGAGCCGGCCAAAAAGTTGGTTTTGGCCTCTAGTGGTCTGAACTGATATACCTTTCTGGAGTCCGGCCGTATGGGGGGAGACTGGACCAAAGAATCATACAAATACAGTCTTTCAGCTGGTGATAAAAGCATCTCTGAAACTCTTCTCAAGATTTCGCGAAATTTAATTTTTAGATGTCAATGTCAACAGTATTTGGACAACAAGTTTCTCAGAATTCTACAAATTCTAAAGAGCCTACTTGGCTGCAATATCCCGTGAAACGTGTTATTCACAACCACATTTCCACCAAAAGAAAGCCTGGATTCCAGCTAAGTACCGGGAAAAAAAATGAAAAGAAAGATCCTTCCCATAATTCATTTAGCACTGTTTCTTTTGGAAGTCCTAGAAAACCTGGAATTAACCCGTTGGATTCCAAAGCTAGCACTAGCTCGAACTTGTATGATACCACAAGTGATATAACGAAATTTGATGAAACCATTAATAAAACTTTAACCGATGATCTCACGGTGTATGATAATATGGATGACGATTTACCACCTAGTAGATCAATTTACGATTTAAACGACGAAATCTTGTTAAACTTGAACAGAACAAACAACCACAACGAGTCGTTTTTGAACAAAGATCCAAAAAATTACAGTAATGTATTTAATAGGGAAGAAGTTGAAAACAAAGAGGAAGTGAAAAAGGAAGATATCAATCCATTACAAAATGGAGAAAGTGCCATTTTGGTATTTGGATACCCTGAGCATGTGGTGAATCAAGTGATTCAATATTTCCAGGATTTTGGTACCATTTTAGAGGATTTTGAAGTCAACAAAAACAATCTTTACCGAACCATTAACGGCAAAAACGACAAGAGCATTGCGTGTTTAAGCGGGAAATCCTGGGTCAAAATCACTTATGATAATCCAGCATCTGCCATGGAAGCTCTTTTACAGAACGGAATGGTTTTCAATGGGTCTCTTCTTGGAATCATTCCGTACACCAAAGATGCGGTTGAAAAATTACAGAACCGTAGATTAGGGGATTTTGAAGATATTGGTAGTGGGATTGAGTATAAGAATCAAAGCTTTCAACGTCAAGAACAAGACGATAAGCAAGATTTAAGCAACACGAATTTTTCAAAATTGGAGGTTAAAGATGGGTCGAAATTGTTTTTGAGTTCAACAGATAACAAGCAGAATATCGAGACGAAAAACAACACCGAAAACCTTGGAGTTTTCGGTAACGTGATGAAATACGTATTTGGATTCAATGAGTTATAGAGTAAGTAGATAATGAGATGAGATTCGCGTCGCGTACACAAATATTATGGACGATACTTTGGACAGAATACGGCTGAAAAACAACCAGCTCAAGGACCAGCTTCAGTTTCTTATCCAGCAGGAGACAGGGAGGGACGGGCTCAGGCCGATTGACATGAATCGGTACAAGGGAAGGTTTGACCAGAAAGAACTGAGGCTACCGAAAGTGAGGGAACAGCTTGGTGGGATAAAAGTTGAACTGAAATTGAATGAACCAGTTAATGAACCAGTTAGTGAAATAGTTAATGAAACAGTTAATGAACCAGTTACTGAACAAGTCAATGGACGAGTCAATGGACGAGTTGATAAAACAAAATTTCATGAACCAAAACCCAAAGAGGATAACCAGCCCAACGAATCCCACAAATTCAATTCTAAATTCAAACCTTTCCGTCCAAGTATCAAAAAACCAGTAGATACATCGAATCTACTCATCAGCAAAATCTCGTCCCAGGAGGAAGAAATCACCCGATTGAAAGAATCCATCAAACACCTCAAGCTGCAAAACACGTCTCTCCAACAAGATAATTATAACAAACTTCAAACGATTGCAGATCTCCGATCTCGAGAATCTGAGTCTGTTTCGAGAATAAAACACGACTATGAAAGGCAAATCAGTTCTCTTAACGTTTCCTATGAAAGATTATATGAGCGAGTAGCTGAGCTAAATAACGACTTGGAAGCCTCCAAAGCAGCATATAAAACGAAGGAGAGCGAGCTTGTGGTGGCTAAAGAAGTCTTGAAAACAGTGGGAAATGAACTTCAAGATGTCAAGATCAACGAAGACAAAGTGCATGAGAAAGTTGGTGATTTGCAGGTGTACAATAAGTTTATTAAGAAGCTTATTCAGACGAGTGTGATCAACAGGTTTACCGAGAACTTTGACCAGGTAGGAGTTCTTTTAGACGGGAGAATTGGTTTGGACAGAATCGGATCAAATATGGGCCATTTTCCTCCAGATTTTGAGCTGGATACCGAGAGCACCACTAGATTACTCCAGCAAGATAACACCACCGATATGCTCATCAGCCACAAAACATATACCAGCATCGACAAGTTGATTGTCACCAACATCAAGAGTTACCACACGCCTAAAGATAAACTAAGAGGCTATATACGATTCATCATTTGTGTGAATAGGTTTAGAAGATTCGGCAAAGAACATTAATATACATTCATCTCCATCTTTTCAGCGGAGTTGATCTATCGTTAAACTTCGAGCTCTTGTCGAAAGTCGGGGTCGTTATAGAGCGTCTTTCGGGTGATCCACCACGAGAAGGCGATAATCTTACGGGAGACATTCTTTCGGGTGATAGAATTGGTGATCTTCTATCTGAAAGGAAACTTCTGTCTCTTACAGGAGAAGTGTTGAAACTTCTGTTTCTTATATCTCTTTCAGGTGATCTATTTGGGCTTCTGTTTGGACTTCTAAAGTCTCTTTCTGGTGATCTGTTTGGACTTCTATTTGGACTTCTAAAATCTCGTCCTGGAGACCTCAAAGAACGATTGTAAATGTCTCTTGAAGGAGCTTTGAAAGGTGTCGAATGAACGGTGTTTCGAAGCCAATCACTATCCATACTACTGTTGAGAACTTTTTCCTGGTTGAATCTATCCTTTTCCAATTCAAACTTGATTTTTTCACTTTCAAACTGCTGGCGTTCTTCGTCAAGATCAGTTTTAGAAATTGTATCGAACGGTTTACCGTTTATATCATGAACAATAAACACTTTCAGTTTTGTATTTTGGTAGTATGGATTCAGTTGTTCGACCAAATCTTCGTCGAAATACTTTCTCGTAGCATCAATCCCCACGTCTTGTTTCAACACGTCAGTTTTGGGCTTAACAAATTTCTGGTTGTATTCAGCAAACATTTCCTGGTAAAGAATCTGTTTATCAGCCACCAAAACCAAAAATTTGGTGATCACGTAGTACATTTGAAAGTTGACCAAAAGAGCCATAAGCCCAAGTTTCCATGCCGAAATATCAATAAGCACTTTTATAGAAAGAAGCACGATCGGGTTGAGAAAACTAAAGAGAATAAGATTAAACTCACTTGGTTGCCAAACATCGATTTGGTAGACGAGTTTGTTCCCGTTGAGCCTAATTTCGTCGTTGACGGTGGTAGACTCGTTGTAGAAGCTTTCATCTTCGATTTCCTTATTGAAAAACCGAATAACAGGCAAAAGAAACCGCATGAATTTACTCGTACCTTCTTCGCTAAGCAAAGTTTCCTTTGCGCTGGGGGTCTTTGGTTTTGAGTTGGAGTTCAACACGGAGTACATTCTGGTGGAATTGAAAAGCAATTGATAAGTGGATATTAAAGAAAAGATATAGATTAAAACGATAACGGCGCTACTAATTTGGGCAAGAAATGAGTTAGCTTTACCGTTGTTTTTGCCGTTGTGCTTGAAGTTTGTCCGCTGAAGCAACTCGCTTTTGAACTTGTCGTAAGCATAAGGATCGACTTGAAATACACTTGAAGAAGCGGGAGTTTTGGCGTAAGTTATTTTGTTCAAAACGATAAACGCAATCGTGGAAACATTGGAAATGATCATGGCCATGGTGTTATACTCTTCCCAGTCAATGGAGGCAAACGACTCGTTGACGTAGAGATAAAGATCATAGGGGTAGTTTTGGATCTTTTCTAGTATGCGTGTTCTTCTTCTTCTCTCCATGGTAAACAAGCGCGTAACGAAAAAGTGAGGATTTGGTTTTGGTTGATTTGGTGATTTGGTGATTTGGTGATTTGGTGATTTGGTGATTTAGTGATTTAGTGATTTGGTGATTTGGTGATTGATTTGGTTGGAGTATTGAGTTGGAAGAGAATGGTCTGTTTTAATTGTAATTGTAGTATATTGTATTTGGTTTATTTAAACTTGTTGTAGTATATTGATAATGAATTTATAGTTCTCATTGGCAAGGGTATATTATCTATATAATAAATGTCTGTATTTTGTGTATATATTGTCTATATATTGATTGGGTGTATTGTGTGTATATAGGATTGTCTGTTTATTATGTCTATATCGATTGTCTGTCTTTTATGTATATGTCGATTGTCTGTATTTTGTGTGTATATTGATTGTCTGTATTTTATGTATATATTAATTGTCTGTATTTTGTCTATATATTGATTTTCTGTAAATTGTCTATATATTGATTGTCTGTATTTTGTATATATATTGATGTTCTGTAATTTGTGTATATATTGATTGTCTGTATGTTATGTCTATATTGATTTTCTGTATTTTATGTCTATATCGATTGTCTGTATATTATGTCTATATGGATAATGGTCTGGTAAGAATTGTGCTTTGGAATTCATGTAATTCATGAATTGGACTTGAGAATATCAGTTTTAGCTTTAGTAGAAACGTTTCGGTTTGAAGTAAATTGTGTGGATGTCCTGGCGAAATTTGAACTACCTGAAAAATTATATATTGTTATAGCTAGTAGAAGCATCGACTGTAATGATATTATTTAAGCGTCTAGGATAAACGATCCAGAAAAGTATAGCAAGAACAATTATAATGAATTAATTGAGTATGTTATTCCCGAAGCTGTTCATTGAAGCAGATAGTCTCCTATTTATCAGCAATTTTTGAAGTCGTTTTGACTGAAGCTAGGAAGAGTTTTGAAAGATATTGGAAGCAATTATTTTATTTTTAAGCTTATCGATTATCTTAGGGCAGATTGGAGTCCTTAATGCAACATTCAATAAATTAGTTATGCAACATTCAGTAAATTAGTAATGCAACATTCGTAGCCAGTAACGTAACTTAATTCATAATCACAAAGTGTAAAACGTTCATAACATCACCTAGTAAATGCAGAATATCACAGAAATGAAATCTTCGTAGTACTGTAGAAATGAAATCAATATAATTTCAACCTTTGAAGCAACTGTAACTCTTAAACTATCTACCATGGAAATCATAATACTAATAAAACTCTTATAGTATCTAAAAAAGCCATTTATTGTAGGGGAACTGAACATTCCTAAGGCATGAACTGCAAGAGACAAATCCGGTAGTTAAAGAGCTAACCCAAAGAAAACATACGAAACCTTAACTTGTACGGCGAAAACCTGGAAATAAAGATCCGTATTCTCCTTATTGGACAACAAAAGTGATATCAACCAAATGAATCATCGTGAATCATCTACTCACTAAATAAAGGGCGTGTCCCAGCTAAAATGAATCATTTGACTCACGCCTGATTTTTTTTCCCAATCGCGCAGCCAATTTGCAGCACAATCTGCACCTATATAAACCCGTAGTATTCCAGGAATATCATTAATGGGAAGCTTCAAAGACCACGAAAGTGAAGAGGTAGCTTACAGACCATCTAATGAAAATTTTAACGGCTCGAACCATAACTTGGCTGACTTTCCTGACCTTGAGTCACACGACTCAAAAGAGTTAAACAGGATCTACCGAAAGTTAGACTACAGAATTATTCCTGCTTTATGGTGCATGTATTTCATGACCTCATTTGGGTCCAATTCATATGGACTTACTCTTACCATGAACACTGAACAGGGCCACTCGATTGTGCAAACTTTGAAACTTATGGGTAAAGATACAAGCACGGCTTCAGCCCTTTACTATGTGGGTTATATTATTTTCGATGTCCCCATGAACTTGATCATGACCAAAGTCCGTCCTCAAAGTTGGCTTTCCCGTATTGTGTTGACTGTGGGAATCGTATATGCTTGTTATGCTTCTTTATCGAATAGTGGGGGACTTATTGCTGTTAGATTCATTAGTGGTCTCGTGGGGGCTGGAACTTGGCCGGGAATGAGTTACTATATTAGTTTATGGTACCCTGTTGAAAGACTGACGAAGAGAATCGGGTTTTATTTTACAGCTGCCCAACTTTCGGCTTCAGTCCTGGGATTGGTGAATGCAGGATTCCAAAAAATGGATGGAACTCACGGGCTTTACGGCTGGCAATGGATGTACATTATCTACGGGACACTTACTATCTTTGTTGGAATCATGTTGTTGTGGTGGTTACCTGATCGCCCATTCAAGGAGGAGAATACGGCCAGCAATAAGCTCGTGGGTTTCTACAATAAGTATTTCACTCCTAAACATCCTTTAAATGAAAAAGAACAGGCTATTCATCGTAAAGATATCGAACACAGATATAAGATTGTTTCGTGGGGCTGGAAAGATATTTGGTTGATTTTGACCGATCTTCGTACATGGCCCCTAGTGATTATGTACTTTGGAGTTGTGGGTACAGGGTTTGGGTTGGCAGTTTTTGGAACCACAATTATTAGGGCCAACAATCCTAGTCTTAGTTCCATTAACGTTTCGCTTTTGTACGCTCCAATCTGGCTATTTGATCTTGGGGGTATTCTTACCATTACTCCTTTTGCTGACAAGTACAGACAGTATAGATGGGCAATCTTTAGTGGAGCTACGTTGATAATTATTGTGGGAATGGTGGTGTGTACGTACGCTAAAGGGCCCTGGAGTCGGTACGGAGGATTGCTTATTGCGGGTTACGGTCTTGGACCTACTGTTCCTACCTGTATGTCGCTCTCTGCTGAGATTTTCGGTAAAAAATACGGTGATGTTGGTGTTGCTGTTAGTGCAGCTCTTGTAAGTGGATTAGGAAACTTAGGATCGGTTACTGCCACTTATGCATTGTATTCTGGGTGGCCAGAAGATCAATCGAGGTTATACGAGTACTCCAATATGATGCTAGTCTTGATGTTGGGAGTTAGTATTATTGCAGCCGGAGTTTTGCAGCTTATCAGAAACAGAGTGAGGCAAATTTAGCTGCGAAAAAATCTTGCTTTTTTTTTGCAACTTTAATATTTCTCAATAGAGATATTCATAATATTTACATAATACATAATACATAAGTCATTAGCGTTACTTTTTCTTCATTTCATTGGCAAACGGACACCTGTTTTTTTCTAAGTGGTTGTTGAGCCAATCGTCTACATTGTCGAAATGCTCCAGACACATTCTACAAGTTCCGCTACTTCTGTATCTCTGGTCCTTTTTAGTTCCTCCAGGATACTGAAAGTGAATGGCTTTCAAGTGATTTTTAAACGTATCACATCTGGAAAAAATCCCACTGTTGTGTCCGCAATGATCACCAGATGAATGGTCTTTATATGGACACTTAAATTGTCCCTTATCGCTTCCAATTTCTTTCCAATGGCACTTCACGTGACGGAACAAATCATTAGGTCTAGCAAACCCTCTTGAACAATATTCACAAATATGAGGACGAGAAGTTGGATTCAAATGGGTAGATTTGTGAGTTGCAAGATTCGAAAAGAATAACTTACATTCAGGACATTGTCTCTTTTTACGAGGTTTCCATTTTCTGGCAATTTTGGTAGGACGTTCATCGTCTTCATCTTCAATATCTTCATCGATAGATCCAGGACTTGAAGTAGGAGATCTAGTATTTGCTCTAATACTTGGAGATTGGGTGTTTGTACTAGAAACGGGAGATGCGGTAAGTGGTAGTCTGTTAATATTCATATTCATATTTGGTAAACTTGCACCCGAAAAGGAAGAATTAGTTGATGAAGGTGCAGAAATAGAACCCGAACCGGAAGTAGATGCATTAACTGCATCTAAAAATGCATTTGATGATCTCTTTGAATAAGGAGATTTAAGTGGTGGGGTAGTACTAAAACCGGTTGGTGATGGATGAGAATTTGAACTTGGTGATGTTTGAGGTGGGGATAAAGTAACTACCGGGACTTGCGGAATACTAAATGGAAGGTTTAAATTTGATATCGAGGGTAAACTGACCTTATTTTGTGAAGAAATTGGTGAAGTAATTTGGTATCCGGAATTTGCATTCACAGTTTGTGGCAAATTAGGTAAAGCATTAATTGATGGTAATTGTCTTTCCGGAGTTACAGTCAGACGCATGGCCGAATTTGATCTTGTTGGTTGAGGCAAAACCAAAATATCCATAATATTTTTGTATCAAGATTATAGATTATAGATTAATAGCAGCCAGAATGTGTGCTTTTAAGTAAAATTTGCGGTGGCAGTAGTTTACCGATAAGCCCTTTTTAATCAGGATTAAAAGTTAGCGCCGGTTCCAAAAATAAAAAAAAAAAAATGATGGCGAGGTCTGCGTGTAACAGGGGCTTCGGCTCAAGAGCACGGATTGAAGTGCCGGAGCGCGTCGAGGAAAATTGGTACTGCGGATGGCGCGGCTGGCGTAATAATGCGTGGTAAAATTTCGCAGAGTTGGTGGGAAAATTTCACGGCGCGGCGCGGCGCAAGTGGCTATGACCTTTATGTCCACGGCCACGGACCAGTTGCTTAAGAATTGCTACGGGTGCGGCGGTATCTAATTTTTAATTACCGTTATTTATTTAACAATTTCATCATCGGCCGGAACTTCATATTATTAAAATTCCCGTAACCTATAATTAAATCGACCATACGGATTACTCGGTCAATCTTATTATATCGACCCGGGTGTTGCCCCTCTAAGTCCTATAGTCATCATGTAATCCTGACCTGATTTTAAACTGATCTATCACATTTCAATTGCAATTGCGGGCAGGCAATCAACGCGAAAATCCCGTAAATCTAATGTAATGTTAAGTATTCAAAACCTTGTAACCAGGATTGTTAAAGCTTGATAAACTTTTAGGAACTCAATTCTAGGTTGATTTGGAATAAATTGAGATTCCGCCCGAATTCCTTACCATTCCTTCTTTAATTTCTCATTCCCGATGTATAAAAAATCGCCGTCAACTTCAGCCGTCCTTGTTCAGCCGTTAGGTATCCGCACCTCCCGTTCGAGGAAAATTTGGGTAAAAAAACTAATCGAGAGGCCGCAACTTCCAATCCTCGTAGCAAGATGTAGCGTTACCCCTATCGGTCGGAATATCTTAAGTTTGGGTTAATGATATGCGATCTAGAATATAACTATCGGTTGAGTTTTGTAGTATAAATGAATATCCCGACCGACACAGCCACATGACCCCACCACGAATGCTTGTCGGGGCATTCGAATGTCCCAATGAGAGCATCTCCCCACCAAACAAATTTCTTGCGCCGTTCCACCTCGTATAATTATCTTGTTCGATTAATAGAGGGTTTTCATTTTTTTTTTACGCGGCAAAAATCTACTTTGGGAGTTTCACCGGAGGGAGATGTGGAGTTAAAGTAAGTTAAGTTATCACCTAATATAAGATATTTGGGTTGTGGGGAATTAAAAGTTCCGGTTATCCAATAATCTCACTAATGACTATTTAATGCTATTATCTGAATCTTTAAGTGCAGCGGCCACCATAAACCGCACGGCTCGGCATCAATAAAATACCACCTTTCATAATGGGAATAGGGGACAAAAATATTGTCAAAAAAAAATCTTGACAGATTTACAAGCCGTGTACACCCGTAATACTATGCAATAAGCCAAGTGATAAAATCTCCGGAACCGCGGAAAATAACCCATCATCCGAATCCGGGGTATCCGTACAACACAAAATTCTAAATCATACTCAACTAGGGGGGTCAAAATTGCGGGGCATGGTACAGTTATTAACAGACACAAGATTCACATTCACCATCCCGGTTTATTCAAATTTATAATTCCAATAACATAGCTAAACTGTATAAATAGAATTACCTTGACCGCAGTATTCGGACAATTACCAACCTATCACATCAGAGCCAAGCAGCGCTTCCTGAAACATCAATATGACTTAACATAAAGATGTTCCTAATATGACAGACTTTTTGAATCTTTAATGAAAAAAAGCAATTTTCCCGCTATTTCAATAAGCCATCCATCGGTTTGTAATATTACTAATAGGGGTATAAGAGGGCTTTAAAAATTATTGATATATTGAGTAGAGACACTACTTTGATCTAGATTAATGCCATTAACTGCCGGCACGGCTGGAACATTGTTTTTCCGCACCCCGATTTTGTACGACCAATTAAGCCTTTCTACTACGAGGTTTGGTTTTACGTGCAGCACCTGAGGAAACACCCGAAGATGTAGCCTTAGATTCAACTTCTGGTTGAGCAGGTTTTGACTTTGGTTTCGACTTGTAAACTCTAAAGTAAAACAGAATAAATAAAACAAGGTAACTGGTAAGAATTAAGTAACCGTAAGCAGCAGCAGTTTCACTACCGTAACAGTCTTTACCCCATTGGGGAATATTAGGGAAATAATTGTATGCGTAATGGGTGTAAGTAGCAAAGTATACAAATACCAAATCAATAACAAACTGAATGATTTGGAATCTAGTAACCCATTCTTTCCACCAAACTCTAATACCACGAGCTGAAAGGAAATAGTACCAATACATAACGACATGGACCCCCAAGTTTAATGTGATAGGAACCCATTCTACCGAGGTATTTCCTACCAACTGTGTGTAACATAAAAGAGCAGTTGCTCCGTGGTGATAAACGTGCAAAAAGAGTAACTTTTTACGTTTTAACACCAAGAAAACAGTATCAATAAGCTCCAAGTATTTGGTCAAGTAGTTAAGGTAGTAAAGAGTGACAAGTTTTTGGGTGAAAGACAGTTCGTAGCAAATAGCCCCAAAAATTCCATCTCTAATCACAATTGGAAAGATCTGTTCAATACATAACAATAACAAACCCAAAGACACAAATGTTAACACAAGATTGTGCAACTGGAACAAAAAGTTCAACTTTAATGCTGGAACATTGAGAGCAGAAAGGGCAAAACGTCCACCAAATATGACAATATAGTATGCGATAATCACGTAGATGGCATGGTATCCGTTAGCCAAGAAGGTTTGATTGTGAACAAACTCAAACTGTTCGGCTGGGTAGCCCACCACCTGTTCAAAAGCATAACTGAATAGAGGCCATAAATGAATCCCAAAAGGTCTTTCAACAGAAGGAATCGACACTTCAAACATGTTGATAAATTTTCACTTGATTTTTTTTTACGCGCTTTTTTTTCAGTGATATAATCATATACTCGTATATTACTACTTTGGTTTTAAATTTAAGAAATCAATGGAAACAATTACATCATACCCGTTTTCTTCACATGCATACATGGCTTCATGTTCGTTCAGATGTAAAAATCTGATATTCTCTCCGATTAATGCTCTAATTAAATGTGTGGTCTCTAAGTCTCTAATCTCCACAAAATTCAGCTCAAATGATAATAAGTATGGATAAAATAACGCAATATTGGTAGGGTTCCCTTCCCAAAAAATCCCCCAATCGTGTTTTGTTCTCCATCCATTTCTGTTGATGAGAAACGAAAATTCGGAGTACAGAAGCAAAAAATCCTTACCAAGTCTGTAAATTGCAAGCGGATTAACTGCTTCTTTTTGGGTTGCAAAATCGAGCGAGGGATCTGCTTCGTCTAAAATAGGCTCTTTTTTACCGTCTTCAAGCGATAATACCTCAAATCCTTTGTTACATCCAATACACAATCTGGTTCTCAAAAACGAAATCGAAATCGGGTCGCTGGAAAACGTAATCTCTTTTATATCGTATTTTCGATTTTTATTCCTGTTCTTGTCAAATGGGTTGCTGGGCTCAAAGATGTTGATGGCATGATTACTGCCCTGTTTAATACAACAAACCAAGAGTTTCCCGTCACAGATTCCAGTTTTGAACGAACTGACGTGTGATAAAATCAACCTTCCAGAACGGGTGTTTTTGGCGTGGTCAAGCGAGTCCGTACAGCTTAAGTCAAACTCGTACAAGCTCTTGTCGGAAAGAATCAAGATCTTGGAGTATTCGACCAAAACTTCGATCTGGGTTACGTACAACTTTGAAATCACCATCGTAGGATCAGAACAAATCTTCTCGTTATTTGTCATACTGATGGTTCTAACCGTTGAAACCCAAACCCCCAGATCCGTACCGTAAAGAAGTTTTTTACCTCCATAGCACGGAACCGCACAGTTGATCTTGTTATTACCAGTAAACCGTCTAGTTTCGTATTTCAGTAACGAAAAGATATCGTATTTCTCAATCAACTTCTTCTGCTGAGAGCTGATTTGTGATAACACTTGGTTCTGATTCACCACGTCTTCTGCGTTAAGCGTGGTGTGAACTTGCTGGCTACCCATTCCCAAGAAATTGATTTGAAGTTTGGTGTTCAACGAGTCGACTTTCGCTTTGGCTTCGCTCATGATCGACGAGTTGATCCGGTTGTTTAAAACATTTCTAAAAGTAGGAATATCGTAACCACTATTAACGTAAAGCAACGGCAAATACATGGGTTTTTCAAACACCTTATACTGTTCTCTTTTGTTCTGAATCTTGTGTTTGACCAACAATAACGTGTGCTCAAAAAGATAGAGATCGATCTTCTCGTTATCTCTTTTCCGTGTTAAGGTGGCCTGGTAGATAATTCTATTGTTATACGATAACTTAAAGTTAAACTTATCTTCCAAAGCCTGCTTGCCCAAAAGTCTGTTCAACACCATGATTTTGTGACGATCAGTACTTTCACCAGTTCTGACATTAATTTGGGCCAAAACCTTTTCAATCTCTTTTTTGGCCTTGGTAAGATGCTCATAGTCAGGAGATTCAGGTTTGGTGTTCTTAAGAATACCCCCAAGTAATAACTGATATCTAGCAGGTCTTTGGATCCCCGACATCAAAAACGAAGACAAATTTTGTCTTCTACTTTCAGGCCGTTTTTCAATGGCCCCCAAGAAACTAGCATACCGCATGTTAACTTGCTGTTGTCTTTCGTGCTCAAAGTTGGCGAAAACCTTGTTCCCACCATACTGAATAAATGGCTCAAACTTATCGACAAACTGAAGAAACACATCGGCAAACACCAGAATCACCGGTTTCTGCAACTGCTGTCTTCTTGTCAACGCTTCGCTAAAACTCTTTGCCAACCGCAACAAATCACTCACACCTCCAAACACCGTCCGAATAAATGCTTCTCTTTCCCGCTCGGGAATGATATTGTTAGAGGGATTTCTAAGTGGTAAAATATAGAAATCGGTCATAAACTCCAAATCCTTGACGTAATCTCTCTCTGTATAAATGAACTCGTAGATCAACTCCTGTCTCATTTTCTCGTGCTTGTCCAAGTTGTCCAAAACACTCTTGGGTACCGTTTCGTGCCACAACGATTTGGTTTCTTCCTGATCGTGAAGCGATAAACGAGAAACTGCTCGCTTTAAACCACCTTGTGGTTTCATGTTTAACCGAGCTTGTTGCTCGAGTCGACGTGGGCAGGCGATACTGTAGCACAATCTGTTACGAGAACAGGTAGGAGAGTAGCAGTCGGTTAAGATCGTGAACACCCCGTTTACACCGGTGGTGTTGGCCTGTACTTCAGGAGCCTGGTCCAGTTGGAGCGACGTGGTGGACGGAAGACCCTTGAAATCAGCTGAGGGAACTCTTTGGAAGTCAGGCGGAGCTCTTTGGAAATCGGTTGAAGAAACTCTTTGGAAATCAGATGAACTTCCAGGAAGTCCGTTTTCGTACAACTCTACGTCTGTATAAATATGACTAAACGCATACACTTCATGGACCGAGTCCCGTAACCGATGCTGGTACGTAACGTCATGGAAAAGTTTCTGGGAGTCCAACAGTCTTCCGAGCAAAAGAGCCAAGTTTCTGTCACTGGTTCGAATGATTCTGCTGATGATATCTACCGCCATTTTCCCGGTAAAAGTATCGTGGTATTCCAACCCGTCTTTGGTGTTAATGGTAAGAAACACCGCTTCTCGAAACACCCGGGCCACTCTCAGTAACATGGCCGGATAAACCTGTGGTTTTTTCGACATTTGGATCACGGTTTTGGACGAGATCGTACCGGACGAAACATTTCTGTCGAGGCTTTTGCCCTGGAGCGACGTAGAAGAGCTGAATTTTTTGGTTGAAAGCGACGATAACTTACTCAACGACGTGAAAGATCTGCTTTTTGACGAGAGTGAAAACAGGTGATGAATGTTTGAGCTTGAACCCGAACCTGAGCCAGAAACTGAGCCAGAAAGCAGGCTATTCGACGAAGAAAACTGTTTTTGCGGCAGCATTGGTTGGCCCTGTTGAATTGGTTGCATGAATTGCTGGGGCTGTTGGTATTTTGATACTGACAGTAACAGTTTAGTTCTGGCGTCGAATTTCTGCTGCATGGGGCTATTTTCTGCCAGATGGGGCACGGCACTGGTGGAAACAATTCTCCTGCTGTCGGTGTGGATTGGAGGGAGGTTGGTGGGAGGTTTACGGCGAGGCTGGACCACGTTGGGGGTGGGTTTCTTGCCATTTACAGGCTTATGGTTCCCGTTGGAGTCGGTAGCACTGCGGCCTACGGGGGGATGAGCTTCGTTGCGGTGCGTTAGCGAGGATGCAGAACTGTTCTGGTTGTAGTACGGCCGGCCACCAGGTCCAGGTCCACCAGAATTGACAAACTGTTGGTTTTGGTTTTGAAACTGATTCTGCTGAAATTGGTGGTTTTGGTTTTGGTACAGGTTCTGGTACTGGTTTGGAAGTCCGGCTTGGTTTGGAAGTCCGGCTTGGTTCTGGTACTGAGAGTGATTCGAATACTGATTTTGGTTCATTTGATTCACTTGATTTTGGTTCATTTGATTCACTTGATTTTGATTCAGATGACTCTTCGCCTGGCCTGGGTGGCCAGAATGGTTCTGATTCACCGGGTGGTTCTGATTCACCGGATGGTTCTGATTCACCGGGCTCTGGCTCGGTGCCTGGCCCTGGTAGTACGGAGCCTTATACTGCCTGCCTTGGCCCTGTTGAACTGGCACAGACTGGCCCGACTGAACCGGCACTGGCTGGGCTGGCAATGGCTGTCCCGGTACAGGCTGTCCCTGTTGGCCCTGGCCCTGGCCGTGGCCCTGACCGGCCTGATTGAATCCCCCTTGCTGGAGCGGCTGGTAATTCTGGTGATAATGATTACTCTGTCCGTGATTCCCAAATGTTTGACCCTGTCTTTGTGTCCCATCACTGTCCCCGTCTACGGGATACGGAGCAGGATCAAGAGTTTGTACTTCAAACAGCGAATCATCCCGACGTTTGTCGACATAAAGCTGTGGGAGTAAATGATCGGGAAGATTGACTGGTTTCCGATACGGATGACCCGACATGCTTTGATTAACTACTGCAATTAATACGGAGCACAACTGCCTATACGTTCACAAATTGCAAGTTTTTCCAACGATAAATCTGTTCCTTCAATTCACCGTAACTTCTGCCCGTAAACCAGTTTGCTGTAGTCTTGAAAAATTTCACCGCGAATTTTTGTTCTCTATTAACATTGACATGCCAGCTTACCATTCCACATTTATTGAAGGTGAGGACTCGAGAATTGTTGGTAATACTGTTCTCTTGCCATTTCGTACAAACTTCAGAGGTCCTTCATATCCTTCCAGTTTAGAATATGATATTGCCGATGAAATCATAGATTTGTTCAGAGCCAACTCCTTCTTCAAGAACTTTGAAATAAAAGGCCCTGCTGATAGATTGTTGATTTATGGAATTTTATACGTATCTGAATGTTTATCTAAACTTAACAAGTCAATTGGTCATAAAGAAGCAACAAGAATCTTAAACAATTTAGCCCTTGATCATTTCGCTCTTCCGGGTGATATAGGATTCCCTTTGAGCTCCTTATATTTAGCTCCAGCAAATAAAAATGATGCTGAATTGTTGAGAGGTTATCTCCAACAACTTCGCCAGGAATTGGCAGAAAGATTGTTGAAGAGAATTTATGCTGATGGTGATGTTCCAAGTAAACACTGGTTAGCATTCACTAGAAGAAGATTTATGAACAAGAGCTTATAATTGGACGGGTCTATATACGTAAGTAATTTAGTCTATTATCTATACAAACGGTATGTATACGCCTACTCGGCTACGGTATTCGACGTAGCTCTGTCCGTGGCTTTTCACAAGCTGGTACTCTTCGTAGCTAATTCTCTGCTTGAAAAACTGTCTTAGCACTGCCATGCAAACTACTAGCATGATCCAGTTATTGAGAAATACTTGGAGCAGAATGCAGTAGATGTAGAACCCAAAATAACTCGGATGTCTCAAATACTTGAAGATTCCCTGTGTGTAAAGAACATGCTTTTCGGTTCGTATATAGTGGGAAAAGCTTTGTTTTAGCAGCTTTATCGATGTATATCGAATTAATATCCCCATTATCAGCACCAAAAGTGCCAATCCTCGTAGTATTCCCACCTGCGGCTTATATCTGTACAGAATAACATATTCGGTAACACTAAGCATATATACGGCCCAAATATGCATGCTTCCGTTGTTATTCCAGATCAAAAACAGATTATCAGTCAAGGTCGCAGCCAGATACTTTGCAACTGCCACAAATTCACACAAATGGAAAAGGGCTAGCACCCCAAAGTATACCGAGACCGTGCTTCTCACCACCAATGCCCGTGCCATGACTCCCCCAAGCACTGCCAGCGTCACTGCTATCTTAGTAACATCGTTATGCTGCGGGTCGTACATGATGGATTCGCGGTCTTAGATCTTGCATGTCGTCTTATAACCCCGAGAAAGTCGATCTTTCAGTAGTATGCTTGAAGGCCTGTGGGCTCGGTGCCATGGCCAGCGTGTGTCTCTGTGCTCTTTGGAGTAACACGTATCGTTCGCATGCATTTTACGTGCTACTGCTCTGCGTTTTCCATATGCTCGAGTTCGTATCCACAAGTTTATGGAATCCATCGCAAACCGACGACGATTCGTTTATTCTCACAGATTACGACTTGCTTCTTGTTAACGTACTAACAGTAGTCGAGTCTGCAGTGTGGTCCGTGCTAGGGGTACATCCACCTCGCCCTATAGCAGTTGTAGCAGTTGTACTTATTTTGGTAGGCCAAACTTTCCGTACCCTAAGCATGTACACTGCTAAAGCATCTTTTAATCACTACATCCAACGGGTGAAAAATGATACGCATATTCTTGTTCAGCACGGAGTGTATAGTTTTTCAAGGCATCCCAGCTACTTTGGGTTTTTTTGGTGGTTTTTGGGTCTCCGTCTTTATATGGGTAGCTGGATTATCCTCTTATATGGAGGACATAGAATATGGAAATTTTTCAGAGATAGAATTGATTTCGAAGAGAAGTTCCTAGTGGAATTCTTTGGACAAGACTATACCGATTATAGAAATAGAGTAAGTAGCAAGATCCCACTTATCAGATAATAATATATATTGCGACAAATCGCATCTAGCATCTACTTAGATCTATTTAGCTTTAGTACCTAAACCAATACCATTGGTGTTTCTGTACATCATAACCCCGTTGTCACCTTCAATGTATTGACAACTTCTAGCGGTTTTCCATAAAGAAACCCACATATTTTCGTCGGTGTGACGATAATGCTTACCCATAACTTTCTTGATGGCCTCACTTGCTTCTTCAGCCCTATAAAATGGGATTCTGGAAACGTAATGATGCAAGACGTGAGTTTCAATAATATCGTGGAATAAGTACTTTCCAACAAATCCAAACTCTCTGTCGATAGTAGTGGCAGCTCCTCTTGCGAAATTCCATTGTTCGGCTTCGTAGTGAGGAACACCCGGGTCGGTATGTTGCAAGAAGGTAATAAAAACCAACCAGTGATTTACAAAGATGTATGGCAAAAACCAATTGATCAACAAGTTAAATCCACCAAACTTTTGGTACCAATTATACAAAACAAATCCCTGAATTACCAATCCTAAATCGGAGATCAAAATATACCAGTAAGCCTTTTTATCGAATAAAACTGAACTTGGATTGAAGTGGTTTTTTCTGAAAAACGGAACATCTGGTAATCTTTGACCCGAAGTGTTGGTGAAAATGTGAGCTAACCATCCAAATAATTGTTGAAGAACCAACTGACTAAAAGTGTAAATAGGGGAATCTTCCAAAATATCATCCAAACTCATGGCTTCACGGCTCTGTAAAAACTCCTTTTTATCCTTAGGAACGAAAACCATATCTCTAGATAAATTACCAGTAGATTTGTGATGCATAGAGTGACTGTATTTCCATGAAAAGTAAGGAACCATAAGGTAAGAGTGTAACACCCAACCAACAAAATCGTTTACAGTTCCGTAGTCAGAGAAAGCTTGATGGCCACATTCATGGGCAAGAACCCATAATCCAGTACTGACCAAACCTTGGAAGTAAACGTAACCAGAGTAAGCAATAGTCCTAGCCAATTTATTAGGGATCAAAGGAATGTAATTGTTAGCTAAGTATCCAGCAGTTACCAAAAGAAAGATGTCTCTGAACACGTAGTAAAAAGACAATACCAAAGAACGATCGTAACAGTGTTTCGGAATTGCTGAAAGAATATCCTTAATTGAATAATCAGGCACTTCAAAAGTGTTACCAAAAGTATCAATAGCAGTCAAACCAGTTTTAAGATTTGATCCAAAAGTGGCAATATTGCCCTTTCTGTTGATAGTAGAACTACTACTACCAACTCCACTTGTTGAAGCACTGTTGTCAGAAGTAACTTGGCTCATTGATGAGAAAACTGCGCGACTTTGGGCTTATATATTAATTTCAAGCCCAAAAAGAAAGATGGGGCGTGCGATGGAAAATCCTTGATTTACTATTCCTTATTTAAGTAGAGAGACTGGGGGTTATTTTACTTGTAATTGCAACTTGGGGTGTAATGGGCACTTTTGAGTGTCTGGGGAAAAAATCCCAGTTTCAATGGCAATGTGGCTTTTTTCAATCTGCTCAACAAGAACCCAAAAAAAACCGTTGAGAATCTCACCACTCAATTAGCTGATTTGGTCGTTTAATTTTTAGACCCTTTAGCCATGAGTTTTGCTCCTTATAGGAATGAGAATATTTTCATTAGCCACCAACTGGTATTCTACCAATCAATGCAATGGGAATAGGGGCGGTCATAGATTATGATAATAGCATGTGCAGGAATCTAAGGAACACAACCACGGCTGAGATTTCACGTGAGATCCGAAATAGGAGATTTCCAAAATGTCTTGGGAGTTGCAACAGAAGTGGGTTACAGAGATGAATAATAGAAGTGGGTTACGAGTAGATAAGTGGGTTAGAATCCAGTAATTCAATTATCATGCTCAGAGTGTGAAATAGGCTCGCAGGCTAATTATATTAGTAGCCCTACTCATGAGAAATCTTCGCCTGTTATCATTAATTTTGTTAATTTTGTGACTTTTCTGCATTTTATTTTTTAAATTTTATTTGTTATTTAATTTTTGTAATTGATCTTTCATTCTTCAATTTGTTTCTTTGATTTCTTTAATTTACTTCTTCTATCTGTTTATTCAATTCACTTTTTCAATTTACTTTTTCAATTTGCTTATTCTATTTATTAAATTAATTAATCCTGACCCTCCGCCTATAACTCTAAAATTTCCGGAAAAATCATCTCCATTCAATCTCTAATTGACACTCCAATTACTACAATAACCCAAGTAGCATTCATTCTTGAACTCCGATTCCTCCCACTACAATCCAGTCCAGTTCCAAACCCTGTCCCGCCGCACCAGATCACCCCTCCATTAGCCCGGGCAGGCGAGCCAGGACCCGATTTCGGCCTCTGAAAATTTTCGCGTATTTTAACTCAATCACTTCCACTTTAACACCAACCATGGCTACTACTGAATCTAAACCCCCAGTAATTGATAAACCAG
The DNA here is from genome assembly GCA_030572075.1 of Yamadazyma ubonensis. Lineage (NCBI taxonomy): Eukaryota > Fungi > Ascomycota > Pichiomycetes > Serinales > Debaryomycetaceae > Yamadazyma > Yamadazyma ubonensis. The sequence goes on along the minus strand of JAJLZG010000007.1, from coordinate 566,980 downwards.
TGATCGAGAAGAAACCTGTAAACTTCTCCAACATCCTTTTGGGTGCTGCGTTGAACATGGCTGAAGTCACCACCTTGGGTCAGCCTTTGGAAGTTGTCAAAACTACAATGGCTGCTAATAGAAGTTTCTCAATTGTTCAAGCAACAAAACATGTTTGGTCAAGAGGTGGTATTCTTGGGTTCTACCAAGGTTTGATCCCTTGGGCATGGATCGAAGCATCTACAAAAGGTGCTGTTTTATTATTCGTTTCTGCTGAAGCTGAATATAGATATAAGGTGTTAGGTGCTAGTAATTTCGTTGCTGGTATGGGTGGAGGTGTTACTGGTGGTTTGGCTCAAAGTTATTTGACCATGGGTTTCACCACCTGTTTGAAAACTGTTGAAATCACTCGTTCTAAACAAGCTGCTACACCAGGTGTTCCTCAACAAACCTCTTTCCAAGTGTTTAAAGAAATCTTTAATAAAGAAGGTATCAGAGGTATAAACAAGGGGGTTAATGCTGTGGCTATCAGACAAATGACTAACTGGGGATCTCGTTTTGGATTCTCTCGGTTGGCTGAAGAAGCCATCAGATCAATTGTTGGTAAGAGTGAAACTCAACCATTAAATGCATACGAAAAAGTTTTGGGTTCAGTAATTGGTGGTGGATTATCAGCATGGAATCAACCAATTGAAGTTATCAGAGTGGAAATGCAAAGTAAAACTTCTGACCCTAATAGACCAAAGAATTTGAGTGTTTTTGGAGCTGCTAAATACATTTACGGTCAAAATGGTATTAAAGGATTGTATAGAGGTGTTACCCCTAGAATTGGTTTAGGGGTATGGCAAACTGTTTTCATGGTAGCATTTGGTGATATTGTTAAGAATTTATTAAACGTTAAGGCTGCAGGCCATTAAATATTCAATACATATTTATTCGTAAAATTTGCAGCCAACCGCGGCTCTCATTTATTAATATAATACATTATCTAGACTTACGGCCATATCTGTCGTAAGAAAAAAGTCCTATGAACGTTAAGGTAATACCTAATCCTTGATAGAGGCTTAAGGCTTTACCTTCAACCACAAATGCAAATAGTATGATTATTATCCTTTTCAAAATATTGGCAATCGAGTAATTAATAGGTGAGATCAAACCAAGTATTTGAAATGCAAGCAAACTCTGGAAAAAGTGGCTCAACCCATTGATGAAAACAAGGAAAAGGATGGTACTGTTTAAGCTAAAAATACTTAAACTAGGATTCTTAAACTCCAGGATAAGATAAATTGGAAGGGTAAATAAGAAACCCGTCAATGAGCAATAATATAAGATACTCAATTTGTCGAGTTTCCTCTCTTGCTTGTTAATAAGTCCAGGCAAAAGATCACATGATTTAATGGTCAATTTACTCTTTGCAAAGATATTTTGTGATACAAAGATTAACATTGAAATGAATGAAAAAAAGAGCCCCTTCTCGTAATTAGCCTCTACTGGGGCACTGTGAGGTTTGTAGCATGATAACATGATTCCTAACATCAAAGGAATCAATGTGAGATATGTGATGGTTTCGTATTTTTGAGCGAAAAGGGTTCTGTAAATGACGACAGTGGTTATAGGACTCAATGCTTTGATGGTATGGTTGATTGATACTGGAATAACACTTGTAGCTGTATGAGAGGTCAAATGACCCACAAACTGAAACATTCCCATCGGTACAGTGGTCCTTATTACAAACTGATCTGGTACCATAAACTTACGGAAACCTTCAAGTTTTGGAATGGTGCCTTTAGGGAAAGAAGCAGCTAAAGCCGGCCGACTCAGTAAGATTCCAAACATGGCCAAGCAGAATGTGAAGTTCAACAAAAATTGAAATTGAGTAAGAGTAGTTGGGTATTTGAAATTGAACAAGATCAATTTAGTTGAATAATTGGATATTATCGAGGTAAGGTACCAGAAAAAACACAAGGTCATGGTTCTTCTTGTGGTTTTTTGTTGATCCAAATCATCTAGTTTGAATGTTTCCTTTTCTGGAGTCCCACTCGTAGATAAAGGAGGAGTTATAGGTAAAGCATACTTTTTCGGTATTGGTTCAAAGATTGGCTTGCTGAAATTTAAGTTAGTTAAATTGGTAGTCGATAGGTTTGGGTTTATGCCAGACTGATATAGACGATCGCGTGGAGCACTTCTGAGGCTTTCGTAGCTTGGATTAGATGAATACATAAATAAAACTTTTCACGAAGGCTGAGCGATATAAATAGATAAGGCAAGCTGATGCAGATTCAGGGTTTGATGAGCCGGTGAGCGACGGACTTTGATGGAGGTGAATGTGGAGCTTTTGGACTGAAGGATTCCAGCAATACAATCAATAGACAACAAGAAGTTCTGTTTAATATCAAATTACCAGCACTTGTTTTGAGAATGCAATGAGGTTTCTTTTTCAGTCGAATTCAGCTTGGGCTCGAGCGCGTGCGTGGTTCAAAACCCGTGGGCCTCGTGGCGATACTGCTGGCGATGTGTAGCGCGAGCGTAGCCGTACGGTGTCAAATATACGGCCATTTACGTGAGATGACGCCTGTTAAGAGTAGAGGTGTAGATAGATTGTTTAGGGGGTAATTCAGTATAATTATCAACATACTTGAGAATAAGTTTACAAGCGGTGGTTTTAGAGGTCGCCTTATAAAAAGGAGACGAGATTTAGTCGCAAAACTAGGGGTTCTTTTACCTTTTTACCTGTTTACATTTGCGGTGAAATTCACAGTTTTTACACCAAAATATAAATGTTTAAATAAATCTACATTTCAGAAACTCACAAGACACAAAGTGTAAAATGGCTCCAAAATTTTTTTTCTTTCAGAAAATAAGTATGTTAATATTCACTAGATTTTGTATACATTTGCCATTGTTTGGTTGAATTTTGATCCATTTCAATATTATTTCAACATATTTGAAAATCTATCGATCCTGCCAAAACTACTACTATTCGCACCGGCTGGAGGGTGCCGATTAGTGCCGACTTGACAGATTGACAGCACATCCAATACTAAATGGCTCAACCATCAATTAACTATCAGTTAACTCTCTACAACAATGCTCTACTCAAGATCTAGTATTGTCACTCCTTCATCTACCAATTCTCCTGCTTAACTCCCACCCTTCTATCTCCACCTCATCCAGCTATCTGTCAATACGCGCATTATCAGCGATAACGAAAATAACCACAATGGCCAATCTCCTACACTTTGTGGCGAAACAACTAATCAAACGAGCCGTTGGTGACGATACTCTCGATGAAGATCTAGACGACACTCCGGACGTCACCACTCCGGATGAAGGAGACGAGGGAGAGAACCCTGTGACAGATGAAATTTTTTCGTCATGGGCCTTATTCATCTTGATCTCCTTACTATGTGCTGCCTTGTGGTCTTCTTATTTCCTTCAACAGAGAAGAATCAAAGCTGTTCATGAAACCGTGTTGTCGATTTTTTACGGGATGATTGTGGGTCTTTTAATCCGTGTAAGTCCTGGCCATTACATTCAGGATGCTGTTAAATTTAACTCAGGTTATTTCTTTAACATCCTTTTACCACCAATTATATTGAATTCAGGGTTTGAATTAAACCAGGCAAATTTCTTCAGCAATATCGGAACAATTCTTACTTTTGCTATACCGGGAACTTTTATTTCATCTTTGGTATTGGGTCTTATTTTGTACGTATGGACAGCACTTGGATTAGATGGGGTAAGTTTGGAATTTGTTGATGCTTTGGCCGTCGGGGCAACTTTGTCAGCCACTGACCCAGTCACAATTTTGTCCATTTTCAATGCCTATAAAGTGGACCCTAAATTGTACACGATTATTTTTGGTGAAAGTTTATTAAACGATGCTATTTCCATTGTTATCTTTGAAACCTGTCAAAAGTTCCATGGTAAAACCGTGTACTTTTCGACCTTCTTTGAAGGTATGGGATTATTTTTAATGAGTTTCACCATCTCTACCATGATTGGTATCTTCATTGGAATTTTGGTGGCTTTAATCTTAAAACATTCCCACATCAGAAGATACCCACAAATCGAAACATGTCTTGTTCTTTTGTTCGCATACGTTTCTTATTTCTTTTCTAATGGTGCTCACATGTCGGGAATTGTGTCTTTATTGTTCTGTGGTATTACCTTAAAACATTATGCTTACTATAACATGTCCAGAAGAACTCAAATTGCAACCAAGTATATTTTCCAATTATTAGCTCAGCTTTCAGAAAATTTTATTTTCATCTATTTGGGACTTTCTTTGTTCACTGAAGTGGAATTAATATTCAAACCTTTATTAATCATCGTCACATTCATCTCTATTTGTGTTGCAAGATGGTCAGCTGTTTTCCCATTGTCAAGGTTTTTGAACTTCTTGTACAAGGCCAAGTTCAAAGAGTTCACCAACCGAATCTATTTGAACGGAGGAATTGCTTCTCAACAAGCACCTGATGAAATTAGTCACTCTTACCAAATGATGATTTTTTGGGCTGGTTTAAGAGGTGCTGTTGGTGTAGCTTTGGCTATGGGACTTCAAGGTGAAGCTAAATGGACTTTGCTTGCTACTGTTTTGGTTGTAGTTGTCCTTACTGTGATTTTATTCGGAGGCTCTACTGCATCCATGTTAGAAATTTTAGGAATTAAAACTGGTGTTGAACAACACTTGGACTCTGATGACGAATTTGATATTGAGGCACCAAGACTTCCATTTTCCCAAACCCCTACTCCTTTGCAGACTGGGGGTACCAATCCTTTAAGTAACAGGAGATTTCAAGAAAGTACCTCCAACTTTGGCAGACCTCAAGTTTCAAACCATGCTCTTTACAAAGACGACACTGTAAGATCCAGAAATGAATCTAACGCAAGTCTATCCTCGAGAACCTCCAATTCAAATCTTAATGCTATCGATCACGACGACGATGATGAAGTTGGATCCAGTGACAACGATTTGATTCCTGACTTGAATACTCATGAAGATTCAGGTAATATCACATCTGCTCAAAACGGAGTACTATCTGCATTTTTAAGTGCTGAAGAACACGCCAAATGGTTTACAAGATTTGACGAAGAAGTTTTGAAGCCGGTTTTGTTAGATACTATACCGAAGAGAAATGATGATAATCCTTGATTTTATACAGAGAATGAAAATATATCAATTTACACATTTATATACACCTTAAAGTTCATTTGAATGACGATTGGCTATTTCTTCATCAATAACTCTTTTAGCTAATTTAAAACATGTAGCCGATAACAATAAATCATTTAATTTAAAGTTGTAGGCAATACAAAGATTTTTAAAATTGAATAGCGTCAACTCTTTTAATAAATTAATCAAGTGCCTTGAATGAAGGGCATCAGTTTTCTTTTGATGAAGTGATAAGAAGACAGATGGCGGAAGATTATCGACATAAATTGAACATGCTCTGATTGGCTTTTCGAGTAAATTCAATGCATCAGATATGTGTTGGTTTGTGATACTAAAGTTTCTATCTTCTTCCACTGCATGGATCAATAAACTTGAAACGGCGATAACAGCGTTACCGAAATTGACTGGATTTAGTATTCTGCTCTCTGTATCTCTTTTGAGGGTAACTCTAAATGGGATACCGAAACTAGTTCCCAAGAAATTGTTTCTATAAGTATCATAGATTTCTAAAGCCTTTTTGATATATGGTTTAGCTTTGGTGATTATAGGAGACTCATTAGGTGTTTTTGAGTCTGAGAAAAGTGTCACCAATACGTTGTTTAAAGGCTTGATTATGTGTTTATCAATGAGCTCAAAGTATTTGTCCTGGTTTGATTTGGTTGGAGCAGCAGGTTTCTTTTGTTTATCTACTAATTCACTGTATGACTTAACGTTGCTTCCCAACAGTTTATCAGGGCCCAAAAACGATGAGTTACCAAAAATATCGGAACGATCACTTTTTATGTCATCTTTAATTTGGATTTGATTCTTATGAAGAATTTTAGCATCTCCACTAGATCTGTAGTTGATTCTTTGAGTCGTTTGTTTAATTAATATGGTACATTCATCCAATATAGCAGACCAGATGAATCCGTTTTTAGAATGGGCATTGTAAATAGCAGTTCTTAATTTTTTTCCTTCTGGGGTTTTCAATGTTGAAATATATGCCAATTCTTGGAATGCAGTTAACTTACTCAATTCGTTGTTTGGGTCAGAATTTCTTAATCCACTTAACAATGTGTTGATAGGATCAGAACTATAGGTACTGATAGGTTTTTTACCATCCAAACAGCCAATAGTAGCGTAGATATTGAAGACGTGATTTAATAATTCCCAAGTGAAAATTATCCAAAACGACAAGTAGCTGAAATTAAACAAGTTCGTGATGGACAATCCAAACTTAGGGGGTCTAGTATCTAATCCAAGCACATAAAGTGGCACCAAAGACAGTTTATAGACAGTTGGTCTTAAAATCAAGTAAACAATTGGTAAAGCAATAACAGAAATAGTATTGATCACCAATGAGTGACTAATCAACTGAGGGATTCTCTGGAATAAGGTCTTTTCAGGCTCAACCTTGCTAACACCATAATCAAACTTCAATCTGTTCCTTTCAAAAACAAATTGCTGGACAGTGTATAAGAAAGCTATCACGGATGAATAGAACCAAATATAAACCCATTCGTCATTGACTTTGGGCTTGACATCATATTCCTTTGAAATGGTGTAGTAGTTTGCAAACAAGCCAATTTGGATCAGGAAAATGGTGGTAAACACTGCAGAAGATAAGAAGTAACCCAAGAAACTGAGCCAGAATTTTTGGGACATGAGGGTATGGTAAAGATGGGAGCCCAAAGTTTTGTGATACAGAAAGTTAACTGTCAAGCTACGAGTCCTTATTGTTTTGATAAGAAATAATGAAGCAAAAATAATCGGAGCTTTTATAAATAATAAGATAATATTCCACCAGAATTTCCCATAAGGTAATGCCAATACCGTGGCAATAACTATAGATAAAATGGCAGAGATATTGTTAACAAACTTCAATCTCTTGTCCAATACCTTGGTACAAAGCTCCTGATACGTGGAGATTCTTTTTTTGCCGTTTATGGTCGACATGAGTTGCCTAGCGTGTTGTATTTTTTTCAATGCGAAGATGAAAGATAGTGATGAAGAAAATGCTATATTGAAAAATTATGTATATTTACAGGTTGATTTAAAGATTGTTTTGGCTACGAACCAAAGCAGCTTCGTGCTTGAGTTTTTCAAGTTGTCCGTCAATCGTATCCTTGACAAGTTCCAATCCAGGTTTTCTATTTATTTGTCCAAATACGGCTTCAGAGATTAAATCTTCATTATGGCTCATTCTGATGTTACTATCTGAATATCCACGTAATTTATCTCTAGCAGCTTGGAATGGTGTGTTAAATTTGTTGGTATTGATTTCGAAGGCCATAGTAATAGCTTTTTCTAATTCTTCTTCGGTGGTGATAAAAGAACTTGCTTGATGATAAAGTCTTAAGATTTGATCAGCTTTTTGTTCTTCAATGGCAAGTTCTTGTTTTCTTCTATTAGAGATTCTCTTGTTTTCTAACAAAGCCTTTTCAGCTGGAGTTCTTTGTTTCACTATTGGCCCTGCTAAATATGATTCAAAGGTTGGTAAAGTTAATTTGGTAGCTTCACTTTCTTCGTATTCTTTTTCCTTTTCTTTAGCAGCTCTTTCTTCTTCAAGTTTTTTAGCTTCTAACTCATCGATTCTTTTTAATCTTTCATGCTCTTTCAAATAAGCTTCTCTCAAATGATTTCTACGTATATCAAATACTTTACGGTTCCATTCTTGTTCTTCACTCAAAGCTTTTCCACTGATCTTAGATGCTGGAAATTCGATGGTTTTCTTGATTCTTTCTTCAACAGTAACCACTGGTCTTGGTTCTAATTTACGTTGAAATTTGAATCCTTTCTTGACTGGTAATGGAATGTTCTCTGCGAAACCTTGTTCTTCGGCTTCATAGTTAGCCTTTTCTTCTTCAGTCATAGGCCTGATAGGATTGTGCTTAAAGATAGGACGTACTTTGGGCAAGATACCCGATTTACCTCCGAACTTTAATGTACGTTTACTCATTACTGCTAGCTAAAGTGAAAAACTTTTCGTACCTATAAACTCGCGATAAATAATTTGCCGGTGCACGCTTTTCATTTTAAACTCCCCAAACTTCATAGACTTTTTGCAGCAATACTTTACCAATTTTTTTATTCCCGATTTCATTAGAGAAAAGCTTGAACAAAGACTCGGATTTCTGCTTTTCACTACGCTCGTCATTCTTGGGGTGGTAAAATTCAAAAAGTGCTTTGGGAGTTGGGAACTTTTTTTGTACTCCAACTGCTTTTTCAAGAGACATTCCTCGTATTGCCATAAGCATCGAAAGGTACATTTCTTTGACGGTATACATTTGTGTTTTGACCAAAGTATCTCTGAAATTGTGATACAAATGGCAGCATTCGTAGTGGGATCTTGTTTTTTTCTGTTCGAATTCTGCCCTGAATAGCTCCATTAAATCCCCATAATGCTTCTGGCTATTTATCACTCGTGGCTTCATCACCACCAATTTCACCTCGTTTTCCCTCATGTACTCTTCGATGACTTTACTGAGAGATGCAAGAAAAACTGTAGTATCATCAAGGTTTTTGAATCTTCTGATCTGAAAGTTAGATAAGAGAACTGTCATGGATTGGGCAGTTTTAAGATGCGTTTGGAAGTCACTTATGGTTCTTAAATCTGAAGCCATCTCTTCTACAAGATAGTAGTACTGTCTCAGTTTACTTTTAAGTAATCTATTCTTTTGTTCCATGAATCTCCCATCCTTGATACTCGAAGCCAAATCATCAAGACGTTTACGTTCACATAATGTATTAAGAATCACTTCTTCCTTAGAGGTTTTATGCCGTGCAATCCACGCTATATCTCCGACTGCCAACTGCCTTATATCACACTCGACACCAAAATCCTTGAATCTGGTTTCAAAATATTCTCTGTCCAGTTGAGACCTGATTTCTCTGCTGTCTACAACTACTGAAATCGTATACTGATCATGTGGCCAGAGAGAATATTTAGTATCATTTAGCTTGCGGTTTTTCTTATCATGGTCTATTTTCATTTCGTTATTATGGGTTGTAACTTTAGGACGAATTTCAGGTACTTGCTTCTGAGGCCTTATTGGAGAAGAATCAAGAAACCCAGGGGGTAGAAGGTCACGTGGATCATTAACCAACTCAATTTCAGAACCTAGCATAGAAGTGTTATCGTGGGTAACATCTATACCGTTATCAAAGGAAGTGAAGGCTACACGTTCATTTATAGGTGAGGAATTGATTCCCTCAACAGTTTTCAATCTTTCAGCCACGGCCATTCCTTCATCAGTGATGAACCACAACGATCTCCTTTGCGTTCCCACCACCAATTCATGTTTTTCCAATTGCTTTACCGAATTCCAGGCACTGTAGAATTCATTATTACCAGGATTACTCTTGAAAGAAGAATCACAGTATTTCGAGGCAAATTCAATGATCTCGTCTTTCTTCATCCCATTGCGTTTCCTATCTCTCAAATAAAGTGTCAATAAGATCGCATAACCTCCAGATCGTTGTTTGGGAACATAGGGTGTTTTCCTCTTCCTCTTGGGAGCAGCATCGGTAGCATCACCGGTTTTTTTCCGTTTCAATTCCTGCTTGGCGGGATCAAACGCTGCTGGAAGGGGCCTGCCCAATTCCTTGTATACTTTAATCAAGTGTTTCAGAAAAGCTGCCACCATTTTATCACCCACATTTCGGATCAGCTTGAGAGTTTTGGGATCAGATATTGGCAATTCAAAATTGTTTACATTTTGTCTGGCTTTTGTATAGGCTATGATGGCCTGTGAGTTCTGACGTTCGGCCTCATCAACTTTCTTCAGAAGCCATTCCACCACGTAGGAAGTCACGTCCTCCAGAGGAGTATTCATTATGGATATGCTGCAATTCGCGAACATAATAAACTCATCGGATGTCGAGAGAAAGAGGGTCCAACAGGACCATGCACACGCCGATTCACACGATCTTTACGTGCTTGCAGCAGCAGCTCCCGGTATCTATATGGTTATATGAACAGACTCAATCGAGAATCGAGGGGAAAATACGGGGGTTTGATGAGTTTATGAATGTGGTGGTCGATGATGCAATTGAGGTTTCTACTAAGGATGGCTCGAAGGAGGATCTCGGGAGGATCTTGTTGAAGGGTGACACGATCACGCTTATATCGTCACTAGAGTTGTAAGGGAGAAGAGTGAAAGGATTATGGAAGAAATGAAAAGAATATTCTCTAAGAGATATGAAAATACTCAAAGAACTAGAAGAATTATCAAAGGATCACAGTGAAGAATATGAAAGAGTAATAAAAAGAACTACAAAAGATCGAAGTCAATGGTGAAAAAGTCATGAAAAATAGTGAATACAGTGAAAAGTACAGTGAAAAATACAGTGAAAACTCATGAAAAGAATAGTAAGAACTGAATCGGCGAAAACTTATAATGGCTAGTGAAAACTATATGAAAACAATCAACAAGCCAAATTAAATAGTCAATATCCCTGCTACAATGTACAATAGAACTCGTTATTCGTGACATTAATACTACTCTACAAAACTCACCCGTTTCTTCTTTTTGGGACTTTCTTCTAGTACAGGCTCCGGCACTTCTTGAGTACCCGAAAGTCGTTTCTGTCGCCTTTTAACTCTCTCTTCACGTGACTCCTGAAGCACTTTGGCATTGTAATCGTGGATTCGTTGTTTTCTTGCGTCTGAAATCCGTTCTTTTTGCACCACGCTTTTCCGTAGAGTTTCTATGCTGAGTTCTTCCTGCTCACACACATCTTTCACTGGATAATTCAGGTTGAGCTGAGTTTGAATTTGAGTCTCGCTACTCTCACACTCTCTATGTACATCTCCACAATTACTGAGTTCTTTCTCCACGCCACCACTTCTCTCACAGATCTCTCCTGTTTCTTCCTTTCCATTCTCCATTCGTTCCTTTCCATTCTCCATTTCTTCTATTCCCTTTGCATTCTGGTAGATCATCAGCCCGCATCAAACGCGAAAATACCAGATGAATAACAATATCCAGCCAGGCAGACCGCCCCAACAGGGGCAGAACCCCAGTATCAACAACAACAACCACCCCCAAAACCCTAGAAACCCAAACCAAAACACAAATCCAAACCAAAACGCAAACCAAAACGCAAACCAAAATCAAAATTCAAACCTCGTGCAATCTCGTCTTCCTCCACCGCGTCTCGATGCCAACAGAATGGCAGGCGTAGCTCAAGCTTTCCCACCAGCTAGACCGTTCGAACCAGTCCAGTACACAGAAGAAGAGTTTGTAGATATCCAGACGACGTTGGACAAAACCCTAGGCCCAGAATACGTCAGTTCTCGTCCCGGAGGTGGAGGTACTACGGTAGCGTATTTAGAAGGCTGGAAAGCTCTTAATATCGCCAATGAAATTTTTGGTTTCAACGGCTGGAGCTCCGAAATCGTGGGATATACACTTGACTTCTGTGATGTTGCCAGAGATGGAAGAATTTCCATGGGATTATCGGTGATAGTACGGGTTACTATTAAAGACGGAACTTATCATGAAGATATCGGCTATGGATATATCGATAATGCCAAAAACAAGGCTGCTGCGTACGAGAAATGCAAAAAAGAAGCCCTCACAGACGGAGTGAAAAGATGTCTTCGTTGTTTTGGTAATGTTTTGGGTAACTGTCTTTACGACAAGACGTTGATGAAAAAATTGAAAAATGCTCCCAAACAGCTGTCTGACATGGCAGCGAGTGATTTCTACAGAGACGATACGATTTTGAAGATCAGAGAGCAGCGTCTGAACACCACCAAGGTGAACATCATGTCTTTAGAAAAGCAGGAAAATGACGAAAAGCAGGAAAAGGACAAAAAGCAGGAAAAGGACAAAAAGCAGGAAAAGGAGGAAAAGGTACCAGAAAAACAAGTAGAAAAAGAAGCTCCCGAGTTCCAGAAACCAAATAAAGAGCCCAAAACCCCTACTGTAGTTCAGGCGTCTCAGGACGACTTTGACGACTCGTTCCTCTTCAGTGACGACGTGGAGATGAACAAAATCGATGACTACGAAATGGAAATGATAATGAACAAAAGCGACAAGGAAAATGAAATTCCCACAGAAATAAAGAAAATCAGCCCCCCGATAGACAAACCAGATACATCAACGCAAATCCCTGATCTCCCACTATTTGTGAGTGCCAAAAAAGCAGACCTTTTAAAAGAGTCTCCATCTGCATCTATTCCCAAATTCGACCCCAAGTTTGTTTCTCCCAATATAAGAAGAACTCTCGACCCCACAAGATCCATGCCTGTTAAACGAACAGAAATATCAACGTCTCAAACACCAAGCAAGCCTCCATTGAACAACTCGCCTGCTCCAGTGAACAACTCGGGTAAAAGATTGATAGGAATGCCTCCCAGTCAACGGCCACCTCTTAAAAAGATCCACAAGGAGTAAATATCCTCGCATATATAACGAATATTACGTCTATTTATAACTTCTTCTACTTAATTCTCAACTTGAGTATTCTTTTGCAGCTTTCAAAACTATTCGCACTAATGAACGTCTCAGTAGATGGGCTCCTCAAACACATTGGACCATACAATGTTAGTCCTGAAGAGTACGACTACGAGTTTGCCAAATCTCAGGTGTTGAAAAGCAAGATTCTTGTCATTGGAGCAGGAGGCCTTGGGTGTGAGATCATCAAGAACTTAGCTCTCACTGGGTTCAAAGATATTCACATCATAGACATGGATGTGATTGATCTCAGTAATTTAAATAGACAGTTTCTTTTCAGAAAACACGATATTGGGAAGAGCAAAGCTGAAGTGGCTGCAAGATTTGTTTTGGAGAGAATTGGTGATCCAAGCTTGAAAATTTCACCCTTTTTCGGTAAAATCCAAGATAAACCTCTCGACTACTATAAATCATTTGATTGTATAATTTGCGGTCTAGACAGTGTAGAAGCTCGAAGATGGATCAATGCCACTGTGTTTTCGCTTCTTGGACCCAATCTTGAAAATCTTATTCCCTTAGTTGACGGAGGAACTGAAGGTTTCAGAGGCCAATCAAGGGTCATTATTCCTACTTTAACTTCTTGTTATGAGTGTACTCTTCATATGCTTACCCCTAAAGTAACGTACCCTGTGTGCACAATTGCAAACACTCCCAGACTTCCCGAGCACTGCATTCAATGGGCCAATGAAATCGAATGGCCCAAAACTTTTTCCTACAAATTTGATGGTGATAACCCGGAGCACGTAGAATGGATGTATCAAACAGCATTAGAGAGATCTAAGCTGTTCAATATTGAAGGAGTGACAAAATCGCTAACTTTGGGTGTAGTGAAGAATATTATTCCGTCTATTGCATCGACAAATGCTATCATAGCTGCGTCCTGTTGCAACGAAGCATTCAAAATCTTAACAGACAGCAATGCCTACTTGGAGAACTATATGATGTATTCTGGAGACGATCAGATTTTCACGTATACTTTCAACTCTTCTAAGAACCCTAGTTGTTCAGTTTGTGGAACTCAAAGTAAAACCCTCAAGTGCCAAAACTGGTGGACGCTTGAAAGGTTTATTGACGAATTGAAAAACCTTCCTGAAGTCCAAGTCAAGAATCCTTCTTTATCTACCAGTTCAAAAAAGCTCTTTTTCAGTAAACCAGAAGCTTTATATAATGCCACAAAAGAAAACTTGGCTCAAAAGGTGAAACAACTTGTTCTGGCAGAAGACGAAATAGCCATCACGGATCCAAATCTTCCCATCAGCTTGCGGGTCAGGTTGGAGTTTTCTGGTCCTGAAGACGAGCCACACAACATAAGCGTTTTACTCACTTAATATATGATTACGAACAACAGAGATCTACAATTCCGAACACCAACTGGCGTACATTCTATCGTATCACATTTATCATTTTCACATTTTACTTCTTTTCTCTCATTATTCTTCATCTTTCCTTCATTGTTCTCTCTCCATTACTTTCATCTCCTCGATCAAACTCTTATTAAATCCTTGAATGTTATCTAAATAAATGTGGTGACCAGCGTTTTCAAATTCTACAACTTCAGACTCTACTCCCTTTTTTCTAAGCTTTTCCAGACACTTTTTACCCCCTTCAGGGTTCATCCAATCTTCTTCTCCATACCACCACTTGAACTTGAAGTTACACTTTTCTATAGCTCTATCTACCATAGGATGTCTAGGATTAGCACCTGGCTTGAGAAGATAATTCAACATATACTCACCACTTCCTGGTGCCTGAAAAATCCCATAAACATACTTGTGGAGCAAAATTCTCTCTATTTCAGGTAACTTAGCAAATCTTCTGTAACTCCAGCCACTTACCAATTTTGACCCATAAACTGAAGCATTACGTACAAGTGAAAAAGGACTGATATTTCTCTCCCATAAACGTTCAAAATACCCTGGAATCTGGACTTCCTTTTTGTGGTTTATAATACCACCTGGAGAAACCATAATAAGCTTTCTACAAAAGTTGGGGTCGTGTTTGATCCCATAACTTGCCATTAAATAAGCACCCATTGAATGAGCCATAACTAACGTTTCTTCACTGTTAATTTTCCTCTTTTCCATCCATGTCTGGAAAGATTTGTGGAACCATTCTTCCAGCTCCTCAAAAGATCTGGGAGTGAAAGGTGGCCTGGATGAGCAACCGTAGCCAAATAAGTCTATGGCATGAATGACCCAGTTTCCGTGGGCCACGTCGTTAAAATTTTTGAGAAATAGTCCTAAACCAGATCCGTAACCGTGAACCATAATAAGGTGTTTGGCTTGGTGGTAGTTTTTTCTCGTGAAATCACTCGAGTAAATAACGAACTCGTTTATGTAATTCGTGTCATCGATTTTTGTTTGTACAACTTCCGAGGAACGACCGAGGGGATCTGCATTAGGGAAGAATGGGAGTGTTGATAATAAGTCTTTTTGGAATTTTTGTAAGTTATCTTTATTTTTATAATCTTTAATACTCTCTTGTATAGTTAACGGGAAGTTGTTTGAGAATAGTTTATTAAGAGGTACAGAAATTGGAGGAGTACTTCTTTTATAATGATTGATAGCATCACTTTTCTGGGTAGATGTCTTGGGGAAGGACTTTCTCTTCAAGATGTTTATTATTGGATTATTGTAGAGTTTTCTAACATCCATTATCGTGCCATATAGCAAAACGTTGTGATGCAAATTCGCGAAATTGCAACACTTTAGAGTCTCGATCGGGATTTTGCAACTGCGATTTGTTGGGTTAATGTTTGAGACATAAAGTGAGACAAAATTAGATATGGGTGGGAATAGATGTGTATAAATGGAAACGAGGTCAGACAAAGATGGAAATTCAACAAAAATTTTGCTTGCAAGTGGTTTAATTGAAAGAAGTTATGGTGACGTCACATCCTGTTTGACGTCTCTTGGAAGTGAAGATGGCTTCAGTAGATTTTGTATACAAACAGTATCAAACATATAAAATTTATCTTTCCTCCCCTAAGTACTATCTCAGAGATAATGATAAATATATGGACTATTTAACAGGTGGTGAAGCATACGTTTTTTTGCATTACTAGCTGAGCGATTCCTGTTATTTGTACTCCTGAAGATGAACAAACAAGGATGTTTTCAGAATAACAAGTGAATATGCTGGAGAAAGCACTTCACACAATACTTAACCAGCAGCTAATGCCACCACTGTCATTGTTTATATTCTAGATGCACCAAACAGAAATAAAAAAACAGGTACAGAATTGAATACAGTCACGAAAATTGCTAGCCAACCCGGAGAGGGAAATGATGTAGAAGTGGTAAAAATGAAGGAAGATTTAAGAGCATCAATCCTTTAAATGGTCCCACAATTTCTCCTATCGAAGACGGGGCATCAAAGAATAGTAATAGGTTGATCAGTTTACTATAAACGTTTTTTTTGGGCTCTCATGACTTGGTTCAATTAACGTACTTTCTTAAGCTATTTTCTCCCATTTTTGACTTTTTTAATGGCCTTGCAAGACTTTTTCATTCCTCATAACGTGAATGTACAGATTGTGTAATACTGCTTATAAATAAAACTTAAAGCTAAAATGATAATAAAAAATCTTCCAGATACTTTATATGATTGGGAATAAGAAGTAGAAGTATTTACGGATAAATTTTGCAGCTTGAAAGAATGTTTTAAGAAGTTCTAGAATGGCAACGGAGAATTTAGAACCCTACTAACGCATGTTTGCCTCAAATGTGTCAAAGAGTATAGAAAAAACCTTGAAGAAATATACCGGGATTCATTCTAAGTTTTCCGTATCATATTCCTCGACATTTACCAGTAGCTTTAAAAATATTAATAAATACCTATGGCTTTATCCGTAAATAATGTCCATTTCCACGGCTTTTGCATTGCATTGATTTTTCGTAAACGGAGTTATCTCGTATCGATGTCGGATATTCGGACAATAAATACGGTACGCCTCAAATAAGCCACCTGCAACTTTCACACTAAATCAAATACGGTTTTAAGGAAGAGGGTGTAGATGTGAAAATCGCAGATTTGCAGCCAATGACGGAGCCCCACAACACTGACGTAAATACTGATCACACCAGTCGTGACCCGGTTTATCCAGGACTCTGGAAATCTCACTGACTTTGTCCCCTCTCCAGGATCATGAATTGCTTAGATATTTTCCGGAAAGGCTATTGGAGGCATATCGCAAAAAATAGTCGAGTTTACCGCCAAAGTGCGTCACTTATCGCAGACAAAAGGATGCAAACAAAATTCAGTGAAAATATTACGTAGTGATGCTCAAAGCTTAGCATATCCTCGGATACTTTAGTACTGGACAGAGAAAAGAAATCACAGTATGAATACAACTATTGTTCGCATTCAGAGAAAAAAGTATGGGTTTAAAAAGTGCATAGATATTTTTTTTCAACAGTCGGGAAGTTTCTCCTTTTCCAAAAGATCGGCGTGTACTGCTTATTACAATCTGTGCAAGAATCGCCTTGAAGCTAAAATCACCTAACTACTAGACAATCAACAACTTAAGTGGCAATTATCAATAATATAGTATTTACCTACGATAGAGCATTTAGGTTGGGTAAATTTAGGTTCTTATATAAACAATATATTAACAAATAAGAAATCAAACCGTAAATATTTTCTGGAATTACGAGACCCAAAATATAGTCAACGTAGCCGTTCGTGCAGGCCACGACGCGCCACCAGGAGACCGTTTTTTTGAAGCCGCTTCAACAGAGAATTGTACGGCACTAACAACCGGAAACAGAAGTCCATTTGTTTAAAAATGTAACCGAACCATTAAATGCTGCTACGGCTATTTGATAATTAGAGGATATTACTGGCCTAACTGTACATAGTCTCACCACCAAGAAATAAATCCTAAAGCCTCTCTATCATTTATGTCATACACCGGTGCAGAAACGCCCGTAGAATTAGTAAAATAGTAGTAATTGTTTAACTGCCAAGTTTAAAATACATATTTATCCAATCGAATAAAAGATTTTACATGTATATAAAGCGCACAGGCGACATTTTCTTAATTTATCCCGGGACAAAAATTCTCGCCCAGTATTGGCGAATCACCTGAATAACCTTTGCATGCCCAGAAACTGTTAAAGCCCCAATAATGACAATGTGTCAGCCCAGACATTTTCCCTAACCAAGATGAATCTTGGATTACTAACATTTAATTACATCTGAGTGGTTAGTATGATGGGAACAAATAAAACTAAAGGAATAGGATCTTAGTAAATTACTCTGCTTATACGACTGCATAACAATATCCCTTAAAAAAAGTACACTTCGTAATACCAAATTAAACCCGGAACCAATCACAGTGCTGTCAAGCGCACCGGCCCGTTTGATGGTTTTGATAAACTTTGACACCCGCACGAATCTTGACATCAAATTTGAAAGACACATGCTGTATGCAGTTTCAGGTCCGTCAATAAATTATGGCTTGTGGTTAATAATGGTGCTAATATTATATAATTTAGTATCGACTTAAAACTACGAATTACTGTTAGCATCTGGAGTATGATCGGATCAAAAATCGGCCTTCAGCCATACACTTTTCACCGCTAATCTTCATTAACGAAAGTCAGGTGAGCGGATTTTCATAAAAAAAAAATGAAAATTTTTTATCAGATTAATCAAAATTCCAGAAAGGGAAACGTCGGCCACTAAGTTCATTGGTTGAAAAAAATTAATTTTTTTTTTATTATTCACCCCGTAAAAGAGGGAATTAATTCAATATAAAGTAGAGGATTCTTTGAGCATTTTAGTTTCTCTTTTTTTCTTTAGCGTTTTTCATTTTAAATTGGGGATCAAAAACTTCTCAGAGCCATGAAATTATTGTCTCTAATTAGCTTATTAAGCTTAGCAAGCTTAAGTTATGGTAAAACTCATTATTGGAATTATACTGTTGATTGGGTCGATGTAAACCCAGATGGTGGTTTTGAAAGAAAAGCTATCGGTTTAAACAACGAATGGCCTTTACCAACCTTAAGAGTTCAAAAAAATGACAGAGTTGTTTTAAACTTAACTAATAACTTAGGTGACCAAAATACTACTGTACATTTCCACGGTTTATTCCAACCTGGATCCAACCAAATGGATGGTCCAGAAATGGTTACTCAATGTCCTATTGCTCCTGGTTCTTCTTATATTTACAACTTTACCGTTGCTGATCAAGTTGGTACTTTCTGGTACCACTCTCATACTCACGGTCAAACTGGTGATGGTTTCAGAGGTTTATTCATTATTGAAGATGATGACTATCCTTTTGAATTCGATGAAGAAATTACTTTAACTATTTCTGAATGGTACCACAAATACAGTCATGACTTAACTCAAGATTTCTTAAGTTTATACAATCCAACTGGTGCTGAACCAATTCCTGCTAATGTTTTGATGAACGAAACTACCAATGTTACTTGGGAAGTGAAACCAGATACTACCTACTTTGTTAGAATTGTTAACACTGGTGCTTTCGTTTCTCAATACCTTTATATGGAAGACCACGAATTCGAAGTGGTTGAAGTTGATGGTATTTACGTTCAAAGCAACAAGACTGATATGCTTTATATCACTGTTGCTCAACGTTACGGTGTCTTAATCCATACCAAGAAGGATGCTGACAAGAATTTCAGA
This sequence comes from Yamadazyma ubonensis, assembly GCA_030572075.1. NCBI lineage: Eukaryota > Fungi > Ascomycota > Pichiomycetes > Serinales > Debaryomycetaceae > Yamadazyma > Yamadazyma ubonensis. The sequence goes on along the minus strand of JAJLZG010000007.1, from coordinate 547,726 downwards.
TTCATGCAAGGTTTCGATATTGATATGTTGGATATTATTCCAAGTGATTTAGTCTTGAATCAAACCCATGCTATTGTCTATGACAAGGATAAGGAAACTGATCTTGAAGAATATTTTGTTCCAGAATATGATTTCCTCGATGATTTCTATTTAATTCCAAGAAACAACGAAACTCTTTTCGATGAAGCTGATTACACTGTTACTGTTGATGTTGAAATGAATAACTTAAACGATGGTGTTAACTACGCTTTCTTCAACAATATCACTTTTACTTATCCAAAGGTTCCAACCTTATTGACTGTTTTGTCTGCTGGTGAAGATGCTACCAATCCAGCTATTTACGGTACTAACACCAATTCTTTTGTTTTACAAAAGGACGATGTTGTTGATATTATTTTAAATAACCTTGATGTTGGTAAACATCCATTCCACTTGCACGGTCACGTTTTCCAATTGATTGCTAGAGGTGAAGGTGTTGAGGACACTGAAGACCCAGTTGCTTTCGACCCAGAAACTGATGCTAACTACCCAGAAATCCCAATGCAAAGAGATGTTGTGTACGTTAACCCACAATCTTACATTGTTATGAGATTTAAGGCAGACCATCCAGGTGTTTGGCTTTTCCACTGTCATATTGAATGGCATTTACAACAAGGTTTGAACCTTCAATTTATTGAAGCTCCAGAAGAAATCATTAAAGATAAAGAACAACAATTGACTGACAACCACAAAGAAGTTTGTGAAGCTGCTCAAGTTGCCTGGGAAGGTAATGCTGCTGCCAACGTTAAGGACTTTACTGATTTGACCGGTGAAAATGTTCAAGTAAAGGCTTTACCATCTGGTTTCACTGCCAGAGGTATTGTCGCCTTGGTCTTCTCCTGTATTTCTGCATTCCTTGGTCTTTTCATGATTTCTTACTATGGTATGGCTGATATCAAGAACATCGAAGAAAACGTCGTTAAAGATTTCGACGTTGAACTCAAAGAAGATGAATCTGAAGGTACTTCTTTGATTGAAGGAAGCTCTCATTAATGAATTTTTAATTGTGTGAATTGTTCAATTCCTTAATCGTTAATAATGTGATACTATCTTTTTTTCTCAATCAATGGATGAAAAACTTGATTATTTATAGTATGGTTTGGTAAAAATAATGTGTGTGTGATGAAATATCCGACTATAAATAATTTGCTATGAATGAAGTTTGATCCATTGATTCTATCCTATTTTAAGTTTTCTTAAGATCCCCAATGAAAAAGCTCGACTCTCCTCCCCCTAATATATAATTGCCCATTAGAAATTGTAGTTCAGTTAATAGTTTTCGATAAACAGCTCCGTATTTGCTGATTTAGTTTCCTTCCGTTCAATTTGTTTCCACTTAATTTTTGTATCTTTCCTCTCAAAGTATGCCTGCTCCCACCAAATTTACTGACATTTCCGATCCACTCGTAGAATTTCCGTCTCTCAGGATTCCTTTCAAACTTTTCACTGATTTTTCACTACTTTAACGTTAGCACCTAATTGCTTCTTATCCTTTTATCTTTACAACATTTACTTCCATAACCTACTCCTTTAACATGTCCTTCTACACGGTACGAATTGAATATTTATTAACTGTACAGATTTCCAAGCAATGGCTCCCGTGCTAGTTATTCAGACTTTTGAGCCTTAGCCTTTGCAGCTTTCTTCTTCGATTCCTTGATTAATACATTGGCAATGAAAGATCCAACACCAAGACCACCAATTAATAATAATAATAATGGGAGCTTAATAGCATAGTCTCTTGGTAAGAATAAACTTTGCAAGAAACTAGACTCGTCGACAAATGGTAATACTAATACCCAAGTGGAATAGTATACAAATACAACTGATGCAACACCGAGCATAACTAAACCCACGAGTTGGTCCAACTATTTGTTAGTATACCCTGATAATACGTTTAACATACCATGATAAGTCACTGAAAATATTGACGTGTTTTATTTAGTGCGAGTGAGATATGTAATAAAATTCATTTTTTTACAGTTAATCTTTTTCAATTTGGTACTCCCAATTCTTTTATAGTAAATTCGATTTGATTCACGAGCTAAATCGATTTACACCACCATAAGTACCAACTACAGCTTGGGCATCGCAGTGATGATAGAATTAATTGCACCATTCGTAGAAGCAGTTTTCACCATTTAAAATATACTTGCACCAATGACGAAACTAGTTGACACCGTTCATAAAACATGTTCTGGAAGAATTGTACTCTTATCGTAGCATGCTTTATAATATCAAAAATATACCTTTATTGATAAAGTTGCCTTCTTTATTGGACTAGAGCTTGTTCCCTAAACATGATATTTCAATTGATTCCAAAAATGTCTAAATTCAGCCAAACAAAATCAGGGAGAAATTGTAGCTTACATCTTTAAGTGGTCGCCTTCCAATCAATTAGTCGTAGAGAAACAATGATTCAGTATTTTATAAACTTGTATTCTTTAGTGTCCTCACCATTTCTAGTTGATGCAAGTATCTGTGATCTATCGTTTGTTATGTGATCTATCATTTCGCTGAAATTAGAAGGGTTGAGGTATTGAATTGTCAAAGATACTCAATTGACTTATTGAATTGACAAATGTGGTAAAATCTATATGTTTTGTATTAAAGAGTTTATATCGATTCGTACTTGGTCCTAAATCAATAATTTTAGTTTAACTGATAAATCCAATATTTCTACATTTTATCAAAATGTATCCTATCCTTCCCATTACTCCATTCCAATTCATTCAATTCCTTCCACTTCATCAATCTCTGAATCATAAACATATATACCAATTATACCAAGAATTTGTCTCAATTCTCAGTCGTGCATTTTCTCACTAACATGTTTAACAAGCTAAAGCTGAAGAAACCTCCACTTTCACTTAACAGTGTTAGCAATGCCATCAAATCATCGGGATCAAGTATCCTGCCCGAAATCAGTCCTAAGAATCTCTTGGTTGAACACCTTGCACAATATGGTTTAAAAAATCACTCGATCTTAGCAGCTGCCTATGATCCGGTCCAGAGTTTACTTGCACTTTCTACTAAAAATAATGAGATAAGAGTAATTGGTCAAAGTACAGTAGAAGTAGTTTTTGAGCTCAACTCCTCAAGTCCAATTGTTCATTTAAAATTCATTAAAGGGGTTTATTTGGTAGCCATTCTGTCAACTTCGACTATCACGGTTATCTCGCTTCACTCCAAGAATATTTTAGCTAATTATCTGCCTCCTGGATCCATCACTTGCGTGGCTCTGGATCCATCACTTGACTGGTTAGTTATTGGTTTATCAAATGGTTCGCTTGTATTTTATGATGTAGATCGGTTAAATTTAAGCCCTTTGAGAATCGATAATCTCCAGAAGAAAGTTTTGCCAAAAGAAAAATTGTCCCCTGTTTTAAACATAGAGTGGCATCCAAGAGACTTGGCTTTGATTCTTGTATCGTTTTCACATAGTGCCGTGTTATTTAATTTGGTTACTGGTGAAGTTAAACAAGCATTTGTATATTCTTTACCAAAAGAGTCTAGAGGGTTTGACTGGTCATTAAACGTTGCAAATAATGGTAAAAGGAAGCTATTCAGCAATCCCAAAGAAATTATACCTGAACTTGTGGAAGCACATTTCCATCCAAATGGTTTACATGCAGTTACTGTCCACGTTGACAACACATTGGTTTTTTGGGATACATCATCAGGAACAATCTTAGAGGCCAGAAGTATCTTTGATGTCAATTTACACAAAAGGGGTAATCCTATTCAACCTCCTGCTAATTTTTTACAGATACAGCTGGTTAGATGGGTGTGTGATACTGATCCTGAGTACACCAAGCTTTTAATTTGTGGGGGAGATGCTGAAAATCCAGATAGAGTTTATGTTCTTGATTTTGGACTCACATTGAAATATAGTATTTCTTCTTATGATAAGCAGGGTGAGTTTTATGCTAGACCTTTGAATGGTCAAAAAATGATGGCTATTAATTTTTACCAGAATAAATCTGGTGAGTTTGAGTATCTCGAACAAATAATCCCATTGGCTAAGCTAGGTCATCCATACTTCAATGGAGGTCACAATCCTCGTTATATTTTGCTCAAGTCCAACTTGAACAATATCTATTTATCAGCATTTGGTGATTTATTGATCAATAATGATAACACAGACTTGGGGAAATTGTTACTTCCTCCGTCCATTGCATTTGTTCATCCACCTGTTACGTTCACCAGAGTTGAGTTGATTAGAAGAATCGACTGGTACGGAGTTCAATCCAACCGTATTTCTTCGGGTGTTAAAGCTAAAACTGAATTGTTATTGGAAGGAGGTGCTGCCGTTAATGAGAGTATTTTGAGAACTCTTGGACACAATGATGCTTACCGTAAGGTTTTGGTCACGGGAAATGAAGGGGGTATTGTGAGGTTATTGGATATTACCAGAGGAGAAGTTGAGGAACAAGAGGGGTTGATCCAAGTGAGTTTAAAGGAAACTTTAGTAGCTGATAAATATGAGGATTTGGCTATTACTCACGTATCTTGTGCTTTTGAAAGCAGAGATTTAGTTGTGGGGTTGGGTAATGGAAATGTGGTCTTGTGTAAGTTTGGTAAAATGTCACCTAGCAGAAAACCGGTAGATCCTGATTATTCAAAGTGTCCAATTCAACATTCTAACGGAAATGCCAAGATTATTAATATTGCAGATAGAATCAGAGGTTCATTTGCTGAATCATCAACATTTCTTCCATTAAATTTATTAGTCCTTGATCAGCAAGATGAAATCACAAGTCTCCAAGCTTGTGGAATTGGATTTGTTGCTATTGCCTATAAATCCGGAAGATTGGTGGTTTGTGATATTGGTCGTGGTCCAGCTGTGATTTATAACCTGGACAATGTGAGCTCCTTGGTTCCTACAGCTTCATCAGCTTGTTATATCACAAGTTTGGAATTTGCTATTATGGAGTATGGCCAAGAAGGATATTCTTCAATTCTTCTTATGGCAGGTACAAATGAAGGGGGAAACTTACTTTACTTTAAGGTCTTACCACAATCCAATGGAGGATTCGAAGTTGTTTTGTGTGATAAAAGTATGAAGTTAAACCACAGATCAAGTCAAGACACTTGTATCAAACAGATCATTCCTATCAATCATAAAGGTGATTCAGCAACTCCAACTCAAGATGCTTTCAATAAGTTGAGTCAGGGGATTTTGATTCCAGGTTATATTGTTATTGCTTCTGACCAGGATATAAGAGTTATGAAACCTCCTAAGCAAAAGCTTTCCCACAAGGTGATTGAAGAATTCTGCAGTAGTGTAGGAGTAGTTGAAGTAGGCACAAAAGGGGTCATACTTGCTTCTGTGTTGAGAACAGGTTTCATCAAGATGAGTGCCTTACCTGGATTAAATGATGTAACTGACTACAAATTGTCAAAGGATCTCGTAAAGAACTATGATTTCAATTCGATCTCCAAATCTAATATTCTTAGAACTGGTGATTTATTTGTTAGAACCGGCGAATCAGAGTTTATCCATCTTGCACTTTCCCTTAAAGATTCAAGACGTAAAGAACAGGACTCAACTGATTTGTTGTTCAATGAAAATGCCATTATTCCACCCAAACCACCTGTTAGCGCTTTACAATGGGCCAAAGGTGCAGCTACAGTTACTACAGCTCAAGATTTGAATAGTTTGATTGGAGGTCCAAACAGAAGACCTGCAAAACACCCAGAAAGTCAATTGGCATATAACATCAGTCCAGAGAATAATCCTGTTTCAGGATACGGAAATGTTTATGGAACACCACCAGTTAGGTCATCAGAAGAAGTTAATGCTTATGATAAGCCAGTGAGACGTGGGGGAGCTACTTCAAATAGAGATGTAGGACAGCCAGGATTTATGAGAAGTTTACAAACTGGTATAGAGCAAATGGAAGAGAGTTTGAATGGCTATGCAAATTCGATGAGTGAGGCTATGAACGAAACAGTAGAGGGTCAAAAGAAGCAAGTATATACTTCAGCATTCAAGAGTAAATTTGGATTTTAGTGCTCGCGATGTTTATTTACCTAAAATACACGATAGAATGAATAAAGAAAATGAAATTGCGGCTAAGAGTGATTTCGGCAGGAAAATCTCGGGAAAATTTAGTCTTATGCAGAGTGATATAAAAGAAGAGATCGAAAAGATTCTGAGTTACCAAACAGATATATCTAATCTGTTAAGTACGGTTGAAATCAATACTAAACAGAGTAAACTTGATCTAGCTGAATTGGTTACTAGACTGAGAAATAATAATGATAATTTGAACAAGCTTTTAAATTCTTTAGTGGAAAATAACAATATCACGAAAACCGATTTAATTGAGATATTCGATGAAAATAAACTAAATCCAAGAGATATTGTTGATCCCATAATCGATGAGCTTCAAGCCGTGCATCTTGATTCAAAATCAACCAACTTACTTGAGGCAATTTTGAAAAGGCTCAGTGTGGAGAATGATAATTATAAATGGCAGGATGAAATTAAGGCCATGCTTGTGAGTATAAAAGATAAGCAGGAAATTGATCTAGAAGAAAAGCAGAAACTGTTTAAACAGTTAGAATCAAACTACAATGATCTAGAGAAAAAATACCAACAACTCTCTAAACTTTATACCAACAAGTATGAATCACTCAAAATGTTAAGTGAGCAATATGATGATTTAATTGCAAAGACAAAACAAGAGATTAAGCCTATTGATACAATAAAAAGTGTAGAAACTCTCCACAATCAAAGACTAAATCAGATCAACATACCGAAAAATGTTAAGAAAAGAATAGTGAGTACTCCAGTAATCAACGAAGCTAACGAATAATATACATGACTATTTACATATATTCTATACCCATGAACGGAACAAGCACTTCTGGAATCTTTATTTGTCCAGTTTTTGGATCGTAATTTTGTTCAATAATGGCTACAATAACACGAGGAACTGCAACTGCCGTACCGTTCAATGTGTGTACGTATTTCAAAGCTTTTTGTCTATCAAAGTACCTGATATTCAATCTTCTAGCCTGATAATCGGTACAATTTGAGCTACTAGTTAACTCACCCCAACTGTTTCTACCGGGCATCCAGGCTTCAATATCGTATTTTTTGAATGCTGGTGCACCAAGATCATTAAACGGTATATTTATAACTTTGGCTTTGAGCCCAAGATTCTTTATCAACAGTTTTTGGAAATTTATCAAGTCTTCTAGTTCCTGTGAAGATAAATCTGGAGTTGTGAAATGAAACAATTCTAATTTGGTGAATTCGTGTACTCTGTATAACCCTTTTGTATCTTTTCCTCTGGAACCAGCTTCTGCTCTGAAAGCTCTGGATAATCCAACGTACTTCTTGGGGAACTTTTCTCCAGGTTTAAAAGAAGTATTAGCATGAAAACCTCCTAAAGGAATCTCAGAAGTTCCAATTAAAGAAGATTCACTTTCATTAATTTCATAGATTTGCTGTTCGTTATTTTGGTCTTTAGGCTTAAATCCACAAGCATTTATCACTTCATTCTTCACAATAGTGGGAGGAATAACAAAAGTGTACCCGAATTTTCTAGCTTCTATTAAAGCATACTGGACCAAAGCATTTTCCAAAAGTGCTCCATTACCTACTAAGTAATACCATGAAGAACCCGAAACTTCACTAGCTTTTTGGAACTCGACTATTCCCTTTTCTTCAGCTATTGTTTTATGATCAAACTGAAGAATTGACTTGTCAGATTCAGGAAAAGGCTCAGGAATATCTCCATCAATGTTGATATACTCGACTACTTCTTCGTGGTCTTTAACCGAATCATCAAGTAAATTAGGTAATTGTTCAGCTTCCATGACAATTCTTGTACTCAATTCACCCACCCTGTTTTCCAAGTCCTTGATCTGTTTTTTCAAGTCTGTAAGCTTGGGAAGAAGCAATTCCTTGTTTTCTTTGGTTATGGATTTACCAGTTTTGGATCTTTCATGCTTGAGCTTATTGAGCTTATCAGTTAGTTCTATTTCTACAGGTCTGAATTGTACAACAAAGTCTAGGCTTTCAAGCAATGCACGGTTTTCCCTCTTGATTATAGAGTCACGTAAGAGGTGTTGGTTTGCTATGAGAGTTTTTAGGTCAAGATTAGGTCTTGGGAGAACCGAATAAAACCGTAGAAACCTCATTGAAGATTTTATCACCCGATTCGCACAGTTGCATTTAGAGATCTACAGGAATAAATTAATCATGGAAAAGGTAAGCCCTATTCTACTTATAACCATAGATTAGTAAGTATAGAAAGTATGGGGCATCCTGCAGGGTACCTTCTGAGTCTTAGCTATGGCTTTGCCGTGTGGTTTGCCATATTTATGGTGCCATAATAATGGGGCCGTACCTTACTGGAACTGTCAAAACCAAAAACGGTAAAAAATAACGGTCGAATATCAAATTTGAATACACAATTCCATGTAATTTAATCTACAAATCTCAAACACCTACAAATAAAGCCCTAACGGTGAAACCCGAGTTCAAAGTCTGACATTAATTTACGTGTAGATTCAAATTTCGCAGCTAAAAAAGGCTGTGCTGCTAATAAGATGACTGATTATTGTTTAATGGACGAGCATTAAAACCGAAACGAAAACAATAAAAATGGCTTTTCAACGCGTGAATATTTACATTTTGTCAAGAGTAGTCATATTCTCGAGTAGTTTAATGATATTATTTTGAGCTAGTGTCGGTTGCAATTGAACACTGCCTGTGCGAGTTGCGGCCAGTTTTGCAGCTGTCAACATAAAAATCGGACAGAATAATCCCGAGATGCCCCGCATTGAAAATTTTCTCTACCTATTAAACCTAATATCGTGACGTTTATAGACAACCGCAGTAGTAATTGTGAAATAACCTAATATTATTTAACGCGGGCACCATTCACGCAGGCACCAGTAGACCCATCGCGCCGGTAAAATGAAGTTGGACTAGTGCGCGCAGTTTCTGAAATAAAATCAAAGGATAATCCTAGATTTATTGAATTTGCTTTTAAGAGAAAGGTGTTGGTTAACAAATAAATAAGAAAGATATACTAAAAATTTTAAGTAGCGAAATGTCGTCTTCTTCAAATCCTCAAATTAAAGTAGAAGATGATCAAATTTATGATATTCTAAACCTTTCTCCCAATTCTGTCATTAATTCAAATAATTATTCATTAGATGCTGTGGCAGGTCCACAAAATCAAACAAATCAGGTAAATGTTCAAACCGCGTCACCTCCTCCAGCCCCAACTTCAAATGATATGCATATTCTACCTGATACAAATACTAAACAGTCATTACTAAACCCTAATTTCCATGACAATTCTTTGCTGGCAAGTAATAGTTCTAGTCAACATACTTCATCAACTCATCTGCTGTTTCTTAATGTTCAACAGGTACCCGGAACCGGTTATTTCAATCCAAATAGTCCTGGTAATCAATCATCTCATTCATTATATTCAGATTATTCATCTAATCCTGCTTCACCATACTTTGATGCTTTACTGAATGTATCACATAATCAAGGTCATTCTCCTAATCTAGCTGCAAATGAAAATGTAAATTTAACTGCCCAACCCTTATATCTTGATTCAAATTTTGATACTGAAATCGGCTTAGGTGGCTCAATCTCAAGCATTAATTTAGCTGGCTTAAATCAGCAAAACCAAATAAACTCTTCAGGTGACCATCACGGTCAATATGATGGGAATTCTAACATGAATTTGGATTCTAGTCAATATGATCAAATCAATCAACTTGTTCAAATGCAATTAGCAAGTATTGAACCATCGAGAAATGGTCAACCTCAAATTCACCAAGCTAACACATTTTACGATTCCCAACAGCTTGATGAAATAAATAAAATCAATTCCAACTATAAACCTCCACCTACTATTGTATATCCTTCAGGGTATGAAGAAAATGCTAATATGGAAACAGAAGAAGTGAATAGAACTCCTTCATTATTTTCAAATTCTTCTCATAATTCTTCAATTAAGCAAGATGATGATAATGAAGGATACACAGAAGCTCTTCATCTATCACCAGAAGAAATTAGAAACAAAGCAGGTAGTCGATCACGGTCTGGATCAAGAGGTTCAAAAGGTTCAAGATCAAGATCTGCTTCTAATGAAGATGAAGATGAATTTTTTGAACAACCCAAAAACGTTATTTCTACGAGAGAAAAAATGCTTGAACTTGCATCTCCGAATCAAATATCTAAGAGGACCCAAAAACATCCAAGTGCATTTGCTTGTCATTTATGTGATAAGAGGTTTACCAGACCATATAACTTGAAATCACATTTGCGAACTCACACAGATGAAAGACCATTTATTTGTAATATTTGTGGTAAAGCATTTGCTAGACAGCACGATAGGAAACGTCATGAAGACTTACATACCGGAGAAAAGAGATTTCAATGTAAGGGAATTTTAAAGGATGGAACTCCTTATGGATGTGGAAGAAGATTTGCTAGAGCTGATGCTTTAAGAAGACATTTTCAAACTGAAGCGGGTAAAGTTTGTATAAAGAGATTAATTGAAGAAGAAGAAAAGGAAAAAGATGAAAATGGAGGTTCAACTAATTCAAGTGATACAATGTATCTTAGTCCAGGTGTTAACATTCCCCATGTAGCAATAAGTCCACCAGAACCTGTACTAAAATGAACCTTTCTGTATTTTTACTGTATATTGTAATTTAACAATTGGAAATCGCGATATAAAAAATCAATGGAGTCTTTAGTAGAGAACGCAGACGTTAAGTCTAAAGAGCAAAAAAAGCTCGAAAAACTTCTACAAGAGAAACAGGAACTTTTACAAAAACAGAATCAACAATTCCTTGATGAGCTTTTTCAAAACCATGCTGCTAAGCCAGTAAATATAACTTCAGTGCAAATCAATAATTCAAAGCACTTCAGATTAAATTTTTTGAATAAACAATTCGAACCTTTGAACAGAGATACCCTCACTCTTCGAGAATTCTTTGAAGGTATCGATGAGGTCACCAGAAACTTTACAAATGCCAATTTACTAGAAAATATATTGGTTCAGCTCGACGCAGTTCAGCCGCAAAGGCTGTTTTTTCAGCTGGTGAACCCAGATGCTTTAAATCTCGTTCCAACATTTAATCTTTTTCCAGTAAAGAGGTTCTATGCTAAAACTGGTAGTAATATAGGCAATGGTGAAGGAGATGGGTACATTCAATTTCAATTGAAAAACTTATTTGGAGGTGGTGAAAACGTTTCTTTTGATGCCACAACCGGTACAAGAACATCTTCTTCGTACTTGTTAAACTATAACATGCCAGTTAATAACAACACCAGCCACATCTGGGAAAACTTGTGTTATATCAATACGAGGTCGTTAGAATGGCTTGGATGTGAAACTAAGAACTATGGAATCAATACTAAGGTTTCTACCAAATTCAATAATGGATTGAACCACGAGTTGGGAATCGATAATGTATGGAGAATCTTAAGCAATAAAACCTCTAGATCCACCAGTGTTTTGAACCAGTGTGGACACAATTTCAAGAATTCTATAAATTATCATGTATCCCATGATACAAGAGATAATATTCATTTACCTTCTTCAGGCCACCTTTTCAGATTAGGATTGGAGCTTGGAGGATTCACTAAATTCAGCACAAACAAGTTTGTTAAGTCAGTCTTTGAAACACAGCTGGCTTTAAAACTTACAACTTCCAACCACTTAATCTTCACCAATAAGCTCGGGTTTCTTCACTCAAAAACTCTGAGTTATGTACTCGATAGGTTCTTTATTGGAGGCCCAAACGATGTGAGATCGTTTGTGCTTAATGGGCTTGGTCCTAAGTCATACGGTAATTCGATTGGAGGAGATATGTTTTTCAACGGAGGAATTTCACTTATATCTCGTATTCCATACACCAGTCATGAATGTAACTTCAAACTACACAACTTCTTTAACTACGGAACCCTTCGATTATACGAACACAATCAAACCCCTAAAGACAACTTTAATTCCTTGGTTCAACATTTTTCATCAAGTACCGGATTTGGAATTTTATACAACCACCCAATGGCAAGGTTTGAGTTGAACTTTGTTCTCCCTATAACTGCACATCAAAGAGACTCAGAAAGAAAAGGATTACAATACGGTATAGGTGTTTCATTTTTATAGACTTGTATATACATATTACGACGATATCCATTGGGAGTGCTCTTTTATGACCTGGGGGATTATTAAGCTTTCGATTTCCACTTCATCTTCAATTTGTTTTTCAGTTAATTTGACCCATGTTTCTGACTTGTCTGGTTTGACAAACACAACTTCTTTCTTTCTGGTTTGCAATAAGTTTCCAATTACTAATTGATGTTGGTACTTATCCAAAGCACCGGTAGCTTTTTTGATCAAAATCAGTTCATCTGTTTCCAACTTGAAGGAAATGATCATGGCTCTTGGGGCCCAATCATCCACCAATCTGCTCAAGAATTTGGGCACTTGTTCCAAATCCACAATCAATTTCCCGCTTGATTGACTTTGAATTTTATGTTGAGGCATTCTAGATTGTGGAAGGAAAAAATCCGAAACTGCAGCTGCCAAATAAAACAACACATTCTTTCCCATAACCTGAAGTAGCTCGGAACATAAACGTAAGGTAAACAAGTATTGGTTCACGGTGGTAAATGGAATAAGTATTAATGAATTAGAGTCTTTAGCCTGGTTATATTTCCTCAATACCTTTAACATTTCCAGAGCAAATTCTGGATTGATTTCAATCTTATCATCTTGCTCAACCATATAATCCAAGAAACAATTGGTGGTGTGACTAAAGTGTCTAGAGTAAGGTAATAATGAGAACTCTCTGTGGAGAAATATAACTGCGTAGCCGTTTTCAAGGAAATATTCAGCAGATGTAGCACCTCTTGTACCTGCACTAAAATTGTCAATGAACCTCACCGTATTGTTTTCTAAAGGAACAGTAGTTCCTCCACTTGTTACCAAAGCGATTTTCTTACCAGTAGTCTGCTTATGATACTCAATAAATCCCTGTAACCGTTCTCTGATCTCAGGAAGATACGATGGAGCAGCGTGGTTTTTGAAGTAGCTTTCTTCATCAGATAACCCGGCACTGGGGAAGTCTGGAACGTTTCTATCAATTGCACTTTCAGTATCAGGGTTGGATGTGTGGTAAGATTTGGTCATAGCTGAAAATTTCTCGAGCGAGCATTTTCTGGGGAAATTAATGAAGATTGTGTTTCTTGATATATCACATGGAGGTATGTAATTATTTGGTTAGGGATTTACTGACTTTAGGTGAACATTTGGGTAGAATTAAGATCGAGCTTTACCCTGATCTTCCATTGTATGTATAATTTGGTTAATTATTTGATTATTTGAGTTGAAGCTAACGTTTAGGACAACTGAAAATTTCAGACAATTTTGTACAGGAGAGTACAGACAAGCTGGTAGACCTATAGGATATAAGGGTAGCAAATTTCATCGTGTGGTAAAAGGATTTATGATTCAGGGTGGTGATTTTGTCAGGTCCAATGGGACTGGAGCCTTGAGTATTTATGGAAAAAACACCTTTGATGATGAATCGTTCAAGTATGATCACGAGAAATACAGTGTCTCCATGGCCAACTCCGGTCCAAACTCCAACGGGTGTCAGTTTTTCATATGTTGCAAAAGGCAGCCCAGTCTTGATGGAAAGCATGTAGTTTTCGGTAAGGTCATAGAGGGAAAGGAAATTGTCGATAGGCTTGATAAGGCCGGAACGAAGGAGGAAACACCCAGGCAGGATATTGTGATCGAGAACTGTGGAGAGATGTAGGTGGTGGAAGTAATCGAGAAGATACCATAACGTACTTGAAGAGATGTACTTGAAGAGGTAAGATGCAAACTGTTACAGTAGATCAAAAAAACAGAAATAGTAAATAGTCACAAACATGTGGAATTCACAGCCTTTTAATACACAATAAACAATTTTTGCAAACATCCATTCCATTTCCATTCATTCCATTTTCGTCAGAATTGATCCAATCTCAATCTATCTTCGCGATCGCATTATCGTTAACCATGTCTGCCGATTTCTGGAGCTCGTCACAAAGAGCCAAATGGCAGTTCAACAGACAGTCACTTCTTGACCAGAGAAGGAGATTGCTTATTCTTGAAAAAAAAATGATCCAAAATGGGTTCATAAAAGACTATCCCAACATTACTTACGATGCTAATATGAGAATCTACTTGCACAACCTTTTGATACGATTGGGCAGAAGACTCAATATTCGACAAGTTGCTTTGGCCACAGCAGAGGTGTATCTTTCACGATTTCTTCTTAAAGTATCATTGAAGGAAATAAATGTTTATTTAATGGTAACAACATGTATCTATGTAGCTACCAAAGTGGAAGAATGTCCCCAGCATATTCGACTTATATTATCTGAAGCAAGGAATTTATGGCCAGAATACATTCCTCATGATATGACGAAACTTGCTGAGTTTGAATTTTATCTCCTTGAAGAAATGGACTTATATCTTGTGCTTCATCACCCTTATCGATCACTTATTCAACTAAGAGACTTTTTAGAAGCAAATCACGATACTTATCATTTCAAATTGACCAATGACGAACTCCAACATGCTTGGTCGCTTATTAACGATAGTTACATCACAGACTTGCCGTTATTATTCCCACCACATATAATTGCAGTTACATCTATCTACATTACAGTGGTGTTAAAAAAGGCACTCAGCTCTATTAGAGTGAACAAGAGTCTTATAGGCGATTCAATAGAGGGAAATGGAAATTCCAATAACGAAAATCAAGGTAAACAGGAAATGCATATTGATGATTTACTTGCACTTTCGAACGATAACGGGCAAAACTTGGACAGTGGCAGTGGACTACAAGATATGAAGATCGATGAAGATACAATACGAATCAACAAGTTCATGAACTTCTTGGGACACAGTCACATCAATTTAGAGGAAGTTGGAGAGGCGATGCACGATATCATCAATCTCTACTTGAGCTGGAACCGGTACAATGATAATAACGTGAAGAAGGCATTGCAATATATGTTATTGAATCGGTGAGCCTCTATAATACACATTGGTTAGTGACTAACACTATCAAGATCATCAACACTACTATTACTAATAAACAGTAATACAAGAACTCCCCGTGCTTCTCAGCCTCATCTTATCTCATTACGTCAGCATACCCAATTGACACCAAATTCAGATATATTGGCATAAACCTATTAAACATCGTATTGGTAAACATCATATTAAACAAGTCAGATCTCCAATAGGCCCCGAAAAACCTCATTTCAGGGTGCTAAATTTAACCCCAGTTTGCCTAATTAGACCACGGGTAAGTTGCGAAGACTACATACGGCTGAACAAATTGCCCAAAACAAATTGCCCCACGATGCAAGGTGCATGCACCCAATCCACATTGTGTTTTGCAACCTACTCAAGCTAGTTATTGGTGAATTATACAAGACATTATTTATTCAACAATGTGTAAATTCCCCGGTGATATACCCAACCTTTCTTGAGCGTGTATAGCCAAATCGCACGACGTCGATATCAAAAATTTTCAAATTGTAAAAAAAAACTGAAGATTAAATAAATAAATCAGGAAGTACTTTCGCTTGTAATCTTTGAAACTGATTGTGAATATTCCAATTCAAATTCGACATCTCCCCCACTAACTTTTTCAAGTTCGCCTACTCCATATTCACATCTTTGAAAACGTTTAATTCGCATTCCACGAGTGTTAAATTGCAGCCTCAATACGTGTTTATTCATACTTTAATCGATTTTAAAATTTAAGTGGACTAAAATGACCCAAACGAAAAGTTCAGATTCTGGCCCTGGGGTCAATAATGAAACCCCAGAGGTTTCTAAAAAAATAATCTCGGATGAAAACCAAAATTATCAGGATTCAACCTTAGCATTCATCGATAGAAATCAAATACCTTTTGCAAGAAATTTGATTGTCATGTTATACATCACCCATTTCACTTCCAAGAACAAACTGGTCCTTGAAATCACATCAAAATTTATTCATTTGCATTATCAATATTCTGATTCATCAACCCCTGTTTATGATATAGGATTCGATGATATTTATATTGTAATTCATGGAATCGTCGCTTTCACATTGTTAAGAGCATGCTTGATGAAATACGTCTTTTCTCCTTTCGCCTCTTGTATGTTTAACATAAAGGGAGGTGCTAAAACAAGATACGCAGAACAAAGTTGGACATGCACTTATGCAACATCTTCTTTAATTTATGGAATGATCATTTACTATAATTCATCATATTGGGGAAACTTGGATAATGTATACCTCAATTGGCCTCACGACAGAATGTCATATTCTGTTAAGTTATACTATCTTTTACAGTTATCATTCTGGTTCCTGCAAATGTTTGTTTTAAATGTTGAAAAGAAAAGAAAAGATTACGTCCAAATGTTCACCCATCATATTGTTACTTGTCTTTTAGTGGTTGGATCTTACATGTACTACTTCACCAGAATTGGTAACTTAATTCTTGTATTAATGGATACTTGTGATATATTTTTGACTTCGGCCAAGTTACTTAAATACTCAGGATTTTCCGCCCTTTGTGATATCATGTTTGTTTTATTCTTACTTTCCTGGATAGTTTTAAGACATGGAGTTTACAATTACCTATTTTATCATGCATGGGCTAGAGCTTTGGATTTAATGAAAGATGGAAAATGTGTTCCTGGAGTTGCCCAAAAGATTTGCTGGTCTCCAACAGTAGTTAATGTCTTTTATGGGCTTTTAGGAGGGTTGCAAATCATTTGTATTCTTTGGTTATTCTCAATTTTGAAGGTCGCTTACAAAGTGGTTACGGGAACTGGAGCTGAAG
This sequence comes from Yamadazyma ubonensis, assembly GCA_030572075.1. Lineage (NCBI taxonomy): Eukaryota > Fungi > Ascomycota > Pichiomycetes > Serinales > Debaryomycetaceae > Yamadazyma > Yamadazyma ubonensis. The sequence goes on along the minus strand of JAJLZG010000007.1, from coordinate 530,787 downwards.
ATGTTAGGAGTGATTCTGAAGATAGTGACGAAGAGGATGAAATCATAGAAGAAGAGGAGAAAGAAAAGTAATTTGATACGAAATTTAATTAATTCATTTATCATGTATAATATTTATTATCAATAGATATAATTTGGAAACTATGCTTGGTCTAAGAACAAGCTTGTGTAAAGACATAAAACCATAACTGAGAATCCCCAGATCACAAGAGCGTATGATGACACTTTAAGAATGGTGCCTCCTCTGGTTTCCGTGTTAGACAATTTGTATCCGAACAATCCAGGAAGAATGAAGGAAATGGCTGTAGATCCAGTAGCTCCTACAATAGCCAAAACCAAAGCAAATGATTTGATAGAAACTGCCAATCCGTAAGCTAACACTAACAATGTAACGGTAATGGTATAGAATCTTTTATCAGGGAAAGGAACAATTGGAGGGTCGCTAGCTACGCCAGATTCAGGTAATAATTGGGTATTTTCAGAATCTTCAGGTGATGTTTCCAAGTGTCTTTTAATCCAAAAGTAGATGTTATTGACGGAGATTCTAGCCGGATGCAACATTAATGGGAAGGAAAACAATACCATAAACACAATACAAGCTCTTCCTAAAGTAGCAGAAAAAGAAGCAGGGTACAGCAAAATGACATTTCCTGTCACCAAGTCTCCGAAAGTCAAGTACCCACTCACACCTACAATCACAAATAAAATAGCCGAAGCTGCAACTCCAAGATTGACTAAAAATGTTAAGCTCTTTAAGCTTTTATCTTTAGCTTCATTAATAATAGAAAACATATTTTGGTGACCTGTGAAAGCAAACACAATAATAGAGAATGTGCTGAACACTCCCGTAACATTGGGCGGAAAGTAGCTGATATCACCTTTAAGATCAGTGTCTATATCACCTACCAAAAAGTGGATCACCACAAGCAAAGACATGTAAACGATTGCTACAAGGCCCAAGATTGAAGTGTATTTCAAAGAGTCCAAGTTCTTCAAAAGTGACAAAGGAACAATGATCAAAGCTGATATCAAGATCCAAAAGGTTCTGACGTCTTCAATGTGAGGGACGTGAGAAATGATGGTAGGCATTAAATCACCAATAAGTACCACATAAGACAAAGCACAACCAAAACACTGGATGGCTATGGCCACGTCAAAAGCCACTGATAAGTTAGGATAAGTGATGGAGCAAACACTGAAGAAAGTAGCATGGCCTACTGGCACAAACTTTGCGACATAGGCCTGTAAGAACAAGCCGAAACCAGAAGTAACAGCAGCAAGAGCAATGATGAAAGTCCCAAAAACAAGACCATCTGTGGCGTAGGCAAGAGGCATTGAGAGCAAGCCTGCTCCGATGATGGTCTTTGTGAGACTGATAGTTGACGAAGCAAATGAAGCACCTCCTTTTACGGGTTCCATAACTGTGGATTAATGCGAGAAAGAATGAGAAGTGTGATAAAGCGAATAGTGGGAAAGTTAGTAATCAAGTCAATTTACTAAAATATTAATTTCACCATGTTTATTCAAATTTGAATTTGACCTTGTGTCAATCTTTGTCTACAAATTGTATTGAAATTGTTAGTATTTTGATAGTCGAACTGATGATCTCATAGCCAACAGTATAAGATACAACAGACACAATAGAGATACAAGACACAAAGATAGAATAGAAAGAAACAATAAAAGAAACAAGATACAACCACATCACTCCAATACTACAACCCATCAACAATCCCATTCCACCCACCTACTCTCCTACTCTCATATTCACTCACCCATTCATCTCCATTCCTCATCTTATCATCCTGCAGGTGCAATATTTACAAACGCGAACATAAACAACACTATGGATAAAGATGATATAAACCCAGACCCTACGCCCAGCCCAAAACCCGAGTCCAGAGAATCGTCCATCTGCGTATCGGTACGCGTCAGGCCTTTCACTCAGGCCGAAGAAAGCAACCTCATATCTGTCAATAACGAAAACATATTCCTAGGCGATGGGTCTTTGAAAGATAACTCAGATCTCTATAAATTGGCCATGTCACCAAAAGGTATAAGAAAACTCATTGATGTTGTTGACGACAAAATGCTTATTTTCGATCCTCCAGAAACAAATCCTCTTGACAAAATGCACAGAAATGTATTTCCTTCTAAACCTAACTCAAGAATAAGAGAACACAGATTTGTATTCGATAGATTATTTGATACTAGTGCTACCCAAATGGATGTTTTTGAATCAACTACAAAACCGTTGTTGGATAGTATTTTGGATGGGTTCAACGCTACCGTGTTTGCTTATGGTGCTACTGGTTGTGGTAAAACTCATACGATTCTGGGAACTCCAGAAAATCCAGGAATTATCTTTTTAACAATGCAGGAATTGTACAAGAAGATGCAAGATTTGGCTGACTCAAAAGTGTTTGATATAAGTTTGTCTTTTCTTGAAATTTATAATGAAACCATCAAAGATTTGCTCAATCCTGAAACAAACTCAAAGAAATTGGTTATAAGAGAAGATGTGAATAACCAGGTATTTGTATCAAATATCTCAACATATAAGCCCAATTCAGTTGAAGAAGTAATGGAACTTATCCTTACCGGGAATAGAAACCGGACTTCATCTCCTACAGAAGCAAACGCTACGTCCTCTAGATCCCACGCTGTTCTTCAAATCAATGTGAATCAAAGGAACAAATCAGTTGAGTTGAGTCAAGAGCACACTTTTGCTACTCTTTCAATCATTGATTTGGCAGGAAGTGAACGAGCTTCTGCAACTAAAAATAGAGGTGCTAGGCTCAATGAAGGGGCAAATATTAATAAATCTCTATTGGCATTGGGGAATTGTATAAACGCATTATGTGACCCCAGAAAGAGAAATCACATCCCCTATAGAGATTCAAAACTTACAAGGTTATTGAAGTTCTCTCTTGGTGGTAACTGTAAAACGGTTATGATAGTTTGTGTATCGCCTCTGAGTCAGCACTATGATGAAACTTTGAATACTCTAAAGTATGCTGATAGGGCCAAGATGATCAAAACAAAATTAATAAGAAACCAGCATAACCTTGATAGACATGTGGGATCGTATTTGAAGATGATAACCCAGCAGAAATCAGAGATTGAAGAGCTCAAATTAAAACAGTCTACCGTTATAGAACAGACCATTCAAAAGCACCAACTGTCCTTAAAGTCTGTACTTAGGTCCATTATTGAAGCAGGTGAAGATTTAAAAACTTCGGTGTTCAACAAACAGCTGGAAAGATGGCAGAGGTATTTTATATTGGCTAGAAGAAAGGTCTTGATTAACCAGAAAATGGAATTTGAAACTATTCAAGAAACGGTTGAAGAGCTCCAGATTCTGAATCTTGTTGAGCAAGTCTTGTCTAAACTCAGTCTTCAAATCCATCAACTTGAGCTTCTGTATAATCAGCCCAACGAGATAGACTACATTTTAAACGAAACCAGTCTGCATGTTTTAAACAGGCTTAAAGAGCAGGAATATTGGAACGATCATCATACACAGATGTTTGAGAGAGAAACCATTTCTATTAGAAATCAATACGAACGAGACATTCTTTTCAACTCGTCTATTCTCTATGATCATTTGGTGACGGGCTTAAAGAAGCACAGGTTTTCACCTAACAAGTTTTCAGTTCTTTTTGACCATTTCTTCAATAATAAGGAAAATGATGAGGAAATAGTCAGCACCATACTCCGCTCGCTAGAGTTCTTGGTGAATGGTGATTTCGATACGATCCTTGAGGAACTCTCGTCGGAGTTCATGATGAATCAAGTCAACAAATCCGATTTCGACGAGTCTACGCCATCATCGAAACGTACCAATTCGTCACCTCTCAAATCATCACCTCCAAGAAGTGTGAAGAAAAGTCATAAAAAAACCGTTCCAAAGCTTAGAGGTAAAAAAGTACACTTTCTTGAATCGGCTGCAGAGAGCGATATGAGTTACGATGAAAGTACAATGATCAAGAGTGATTTTGACGACTCGCCTACGCAAAAGAATATTCTTGATCTGCTAAATGATGAAGAACTTCTGCTTCAATTCAATCCCAGTATCCATTCTCCACCACTTCAAAAACCTTCACAAGTAACGTTCAAGAAGAAGCCCAAAAGGATATCATCATTAACAGGTAAAAAGCTCGACGACTCCAAAGTTCCACTTCTTAACAAACAAGCATCAAAGATCGAGAAAAATCAGCGGAGAGCCTCGTCAAACCCATTACTGTTGATTCAATTCCAATTGAACGAACAAACTAAAAATATCGTCAGTAACGGGTCTTCTGAAAAAATAGAATAATCATTTATATTGCATATTTAACGACTAATGAATAATCACCATCTACCTCCTTGGTTACCATAACCTTGGTTGTATCCTCCTTGTCCTCCTGGACCACCGTAACCCCCTGGGCCACCTGGGCCACTTGGACCACCGTATCCACCTTGATTGTAGTTTCCTTGGTTTCCGTTATATCCCTGGTTGTATCCCCCTTGGTTGCCATTGTATCCTTGGTTGCCATTGTATCCACCTTGGTTGTAGTTCTGGTTGTTTCCGTGATCTCCATGGTTACCGTGGCGTCCTTCATCGTGCTTTTTGCCACCAAGAATACCTCCTAAAAATCCACCCAGTGAATTAGAATTGTGGCTATTGTTATTGTTGTGCTTGTTATCATGACGATCTTCAAAACGGTCTTCAATCTTATTGGCCAAAACAGCACCAGCAATTGCTCCACCGATTTTACCTAAAGTTCCGTGTTTTTCACCTCCAATTTTATTACCACCATAACCTCCAGCTAAACCTCCAGCAACAGTAGAAAGAAAACCTCTGTCACCATCACCACCTTGTTGCTGGCCATTGCTTTGGTAGTTATCGTTTTGGTAGTTGCTGTTTGATTCTTGATCGTAGTAATCTCTGTTTGACATTGTGATGTACAATTTAGAATATCCCCTAGCTTTATACTTATTTCAGATTCGCAGGGTTCGCTGCCCCGATTAAAAGGTACACTATAACCGACGCGTGGAATGTACCTAAAACGGTCCGAAAAGCGGTCCAAAATAATAAATGTGTGACAAGGCGTAGATTCATAGCCGCAACATCATTTATTCTATATTGTACTATTACTATTATTATATTTTGTTTATTATTATTGTAACTATTGATTTTGGTCACTTTCATCACAGGGTTATTCTACTATTTTTTGTAGATTCATGCTCGATCCGCACTTCTATTTTTAATACATAATTCCGTTTATTATATCATAATTATGCACATGATATGCGATTAATGTTAGACAATGACACAGTCCTTGTCGTGAGCTTCGTTTCTGCCTTCGTTTAAGTTATTGACGACTTTAGGCGTAAGCGAATTGTGACTCTTTTTTTTATTGACTTTCTTTACAAGTTTGGCTGCAACTTGCTTGTCATTGAGTCTACTAATTGATTTTTCATCTCCAAGCTCTGCAGCTTTCAAATACCACTTTTGGGCTTCATCTGGGTTCTTCTCGCATCCAATTCCTTTATCGTAAAAATTAGCTAATGCAAATTGACCTTTAGCAAGATTACACATAGCAGCTCTTTTAGCCCATTCAAATGATTCATGTTCATCTTTTGGTAAAAATGGATCGTTACCAACAAGGTACCATGCACACATAGCTAACATGGAGTTTGGATCTCCACCTAACGCAGCCTGCGTATAATAGTGGATTGATAAATTTGAATCTTGAGGAACAATATCACCAATTTCGTAATAGTGTCCTAATAAGGCTGAACTTTCAATATGACCTAAAGCAGCTGCTTGACTATATAATTCCAATGCATATTTTTGATCTTGAATCACAATATCTTTAAACCCGTTAAAATAGATCTTTCCCAATTCAAAAGGAGCAGCAGCAATTAATTCATTAGCAACATTTGAAGCTCTAGTTAACCATTTAATACCCATTTTCTTAACATTTACATCAGTTTGTGATAATCCCATTCTTCCGTAAAATGAGTAGACTCCCAATTTATACATTGCTGCTGGGTGGTTTTTAGATGCAGCCATTTTCAAATATTCAATGGCTTTACGAGCATCACGTCCAGTACCTAAACCTTCTTCATAACAGTAACTTGTTCTATATGCACTTTCAATATGACCGTGTTTTGCAGCAGCTTGAAATAAAACAAATGCTTCTTTATTTTCAACTTTACCAACTGCTCCACTACTATAAGCATCACCTAATAAATATTGGGCTTCAACATATCCTTTATCACTCAATTTCTTTAAATAGATGGTAGCTTCTTTCATCAATCCTTTACGTAATTTACGATCATTTAAAGATCCTTCATCTAAATTAGATAAATCAATTGAATTAGCAGATTTACTGTGACGATGACTATCAATTGGACCACGCCTAGGAGAATTGTCAGCAGATGGAGTTGCAGGTTGTTCAGCTTCTAATAATAAAGCAGTTTGTAACATATACTGAGCGTATTGAAATAAAACGGTTGGGTCATTTGATTTCTTAGCATTCTTTCTGTATAATTCAATTGTTTTAATTCTTGGTAAAAGATGACTTGAATTATCACCCAAGTATTGGGTAATTAAATTTTGATTGAAATCAACCATACTCATATTATCACTTCTATCAAACATACTTGAAGTTGAACTAACACTTCTACTATGATAATTCATTTTAGGTGGAGGAGTAGCCAAATTATTTTCACTTCTAGAGAAATCAGGATGGGCAAGATTAAGATTCGTTACCGAAGAAGTAGCACTCAAAGGATTAGAAGGTGGTGATGCAAGATCTGTACTGAAAACTGGAGGAGGAGTATCAACCAAATTTGAGTTATCATAATTTAAATTATTAACTGGGTAAGGAGTTTTGGTTGAATTTTGGAACTGATTGTTTTGATGAAGCGGTGATAAAGGTCCATTGGACATCAGGTTATTCAATGATTCCGATGACATTACCGGATCATTAATTGGGTACCCAGGTTGCTTATTAAGCTGCTGATGGGAATTTAAAGGAGAAAACGAGTTAGCGCCATTTGGTTGAGGCGTGTTATTTGCCGGCGTGTTATATTGGGACGAGTCAGGCGAAATGGATGAGGTGGTTGAATCACCATTTGGGATTCTTTGACGGTACGGATGGTGGCTTGTTGACATGATGATATGGAAATTAGGGGAATAAACGAGCCGTTAATAAGTATGTGAATGCAGGGATCAAACAAGGAGAAACGATCCAATATCTCAAGCTATTAATTAGGTGAGTTAATAACACCTATTAAATGAAATAAAAATTAATGGACACAATTTAGCGTTCCAATTTAGAAACAAGATATATTTTATTTACTGAGGCGCGAAAATTTTTTTCTTTTGCAGCGGGACTGAAATTGTAGAACCAGACCACAGGGTTCGGGAACATTGAGTAATTGTTTAAAATAAGTGTAAAAATAACTTAAATTTATTACGTAGTGTTTATTTAATAATTATATTGTGAAATCTTTAACTTCAAGCCCGATATTTATCACTATTATTCCGATATTTTTTACTGCTCGTCAAAGATCTGCGTTTGCTGGTTAGTATAATTCTGATCCGTATTAAGAATTATTGGCCACGTATTTCAGGTCAAGATAATTATAATTAGATCGATTAGAACTCAAATTTTATGTTCTGGTATATATCTTCTCTTATAGCTTCCTCCTCTATCTATCTTCGTATCTGTCAGATCTTTTGTTAATAATCTACACGCGTCTCAATGATTATTCATTATCGTATCTAAAAGTGTCTTCTATTTCATTCATATTTTACATCAACTGATCCCATCCTAAATACTTCGAGATTAACGACATAAACCCTATTATATCAAACATGATATGTAGCTGCTGTTAGCCACGATTCTAATTTCTTGCTAAATATGCAAAACAAAATGCTACAATGACCCCAATAAATGTGAACTTTGGAATATTGAAACTAGTATCTTCTTCGGCAACAAGTCTTGCTTTGTCTTCAGGATCCAATAAATGCATGTCCTGTTTGACATTGAAAAGAGGCTCAGACGTTGGTTGATTTTGGATCTCTTCTTGTTTCAATGCAAATTGCTTATTCTCTTCAATGAGCTCGGGAAACATTTTCTTAAACCTTGGATTCTCTGTAGAGTTGTAATTTCTGCTATCTTTTGCATACTTTTTCTTTAAGCTTTCAGTAGTATTAATCAGGCCAGTAGTTGATTCATCACCGGTCATAAAACTTAGTAACCCAGTTAAAATAGTACTTACACTCCAGGCAGGATTCCAGGTATCTGGATGATAATCACTCATACTTAAACATAAACGGGTGTTACATGCAAATCTACCATTAGGGGTGATTATCAGAATCGATGGCGGTTTAAATGGGTATTGAGGTGGGAAACGAAGAATCCCGTGATACTGTCCTCCTTCAAAAGGTGTACTAGAAGGACCTGAAATCACATAGTGCCATTCGAGAATGTTTTCATCGTTGGGTCTGGCAATAATAAAAGGAGGAGGGTTGGCTTGGATGGCTTTGTACTCTTTGGTGAGTCTTTTCTGGCTTTGGATACTTGCCATGAGGTATCAAATATGCGAATGATTGTTGAGCGCGGCTTAGTTGACGTATTTATTTAGCATCTTTTGCCTATTTATAAAATATTTGGGTTAAAGATGTGGGTTGAAGATGTGGGTGTTGAAGTTTGAGGTTTAGTGTATAGGGAAGGTTTGGGATATGTTTGTAGTTTTTTGAATTTTTTGGTTCACATTTTGTTCACACATTCTTTTTCTATTGTTGCAGCAAAATATCTAATCGTAAGACGAATAATGCTAATATCTCAAAAGTGTAGTTTTGGTCCAAACGAGTTCAAATCGTAGGAAACTTTGATTGGAGTGGGACTGAGTAGTTTTTAAACTATATGTTTGTATATTTATAGAATGTTAGTGAAATTCACCTTAACACCTCCTTTTATCTCCTTAAACAAGAGATTGTAGCTCAAAACACTATAGGCCTCTGAGCATTCCATTTCTGAAACTGAAGACTTTTCAACAAGAACCATTCATTTGCTCTAAAAGCTAAACCTCGGTCAGGCTCATATCACAGCATATTCCTTTCTCGCTAAAACTTAGCCTTGTTGCAAATACAGCTTAATCTCTTCTATTACCATAAATTAACTTATATTAAATATTCACATTCGTTTTACATATCGATCTACAATGACTGCATTATCATTAATTATCTAAATAAACATCAAGGTCAAATTAGGCGTATTTAAACGCAGAGAAATATACGTATATACTTTTGTGGATCATTGACAACAAAGCTTTGAAAAAAAACCACGTTCGCCTTCCACTTTTTGTTGATCATATTGATTGTTCCTTTGAGTAGGAGAATTTTCATAGTTTTTGGAATTTGAAACCATCTCTTTTTGCTGAGATTCCTGCTTAATTGGAGGTAAAGGTCTGTTAACTAAATGCTGCAATTTTTGTTGATGCAATTGAGCAGCAGTTAAGTCTCTCTGTTGCTGTTGATTAAAGTTGGATTGACTTTGACCATTAGTTGCATAAGCTGATGAATTATTGTTACCATTTGCTGGTTGAGCAGGTTGAGCCTGTGATTGGTTCTTATTTTGTTGATTTTGTTGATGATGTCTGCTCTTTCTTTGTTCTCTATGTCTTCTATCTCTATCATTTGGAGGATTTGGATGACCGTAACCATGCAAGTTTGGTTTTTTATTGATACTACTATCATAACCTTTACCACCATTAAGGTGCATCCAATCATAATCCCCATCAGCATGTTGACCTAAATCATCTAAAGCACTTAATAAAAGCATTCTGTACTCTTCATAATTTGGTTCAGCATCAAATGGTAAGGATCTAACCGAATCCAAGTATTCAGCAAATTGTCTTGGTAATCCTTCACATAAAGTGATAGCAGGAGTAGTTCTCTTTTTATCACCAATTTTTTCATATTTCTGTTTATTAGTTGGAGCCTTTAAACCTTGCCATGGTAATTGACCCCTTAAAAAGTAGAAAAACACATGACCTAAAGCTTCTAAATCATCTCTTCTCAGTTGTTCTCTACCTAAATGAGTATTGATTGACATGTATCTTGCAGTTCCACTTAAAGATTTCTTTTCTCTATAAGGAATATGATTTTTGGTTCTTGGATCTCTATACTGTTTTGCCATACCGAAATCAACTAAATGAACTTTATTTTCATCAGGTAAACCTTGTCTACCAATTAAAAAGTTATCAGGTTTGATATCTCTATAAATTAAATCATGTCTGTGGACTTCTTCAATTAAATTTAACATTTGAATTGCTACTTGAACAACACTTTTAACTGAAAATCTTCTACCACACCAATCAAATAAATCTTCTAAAGATGGTCCTAATAAATCAATGACCAAGATGTTATGTAAACCTTCTTGACCAAAGTAGTATGCATTTGGGATCCCATCACAACCTTGTAAATGTTTATAAGTTCTATATTCATCTCTTAATTGTGGGGCATCAGTCTTCCTATGTTCGAATTTGATGGCAACTGGAACTCCATTAATTATGTTTGTACCTTCAAAAATAACTCCAAAAGATCCTTCACCAATCTTTTTACCAATTTTATAGTGTAATCCAACTACTGAAGAATTTGAACTTGAACTTGAAGGAACTCCTTGATTCGAAGACATTTTAGCAGTTGATGGGCTTTGTACTATCTGTGATTGTTGTTGATTCGAAGTAGCGGCAGCGGCGGCGAGAGCGGCAGGATTATTTGATAACTGAGCTCTATTGGACATAAATGTGATCAGGTAGTTAAATTTTTAACACAGTGAAAATTGATCTTTATGGATTTGAATGGGTGATATCGATATTGGGATTTATTAAGCGAGTTAAAGCGCTATTAAAATTATTGATATCAATGGTGAAAAGGGGGATTGTAAATAAACCAATCGATCAAGGCGGCTTGTGGTATTGACTAATTATTCAACACAATAATGGAATAGATGATGAAAGACCAACCTGTTTCTTAAGAAATACTTGATACTATAGAATAGATCTATTAGTCAAGTGGTAGAAATAAATGAAATAAATTAAACCTCGAAAAGGTTTATCGTCAAAATGGGTCTTGATGTTTTTTTGTCCGACGATTGATTTTTTCGCACAGGGGATTTCGTTTGTGGTGGGAGTGCATACTAAATTAGGAAATTGTGATTTCAATCTTTAGCTATTAATAACAGAAACAGATATTAAGTGATTGTAGAGAATAAAAGAGGGAAGAGTTCGAGGCATTGCATTCTAGTTTATTATTACTTGCAATTATCACTGTGATTTTTAAATTCATTCATTTTTCAATGTTTGACCTGTGATTTCTCATTTCTTTTCTCAATCATAATCATAATCTTAATTTACATTAATTATCTAATTGTTAAAGACTGCCCTTAATTAGGTACAATATGTCACCATGCTTGAGATCCTTACACCTGCTACTTGTTGCTACAAGAACAGGTTGTTCTTTCTCAACTTTAAATATGTTTAATCTCTCATTCACATCATTAGTCTTATTATTGAGATTCTTGATCCGAAGCTCGTCACTTATAAAGTCAAGTGCTCTGCCCATAGGCCAATTTTTGTTTAAAAAAATTGCCACTTTTTGCTTATTAACGTCTATCCTGCTGAGCTTATCTTCCTCTTCCTCCGTGGCATCCACATATAAACACCACACATATATTCTATCTGATTGCGTAACTTTGTTATCACCTTTAGCCTGTTTTCTCAATAATTGTTGTTCAACAACTGGGTTCGTTTTTTTACTAGTTCCAAACATTTTACCTAGAGTGGTTTTGGAACTGCTTTCCTTCTTCTTTTGAAGCTTAAGGAATTTGGCAAATTTGGTGAATGCATTCTTAGTTTTAACGTCACCTACTCTAAATTTAGTCTCTAATGTTGTAGGTTTAGGCTTAGTATTCACTAAGAGGTTAATTTTCTGTCTATCTTTTTCTCTATCCGGGAATAAGGATGCAGCCGTGGGTCCCTTATAAGGTTTGGGACTTACTGGGCGAATTTTGTTGTTTTCGAGTTGTTGCAAATGGGGACACTGGTGGTCAGCTAGTCTTCTGTGGTCAGCACAAAATATGAGGTGACAATATTCACATTGATAAGGTAAGAAATCTAGCTGGTTACATTTGCTGCAATTCTGGCCAATATCCATGAGACTTTCGTCTTGGTGGCGTTGTAGAAGGAGATCGTTAGACATGCTAAACAATATGTGGAGATTAGATATTTATATGATTTCGCGGTTAGTGGCGGTGGCCAATTTTTCAAAGTCATCTCGTTACTAGAATGTACGATTTGAATGTCCCTTGGCCAAATAATAATTACCAGCAGCTTACTAATGAGCAAATTTTGACTTTAAGAAACATCTTGGTCACGCTTTACTCCTTCAAGGTGCACAAAGTCGCCATCAACTTTGAAATTGATGAGAGTCTCAAACTACCGGTAAATAAGCCTAATGAAATAAATCCTATAAAAGTTAATGAAATTATCGATCTCGAGAAATTCCCCGGTTTAAATGTCTATACTCGTTTAACAATAGTGGTGAATGATTCTTCCAAGCTCGTCAACTTCAACAAGTTTCAGAACTTCTTCGATATAATAGCCATTAAACCAGTCCTGGAAAAGGCTCTACAACTATCAATTATTAATTTAAATATTGACCTTATAAGTGTGGCATTAAACAGCAAACTCAATTTCTACTTGAAGCACAAAATAGTAGGAGAAGCTCTTAAAAAGGGTGTGAAATTTGAAATATGCTATGATAGTTTTATCTCCAATACCTCATCATTGAATAGAAAATATCTTATAAGCAATGTGATTCAGTTGGTGAGAGCTACAAGATCAAATGGAGTCATTTTATCTAGTGGGTGTACAGATCCTATTAATGTTCGGTCATTGCATAATATCGTTATATTTCTTGAAACTTTGGGTCTTAAAGCCAATAAGGTGAACCAATTCATTGAAAATTCCAAATATGTGCTAATGAGTGGAAGATTGAGAGTGAATAGTTATAAGCAAATAATTGCTATTGATGATGATGCTGAGCTTATTGATAACTCTAAAGATGTAGCTAGCAATTCAGTTGTACTGGGTTATAAAAAGAGAATTGGTAGCGAGGAAACTGGTACTGACAAAAGACAAAAACTTACATAGATGCAATTGTATATTAGATGCTAGTTAAATACTGACGACTTTATAGATTTGATATTAGATTTTTCGTCACTCTTTTCAGGTCTTGGCCGTTTTCGTTGAACTCTATCGAATCTTTTGGGTGCTAAAAGTGGATTATATTTCTTCGGAGAAAACACTTTAGGTCTTTCGTGTTTGGAATCGTGAGGTTCAACTTTAGGCTCATGTGTTTTGTTTAATTTAGGATCTGTAATAGCTTCAATTTTTGGATCTTCGTTTGTAGCTTCAGTCTTGTAGTCTCTTTTCGCAGTCACTTGTGATTCTTTCCAAGCTTTAAGTTTGGGGCCTATAAGTACTTTATCTCTATGTTTCATATTAGGAACATTTCTCAACACCTGTGTTGAAGGTTTCCGTACTCTGGGAGTTACAGGGCTCTTTGGAGCCTTGGGGAACATAAGAGACCGATTTTGTAAGTCTCTTCTAGCTTTGTTCAAAATACTATTTCTGTTCCCTCTGTAAGGATTTCGTACTGTGGGATCTCTCAAGATCTGTTCGACCTCCACCACACTATTTTCAGATTTTTGTCTTTGAAGCATCTTTGTTAAGTTCTTAAGCCTCTCAGTTGTATCTTTTCTAAAACTTTCCTGCTCTTTTTTATAGTCAAAATAAAGAAACTTATAGGGCATGTTTCTATCATTGAACATCAACTTATTATCTGGAACAGGGGGTCTTGTTGGGAAATCTTTTTTAATGAGAACACTCCATAGCTCGTCGCTATAAGGAATGAGATTTTGACTTGAACACTCTACCTGATCCAACTGCTTAGCTGTCATTCTTGCGAGAATTGGTTTGACCAAATGGTACGGTAAGTCCCCCACGCTTGTGATGAGTGTAGAATGTCGTATACATTTTTGTACGGCAATTTCTGTGAGTTTTAGCACTTTAACCATTGCTGCAGCCTCAGCTTATCGCATCCATTCTCATCCTCATCACTTCGCAGCAGTTGCGGGAGTATTTTTGGTGTGGACACGCAAGAAAAAATTGAGTACATATCGAATACAAGTCGAGTACAAATTGAGTTGAACTGGCAAAACCGTATACGGCGTGCAGGAGGTAGCCGCGATTTTAGTGGTAATTTTCTAGCACATTTACACGGGACGCGGTGGTACATTAAAAGATACGCGGCTGTACGGGACCACGGCACGCGGCATGATGGTAAATTCCGAACCGCATCGCGTAGCATAAAACGCAGATGTAAATGCCGATTTTTTTATTGACAAATAAATAATCAAATGTTTAATCGGTTTAGATCAAAAGAGTCCAAGGAGGCGAAAGAGGCCAAGGCCATTCCTAAAGAAGACCTTGTCACTGTATCTGTACCTTTTAGTGTTCCTTCATCTGGTTCAAAAGTACCTGAACCAAAATCTCTTACTAAAGACCAAACCGAAATGTACGAAAAAGTCTTTAAATATTTTTCTAACCCTGAACTTGTTATTGCACAAACTGAACAAGATCAGCAAGCTAAGACAAAAGACTTAAAGAAGTTCACTCCTTTGACCGATTCGGAAAAGGCTTGGTTAACGAGAGAGTGCTTTTTACGTTACTTAAGAGCTACAAAGTGGGTTTTAAAAGATTGTATTGAAAGAATAGAATTGACTTTAAGCTGGAGAAGAGAATTCGGTATTAGTGGGAATTTCGATGATGATAACAAAGTTAATTCCGCTTTATGTTCTGCAGAAAATGAAACTGGTAAAGAAGTTATATTAGGTTTTGATAATGATGCTCGTCCATGTCTTTATTTGAAACCTGGAAGACAAAATACTAAACCCTCATTAACTCAGGTTCAGCATTTGGTTTACATGTTAGAAAGGGTCATAGATTTTATGCCTTCAGGACAAGATTCTTTAGCTTTGTTAATTGATTTTAAGCCTACTGATGTGGGTATTTCTACTGGTAAAATTCCACCTATTGGAACTGGTAGACAAGTTTTACACATTTTACAAACCCATTATCCTGAAAGATTGGGTAAAGCATTACTCTGCAATATTCCATTATTGGGATGGACATTCTTAAAGATTATTCACCCATTTATTGACCCATTAACCAGAGAAAAATTGGTTTTTGATGAACCATTCCCTAATTATGTGCCTGTTGATCAATTGGACAAGGATTTCAAGGGTAAAGTTGATTTTGAATATAATCACGAAAAATACTGGCCTGAATTGATAAAAATGGCTGATGAAAAGAAGACTAAATACGTAAAGAGATTTGAAAAGTTTGGATCCAAGATCGGTTTAAGCGAGGTCGATTTGAGAGGAGATCAAGATGAATTGGTATACCCAGTATCCGAAATATGAATAGATTAATATATGATAATATACACTACTGAACCCTATTTATTGAACTGGCTTTGCACATTTTCTTTTTTCGATTATACCACTTTTAGCACACACCATGTGTTCCCAATCAATAGGAAACATAGGATCTCCAGCCCCGTTTTCGGACCTAGCAAAAATTACTCCCAAGTCGTTTCTGGCTGTACTAAGATAATAATTCGACCCGTCTCCAGCTGATATGATAATGGCCCGAACAATATCTCCTGGTTTGAACGAGTCAATAATTTTCACCCGATCTCTGTCTGTCAGCCTTACGTCTTGTGAACGAATAAGGCCTTTAAACGACTCACCTAGCTCGGAAGCTACCGCATTTATAGATGTAGTCAATGAAGATGCAATGGTTGATTGATTATTTAAAGCTTGAGCTCCACCTCCGTTTCCAATCGATTTGTGTGCTATTTCTCCGTTAGCTCCAAGTCCTGAATCTTCAATTACATTTCCCAGGCCTTCAACAGATAAGATTTCACAGAATGCCTGTTTGGCATTGATCTTTGTTATCTTGACCACCACCAAATCGTTTTCTTTCGGAAGATTGTTAGTGACGGGAGATATATCTATATTCTCTGCATCTGCCAAGTACTTTTTGTTGACAACAGAGACTGTTATGGATGTTTCATTTTCATTTGTATTTTCTTTAGTGATGACTTTACCCACTAATGTGGCTACTATCACAGGCAAGATCTTTCCTTCGTGCTCTATTTCAGACACGGTAGTTCCTCTTCCACTGATGACCAGAATCGTCTTACCCTGTGCATCCTTCTTGTACAAAGGCGAGATATACTGGCCAGGTACGACTGTCTTTTGGTCCAAGTCCATTAGATGAGATGCGAAAAATGCGACCGTTATTGAAAAATGAGCTACCCAGAATACGTTAATGGAGAAGCACCAGTGATTAGTTTGAAGGATTACGACAAGGCCGAGTGGGCAGGAACCACAAGTGTGGATAGAAGCGATACAGGTTACGTTGTTGTGGAAACACAAGACCCGACTAAAATTGTTGCGAGAATCGATGCTAAAGACTCGATGGTTTTGGACATGATTTATAAAGATGCTCACAAGCTGTATGCTGAACAGATTAAACTGGGAAACGTTCAAAGAAAGTGAAAAATATAAAGATAAAAAAATTGTATTTAGTACATATGAATTAAATGAATTAAATTATTAATAATGTCAGTAAAAGTGTGTGTAGCAATGAGAGTCTTCGTGAACAGGCATGCTAGCTTTAAGCTCATTCAATTCATCCCGAATGATCTGAGCAAGAGCTGGAGTGATTTGATTACATGTGGCAGTATCTGGGTGTCTGTCATACTCTTCACAATTGTATGTTTCGTATAAGATAATACGAGATGAGAACCTAACTCTGTCTGAATAAGATTTGGATGATAACGAGAGTGGAGAATTCTGGTACTTTGGAGTATCAGTAAAACTAGGTGAGTTAGTGTTCTTAAATTTCGGTGGGACGGGTGGTTGGAATTTATAATTTTCCTTTTCCACTTCTTCGTCAGTTTCGTAATCAAAATCGTCTTCTTCGTCGCTTGAACCGAATCCACCTCCAACTTCAGAACTAGCAACGTCACTATCATCAAAAGAGACGTTAAAAGATTGGTGACTAGCTGAAGTTCTAAGCTGTTTATTGGCAAGTTTATCACCAAATGAAGGGCCTTTCAATCCTTTGAATGACATGGAAATCGGTCTAACATTTGTATTTTTATCGTTAAGAATAGGAGACTTATTGTCGCTTCCCACTGCTGGTGAACGTTGCAGAGTCACCGTGATTTCTGGGGTCCTAGGACTTATATGTAAAGGTTTGATTGGCTCCTCTGAGTCTTCATCAATCGATGATGATGATGATATAAGTATAGGAGAATCGTTTGCTCCCGGAATGTAGGAGATTCTTCTTGGAATTGAAGATTCAAGAGGCTCTTCAGTTGGAATGGGCTCTTCGATAGGCAGAGGTTGCAATTTTGGTAAGGTTTTCTTTGGAGATGGGCTTTCTGGAGTTTGACTTAATTTACTAGCAGGGCTAGCTTCAACGTCTACGTCAAAATCAAGATTAACCCCTTTGAAGTTCTCGAAATTAATAAAATCACTGAACTCCATTAAGTCACTATATTCTGGTTCTTCATTACTTACGCCACTGGAATGCTTAGCTTGAATCTTGGAATCAATACTTCCTATACGAGATTTTTTCAAAATTGAATTAGATCTGGAAGGAGTTGAGCCAGGAGATGCAAGGGAATTGTAACTTTCGTTGTAAAGAATGATATTTTCATCTGAGCCATCGTAATTTACAAAACTAGTTCTCTTACTTGATTTTACTGATCTCATAGACCTTGATCTTTCAAGAGAAACAATGCTTTCAACTTCTTGTGGGTTCAATGATTTAGGGAACAAAGAATCTCCAAGAAGCAGTTCATTGATTTCCTCTTTGGGAGAACCAAAGATATCGTCATCCTTGTAATAAGAAGGAGTAGATTTAGGAGTATAATTGACAAATGGGTTATTTGACTTGGGGAAAGGTGAAGGTTCCAAAGTCATTTCTTCTCCGAAGTTATTGGATCCGGTGATTTTTGTGGCAGGATAGTTCATCAAGTTATGCGTATCGTATTCATCATTGAACTCCTGTAATGGTTCGTTTGTATCTTCGGTGACTTCTCTGATGAAATTTATGTTGGTGTTCGATTTGTACGCTTTTGTCATGCCATCTCTATCTCTATCTCCTGGGAGTTTAATCTTGGAGTTATCTGAAGAGTAAGGTTTTGAAACCGGAGATGAGAGACTTTGATTTTGAGGTTGAGCTTGAGCTTGGGTTTGAGGTTGAGTCTGGGATTGTTTTTTCTTCTCTTTCTTTTCTTTCTTAGGCTCTTCAGTCTTCTCTTTTCTCTTGAACAAAGACCTGAACGAAAACTTGGACTTTTTGTCGTCAGATTTCAAGTTAGCTAAATCGGTTAACGTGTTACTTCTTTTGTGTTTTCCAGGACTTTCCTGTTTCTTTGCAGTTAAGTTAAATGCCGAGCTGGACCTGGTGTGAGGGCTCTTTCTGGGGGATGGAGCCATGGGGGAAAGCGTCTGATTTGGGGTTGAAAGCTCGAAGTTTCCAAACAGAGCCAGATTTTTGAACTTGGGGGTTTGAGATTTTGGAGCCGCAACGTTTGGCTGTGAAGGTTGTTGGTTTTGTTTAGGTTGGTGCTGTTGATATTGGTGTTGTGGGTGTAGAGGGGTCTTGGGCTCTTCAGGGATGTCGAGCATCGAGTTCCTCCGAGAGTCCTCTTTCAAGTCTTGCGGGATAATGCTAGGCATTTTAATGAATTTGGACGCGGTGGCTGGAGGAGCAACTGGATGATGGCTAGTAGAATCATCGATAAGAGTATCATCATTATCGGTAGTATTTGTGGCCCTATCGTCTTCGGGATATTTGGGAGCAGTTAAACCAGAGATAAAGTTATCATCGTCTTGGTCATTGACGGTTGAGTCGTTATGGCTCAAAGGGCTAGCATCTATCACGTCTAATTTTGACGAGATATGTTCATTATTATTTACTTTAGCATGTTCTTTAATGGGGTGCTCGTGGGCGGTTTGAAACGACTGGACGGACAGACTCAAGTTATTCAAATTGTAGTTGAAGCTTTTTGACCTCTCGTTAAGAATGGACTCAAGGGCCTTAATTGAAGGGGAATTTTTCATGAAATTAGTAGGGACCTGGTTAGACTTCAAGGAAGTATGCGGGGCGGCCTTGTCGTATGAATAGAATGAGTTATTCATAAGGTATTCCTCGACTTCTTTGGTCTCAAACTGGCTCATGGTAACGAAGATGAAGGAGAATTTTTGAGCGTGAATAAATCAGACGCGCTTAATTTTCGTGTTGAGGAGCGAAGAGGCTGCGCAGGGGCTGGTTCGGGAGCGGAATGGGATGGGGAGGAGAGAGGGAGATTAGTGATGAAGAGAGATGTGATATTGGAGTAATGAAAAAGTATGATAGAGTTATGAGTAGAGTAGTGGGATTGTAGGGAAATGGTGGTGAGATTGAGGTGAAATAGTAGTGAAATTATGGAATAGTGAGAAAGTGAAATGAAAATGTGAAATAGTGAATGAAAAAGTGGAATAGTATTGAGAAGTGAAAAATTGAAATAGTCGTGCAAAGTGATGAGAGTAATAAAATTTATTGGAAGAAGTAATAGGTAGTGATTGTAGAGTAATTGTGCAGCAATTGTGCAGTAACTGTGTCAGTAGTATAAAACGATAACGATATTGTGATTGCGTGATTGCGATTTGTGATTAGAATTCCTATAAATACTACTGAATTACACAGTCCCGTTTCTTCTTCTTCATCTTTTCCTTCTTCTTCTCAGGAACAGCCGTCAAACCAGTTGACACACTGGACCTGCGTTCGTCTACACTAAACAAATCGTCCTTCAGACTTTGATACGATTGATTAGTGGGTTGGTGGTTTATAGCCACCTCAGTATGCTCGAATGCACTATCTGCTCTATCTCTATTGGGCCTTAAACATGGATCAATACCAAATTGCAATAGCGAGTTGGCTAAATACATATAAAGTTTAATCCACAAAACTTCGAGCTCTTGATTAAATTTATTACCGAATCTTTCATGAAACGTCTGAATCAATGCTTCTCCCATTAACTCAAACATTGCAGGTTCAATACCCAAAATTCTTGAATGACGTTTACCTAAATTCTCTAAATAATCGTTTAATGCACTCAAGTTTTCTAATTGACTGATTGCAAATGACATAACTCCAGCAAATGATACAGCTTGATGTTTAATTGACGGGAAAAGCTTTTCTAAACTAGGATCCATTGTAAGAAGATTCCCGTAGAATTGACGGCAGAAGAGTGAACTAGCAATATTATTGGCCGATTTAACTTCAACTTGTTGCAGATGCTGACTGGCTTGTTGTTGTAACCAATTATTTTCCAGACGAAAAGCACCGGGTAAATTAGAACTAGTATTAGAAGCAGCAGTTGGAGCTACAGGCTCGTCTAATAACATTTTGTGCCATGTAAATCTGATAAGGTCTGTTTCTTTTTTATTGAGCGTCAAGCTGATTTTAAACTGTTGTTGCACCGAATAATTCAGATCAATTGATTCGGTAGTTTCAACTTTAGTCAAGTGATAGTTTGAATTTTCAATTGACGACGTAGATATAGGGGTGAGATTGTAGTAATTGTTCAGTTGCTGGGGAATTTCTTGTTTGATATGAGAAATACTTCTTGTTTTAATCGGGTTGAAATTTGAAAGACGAGACGCTTTACGAATACTTGCAACCGACTGTTGATCAAACGTGTTCATGGAAGAAATGGAAGTGTTTGTATTGGTGGTGGTAAGATGATTGTGATTGTTGTTGGAACTGGAAGTGCGTCTCTTTATCATGTTAAATACGTCCAATGTTGTGTAGTAATGTCGGGAATGCAAAGGTGTTACAAGGAAAAATGAAGATTAAAAATTTTCTCAAAAATTTATACCGATTAGGTTAATTGATTAAACGCGTGAGGTAATCCCTTTTACCTTTGGCGTAAATGGTGGAAGGAGAGGCGGAGATTTTAAATGATTTATATATCCGATTGGTCTAGGCGTAAAATTTATTAGATATTTGTATTTCTAGATGCTTGTCTAGACTTTGACGTGAAGTTAATTTAGAGGAGAAAATTACGCAATGCGAGATCGTTGGTGAGGCGGGTGACGGCATAAATTAAGTTATTTTCAGGAGGATTTTCAGGCTTGTAGTAAAACAGGCTGTAATAATCCCGTTATTTGGGCAGAATATTGCATGTTAGTTTTGTATTTTTTATTATGATGTGATGGCCCGATATTGGGTTCTTACATAAGCTTACATAAGTTTAAATCCTAATCAACTGCCGCGTCTGGGGTTCCGATACGTGGCCTTTTGGTCATGTGTTGGTCATGTGCTGGTCATGTGACCTCATCAGATGTAGGAAACGGCATGGTCATGTGCTTGTCATGTGCTTGTCATGTGACTACTAGTATGACTAATATGACTAATGTGACCAAGAAATTGTAGTGTATAGTGAATGACAAAGTGTCTTGAACAATTAGCCATTGTTAATAATTCGACCCTTTATTATTGAGTTGCTTGCTGATCTATAGCCTTGTTACAATAGACTGCAACCTTACTCAATAAGGAAACAACTTAACCACGGTACGGAAATAAACTTTTCGATAAATGTCACGGGTTACTTTTTTAACAATGTGGAGCGGTAAACTAACAATAAAACTCGTGTGTAGATAAAAAGCTAGCCACCGCATTTACAAATTAATTGATAGGCCCACGGCCAAGATAATCAAAAAACGAGGGAATAATGCACAGCGATTAATGAACAAGTTTATTGTGAAGGTTTTATCAATAAGGGGTAAATACTGTACTGGTTGTGATAGACAAGGGCTAGTGACCGGGCTGAATAAGGCATTCGTGAGCAAGCTATTAATTAATTAATATAATAATACAAGACTAATAAAATGGTTGTCAATAAGTACATAAAATGAAACATATGTAAATTATAGTTAATAAATATTATAGACACCCTGCTTTAAAACCCGTGCATTGACTCATGCAACTTAATTAGGCGATGCCGTAGTTTCTTATTCGTTCTGCAGCATCGGCTATAGGTTGCGCAATGTTCGATGTAAAAAGAAACTTAAAAACTACCTCGCAACTTTTGTTAGGGACAATGGTTGAGAGTTAATGAATTACTGCTTGCAGTATATAAAAATACATAATCTATAATACATAACACATTAAAAATCTTGATGACTTCTTGGGATTTCACAATAATAACATTGTAATGCCCTTTTCAATGCTGGAATTAATTTATCCCACCTTAAAATTCTAACTTCTTTATCAAATCCTCTAGGTTTTCTGATTTCATAATTCATGATTCTCTTTGCCAATTCAATTCTGTAATCTGGCTGCGAATTGGAGTCAATTCTTGATGAAATAGGTCTTTTAGACCAAAATGGTACGAGATTACTTCTGACTCTACCTCTTTCTTTTCTTCTTTCACTAGGAATTGATGACATAGTGCCGATAAGTAATTCAACTATTTCAATAACTTCAACTGATGTAATATAATAGTCAAAATCCCAATCGTATTCATTACTAACATGTCCATATTCTCCATTACTTTCTTCACTCTCTTCTTCACTTAGTAATTTACTGCATTGTAAACAACTAACTTCAATAACATCAATATTAGAATTTGGAGGTGGAGGTAAAACTGTAGGGTTTTCATTGGCACTTCCTACAATCAGGAATCTAACTTGAATCTCTGTTCCCTTTTGTATTCTTTCAATTCTAACGATTCTACGTTTGTCTTCTCTTTCCAGGTACAGCCAATTAGGAGAACAAATTTCTTTAACACTGCCACCAATTAAGTTCAACTCAATTGGAACATATGTCATTTCACCACCTGAAGTATCCTTAGGTGGACGAGTAGTCAGACCACCAGCAGCGATTCCTCTAATTACTCTAAAAGATTTATTGTTTGAGGTGATAATTTTATTTTCACTTGTTTTGCGATCCTTTGGCGAGGAAGATTGAGTAATTGGAGTAGCATTAGATGAGATAGATGATACAGAACTCGGAGGCACGCCGGCGTTGGAAACCGAATTGATCATCGTTGGAGGATTACTTGAATTAAGTTGAGTCATACCTGAGTTAACTGAACTGTTACTCATATTCATATTGGATTGAACTTGAGGCATGATTGGATAAGGTTCCATTTGTTGTTGGAATTGGAAATCATACATCTGATTTTGTGGTTGGTGTTGAGGAGTATAATCATGGTATGATCCCCCCGAGATAACATCATAGCTAACTGGGTACATCATATTATTTGGACTTTGAATTTGTGGAGTTAAATTCGGCGTCAGAAATCTTGTATCATTAGCTACAGTCAGTAAATTGACATTAACACTAAGATGATTCAAGTTTTGGGATGCAAGATAATTTGGCAGTTCATCATGTTTCATTTGATTAACTGAATCCATATTCAATGTTTGATATGAATTAAAAGCTGAAGGGTCTGGGTTAAAGTTTTGATTTTGATTAGGAGTACCTGCCTGTTGATATAAGTATTGAATTGGTTGATTGTTTAACATTTGATTTGATGAATTGCCATCAAATTCATCGAATGGGATATCATAATTGTTTTCCATTTCGTTATAGTAATAATCTCCACTATTATTTTCTAGCATGTCTTGATTAGGAATAAGAATGTCACTTGAGATATCAAACATATGATTAGGTCGGATTTGTTTCTTCTTAGTCTACCAAAGCAGAATGAAAGTATGATAATGTTATAAGATTGGGTTATGATTGAGTATATAAATCTTTAATAAGATACTTATGAATTTAATTGATAATAAGAAATCTTGAAAGATATATATACTTATTTGATTATCTATAGAAATTTAAAATTAGAACATGAGTTCATCCTATATTTATAAATATTCTTTTTTCTTTTAAGCAAGAAAAAATCATTATTTTTTTTGAAGCATGCGAATCCTGTACCTAATTTTGATGCGCCAGGATAGAAAAAAATGTTTGTAGCGCCATGCCGAAAAAGGAACTGGTAGATGGCCCACGTCATATCTAGCAAGTGGGATAAAAATTAGTTAATAATTAATTTACTTAATCACTTTTAAGACATTTTATTAATAATTGTTATTTACTCTTATACACAATTATTCGCTTCTATAAACCCCCTATATCTCCCCCCTCACCCCTTAATAAACTTCAAACTATATCTTTTACTCCTTGTTACTAGTTGTGGTACGACAGACTCGTGCTAATTTCCGGTGCACCAATTGAATAAAGTTTATTCTACTCCTTCGATTGCATAATCTAAACCTGAGTAAAATAAAAATAATCGAACAAACTAATAAAAATTCTTATGCACCAGCGCATGTGAATTTCTATCACTGCACATTTTCTTTTTTTAATTACAATTTAGGTTATGAAAGTGTGTCACTTTGGGTGCAAGTACGGCCATTAGCCTCAATCGCACTTTCGCCGCTACCGGGCCTCTACACGATTAAATTTATGGGGGTCCATCTACTATAATATCAATCGTCACCATATTGATGTCTCACAATTGTTAGTCGAGTTTTATCCAAATTCCCAACCAGCGCGGGAAACCGGCAGGCTACCCCTTTAGTTACTTAAAATATTTTCTACGCCCTATTATTAAGTCCTGTCATCACATAAACTAGCTTCTTAATACCGTCGGTAGATTTACTCTATCAGTAATTTAATAGATGTAGCCGCTTATGGTCACTCCAAAAATTATTTTATGATGTAATTGATCCCATGGATCGAATAGCCACTATTTAACGAGGCGCATGCAGTTATCGGGAATAATGTTTTCACTCGCATATAGAAAATGTAAAGCGCGTCAATTTTTGGCCAAATTAGTTAACCTTTGTTTAGGATCGTCCATCGCAAGGCATTTTTGAGTTCTTTGTCTGTGATAATGCAGGTATTTACTTTCTAATACATTTAATTCTTCTACATAATCTATTCTTCTATGTGGCTGTGGGCTATTAATAGATCTTTTCTTTATTTTGTTAACTTAGCATCATATCTTTATCAATACTCCTTTATCTATTGATCATTCATTAATGTACGTAGTTTAATTTAATTCCCCTCGGTTTGGGGTTTTGTTGATTAACCCGATTAACGCATTAAAATATACAAATCTATCTCCGCTCTATTATGTTTAAAAGTAATTGGAAAGTTGAACCTAACCCCAATCACATTTATGGTAATCCCCCCGTGGTTAAAACCCTTAAACCCCACAATTTTACAACTATTAACGAAAAATTCTTCAACTGTGTAATCATCGGAGTCCCCAAATGGAAGCCCTCTTCAAGCATTGCATTTGATCCCTTGAGACGAGAGCACGAAAGAACATTACTAGATTGAGAAATATTGTTTCTTTTTTCTCAAAATTTCTTTTCTCGCATTTCTTCACAGTGGCTTTATGCAAAAGAACATTCCGGTTTGCCCCTTTAAGAATCTTTTAAATTATTTTCCGATCGTTGTTCGAAACAATAGAGATATACATCATAGAGGAATGTCAACCTTCGTCAGGAACATTGTTTATTTTATGTACGCTATTTTTAGACTCTTGATTTCTCACAGCTACTTGCTTCACATCTTGCTTGTCATTACATAGATAGATTTTACTCTAAATAAGATGATCTTACTTACTTGATGATTATCATCTCCCTCAATTATGTGGGTTATTTTTTAAATATATTTTCGCGAGATTGGAAATCAGAAACTACTATTTTTTTCTAAACAGTTTTATTAAATAATTTTCTTTCTATTTCGCAATGACGTATTCGATTATTTTCAATATATGACAACTATATATCAAGTTCGAGTACATGCGTGACTGTTGCATGACTAGTCTCGCTAGATTCCTATAACATATCCAAAGAAATGGATGTTGTTGGTCAACTTCAAAGTGTCTTAAACTATTTCAATACACAAATAAGTTTAGCAAAACAATCAAAAAGTTTAATCCTATATTTGTCATCAGCTAAATCAACTGGAAATCAATTATTGAATCAATCAGTTTAATCAAATAATTACCTTTTCGGAATTATAAATTGCGTTATGCCTTAATACAATTGGCGCTCCTGTACGTTAATAACTAACTTACTTCGATAAAGAATCATGTGAACAGCCCCCTTCCGGCCGATTTAGCGGACATGTTCACTGCTGATCAAAGAATTTTTATTAGAGCTTTATTTAACTCGACTTGCATTCCAATAGTTATTTTTATTTATTTATCTATTTATTTTAATGGTAACTTAATCTTAAACACGAATGACTATTACAGCCTGGTTAAACGTGGAAAAATCAATAACAAGCATCAAGCCTTAAATGTAGATTTCATGACTTCTAAGTTCTAATATCAATATACATTCTGTCTTACCTTAATTACCTTCTAGGCCCAAGCCACATTTGCACTTGCTCTCCTCAATTTTTTTTTCTCAAGTCATTGGTGCATCCACACAAGTGATTCGGGAAAGCTTCCAGAAATCGCTAATCGAAAATCCGCATGACATTTGTAGCCCTGGACAGTTTTCGTGACAATTGCATTCAAGTACTTTAAGATGTATTGAACTGAAGTGTGCCGTACATCTGCAATTTATTTTGGAAATAATGATTTTAGCATGCGTTCAATGGTTTCTACGCCGATCTCGCTCCCCACCGATAATTCCTTTTCCTTCATTTAGAGACTCGCATTAATCGACAATAGACAATAGCTTTCGACTATTCGTCTCGGTTATGCGTCAACAATCGTTTTCGCTATATCCTGTCTATTATTTTTACTTGATCAGTGGACTTCTAAATATATCCTTGGGGTTTATTACATTTTATTTACATTTCGTGATCATTCTAATCCCCACAATTTTGATTCTCTGCATCAATGATCAATGCCCGAATATGCACATTTTCGGTATTAGTCCACACATATCATTTGACTTCCATTTACAGCTCGTTATTATTTTCTGCTCAATGAATTCACATGACATACACTATTTGTTTTTATTCGACATCTAATCGAGTTCACTCTAGTCGAGTTTAAGATTATAAAGTCGTCAATCAACCGCGCGTTCTTAACTTATGATTCGCTTACATTCTGGTATGCTTTAATCCTATTTTATACTTCGTATTCTTATGTCTTCTTTCTCTCAGCCACATCTCAGTAATTATCTTAAAGATTTATTTTTTATTCCAAGCATTATGCACGTTCTCACATCTACATATCATCTGCATAATCTAACAATCTAATACTTTCAATTTACTTTCAGATGTCAATTCATTATCTATCTATTTATACTTTGGATAAAACTTCTTAAACAAATATCCGTCTAGCACGACAAATGCAGTAAGGATCAGCCCATGAATAGCTAAAGTCCACTTGTTAGAAGTATCAATTCTGTGTCTTTCAACATATGTAAAATATCCTCCAACAGCAGCAGAAATAGCAACTAAAGTTTGAACTAAAACAGCAGGGTTTTGTAATTCGGTCACGGTATTTTGAACCAATGCTTGACCAGATTGTTGACCTCTTAAACCAATTTTTTGAATTGATTCACCAGCTTTTTTAAATCCATTACTTAATTTTTGGAAAAGGGCATTGAATAAATCACTTCCTTCCTTTTTGGCCTTTTCAGCTTCCTTTTTAGCTCTTTCAAATTCTCCACTAAAATCTACAACTCTTGATTTTTCGTTATCTTCAGAGCTTGGAGCAAATTCCTTTAACCTTTCCTCAGCAATTACTTCCACATTACCATTTGGATTAGAAGTGGTTTTGACGGATTGAACTGGAGGAACTTTTTCAGCTCCAACAGGTCCAGAAGATTTAGCAGCATCAGCGTAAGACATTTCGAATAATTATAATGTACAAATTATGGGGATTTATCCCTTTATAAATTGCGCGAATAGCAATAAAGCCACGGCAGGGGAAGGGCGGAGTGGTTAATGTGGTAGTAAATGGGGGTAGATGGGTGTAATTTACTACCGCGCTCGCAGTAATCACGCGGTTTCCGGTCCCGGATTCAAAGGTCGTACGATACCTTTTCTCCGAGCAAGTTTGCTTTAGGTCATAAATAATTGATTATGGATGTCGTGTCAAGATGTCGCTTAAATAAAAAGTGTCGCAGTATTTTCTACAATTAAAACTGTCGAGGGCTGCAGCCCTCATCTGCCACTCAATTTGTTCTGGTTTGTGAACGCCCCCAAATCCTATATCGCGAGCCATTTTGCAAAATGAAAATTTTCATCAACTGTCGATTGAAAACCACCACCCCGGCTTTCCACGTAACATTCCGACAACTATGAGTGAACAACAACCAAGAAGAAACTTCGGAGGAAAGGGTAAGAGAGGCCCAAGAAGAGGAAGAAGAGATGAAGAAAAAGGATGGACTCCAGTCACCAAATTAGGTAGATTAGTGAAGGCTGGTAAAATTACTTCATTAGAAGAAATTTACCTCCACTCTCTCCCAGTCAAGGAATACCAAATCATTGACCAATTATTGCCAGAATTAAAGGATGAAGTCATGAAGATTAGATCCGTTCAAAAGCAAACCAGAGCTGGTCAAAGAACCAGAATGAAGGCTGTTGTCATCATTGGTGACTCTAACGGTCACGTTGGTTTAGGTATTAAGACTGCCAAGGAAGTTGCTTCCGCTATCAAGGCTGCTATCGTTATTGCCAAATTATCTATCATCCCAATCAGAAGAGGTTACTGGGGTTCTAACTTAGGTGCTCCACACTCTTTAGCTGCTAAGGTTTCTGGTAAGTGTGGTTCTATTAACGTTAGATTAATTCCAGCTCCAAGAGGTAAGGGTATCGTTGCCTCTCCAGTTGTTAAGAAATTATTGCAATTGGCTGGTATTGAAGATGTTTATACTACTTCTTCTGGTTCTACCAGAACTACTGAAAACACCTTAAAGGCTACCTTCACTGCTTTAGGTAACACTTACGGTTTCTTGACTCCTAACTTATGGAAGGATGCTCCATTACCACCATCTCCTTTGGAAGTTTACGCTGAAGAAGCTGCTGCTGGTAAGAGAAGATACTAATCTGTATATTAATACATATCTTATCTAATAATTATTGTAATTTTAACTCTACTAATTTTCTTTTATTCACTATAAAACATACATGTAACTAATTTTTAACTTCTCTAAAGCCTGAATTTACTGATCTACTTGATAAACTCATAATGTCGTTTATTCGTCAATCGTAGCTATATAACTCTATAAGTTCCTGACTCTAAGTTACACTAAAGTGTTTTATTTACAGTTTTCGTTACTTTGGAGCAAACTTAATTACTCTTAATTTTTAAGTACTTTATTTTAGTACTGTTTACTTTTAAGCACTTATTTTAGTGCTAATTATTTTTTGTACTTTTAGTACTTTTTGTTTTTTTTTTTTTTGTTTTTTTACTAAGTATACAATATAGATTTAACAGTTATACCATAGAAGGCTGTTCAGCTCTCTCCATGACTTCATCTTCAGGGACAGCAAACATTCTCTGGTCGGTATTGTCATTATTAGATTCACCTCTAACCCAGGTATTTGAAGGTACAGTTCTTCCTTCTGGATGTCTGTACATACAAGTCTTATTTGTACAGTTGGCTCCAAATCTACAATCTTCATCAATTGGGTGGGCAAATGTACAATAGTGCTTTTCACATTTAGCTCCATCTCTACATGCAACAGCAGATGTAGCGTGTCTTCTTGGGCAGTTTGGTCTGGTACATTTCATTCCAAATTTACACTGTTCCAAAGTTTGTTGGCCACCTTGACTCTTTGGGCCAGGATTGAAAGATGGAGCTTGCTGTGGAGGTTGAGTTTCAACGCTGGCAGATAAGTATCCAGGACTTGGATGAGCTTTTCTACATAGAGCATTAGCACAACGTTTACCTTCTTCACACCAGATTAAATCAATCACTTTAGCTTCAATACTGGCAGGAGTAGGATGACCGAAAGGACAAATTTCTTTTGAACATAAAGCACCATATTTACAAATGGCAATCCCAGTGTTGGTGATTTCAACATTTCTGTTAGGTTTTTTCCTACTGAGAAATTCTTGTTTGCTTACCTCTAATTTAGCCATTAACTCTTGATCTTCGTCTGGGTGTAAGTAGTTACAAGTTCCTGGAGGATTTGGACAGTTAGGCCAGTTATTACAATTTTTGGTAGGATGAGCAAATTTACAGTCTCTTCCGTTTGGACAATTTGGAAACTTGTGACAACGGCTTTTAGTAGGCCTAGAAATAACTCTGGTATCACCTGTGTTCAAAGCTTTTTCAAAATTAGATGCATTTTGGATTCCGAATGATTTTTTACCGACAGCTGGTCCTCTCTGTTTCCCAATACCTCCAGCTCTACCTTTAGCACCAGGTTTGAGCTTATTTGGTCTAGAAGGCAAATTTCTGAAATCAACTCTATCTTGTTCCATAGCTGAGTCATCACTTTCCACAGGTGGTGTATTAGAAGGTACATCATTTGAGAAAGGATTAGCTGGGGGTACTTCGGTTTGAGTCTTTTCGGTCACGGTTTTGATTTCAGAGAAAAGCATGTTGATGAAAGGTTCATCGATTGGGGCATCGACCAAGTCTTTGACTTCACTGACAATTTCGGGAGGAGTTTTGTTATCAGCGATTAAAACTAACATGTACTCGGAAATGTCTTCGGCTTCATCACGAAGGTTGTATCTGTTGATCAACTCTTGCTTCAATATTGGCTTGATTTTTTGGGCAACTGGGCCATCTGATTTGAATGACATGTTTGGTGAAAAACTGAACGATGAATTAATATCGCGCTTTGTACTCTGGTGGTACACGACTGCTGGTTGACAGAAACGTGATTGATTCATAATAAGAGTTGATTGGTGAAGCTTTAAGGATACTATTGGTTGGTTGTTTATATATTGTTTGTATTTGTGGTGTGTTGGAAAGATATTTGATTTAAGCTGATTTATCATTTGTTTCACTCTTTTATTCATTGTTTGTTATTTGGCTGCGAAACCATTGATAAGCATCAAAATGCTTGCTTAGATGAAATGTTTCAATATTACTAACAGAGAACCTCTCAAGCTTATAGAGGAAATGTGTATTCTGTGATATTTATTGTTTTTTTTTTATCGAAATTTTTCGAAACTACTTTTGTGAATTTCACTCAATCTGAACAATCAGTACTTAAGTAAAGAAAATCTTGATACATTTAAGAAAAACTAAATAAAATTAAATAAAAGATAAAAAAACAAAAACAAACTTTAACTTCATGAATAAATACATTAATACTATAAAAGTCATTTCTTTCATCCAGAACTATACAAGCTGGAAAATGTCCTCTGAAATGTCACCCATGAGCTGCTTGATAACCTCAATAATCTTGTCCAACTCTTGTGTAATTGTTGAAGTCACAAGAATGTAAGAGTACAACAAAACATAGTCTTCATTGCACAACAGCACCGATGTGTCAGAATTTGACCTCACTTCACTCAACTTGAAAAGCAACCTGTCCTTAGCATGTTCAGTAGATGCTGGTTTACTTGGTAGTGGGAACTGAAGCTTAAGCGAACTTGCAATCATATAAAAAATCAAAAAGATTCTATGCTCCAATTCGTTCCTTTCATTTTCGATAAAGTCAATCACAAATTTCTCGTTGCTATTCAATATTGGATCAACTTCAATAATAAGGATCATGTTATGCAAAGCATCCACAATTTTGGAAGTAGATGAAATTAAACTGTCATACTTCTTAGTAGGAAAAGAACCTTTAAGTCTGAATTCTAGTGGTGCCTGTTTGATTAAAGTTCTTAGCTCTCCAAGCAAGTTATTCAATGCATTTTCACCACCCTTGAGACTAACTAATTTATCCTTCCCGTCCATTTCATCGTGTTTATAGTCGAGTGGATCACTATTCCAAATAACACCAATTCTCAACCATAATACAGTCAACCCAGTTTTCAACCTTGATCTTGCAGAGTTGGGAATAAATACGGAAGCCATTGTTAAGGCCCATATAATCCCGATACTCACACTGATAAACCGATGGAATGCTACTTCGCTCACTATTGGAGTTTCACCTCCTTCATTATCGTCTTCTGCATCATGCTGTTCAACGGTATAAGAATATAAAGCCGTAAGGTTATACGTCAAGAGAATAAACCTTCCGAAAGCATTATTTTTTTTCCAGTAAATGATGATGTAAAAACAATACATCGATAGAATAAATCCAAAGAATGCTAGAGCTACAGGTTCTCCATCAAAAGCTAACCAAACTGCGAGTGCAACTGCACATCCTAGAAAAGTACCCAAGATTCTCCATTTTACTGTCATTTGAGTTCCTCCTAATGATTTGTTCATCATAATACAGTATATGGTTAATGACCATTCACCTTTCCAGTTATTAAAGTAAACTTTTGTGTGTGGATGAAATGCAAATATGGATAGAAAGAAAGCTCCTAAACCCACTCTTATCCCGAACTGAATATCGGTTCTCTTGAAAACTTTTATAACCTGCCAGAGCTTATGCGAATAAAGGTTCACGAGTGAGTTATCAACATTGACATCGTCTCTGTTCACGTTAGTGAGCTTATACTGATTTTGCAAATGAAACAATGCATCGTTTAAATTAGAGTTGAATTTGGAAGTTTCTTCCGGTGGGATTTCCTTTGATTCCCAGAACTTGAGCCATGACCAGGATCTGGATTCTGAGTTGTTTTCGTTAAGTAACTGCAAGAATTCGAGTAATTCTTCACCGAAAAACCTTAATAACGAAGAGAAATTCCCACAACATGCAGTAATTTCTTCCAAATCCGATTTGAACAAGAAGTCAGTTTTGCTCTTGAATATGTCTTGGTTATACAACTTGTCGAAAGATTCGATCTGCTTAGCATTGTACAACTTTATAGCTATTGACATGGATTTTTGGAATTTGGGTGTAGAAACATATGTTTCATATTTATCGTCATTGAAGTGGAATGGCACGTCTAATAAAATCTTTTTGATGGTGAAAATAAATGCTTTAGTGGATGGAGCCAAATAGTAGACGAATAAATCGAAAATTTGACTAGAATTTATGGCAATATAATCCAAGTCTGTGTTAGAAACCTCTTGAATATTAGTTAAATTTTCAACAGACTGGGAGATTGGTAAATCCATTTCAGCAGATTTGAAACTGGAAGTTTCCACATCGTCAGGATTCTCGTGCAACAATTTCCACTGCATTTCAGTAGACGATCTTAAAGCCTTTAAATTGGTGCTTAAAGAGATTGTTATATCCACCAACTCCTTCAAATGCTGCCACTCATTTTCTCTACCCACCAAATACATTTCGTATTTTGCATCCGTCAAGTGCTTGGTGAGACTCGCAATTTTGGTATCGAGCTTGACAAACACTTCGTTATCCTTTACATCCAACTTTTCTCCCTTCAAGAATCTACTGGCAATCACAGAAAGAATAGACGACATCTGGTTGTAAACGTCATTAAGTTCTTTTTTGGCCAACGATTCAGCAGTTTGCGGCCACAAAATATAACACATGGCCACTGATATAAAACATCCTAGCACCACTATACGAAGGGTAGCTTCAAGTCTATCTATGGGTATAATGGCACCATTTAAACTTCCTTCTCTCACCACACAAGCTACAATTGAAATCGAAGCAAGTGAGCAAGCAGTATTAAAAGTCTCTTTATTAACTCTTTGTTTCATAAAAGCCACTAGCCCCAAACTCATTGACGAAATAATAAGATCAATTGCAACACTCACTTCTTCACTCCCATTAACGTAAAATGTGGCAGATAAGTATCTACACACAAAACTGACCGAGAAACTGAATATAAGTGAAATTATCACATACACCAACGTGATGTGCATGGAACCTTTTGTTCTTGATGGATGGAAATAAACGGTTACGGTTGCAACCACATGCTTAAAGTCAGACTTTCCCAAGGAAGTATTAAGGGCTGGCCAATATACTGCCATGGATGCTATAAGGTAAGCCAATGCACATTTTAGGATACTTCTGAATATATCATTATAATAAAGAGCATGGACCGAAGTATAGAGTTTTACAGTCATAATTTTCAATTTGCTCAAGGTAGATACTCTTGGTGAATGTAGCAAAGGTTCCAGCTCATGTTCAGATTCTGTAAGCTCATCAATTGTTGTATCCATTGGGTTTGCTCTCTCAAGTCTGGGTGAAAAGCTCTCATAAGTTGAATTAAATGAGATCATTCTGTGGACTCTTTCACCGGTTGTGGGTAAAATAACTGAGCTTGCTCTAGAGAATTGACGATTTCGTTGTGTGGGATTCCCTAGTACGATGTTGATATCGTCATCTTCATCATAAGTATCACCGTTTTCTGTCAGACCATACCTCATACTAATAAAGAATGCGCACTTAAAATTAATATATATTACAGTCGTAAGGAACCCAATATTTACAGGTAATTAAAAAGTCATACAGTGGATTAGTGTCCAATGATATCAGTAAACAATTGTTCACATGGCACTTCGGCGTTCAATCTGGAACATAATAAGAAAACTCCACTTAATTTTCTGTGTAATGAGTATGTCTCTTCTGGTGGTGGAGTTAATCTTTCATTAAGCATTACTCCGATATTACCTCTAACTCTATCTGAAACAGTTTGGTTTTTGAAATCAAAATTAGCTCCTCCATTATTTTGTGGTGAGAATGGTTCTCCCAATACCAAAACTGAATCAACATGGGCATCTATCATCTTTTGTGATTCTAATCCCGTTAAATATCCCAATTTCATTGAAATATCTTGTACGGATTTTCTATCTTTTCTAATCGCAGCTCTCAAAACATCCACGTAGTTTTGAATAAATTCATCTCCGAAATCTCTAGCTGCTCCAAAATCTAATAATTCGATCTTTCCAGTTCTTTCATTATATAAGAAATTGGCCCAATTAGGGTCAGTTTGCATGAAATTGAATTTTTTGATCTCAAGTAAGCATAATTTCATGATACTGGTTGCAATCCAGTTCTTGGTTTCTTGGTCCCAGTTTCCCTTAATCACTTCAGTACCTTCCATTTTTTCCATGGTTAAAACGTGTTCTCCACACAAATTATGGTAAACTTTAGGAACCTTGAATTCAGGATATTCTTTTACCATGTCTTCAAATCTGATCAAGTTTTGTGCTTCCCTGATATAATCACATTCCCATTTGAGCTCAACTCTGGAATTGGCAATGGTTTTATCAAGAAATAAACCTGGTGGTAATAATGAGCTAGCAGTTAAAAACATCAAGATATTGTTCAAATCACTATCAATAGAATCAGCAACTCCAGGATACTGAACTTTAACAACCACCTTAGATAAGTCACTTGTAACTGCATTATGGACTTGACCAATAGAAGCAGCAGCTATTGGTAAATCATCAAAAGTGCTGAAATTATTGGCTCTCCAGTTTTCACCCAAATCCAGAGTCATAACTTGATTTAATTGGCTATATGGCATGTAATGAGCCGAGTTTTGTACTTTAAGTAAGATGGTTTGAATCTCCTTAGGTAAAACAGAGTTATCTTGAAACGATAAGTGTTGACCAATTTTCAATGCAGCTCCTCTCATTTGGCTGAATTTTTTAGCCAATCTTTCGATATTCAGAGGGTTTAAAAGAAGGCTTTTGAATGATAACAGTTGATCTGGCTTTTCACCCGAAGTGTAATGTTTGAAACCATGTTGAGCCATTCCGATCCCCATTCCAGCAGCCAAAGATCCATAGTGGAACATTCTGGCCAATCTGGAGCTAGGAACTTCGGAAGACTGAAGATCGGTTTTTTTCCCGTCAGCACCAACAACTTTTTTGGACCTGCTATTTCTTTTAGGTCCAGTATTGAACGGATCAAGACTAGGATTAATTTGACCAGGTCCATCCAAGGTTTTGGTGGAGTACTTCTTTGGTTTGGAAGAATAAGATCTGGTTGAAAAATTTCTAGTTTGTTGTCTATTGGCAAAAGCTGTTTTGTGGAGATCATCGTACATTCTTCTAGCACTTTGTTGGCCATCAGAAGTTGGGTTTACAATGCACTCTAAAGGAGAATTACCAGTAGTTGATGTGATGAATTTAACGATATCTTTTGCAACTACATCAGAAGCAGCCTTGGTAACAGAAGCTGCTGAACACGCTATAGCAGCTAGATCGTATAATTGTTTGTTCATAGTTTGAGATAATATTTAAAAATATAAAAAATATTCTAAATCAAACTATTTAAACAAAATGAATAAGCAAGTAGTTTATGTAAAAATACAAATCTTGCTCATTTTCACATCTCATTCCCCAGAAACGAAACGGTACTTTTCTCGGTTTTGCGATTGCCCGCCTCTTGGCACACCGCGAGCTTCGCGGGGAATGGAACTATGGCGCGTCCACATTGGCGCCAGATTACTGGCTGCTGGTTTTGAGTTTCGGATGAGTGGGAGCACATGACCCTCAGGATTAATTTGCAGCAATAATGGCAGTGTAATCACGGGTGTTTGGCAGCAGGTTAATTACATTGCCGTGATAATATATGTAATCTGCACCTAATTGTCCTTGACCTTGACCTTTCCCCAGGGCCTTACTCGATGCCCCTTGCCCCACCTCACATGCTGGTTTATATTTTAGAATTGTTGCTCATTGGCTGGTATTGAAACACGTTACGCGATTGGTGATCTAAAGATAGCACGATTTAGCATCGTTCACGCGCGTTCCAGTACCATCTAGTGCGATGTAGCACGATGTACTTCGATCCCGTCCCCCACTGCACAGTGCGACCGAACAACACCTCGCGCCATATGGCACGAGCCAGCACAATCTGGTACCATCTACCAACACGATGCTTATCTTTAACCCCGCCACGACCCACTATTTTTTCGCGATTCCCGATGAGATGAACTTCACTATGGCTAAGTCTGATAGAAGTAAGAGAAAGCTCGAAAAGCTCGCCGAACAAGAAGATTCAAATACAAAAAGACTCGCCACAGACGACTCCAACCTGGATGCAGACTCTGACAAATTGGCAGAATTCGCCGATGACTGCGTCGCTCCTAACTCCAGAGCTAGACCTGAATTGGCCTCTTATTTTTCAGGCATAACCAGATTTAACTCTACATCTCAAGATGCTTCTAAACTCGAAGATAACGAGATAAACCCGTTCACAGGAAGACCTTTTACAGATCAATACTTTGGAATTCTTAAGGTTAGAAGAAATTTACCCGTTCATCAGCAACGTGATGAGTTCTTGAAAGTATTTCAAAATAACCAAATAATGGTGTTTGTTGGTGAAACTGGTTCTGGTAAAACCACCCAGATCCCTCAGTTTGTTTTGTTTGACGATTTACCTCATTTACAAGGAACTCAAGTGGCATGTACTCAACCTAGAAGAGTTGCAGCCATGTCGGTTGCAGCCAGAGTTGCTGATGAATTAGACGTAAAATTGGGTGAAGAAGTTGGATACAATATTCGTTTCGAAAACAAAACAAGTGACAAAACCATCTTGAAGTATATGACAGACGGTATGCTTTTGAGAGAAGCTATGGAAGATCATTTATTGAGTAGATACTCAGTTATTATGTTAGATGAAGCTCACGAAAGAACTCTTGCTACCGATATTTTAATGGGTTTATTAAAACAATTGGTCCAAAAGAGAAAGGACTTGAAGATCATTATTATGTCTGCTACTTTAGAATCGAAAAAGTTTCAGCTGTACTTTAATAGTGCTCCTTTATTAACTGTTCCTGGTAGAACTCATCCAGTCGAAATCTTTTACACTCCAGAACATCAAAAGGATTATTTGGATTCAGCTATTAGAACAGTATTACAAATTCATGCTACAGAAGACGAAGGGGATATTTTACTTTTCTTAACTGGTGAAGAAGAAATTGAGGATGCCGTAAGAAAAATATCTTTAGAGACTGACCAATTGATAAGAGAAGGCCAGTGTGGTGAATTATCAATTTACCCATTATACGGGTCTCTTCCTCCTTATATGCAACAAAAAATTTTCGAAGAAGCTCCTCCAAATAGAAATGGTAAAATCGGTAGAAAGTGTATTGTTTCCACCAATATTGCTGAAACTTCTTTGACAATTGATGGGGTTGTCTATGTGATTGATCCAGGATTTTCTAAACAAAAAGTCTACAATCCAAGAATCAGAGTCGAGTCTTTGCTTGTATCACCAATTTCTAAAGCCAGTGCCCAACAAAGAGCTGGTAGAGCTGGTAGAACAAAACCAGGTAAGTGTTTCAGATTGTACACCGAAGAAGCATTCAAGAAAGAATTAATTGACCAGAGTTACCCTGAAATTTTAAGATCCAATTTATCTTCAACGGTATTAGAGCTTAAGAAATTGGGTATTGATGATTTAGTTCATTTTGATTTCATGGATCCTCCAGCTCCAGAAACAATGATGAGAGCATTGGAAGAATTGAATTACTTAGATTGTTTGAGTGACGAAGGGGATTTAACTGAGTTAGGGAGATTAGCTTCTCATTTCCCATTAGATCCAATGTTGGCCATATTACTTATAAACTCCCAAAAATTCAATTGCTCAAACGAATTGTTGACTATTGTGGCGTTATTGAGTGTGCCAAATGTTTTCGTAAGACCTATACAAAACAAAAAACTCGCTGATGAAATCAAGATGTCATTCTCTCACAAAGATGGTGACCATCTTACCCTTTTAAATGTCTATGAAGAGTTCATAAATAATGGAATGGATGCTAAGTGGTGCAGAGAAAACTTTTTGAATTACAGATCATTAGTTTCAGGTAAAAACGTGAGGAACCAATTGCAGTCTATTATGGAAAAGAATAGAATCAAATTAGTATCAACGGACTTCAATGATAGAAGATACTGGGACAATATTCGTAAAGCATTAGTAGCGGGATTTTTCATGCAGGTTGCTAAGAAGAAGAGTGGTGCTAATAAAAATAACTATTTGACCATCAAGGATAACCAAGATGTTATGATTCATCCAAGTTCAGTTTTGGCCATGGATAATGAATGGGTCATATATAATGAATTTGTATTAACATCCAAGAATTATATTAGAACTGTGACGAGTATCAGGCCTGAATGGTTGATTGAATTGGCACCAAAATACTACAATTTAGATCATTTTAGCAAAGGAGATGTTAAACTTAGTTTAGAGCGTTTATGGAGAAGTAGAAGCTGAATAAATATATTGCATAAAATCTCAAAATTTCGCAACTTTTTTTGCAGCCGTTTTGTACACAGATGGTATCATCAACCATTACTTTATTTACCAGCGAACAAAACCCAGAGGAGTTACAAATGAATAGAGTAGAAGGATTTGAGATCACGTCTTCTGAAGATGTGAGTGCTGAGTTTCGTAATTTCTGCCCTTTGGCTCAATCAACTTCTAGTCCCTGTAGAAGCAAGCAACTGAGACGAGAACAAAAGAACCAAGAAGCAAAAGAGGTGTCACCTTTTGAACAACTTAAAGCATTTATGGATGTAGAAACCAGTACAAACAGGTTTGAACAGCAACTCTTGGACCAGGAATTTTCCAGTTTATTTGACCTGGCCTTTGCATATGCTGCTAAAGAATATCGCCAGACAGTTGGGGAAATTTCCGTAGCCATAAAAGAGCATGAAAGAGTATGTATAAGATAAATAGAAACTACTAACGTGTAGAAAAGAAATTTATGGATGCATCAAGTATTTGATGTTGACTGCAGCAAGCTTAAGCGAAAGAAGATTAAGGAAGAGACCGAAAATGCACGTGTTTTTGGGGAAACTTATAAAGTTCTTGATAAATTTGAACGACTTTCCGATATCAAAAACAAGAAAGTTTTCAATGAGTGAAAATTTACTGAGTGAAAATTGACTGAGTGAAAATTGACTGAGTGAAAATTTACTGAAGAAATTATCGGGCAAGAACATGCATTCGAAAGCTGCAAAATATAAACTATGCTAAATTTTATATACATATATACGATGATTTACGACATCATTCATAGCTAAGCTTCAACTCTGTAAGTGCTACGTGGAACTCGTACCCCATTCTCGCACTCGCCGTTTTAGATGATTATGCTTCCAAAAAAAGGTAATTATTTATCGTCTATTTGCCTCAAAACGCGACTACAACACACGAAGTCAATATCTTTGAATATCAAACTCTATATCCACCATGGGTGTTTTAATGGTATGTTGATAAGCAACAACAGCAATTACTAACGTCAGTCTAAACTCTTTAAGAACCGGGAAATGAGAATCCTTATGTTAGGTCTCGATAATGCCGGTAAAACTACCATTTTATACAAACTTAAACTTGGTAAAACTTCACAAACGGTTCCAACCGTTGGATTTAACGTGGAAACCGTTAAACAAAAAAATGTATCATTTGCAGTATGGGATTGTGGTGGACAAGAAAGAATTAGACCTTTATGGAGACATTATTTTACGGGTACTGATGCTCTTATCTATGTGGTTGATTCTTCAGATTTGGACAGATTAGAAGAGAGTAAAAAAGAATTATTAAGAGTTATTAGTGATAAGGAATTAAGTGAATGTTTATTGATTGTATTGGCAAATAAGCAAGATGTACAAGGAGCCATTAAACCAAAAGAATTAATTGAAAAATTCGAATTGAATAATTTACCTGGTAATCATATTTGGTCAGTTATACCAACCATTGCCATTAATGGTACTGGTTTAGTTGAAACTTTGAACTGGATATCTAATAATAGTAAGTAGTTAATAAACATGTGTTATAGATTTATTATTTAGAAATAAAACTAACTTCTCCACTCTCTTCTCCAAAGTATGCCTTTTCTGCCATGCCACAAAATAATCCAGTTTCAACCACTCCTACTAAAGCTTTAATTTGATCATGTAATTTCACAGGGTCAGAAATGGCTCCAAAATCAGCATCAAGAAGGAAATTATTATTATCAGTAATAACAGGACCAGCCTTTGCACTTCCTCCTGATCTCAAGTTAACTTTTACTGCCCCTAATTTCTTTAAATCTTCAGTAACTTTTTTCCATGAATTTGGTACAACTTCAATTGGAACTCCTTGAGTCCAATTAACTCCAAGACTAGTGGCACTTTTCTTTCTGTAATCTGCAACTACAATAAATTTCTTTGCAGAAACCGCAACTAATTTCTCTTGAAATAAGCAAGCACCTCCACCTTTTATAAGATTTAAACTTGGATCACATTCATCTGCTCCATCAAATGCAATATCAAGAGATGGATATTGCTCAATTGTACCTAAATTTAAGCCATTATCAATAATTAAATTTGTACTTTGAAATCCAGTTGGAATACATACAAATTGATCTTTGTTGCTTAATTGGCCAATTCTTTCTGCTACGTAGACTACAGTTGAGCCAGACCCAATTCCAACAAATTTTGCATCCTTAGGGAAGTTTTCATCTACTGCTCTGTAGGCAGCTAATTTTTTGGCAGCTTCAACACTCATGTTCCTTTTAAGTATGTTAGAAAGTCTTGATACTTGATTTTTTAACATAATAATTGCGACTTCAATTTAGAGTGCACCAAAGTAGGTAGACTTGATTTGGGTAGTTTCGAGGTATTTTGACCCCAAAGATTTACTGAAACATGTTTATACTATATAATATATAATTTGTACTATAAAGACTGTGGATAGTATATCATTTATTATGTAAAGGAATTCAATAAATTCACGTGTTCCATTCACTGATAGCGAGATAGAAAAATCAATTTGATAGCTGGTAAAACGCAGTCACAGAGTCACGTGCTTAATTTGAGTAACCGCGAATAAATCTTAACTGGCACTTCCAACCCTGCATATAAACCAGCGAGAATTTTCATCTCACAGACAAAAAAACTTGAAAATTTTCTAAAGTAAATTCTTATCCCATAGTAATAACAGTAAATATGTCTGCTGCTAGCAAGATCTTATCCGATAAACCATCTGAATTAGAATTACAGGTTGCCCAATCCCTTGTTGACTTAGAAGCTCAACCAGATTTAAAGGCTGACTTAAGACCATTGCAATTCAAATCCATCAAAGAAATCGATGTCTCTGGTGGTAAAAAAGCTTTGGCCGTTTTCGTCCCACCTCCATCCTTGGCTGCCTACAGAAAGGTTCAAATCAGATTGACCAGAGAATTAGAAAAGAGATTCCCAGACAGACACGTTGTATTCTTAGCTGAAAGAAGAATTTTACCAAAGCCAGCTAGAGTTTCTAGAAAGCAACAAAAGAGACCAAGATCCAGAACCTTATCTGCTGTTCATGACAAGATTTTGGAAGACTTAGTTTTCCCAACTGAAATCATTGGTAAGAGAATCAGATACTTAGTCGGTGGTAACAAGATCCAAAAGGTTTTATTAGACTCCAAGGATGCTACCAATGTTGACTACAAATTGGACTCTTTCCAACAATTATACTCCAAGTTAACTGGTAAGACTGTTGTCTTTGAAGTTCCAGGTGAATATTAAATAAGTTAGGGATCTTCAAGCAAAACTCATACTAAATTAAAGGTTTATTGAATTCAATTCGGTATACTTTATGTAATTTAATAAGTATATATCGTCATAATAAAGTAAGGACTATTTATAGTAGATATATATTCACGTCAGAATTGTATTATTTTTTGGAATTGGTGACAAATTGTAAATTCTACAACTTAGGTACTTTGCATTTTATTGAATGTATTATTGAAAACAATTAAATTCAAAAATAATTGAATATTCCATTAAGATCCATTTCTACTATCAGTTTATAAAATATACTCGATCTAATCAATATTGATTATCTACACCTTTTTTACATAAGCCGAAGGAAATAATCCCTTACGACCATCTAACTCTCCTTCGGTCCACCCACTTCCATCTGTATCCTCTTGTACAAGAACTATTCTGTCTCCAGCACTTATACTAAGCTCATCATCACCATCAGCAGTATAATCATACAATGCTTCCACATATTGAACTCTTTTTGCACCTCTCTTTGGAGCTACACTAGGGCCCTGTTTTTTCGGAGTATCACTTTCTTTTTCAACGGATATGTAGCTGGTAGGCACAAGACCCCGTCTTCCTTTATTATCTATCATGGTCCAACCAGACCCATCATCTTCATCAACCACTGTAAACACATCTCCTACATCCATAGAAGTTTCATCGTCTCCTGAAGCATCATACTTGAAGAGAGCCCGTCCTGTTGTTCCACCAGATGTACCACCAGT
Source organism: Yamadazyma ubonensis (assembly GCA_030572075.1). Taxonomy (NCBI): domain Eukaryota; kingdom Fungi; phylum Ascomycota; class Pichiomycetes; order Serinales; family Debaryomycetaceae; genus Yamadazyma; species Yamadazyma ubonensis. Next base: position 487,413 of record JAJLZG010000007.1, on the reverse strand, counting down.
GGTCACACTTGAAACAGATTTCCCTCTTCCTCTTCTTAAATTAAAGATCCCATTACTTCCTGCAGTTTTTTGACTTGTAGCTGATCTAACGGTATGAATCGACTGGCCATCACTTTGAGGTTCTTCTTTGTTTTTACCCTTAAATAATCCAAACTTACTCTTTTTGATCTTAGCTTGTTCATGATAACTGAGATCCTGATCCCCAGCAAAATTCTGAATCAATTCTATCACAACTTCATTTTTCACTCTTTGAGTATCCTCTTGCATGAATTTACTCAATAAATTTAATGAATTGCTGAATTTAGTATCAAATTTAAGGGTAAGATCTGTATCTTTCTTTCTTTCAGCATTTGACTCTTCAAGATTGTTTTTGATATTCAAACAAGATTGCTCGTACTTTTCGTACTCAATTGAGCTTCTATTAAGAATTTTCTTAAGCTCACTGATTTCTGGTTCTTTGGTTATCATACTTTCATCATCGTGCCAAATTGATGATGGAACAAAATAGAAATCATTTGGCTCTTTCCAATCAATCATGTTGTGCTTGATGAACATAGCAGTATCCAATTTAGGATTATTCTGTTCAATTGTCAGATCAATTGCAGTCAATTTATCTTTGACTCTATCGTTGCTGTTTCTTTCAACAATGCCGGCATTCTTCAAGATCTTATTCATCAATTGAACTCTGGATTCGTTCAATTCTTGGAAATGATCTAAAAGCTCTGGAAGATCTTGATAAAAGTATTTATCTTTGAGTCTATTTGTTACATTGATCTTGATCAAATACTCATTTTTACCAATGTTCATTTCAATTTCTTTCTCAGATAACTTCTTTTGGTACTTTTCACTCGAACTCTTTTCGGTTTTTTGTCTTGCCATTTCGGTGTTTGAACAAAGTGAATCATAGTGCTTTTTCGACTTGTTGACATCTTCTTCAGTTTTCTTTCTGGCATCATCCAAGTACTCATGAATAGCATTAATTTGCCTCGAGATAGTACCACTTTTAGCTTTAAGAGTTTGCAAATTGGTACAAATCTTCAGAGTAAGTTCACGGCTGAAATTTGATCTTTCATCAGCGATATACTCGGTTTGAGTAAGAACATCATTCCATAAAACCAAACTAGCACTTTCTAAAGATCCCGGGGTAATTTGAGGTTCATCACCAACTGATAAATGAGAAGAGATCTTAGCCTTTCTTTCAAAATGTCGTTTGGTCAATTCCTTAAGTTTTGTAGCATACTCTCTTTCGATTGTGGCTCTTGCTTGATAGAATTCATCTATATCACTCAACCAATTGATCCCGTTGGTGATCCATTTGTCAACGGGTTTAAACGAGTCTTTGAGCTCGTTACCCAACGAGAGTGTTTCCAAAGACATGGTGATCAAATCGCGAATTGGCTGCGAATAGGAGTAGTTATACTTGGCAGAATGGGGTTATTGAATATGATATCAAGGTCGATTGGTGATGTATAGATGTGTTGTGTTGGTATTTGGATATATAATAGATGATGTGTTCTTTAATGTTTTTTAGAGGATGTTTTAAACATCATTTTTAAAGAGTCTACAGCAAGATCATATGGATCGTTATTTCACTTTGATCTCATACTCATTTGCTCAAATTTGTTCCCATAATTTAGTAATTATACCGTACAATCTCTACTACACCAAATCAACTCATACGAACTATAAAAGTCGGATATTTAAAAATTCTAAAAACCTTCGTTCGAGATCTAAAACAGAACCAAACCCACAAGCATCAGCATTAACAGTTCGAGGTAATAGAATCCCAGGAGTAGAAAATAAAACCAAAGCTTTAATTGATGTTCATACATTATTGCAGCATTATTTCTATATTTAGTATAATCGTTCTCTTTTGTTTGAATAAACCCCTTTATTTAAAGCTAAGTTTCTGGGAATTGTTTCCGTAACCTTCGAATCTCTCAATTGGGCTCTTTAAAGTTCTAGTTATACTACCGAATCCGTTTCTTGAAGAATTTATTTTATCTATGATGGCCTCTGTGCCGTTAAATATTTGATCTTGCTCAAACTCTTTAGTAGAGATATTTTTCAACCCTTTGAATGAATGCTTAAGCTTTTCTAAGCTCTTCTAAGCTATCTTCCAATGATTGTGCTTTTTACTTCATCAACGACACTTATGAGCTCTTCTCTATTTCTTTCAATTTCTCTAGAACACCTTGAAGCCTTTTAGAGAGACTTTTAATCTCTCGTTGATGTAGCCTATGCCGTTATTCGACATGGTATTTTTGAAAATATTTCTTGCATCTCATTGCATACTTGGGAATTAAGGAATTGTTAAGTGTGCTACTCAAAGGTTTATAGAGCGTTAGACTTGCAGTATATTAGTTTATAAATGAGAGAATTGGAAGGCAACCGTGGGAGATAACTGGGGTTTATAAGGATTAAAGAGAATGTGGTTATTGAGGCAATACTCAAATTAAAAGGCATTAATTTGATTTTTGGATACCAATACAAATTTTTGAACAGTAACAAATTCTCGGATCTGTATTTTTACCAAGTAGAGTCTGTAAATCAGAGTGAAATAGCCTTGTGCTGGCCTGGGTAATTTTGCAGCCATTTCGCATAAGCTAGTTGAAGCAGGTAGATTGGTGATACTAGAAATTTGCAGTTCCATGTAAGAGTAGCAGAGTTTAAACACTCTGTGTCAGAGGACTTGGGCTATTGTTAAAGTGGTAGAACATTCGTTTTGCTATTTCCAAGAGTGGTTTGAGTATTCAAATTAGATCACTCGATATCTTAATTATCAACCCCTGAAACTGTTAAAATATTAACTATTTACCATTAACCCATTAAACTATCAAATTATCGAACTATTAAACTATTAATCTATTCACATCTTCCTGTTCACATTTTCCTGTTCACGTTTTCCTCTTCACAGTATCAAGAAAACTTCATTAGTTACCATCGCAAGTTGTAATACTGTATACACACTCCCAAGACTACTCAGCCCAACTGCATACACAGCAGATCTAAAACATTTCCAACCATCTCAAAACCGAAACAAAATCACAGTAACAGCCTCAAACCACATTCTAATCCACACAATTCCTCCCAAACCAAACCAAACCAAACCAAACCAAATCAATACACTCCAACTTTCTGACCACCCGATCCCACTTTCGCGACATCCAAAGTGAAGCCTCCGTTCGTATTCTTGCAATCATATCTCGCAAGAAAGTTGCGTCCTATCACTTCAAGGCATCCAATATCTGCCCTTGTCAACGTGATCCAAGAGTACCATTCTCTCAAGAAGAAATTCCCCATAAACAAAAAACAGTACTCGTTATCCCGCAACCAAATCCGCTCTCTTAAGCGTCACGGCAATAACCTCAAAAAGGCTCGTCTGTCTTCTTTTTTATACCCTTCCAGAATGTCCTATAAAGATGATTCTTCTTATTCAACTCCTTCAAAACGTCTGCGTCTTTTAGGTCTTGCTAAAACTGCTAGAGATGTTTATATCCCTCGATTTAGTGATTCAGTAACTCAATTAGCTTCAGGTGTTTCAACTCGGGCTTTCAACGATCGTCCCAATGAGAACAAAATCAATGTGCCTTCAGATGCTTCTATCACGTTATGCCCTACTTATACTCGTCAGCTAGAAGATGGGTCTTATCACGTAGATGTAAGTGGATGGTTAGCATGTCCTGGGTTAATGACCCGGAAAAACAGGCTTGTTATTTCGCTCGTAAAACAGATTATCCGCTACGATAGTCATACGGCTGTGTCGAATCTTGAAAGCGAAAAGCTCAGACCTGATGTCTTGAACGATTCAGATACTGAAACTGTAGCTTCAGTTGAAACAACTCGGTCGATGGAAACGGCCCAGTCGGTCGAAACATCGAACTCACTGGGCCTGGACCAAACCGTTAATGGTGAGGACGTGCTACGTGAACGATTGAGCCATTTTATAGCTAGATTTATAGCTAATGCTGAGCTCACGATAACCGTGGGGAGTGAAGAAGATAAACCAACTTCGGAACTCGTTTCAGTCGAACTTTTGACCGATTCCAACGGCTTTTTCTCCCAGTGTGTCGCCGTACCGTACAAGCCATTAGAGGTACAGGTGGTGGCGAAACAGAGCGAGAGTATTTTTGCTTCCCAGGACGTAAATATCGTTTCCCGTAAAGGTGTGGCCATTATTAGTGATATCGACGATACGGTTAAACTCACGGGGGTTACCGGAGATAAGAGACAACTTTTAACGAGCTTACTCCTTAAAGACGTCGGCCTGTGGTCGATTCCACCCGTGGTAAAATGGTACAGTCGTCTTTTCAGCACAGATAAGGTTACATTCCACTATGTTTCGAACTCACCGGTCCAACTCTTTCCCACGATTGTAAAGTACTTCCAGGCCGTGGGATTGCCGCTAGGATCGATGCATTTGAAACAATATACCGGTAATCTTATGACGTCGTTGATGGAACCGTCTTCTTCCCGTAAGAAGACGGCTTTGAGCAAACTTGTGAAAGATTTCCCAGAGAAAAAGTTTATATGTGTAGGAGACTCGGGTGAGTACGATTTCGAGCTGTACGTCGACCTAGCAAAGACTTATCCCGATAGAATTCTCGCCATATACATTCGGTTTGTCGAGGACCTGATAAGTAATGTTGATGAAGATAAAATTATCACTGAAGTCAACCGGATTCTTCAAACCAGAAAAGTCACCAAAGCTCCTCCAAAGGAAGAAGTTTATCACCCCGAGGAGCTTGGTGATTTAATTGATTTAAATGATACTCCTGTTGCTACACCCCATCTGCATCTGCCACTGCCTTCTCTTCAGGAAAAAGAACCAAAATTCCCTCCTTCAATTCCACGAAAACCAACAAACTTGAAGGGGAACTCGGTTAAATCACCACCTCCCGTTCCTCCAGCAAGAAAAGTAAAGAAATCTCATACCGATACCGAGCTAGACGAACATACACCACCACCACTCCCGCATAGGCCGGGCAAAACCCAAACTACAACCACTCTCAGCTATGAGAATCCTACTAAACAGGAAATTCTTGAAAACTTACAGAACATCTACTATTCTCACCACTTTGAAGATCTTAGAGATATCGACGAAAAGGGTGCTAATTGGCTTGAAAGAGTCATGCAAGCCGTAAAAGTTCTTGAACACTGTGATGTTAAAATCAGGTTTTTTAAAGATACAGAGAACGATCTCTACGATACTACAATCCAAGTTATTGGAGATATACAGAAGGAATTAAATTAATGCACGATTAATGCACCGATTTATATTGATCTATGCATCCGCCGCTATTTCTTGTTTAACCTCTTCAACTTCTTCCTCTTCCTCATGGGCTTCAGCAGCATTTCCATAGTCTCTAACTTCATCAACTTCGGGCAATTCTTGTCTGAACTCACTCAAATCCCACTCGTCATTATTCTCTTCTTCAGTATAGTATTTATCAGAGAATAAGTCCAAGATAATTTCTCTACCAGTCTTTTTCCTCTTATCCTTCTCAACTTTATCTTTCTTTTCCTGCTCAAGCTTCTTCTTAGCTTTCCACTCTTGGAACGATGTGAGAGAAATAGGCGTGAATTTACTCTTATCCAACTTGCCTCTTTCCAAATCAATAAATTCTTCTAAAGTAATTTTAGGTGCACTATCAGCAGCTAATCTCTCTAGTCTCTTTTGTTCTTTAGTCTTTAATACAAATCCTGGTGGCAATGAATGTCTATACATACATTCATTTCCCCCATTGGGACAAACCCAAAACCACCCATATTTCCCATTTTCCACTGCTTCAATGAAATATTTGCACACTTTTTCAGTAGTGGTTTTAGGATTCCCGTGCTTGCTCATAATAACCTTCCGTAACTTTTCTTCATCCCAGTCATCCATGGTATCTGCTTCTTTCTCTGCACGTGCATCTGTGTATAAATCCTTTTTAGCATCTTTACGACCAACATTTAAGTCGTGAGAGAACTTACACTTCGGACCTTTAGTACACAAACCTTTTCTGAAAAATTCACATAAAACACTCTTGGGGTCGACTCCGAATGGCACTTTCTGTTGCTGGATCCCCATGAGAGCAGCAGCTTCCTTTTTGGCTTGTTCGGCAGCTTTTTTCTCTTCAGCCCTACGCTTGGCTTCGGCTTCTTTCTTCTTAGCAAGGCCTCCATCTACACCAGCTTGGATCTGGGCAATTTGAGACTGAACTCTCTTGGACTTGTTCTTGTTTTTCATTCCAAACGTCTTGTCCTCGGCTGACTTGGCCTTGGTCTTAGCTTTGTTTTTGTCATTGGGTTTATTCCCTTTCTTTGGTGGCATAGTGATGAAAATATTTCAGTCGCGCTTCACACGACTAATGAAATATGGGGCATGAGGGCAGGAAGTTGTACGACAAAGGTAAGCGAAGGCAAGGCTAAAAGAGGGCAAAACTAAGAGAGGACGTAATTAAAGAGGGGGGCAGAGAAAAGAAAGACTAGAGGGGAAGAAGGTGTTTGAGAGTGAAATAGTGGTAATATTAGGAAGTGAAAAATAGATCAAGGTTGCGAAAAAGATCTGAGAAGAGCTGAGCTCTGGAGATTAGACTAGGGTGAATGATTATTTTAGTTAGTATGTCAGTGAATGATAAGTATCAGAACTAGCAGTAAACTTATTAGTAATAAGAGATGAGAGCATGTAAAATTGTATATTACATGGCAAGTATAAAACCTGGTAGTGTGAATTGATAAAAGTCTATACTGCAAAGACAGAAAAGATCTTTCAAAATGAAGAGTAGTTCTAATAAAACAGTCAAATCTTGACCAATTTATAAAACAGTCCAAAAAAGACTAAACTACCATGAAACAGTCCAATAAAGACTAAACTACCATAAATGTACATTTCCTAGTATGTTTCCTACTAACTAATATTCAAATATTAACGGTGCCTCTTTCTCGAAGAAGGCAGCGTAATGTCCACCTCCAGCACCGTCGGGGTATTGGTCTGGCGAACGTGTCTCTTTGATCTCTTTTTGTTCGACCCAAGTAAACTATCTAGCATCGTAGGCTCACCCAAGATCTCGTCGTTCTGAATATCTTCAGTATTGGTGGCCGGAGTCAAGTTCCCACTAACTTCAAAACTGGGCAGCTGGGGAAGAATAGGCGTGGTGAAAGTATCTCTCTTCAAATGCTTAGTAGTTCTAAATGGGATATAAGATCTTTTTGTTCCCAATGGCGAAGCAGGCTGTCTGTTATAAGCCGAATTACCAATTGAGTCAGCAAGCGAAGCCTTGAACGAAGTATTGGACGGAGTACGGGCCAAGCTTCTGTTCAAAATCACCGAAGCCTTTTTGTCGTAGACGAACGGAGCCAGGTCGAGTGGCGTGAGCGAGTCGCTGTTGGTGCTGATTCTAGTATCAACAGATGCACTGTGTGAGTGTCTGATGTTTGCACCACGGCGAGGATGGTGGAGCGGTGGATGGCTAGGCCCCCGGCCTGGTGGTGGGAATGGACCCAGAATGGGGATAGCATCGTTTTCTTTGGTGAAAAACAGGTCAAAGTCATCAAGTGCTGCCCACATATGACTGAGCGACGCTGCTTCACCCCGGTCGTCGACAGCAGAAGCATTATCGGCAGCAGGCACGTAGTATTCTTCTCTGTGGAACTGGATATCCTCGTCGTTGGGCTCTTGCACGAGCGTCGACGTACACGTAGAGAACACGGCGTGAACGTTGTTTCTGGTGCTCGATGCCGTGACAGCTGGCATGGGGATGGCCCAACCACTGTCATCTGGGATTCCGAAAAGCGTAGCCGTTTTCTCGTACTCTTTCTTCATGGCTGAATTTCCCAAACTCATACGCAACACGTCTTTGTCGAGTTGTGATCCCGAGATCGAGACTGCTTCGTCCAAAACTTCGAGAGCTGGCTCGGCGTAGTCGGTGAGAAGAAGACGCAACAACGGCGAGATCAAGTCAGCTCCTACACCGACAAATTCTTCTCTCTGCAAGTCGACAAGCGGGAAAACGTAACGAAGAATACTCAAGGTTTCAAGCTTAATCCAGTCGGTACTATTCGACAAAAACCCGAGCAAAAGCACCAAAGTTTGAGCTTCGTATTCAGGGAAGAAAGTGCTTTTGATACTGGCGATAGTTTGGACCAAGAAATCTTTTTTGCTTCTGAACCTGTTCTTCGATACCGAAACAAAGATCTTGGCGAGTGAAGGCTTGTTATTGCGTTCACTCATTGAGCTCAATACAGTAGCAGTCATTTCGATTTCGTCCGAGATAGATTTCAGATCAAATGAATGGAGAATCCGGGGGAGACTCGACACAATCGTCATGAGTAATCGAGAATCTCCCAGACCAATGATCTCGCTATCTTGAAGCCCATTGAGCTTGTGCAAGAATTTGACGGTCTGTTCGTACGAAGTAGACGATCTGAGTCCTACCATCACGATCTGTTGAAGCCCTTCAAAACGGCCCTCCCATTTAGGAGGAAACGTTGAGATCAAACAAGAAACGGTTTCGGGCGAGTCCAAGTCAATTTTCGACACAAACTTCAGCATTGCCGAAAGAACTTCAATAAATTCCTGCTCGTGAATTGTGCTTAAACAGGCGACACCACACCAGAAAAGTTGGGGGAAATCAATGAGTTTTTCTGAGTCCAACTCGGCGTTGATGGCATTGAGTGTCATCAAAATCTGCATGGCAAAACCTTGAATATCTGGTGTTTCGTCTGAAATCGTGTTCGAAAGACGGTGAAGCATATCCTTCAACATGGGCTGATCGAGAAACGAAAGAAGCGATCTGAATGCCTGGAACGACCGACACGCAATGTGTCTGACCGCACAGGTGGTGGCCCAGCTGAGAGCCACTCTGCTCCATTCTTCCTGGAGATTACTGACGATAGGCGTGAGGATTTCAAGACAGTTTCGTACGAGCGAGTCCATGTTTTTAGGAGTTCTGGCACCTTTATTGTCGTTGTTCAAGTCATCGTAAACCCACAAGTGCTTGAGGTGGTCGGGGTTTGATAGCTTGTTCATGACAATCTCTGTTTTCGGGTCGGTCATCGCCACAGAGTGAAGAATGTGTCTTAGCATCGTAGCAGCAGCTTCTTGTACAATTGGAAGATAATGGTCCAAAAGCGAGAAGCTTACATGTAGAAGTAACAGGAGTTTCTGGATCATTCTGTCGTTGTTAGACGTGAACAAATCCACCAAGAAGATCAATGATACTTGCCCGAGCGAAAACGCTGAATCCTTTTCGCTATATGGAATCAAATCCCAGAGATTGGCCGAGTACGGGAACTCCTTTAAGTTTTGGGGCTCGGTGACCGAATGAGGTCTGGGAGGAACCATGCTTTTTGGCTGCAAATTGGCGATAAGTTTATCGACAATAACGTTGATATCAGGCTGACTATAACTCAAATAGTCGATGATTTGTCTAGCATAACCTACAAATCCTGCGTTTTTCCTCTCGAGAGAATTGTAGATGAGATAATCGACTATTTTATCGAAATTGGCCGAATTACTTCCAAGAGCCACCCACAACGCTTCGACTTCGTTCGAAATCGTGGAACTGAACTTGACAGTGATTTCAAACAAGTTATTAAGTATCATGGTGGATGCAGGCGTCAAATCACTCGAGGCTTTGACCAACTTGGCCTCAGAATCAAGCTTATCTGATTCAGGATTTGGAACGGTTGAGTACTCAAGCTCTACGGCTTGCACCCACGGAAGCAAACACGATAGGATATCTCTTCTAGTTTCGTTTCCCACCACATTGAAACACATGGTGAAATGACTGATACTCTCAGAGCAACTTTCTGGGTGCAAAGAAGCCAAATGCACCGAGATCTCGAAAAGGGCTTTTTTGTATACCACCTTGTTTCTGCTCATGACTGCTTCTGAAAACCGATTTACTGAAGTCTGATTGTAGAATTTCTGTTCAAGGAATATGAGAAGTTTCATTGAACAGGACCTGACTTCAAAGTTATCGTCTCCAATAAGAAACATGGCCAAACAGAACAAGTCACTAGGAATAGCCGTTAGTTGTTTACTTTCCATTAAAAAGCGAACAAACGTAGTGTAGTAACTTTCCAGAGTTCTCGAGACCTGATGGGAGCTGTAGCATCTTTTGAGCAAATCGTCGTAGACAACCTGATTGCTTGGATTCAACCGTAAGATATTGCCCAATGCTCTTTTCCCGATATTGTGGAAAATATCTGAGTCAGTAGATAAAAGAGAGTATATCCATTTCATCAACGAAGGAACGTCGAACGACATCACCGCTACGTTCCCGGGAATATCGATTTGTTGAGTGATACTCCCCAGTAAAATCGTCGCCATACAACTCAAAGATGCCACGCTCAATTGGTTTTTTTCCACCTCCAATATGGCAGCAGCTGAAGCGACATTCTTGCTTTGATTGCATCGATCTAACATGATCTGGTACCTTTCTTCGGTGATATCTTTTGAGTCACCAAACCCACACCATTCCTTTAAGTAATTAAAGCAACCTATTCTCGCTTCAAAAGGTAACCATCTGTTCAAATCGGATTTCTTTTCGAGCCCTATAAACACTTTTTCAAGGAAAATACAAAAGTATCTTCTAAGTTTTTGAAACTCAACTTCAACTTGCACGGGACCCGCAAGGAAGTTTTTAACACTTTTGATGATCGAGACTAAATTGGCGATAATCCACTCGTCAGAATAGATGATACTGTGGGATCCAAAACGACTGGTTACTTTACTCAAAATATGAATGATTTCAATCCGAAGTCTATCGTCAGCCAGGTCTTTCACTTTTGAAGTTTCCCATTCGCCCAAAGGTTCCTGAACGTTTTCCAAAAGGGTTTTGAAAATATTGATGTTGATGCAACTGAGACCACTGATTACCAGATCTTTAACCATTCCCTGTTGCGACTTCAACAATGGTAACACCATGCGGAACACCGACTTTGCACTGGTGATTTTTTGGTGCTGAATGAACATCTGTAGAGATTTCTTTCTGCCGTGAGTAGGCTGTGACGGGAACGAAATCTTCTGCTCGTTTGTAGATGTTAGTGAACAGCACGCAAAGATGAGGTAAGACCGCCACTGGTCGACCAACACCTCGGGGGCCACGCCGTTGGCTGGTTTTGAAAAAATCGAAGACGTATAATTCTTGTAGCTCTCAGAAAATTCCAATACCTGTTCGTGCATTTGCACGAGCCGAACACACACAATCGACCGACAAAATGCTACTGGCAATGGGCACTTTTCGAAAAAGATATCCAATAGTTTAGGGTAAACTCTGAACCAAAGAGTTGAGTCTATTCCGTAATCGCTTTCAGCCAAGCGGATCAAAATTGATTTCTTGTGTTTCAACTTCAGAACTCTGTTTCGTTCTGGAACGCTTAGTTCAGGTCTTAACGGTTTGATCAATGCCAAAAAGTCCGTTTGCTCGAGCACATGGATGAGTCTGGTGCCGATATCTGCGGCAAACTTCGAGCTGGTACGAGAATGGTCTCGAGAGTTAGCATTGCTTGGGACAGCCGCAGCGTCAGTCGAATTGTAGAGAGCATCGGTGGCGTTGTAGATTTCCTGGTCGAACTGTTCGACCAATTTAAGAATCGAAATTCCGTAGTAGCGGACTTTTGAGTCCTGTGAGCTGAGAAAGAAGAGCCCGTTTCCTTCAATTTCTTCAATCACAGTGATGATGGTTTTCCACTCCAACTCGTCACTGGCCTTTGACTTTGATGGAGCAACCAAATCGTCGGTTTTGTAGTTGATCTGGTACAAATCGTTCAATACATCTTTGCTCATCAACTCATCGTCTTGCGATAACGGATGAGAGAAATTATTCTGCTTGGCGTGGCTGATGAGTTTGAACTGTTTGAGCCAGCAGTTTAGCAAATCGACATAGAGTTTTAGTAGCCGATGAAATTCGCTTGAGTTGAGGTAAATCGAGTCGTAGTTTGGGTTTGGTTTATCTGAAAACTGGAACGCATATTTGGCAAAACAATTGAGGAGATTCACCGGGTTTTTCCTGCTGGCCAATCTTCTAAGCGTATTGATGGAAGTATTGGCGATTCTGAAGTTGCTGTGAACAGAATTACGAGCAAGAATTTCTACTATGCCCTTGAACGATGCCGTGGTGGAAAGTGGAACAAGCGTCCATGGAATTGACTCGATAAGCGTAGCAAAAAGTTCGAGATTGAGGTTTTTGGCGGTGTGGTACGAGAAATCGATTCCAAAATGGAATGCTGAAAACGGCGACTGAGCTTTAGGAAATGTGCTGCTTGTAGGTGTAGATGCATCTTTGTTCCAAATACTACAACCGTATTGGTTATCCAAAAGTCTAAGAAGCGAGGCGAAATTTTTGATGATTTCCTCATGAATGAGTGAATTATCTGGGCTTTTAGCCACAAACAAAAATTCTTTATCGAAATCTCTTGTGTGTTTAATCGACTCATCTGTTGGGAAATCTGGTTTCTTTCCTGCTTCATAATCAGCCAATATCGACATGTAACTCTTGACCACAAGCACGAGTTTTTCAGGCTTTGCGTTCTCTAAAGAAACCCCATTGAAACTCAATTTGAGCAATTTGATGATGACATTGTCCAAAGTATGGTTCAAGTGTCTGTAGCCTACAATTCGAATGAGCTGAACCAATGCGTTGATTAAGTAGATGTCATTTGAGATCCACTGATTCTTTTTGTTTGTGGCGACATTACTAAAGAAAAGCAATTGGAACAAGCTGTCGAGTTTCTTGACGGTATTGTTCAACGTATCTGAAAGTCTGAAAATGTACACCCAAATAAGTCTATCGACGCAAGTGATGAGAGTAGTTCTTTCTTCGATATCGACTTTGGGCTTGAGCTTGTGGATGTTTTCTTCAATGAGTTCAAACCATGCATCTTGGAAGAGTTCTTTACGGGAAACACTGAGACAAGCTGTCATCAAATTTATTGAGCATTCCCATACGTTACTTGCAGCCAACGAGTTGGGCGTATTCCCGCTACTGGGGGACGAATTGATGAAACCCGAATGTGGGTTGGAAGCGTACGAGCTGCTTAAACGGGTCCATATGAACAGGGCTTTTTTGTAAATGGTTTCGATAGCTCCTGCCCAAGTTGGGTGATTTGTTTCAGCAGTTAAGATATTTGCAAGCGGTAAAAGAAGATTGGCTAGCACTTCACAATACGCCAATACAATCAGTTCGTTCTGGGCATTTTTGAAGAATTTAGCAAGTGATTCAATGAATTCAGCACTCTCTTCAAACACTTCAAGCGGGTAATTGGTGAGCTTTAAGTACCGCATTCCGTGGATCAAAAGATGCAACCGGGGCTCGTCTTCGTGGGTGACATCTTCGGGGATTTTCTCTAAATCAGCTATGAATCGATCGCTTACACTGAGGAACCTTTTACTTGACATTGACCCTAGAAGTTCAGCAAAAAGGTTCCAGTTAGCTGACCTCAAAAGCGACTCGCTGGTGCTGATTGGGTCTGTGGTTTTAAGTTGAGTATAGACGATTTCTTCGAGTTTACCTCCCAAGTCGTCGCCCATGACTTCAGGCGATGTTTGTTTCACGACTTCGATTAAAACTCGACAGAGAATGTAAATGGAGGCCAAAGACTTGCGTTCTGCCTGAATGGCACTTTCTCGTGCCAGATTGAACTGTTCGTCGTAGTAAGCTTTCTGTTTAGCCCATTCTCCCGACTCTTCGTCCAGAGTTTTCTGGTCAGTTCCGAGCGAAGACACCGACTGGTTACGGCGGTGATCTCTGATCCGCAGAATCGACTTACTTCTCATTAAACTGAGACTACGTTTAGATTTTGGACCAGCAGGAGGATTTGATTCTTTTGACTCGAATTTACCGAGATTCAGCTTAGCGTTCTGAAGAACTCGTTCGACATCTGCAGCAGCCATCGAGGCGATTTCACTCTTGCTTTTCCGCCAAAACATTACCAGATCAATAATGGGTTTGGGCTTTTTGCGTGCAATATAGCCTAGAGACAGCACGATTCGATCGAATTGACCATCACCGTTCCCCTCTGCTAGCATCTCGATGACCTGGGCTTCGTCCTGGATCGTATAGTCCAAGCACATGTTAAGTTTCCGTTCGGCATGACGAACAAACTGGGTAAATACAATATGGAGCGTATACTCAGCTGGCAGTTTGAGGTCAGTAGCGAGGTTTTTGCGGAACGACATGAACTCTTCACCTGCTGGTGACGGGTGGACCGGGGTCTGGTTGAGCTGCGGGAGTTGGGGCGTTTCGAGGTGGGAATTGGTGGTGGTTCGAATTTCCTGCGGTTGAATCGTCAGGTTTCCAGTTAAACTGGTCAGATTTTCACCAAACTTTGGCAGATTATTTCCCAAACCTGGCTGGTTATTTCTCACGCCATTGCTATTATTCTGGCCAATTCTTTCCAGGTATAACTCGTGGACCACGTCTTCATCATCGTAGCTATAATCATATTTTTTTCGAACTTTCTCTGCAATCAAGGGGGCAGCCTGGAGCCCATTCCCGTGCCCGTGCCCGTTGCCGTTCCCACTAGCACCATCTTCGTACAAACTACCGAAACTGTCATGCGGATCTTCGATCGTAAGCCTGTGGATGTCGAGATCTTGTGGATTTGCACTGCCAAATCGATACTGCTCAAACTCGTGATCTTCCCGGTCAAAATGATCATGATCAAGCTCTTCCTCTTCCTGGTGATCATACTGGGCCCCATCAAACTGGGTCCCTTCAAATTGGGACTCTTCGTAGTCCTCCAAGTCAGGGATCTCTATCATGTAGTCAAGATGTGCGGAATGCGAAAATTCATGGAGATCGCTACTTTGGTATCACAGTTTGTGGCCTTTCTGGACGACAAGGCCGGTGAAACGCTGTACGGCCGTTATGCTATTGAGCTAGCACGCCGTGTGGAAACAGACGTATCACTTCTCCAGTTTGTTCAGCATTTGGGTGACAGAATTACGTCTACTACTGACGAAGACCGCATCAAAGCTTTTCACTGCTTGGACGAAGTTATTTCTCGAATTGATAAGTCAACCCTTTCTAAACAGGATATTAATGTACTTGTAGATTTTTTACTTAGCAAGTTCGATGACTTACCTTGCTTTGCTCATGTGGTTAAATCCTTGAGTTGTTTGGTTGATTTCAAGCATTTTTTCCCCCATTTAAATGATAATCTACTGAAAATCTTGCAGAAACTTTTGCTGTACGATCAGGGCCAGCATTTGGCCCGTCCTCGTTACGAGGTGTTTGTGCTTTTGCTGTCACTTTTGAAGTTTAAACAGAAAATTGTCGATTCATACCATGATTTGTACGTACAAACGTATCTACATGTTTCTACCGGTGAAAAGGACCCTAGAAATTTATTGATTTCGTTTGAACTCAACAGACAAATCAACCTTTATTTTGCATTCGACCCTGCTAACGAGCTTCACAAACACTTTATTGAAGAATTGTTCGATAATGCCTTCTGCTACTTCCCGATCTCGTTCAAACCTCCTCCAAACGATCCTTATAAAATCTCATCATCCCAGCTTAAACTGGCTCTTAGAGCCACGCTTACATCCCAGGACTTGTTTGCCAAAGACTTGCTTGCGAGCTTGTTTGAAAAATTGGCAAGCACAAACCCAGTTGTCCGCAACGACGTGCTTCTCACCATTCTACAGCTTGTCGACCAGTATCGCCAGGAAACGTTGGTGCAGTTCTGGGAAACGATTTGGAGAGGCTTGAAGTTCGAAATGCTCCATACCGAAAACATTGGAGTTTTTAACCCGGCTTCTTCTGCTCTTGTACCAGAAAATGTAGCTGAATTGGACGATACTAACGAGAATAAGTCTCTTTACTTAACCCTAGAGATTCTCCGGTTGCTCGTGCAAAGATTGGACAACGAGTCGATTCTTGAGTCCATCACTTTGGACTTGAAAGAGTACCTGGAAATAAGCTCGAAATACTTCAAGCAAACAGTAGTTTTGTTGAGCTATTTGGCCACTGCTTCGGTGCCGAGCTTCAACTTTATTCACAGATTCATTTACTCATTCTTGGGCAAGCTTTTAGGCGAAGAATCGGACGAAATGGAGACGGATTTGGCCTTAACCATCTCCAGACAAAGAGACTTGATCGATGCCTTGGGATATACGCTCATTTCGTACCAGGAAACAAGCAGCCGTGTGAACTTGGGCCCAAATACAAACTTTTATACAACCAACTATCTTGTTGAAATCAAGGACAGCTTGGTGGTTTTTTTAGGCCAGCTTCTTCAGAGCTCGTCCAATATTGAAAAAAGCTTGAAGTGCAAAATCATCCAGCAATACATCAAACTTGTTCAGCTTCCTGGGTTTTTGGATACCTCCGAAAAGCATATGATCATTCTGCTTCTTAATGATATGTTTTTTGAGCTTATCGAGGGCGAAAAAGACGTGGTAGTCGACCAACTTGTATCGGGACTTGCTATATTGAGTGATCTGAACAACGAGTTAATTATCGAGGTATTTTTGCCCAATCTTTTGGCCAGAATTGATCCTTCCAAAGACATCGAAAAGTACTTGGAGGTCTTGGGCCTGGTAGTGGTGAACTCACAATTGCTTGAGGTGTTGGCCATTCGGTTGGTGAACAGGCTTACCGGAAGCAAAGCGTTTGACGAGTTAGTGCTTGGTCTTATTTGCTCTTTGGTGTTGAAAGTTCAGGGCAAAAAGCAGTTCTTGATGAGCTCTTGGTACGGTATTGTTCCTCAGATCCTCAAGCATCTGGGCGAGGACCAGAGCTTAGACTTGGCTGCTCAGCTTGTGGGGCTCATTGTAAAGTACACTGATGTTTCAAAACACCAGGAAATTGCTGATCAATTCAAAAGGGGATTCTATGATGGAGTACCCGAATTAGGCACAAACGGGGCCCGTCTTTTGGAACGTCACAGCACGCTTATCGTGGTGATAAACTCTGTTTTGAGCAGTCTTGATAAGAGCACGGATTTGGGCTTAAAGCTTGAAGATTTGAACCAGCTAGTAGCAACTGCCATGGCGATCAAAGACCCGGTTTTGAAAGTGCATTACTTCCAGCATTTGGCTATTCTTGTTAACAAATACTTCAAGCAAGATGATGATCTTGTTGCTTTACTTGAAGCCAGTAACGATCCAAAGCAGCTTGAAAAGTTTGAAGTGCATATCTGGATTAACAAGGGATTATTGTTGAGATTAAGCAAGCTTGGACTCAGTTCTATCACCAGACTCTTAGATCTTTTAAGCACCCATAGTGTGATTTTACAGGCATTTGATGTAATTCTCAAGGACCTTAAGGTGTTTGCAGGAAATAAGGAATTGCCTAGAGGAGCCAAGATCATTTCTAAAGTCAACCACTTGAATGTCAGAGCTCTTTACAAGCAACAGGTGTTTAATTTAGTGCTCGAGAGAGTTCTTAATGATCCTAACGATCGAAATCTCCAGCTTCTTTCAGTATTGACAAGAAACATTGACCGATCGATTTTGAAGTTGCGGATCAACGATATCATTCCATTGATCATCAAGTCGATTGATCTTAATAATCTCTTGGATACCTCATTGGAAACACTTTTGGTGATTACAGAAAGTAACAATTTATCTGACCATGTGTCATTCCTTGTAAAGAGACTTGTACAGTTATCTAATGAAAAAATTATAGAGAACGGGAAAGTGGTGAATCACGAAAAGATAAGATTGAATTCCCTTCGGTGTTTAACTGAAATATTGAAAAGTAATTCTAGAGATGTGGTTCTTCTTTATAAGACGGAAATCTTGAGACAATTACTGAAAAATCTCGATGATCCAAAGAGATCTGTCAGAAAAGCTACTAGTGATATCAGACAATTTTTATACGAGACTCGTTAATAAACGTTCATTAAATAGTATTTACTCGGAATCACTTTCGTAATCAACAGGAGCAAGTCCAGGAGTAAGACCTGGAACTTTCTTTGTTTTAAAGCTCTTATCTTTTCTAGGTTTAGGTTTGTTCATATTTAAGATATCTGACTGTAAAGAGTCAGTATTGAAGTCTTCGTCATTTTGGTCATTTATAAGGATTAAGTTTTTGTTTTTCTTGATAAGTTTCTTGAGGTACTTTTTGTGTTCTGGTCTGTCCTTTTTAGACTTTATGAGATGATGTTTTACCGTTTTGAGTTCATTTGATTCTCTTGCCAGTTTAGATTTAATCAGTTTGTTTTTTAATTTTTTAGTTTTTTTCTGCACGGGGTTGAGCTGGGCTGTGAGTTGCTGGGTGGAGGATGTGTGTTTAGCCGAGTCCAAGCCGGACGTGAGTTTATTGAGTAGATTTAGGCTGTGGGATTTGGAGGACGATGAGCTGAACATGCGATGAGACTGAAAAATTGAGACCGATTTGAGAGATTGAGGTTGAGATGATTAAGTGAGATAGTTAGGGGAGAGGATTATGGGTATAGAGTCAAAGAGTAGATCACGGGTAGTATGATAGATTTGATATAGCATTGAAGAGTAGAGAAGTAGATAAACTAATTTCTTATAAGTAAAGCAAATTGTGTGATGAAAAAAGATGAGATGGCGAAAAGAAAGACAAGAGAAGAGAACGTAGTCAAGATAGAGATAGAAGAAAGAGAATGAAGAAAGCAAATGAAGAAAAAGCAAATGTAAAAAGAAAACGTAGAAAGTATTAAGACAACAATAAAGAATAGCAGATGAAATATGAAGTTGAGCCGAGATTAGATTAGTTAAGTAAGGTTAAGTTAGTTAAGTAAGGAAGACCTGAATCATAACCGAGCTCCTCAATCTGGGGTGAAATCACCGGATACCGAGTGACGTAAAACCATACATCTGAAAAGCGAATAGCTGGACCGAGTAGCACGTGAAAAGGCAGGAAGAAGTGAAGCAAAGAGTCGAATGTATAGGAATGAATGCAGGAATGAGTGAATGAAGGAATGAGAATAAGGAAATGAGCATAAGGAAATGAGCATAAGGAAATGATGAAAAGTTACAACACCAATAGAATATACCGAAAGCAGGGTGAAGTATAATACTCAGATCTACAGATACAGATCACATACACAGAACACATTATCTAGTAGATTAATCACAGTCTCCACATTCATATGATACTTCGCAGCAACTACCCCATTCACACGACGTTCCTCGGATGGAAATTCACATGACGCAGCGACAATAGATTGTATAAATAGGCAGGCGAAAATCCAATTAAATTACAAACATGTCTATTACTGCTGACGGATTTGAAAGTTCTCCATTTTTACAACAATTAGCCGATGGGTTAGCTGATGAAGCTACTGCTAAGAAGGCTGTTCAAGGAGTTAAAGCTACTATTGTTTTCACTTTAAAGAACAAAGATGGTAAAGATCAAAGCTGGTTCTTAGACTTAAAAAACAAGGGTGCCATTGAAAAAGTTGACAAGCCACCAAAGAATGATGTTCAATTAATCTTAAAGGATGCTGATTTTGTTAAGTTAGCTAACGGTAAGGCTAATGGTCAAAAATTATTTATGAATGGTAAATTAAAGATCAAGGGTAACATGATGAAGGCTACTTCTATTGAAACTGTTTTCAAGTCATTAGACCCAAGACCAAAGTTGTAAGTAGGCAATATATGCGTAGTGCATTTGATGTAGAGAAGAGTAGTAGAGTCAAGAAATCAGAAGACTATTGGAGAATTGATTAGATATGATTACAGATAGAGAGAATTAACAGTTGATAGATAATTCATATAATTGATAGATGAAGTGATGAATACGATTGAATTGATTGAAATTTTCATTATTGGGGAAATAGGAATTATAACCGAGCTGAAATTTGGACATTCAGATCCAAATTTGAGATCTAGTTTTAAATCTATTTTTTGAGGTTTTTGGATCCTGCTTTTGAATGTTTCCTTTATATGTTCCTAGTTAGTTGGTTTTTATGAATTCGATGAAAACAGTTCTTTTCATCGATTAGTTAAATACGTTTGAGGTACTTCAAACACTTTTCGGTTCCAAGCAAATTGAAGGTATAAAGCCAAGGAAGAGTAACGTCAGGCAAGAGTAAGGGAAGAGTAACGTCAGGCAAGAGTAACGTCAAGGAGAGTAATTTCAAGGAAGAGTAACGTCAAAGAAAAGTACAGTCAAAGAAAAGTAAAGCTATGTTGCAATAAAGCAACAATATAATTAAACAATCAAAAGTAACACTTACCACTAACTACTCTCTCACACCAGTGATCTGTAAACCATCCTCTCAAAGAAATCACAAATCAACTGGTAACCACAAATCACCATCAGTGATCAATGTACCAAAGATCACAATCAGTTCTCTACCTCATATCTTCACCTTCGCACAATAACCCCACACGCGAACATGGCCAAACTGGTGATGCCGATAGGATCTCTTATCACCAACGAGAAGGAGCTGGATTCCAAGACCAACTCCTCGAAGACCAGCACCTCCAAGGCCAGCACAAAGAGTGTGCGAACCCCTATGAAGATCGAGAACTTTGATACTAAATTAAATGATTTTCAAGTGTTCCTGGGTGCCAGTTTTAAGCTCCTCAAAGCCTGTAATATCTGCAGAAAGAGAAAGATAAAGTGCACGGTTTCAAGGAATTCCAACATTTGTGATAACTGCAAGGAGCACAACAGAGAATGTGTCTTTGATCACAAGGTGATCACGAGAGACGTGAAACGTCGTCGAAAGTCTACCGGTAATAATAAGGTCAAACTGGAGCGAGGGATCGAGGGAAACGATAAGGGCGTAAAGTTTGAGCCAACGTTTGAGCCAAAGTTTGAAGGGATTGAAAAGAGTGTCAGTTTCGAGAGGAGTTTCGAGAGGGATACTTTGAGGGAGAGTTTCGAGAGGTGCCTGAAAGACGAGAATAATAATGGGCCGAGTGATAACCAGAGTCAGGGCCGGAATAAGAGCCAGAATAAGAGCCAGATTAAGAATCAGAATAACCAAAACCAAAATAACCAAAACCAGAATAACCAAAACCAAAATAACCAAAACCAGAATAACCAAAACCAGAAAACCCAAACCCAAAATCACTTTCCAAACAGTTTGGCCTTAAAAGACCCAAATCTGAAAGACGAAAAAGATCTCTCTTACGGAACCGGGGTCCTGTTAGCTCCTCCACGCTCGGTCCTGTCCTCGTCCCCTGCCTCGTATCATTCTCCGTTAGTATTCCCACCCATTCGTCCAAGCCCTCGATCTCACTATGATATAACCAGTTTAACTCCTCAAATTCAAGGAAGTAGTAGTGGATCAGAGGCATCTCCCGAATCTCATCTCGGTAGAATCCTTAATGTTAAGTCGAAAGTAGCAGAGAGTATCAGTACCGTTCGAAATCTCAATAGTTATACCGGGACTTTTTTAGACCAAATCGAACCTTTTGCATTAGAAGAGTATAATAAATCGGTAACTCGGCTAAACGATTCGACTGTTAGTACCCCGGCAAACATTACAACACCGGGAAATCTGGAATTTCTGGTTGGTGGTGGTAACGGTACTGGTGGAGGAACTGATATAATCTATTCTTCCCGGTATGATCACCGAAATGCTCTTAAACAGCTCTATATCGACCATATCGAACCGTATACCCCGTTTCTCGCCCATGAGCTTTTTGACTCGGAACTCCTGGCTTTTGCTACTTGCTGCATCAACGTATCGTCGGTTTCGTCCCTCAACAACAGACTTCCGGACCTGGCAATCGACTCGTTCATGAGCATCATTTACCACGACTTGAGTGCTGGAAATGTCAAGTGGAACGTGACAAACTTGAGCTGTTTCTTTCTTCTCCCTCTGCGTAAAATCATGTCAAAAGATCTCGTAAAAGAAGGACTTGAAGCCTTTAATGAGTTGTACAAAAATGATCAAGATATACCGGTAAATCTTATCGCTGGAGCTCTTTGTGTTGATGCATGGAATGCACTTTTGAGTGAAACCCCGTTGGTGACTGATGCTTCGATCTCTCGGACTTGCATGCTGATATTCCAGATGATGGACATCAAAGACTTCAATTACCAATTTTTCTCGGTAACCCTCTTCATTTACCGGTTAATTTGGCTTCAAAATAATGAATTACTGTTTGAAGAAACTCGGGATGAACTCTTACAATTTGAGTTCAATATGCTTCTTTTCCCAGCCAAATTGAGTAAAAACTTGATGGTCGTAAGAGATACGCTTCTTTCAACCCCAGAAGCGTTTATTCTTCATATTCTTCATAATATGCTCATGATAGCTTACTATACGCTTGCGGTGACAAACAAGGATTTTGCAGCCATGACTCTGATCATGGCAGTGCCGGGATTATACCATTTTATCTCGGGAATGGCCATCAGTAATTACCGGGTAAGAGACGAAATTGTAGGCAGATGGTCTCTTATTGCCGACTGTCAAATTTACACCTCGAAATTACTTATTGAGCTTTATAAAGTGATGGAGTTTGAGTCGTTTACGTTTGCATTACAGTTTTATACTCCGAGACCAAATAACAATTTTGCAGAGTACGAAAGCTCTTTGATTGATGCCAAAGTTCGAGAAATCTTGAGCTGTGCTCTGCGAGACAGAGATGATACTTTTGATGGAGCAGTGGTGTTCTGGGTGTTTAGAGACGTTCGAAGTATGTCGTTACAGATGTATATCAACGAAAAGAAAACCCGAAGCCGTGATTACGGAATGGCATAACTTAAAACATAGAAGATAATGATGATCCAAAGTGTACACTAGATTTATAATGATTAAATTACTGTTGTAAATAATGATTGACTGATGTATATAGTGAGTGAAATGAATAACTTTGCTTAGTCGTATGGTTTACGTAAATTGTGTAAATCTACTACAGATTGTTTACAATGTTTAACGTATTTTGATTCACTTGTTGATTTAGTAATTGCTCTGTATTGCCTTAGTGACGCTTAGATCCTACTGGTTAGTAATAATGAAAGATTTTACCAATTATTAAAATACTCAACTAATATACAAAATATTCAAAATCCATTAATGATTGAGCTTAAAGATCCCACATGGAAAAGTTATGATAATTCTTCATTCTTTTACCCAATATCCTATTCTCCTCCACTATATGTTCCAGATCATACTTAAACCCCTTATACTCCCAAGTACTTATCCCTTTAACTACCAACACGTGCAAGACTACTCTCCAAACCATTCACCACCAGTCAACCTGGCAAAACATAATGTGGAGCGTCGCGTTCTTACATAAGCAACAAAGGATTGATGGGGAATCAAACTGAAAATCCGGGGAACTATGCGTTTACAACATGCAGGTCGCGCAACACGGAGATTTACCCCTTTTCGGTGTATATAAAGAGCCGTTTCCCACCTATTTCTAATTAACTATGACTCTGGTAACCCTTAGTAACTGGAAATATAGACAATTAGGAACAGAGGACTGGAAACCTTCCAGGCCTGGACTTGAAACTACTGAGATCCATCCAGATTTACTCCATAACAAAGAAATCCCGGACCCTTTCATTGACGATAACGAGAAGTTGGTGCAATGGATCGGAGAAAAAGATTGGGAGTATAAGGCCAATTTCAGGGTTTCAAAACTGGCTTCCCATCATGAATTGATTTTCGAGGGTCTTGATACATTTGCTGATGTTTATTTGAACGGAGAATTACTTTTATCGACCGAAAGTATGTTTGTCGAGTATAGACATGCAATTGACGATAAAATCAAGGATGAAAATGAATTACGACTTGTATTTCATAGTGCTTTGTTGCGTGGTCGGGAATTAGAGAAGAAATACTTTAAAGCAGCCGGTTTTAATGGTGAATCAAGTCGGATGCAAATTAGAAAGGCTCAGTACCATTACGGTTGGGATTGGGGCCCATTGTTGATGACTTGCGGTCCATATCGTCCTGTCAGAGTAGAATCGTATGATGGCCGAATTAAGGACGTTTATGTTAAGGTTAATGTGACCGAAAATTTGAAAGCCTTGGTTGATGTTCAAGTTGATATTGACGGAAATGTCGACGGTTATCAAGTTAATCTTGCAGTGAAATCTCCAACTGGTGAAGATGTCTATTCTGATTCTCGGTCAGCTAAAACCGGAAAGAATTCTATTGATTTAGAAGTTTCGAACCCACAACTTTGGTTTCCCTTCAGTCACGGTCAACCTCATCTTTACGACTTTACCGTAACTCTTAAAAAGGATAAAACCAAAGTACAGACCGTAAATGAAAGAGTCGGACTTAGAAGAGTCGAATTGGTCCAAGAACCGGTTGATGATAAAGAAGGTACTAGTTTCTACTTTAAAGTGAATAATGTTCCTGTTTATGCAGCCGGATCTAATTGGATTCCGGCCCATTCTTTCCAAACTTCACTCACAAATGAAGACTATACCAAATGGTTACTCCTTTTGGTTAACGGGCATCAAAATATGGTTCGGATTTGGGGTGGTGGATATTACGAACAAGATATTTTTTATTCTGAATGTGATCGGTTAGGTATACTTGTCTGGCATGATTTCATGTTTGCTTGTGGCCAGTATCCTGGTCATAAAGAGTTTGTTGACCTCGTAAGTCAGGAGTTAGAAACTCAACTTAAACGGTTTAGAAATCGGTGCTCATTTGCCCTTTTTGCCGGAAATAATGAAGACTATCAGGTGGCCGAACAAGTAGGATTAGAATGGGATAAGAACCGGAAAGGTGATTTCCTGGACACAAATTTCCCAGCTCGGACATTATATGAAACGGTTATGCCCGATTATGTTAATCGGTTTTTCTCTGATGTTCCTTATCATCCAGGATCGCCTTGGGGTGGTAAAGATACAGCTGATATGACAGTTGGAGATGTTCATCAATGGAATGTTTGGCACGGTAGTCAAGAAAAGTACCAGGATTGGTACCGTCTTGGAGGTCGGTTTGTAAGTGAATTCGGAATGCTTGGACTTCCAAATAGAAAGACATATGAGGCTTGTATTACTGATAAGTCAGAATTATACCCACAATCTTATCTTGTTGATTTCCATAATCGAGCAGACGGATCTGAACGTCGACTTGCCCTTTACGTTATTGAAAATATTAAAGTAGCCGGATTAGATTTTGACCTGTGGATTTATGCTACCCAATTCATGCAAGCCCAATGTTTAGGATATGCCTATCGGTGCTGGAGACGGGAATGGCGTGGGGACGGAAAAAGATATTCGGGAGGTGCTATTGTGTGGCAGATAAACGACTGCTGGCCGGTTGCATCTTGGTCGCTTGTTGATTTCTTCAAAAGACCAAAACTTGCTTATTACTCAGTAAGAAGAGAAAGTCAACCTATTGGTCTTGGAATGTACAGAAACCATCGTAAAGATCCGGACCCCATTCTTGATGGTCCTGAACAAGATGGAGCACCATTTGATTTCCGTGAAGTTCATTTATCTGTTGATATCTGGGGAGTTAATTCTGGACTTGAAGATGTAGATGCAGTACTTAAAGTGGAATTATTTAACGTTACCTCTGGAGAAAAAGTGGGTGAACTAGAGGACCAGAATGTTGTACTCAAAGCCAATCAAACCACCGAATTTGTTAAAGATTTGAAAATTTCTAACAAGGAACCGATTGTAGTTTATAGTCGGTTTGTTAAAGCTGGAAAGACAATTGCAAGTGCCGGGGATTGGCCTCAGCCACTTAAACACTTGAAATTCCCCGACAGAAAAGTCGATGTTAGAACTGAAAAGGATAAAGTGATTCTCAAGACTAACAAGCCGGTCATGGGAGTTGAAATCTTGGTTGATTTATTTGCTGAAGATAATGGGTTCGACTTGTTTCCGGGCGAAGAAAAAGTTGTCGAGGTCAAGGGCTTGCTGGGACCTGTTGAAGTGAATTACTATCAAAAAGAGTAAGTATGAATACACGATTGATTTTAAAGAGTAACGTAGAGGAAAGAGAAAGTTGTCCAGAATAGGACAACAACTGTTAAAGAGGAAGCATTGATATAGATTGTAGTAAGCTATAACTGGATCTGAAAGGACTGGTTTAAGTAGTTGTTCTTTTAGTGATTGTAATGGTATTTCGGGTATAAATTATTCAAAACATTTACACATTTATTAAGGGATCATAAGTTAGTGATGTGATTGAGTAGTAGCAGTTGTAAAATCACAGAGCAAAAAATGATTTAGTAATAAGGACTACACCTAGAGAATACAGCATGTTTAAATGAGAAATGAATACATAAAGATGTAAGGTAATCAAAAATAACAATTTCATAAAATAGACTAAATTGAGCCCAATAAAATAACTAATTAAACTCAAAAGAAAAATAATTTTTCAATTTGACGTTTTCAAATCAATTTGAATTTTTCAAATCGCACTAACCAGTATGACTAACACCTACACTATTGTGGTTAAACTTGGCTCATCGTCGATTGTCGACGAAACCACCAGAGAAAGTCGTCTTGCCAACATGGCCCATCTTGTTGAGACTCTTGTCAAGCTCAGAAGACAAGGACACCGCATAATTGTTGTTTCTTCAGGAGCCATTGCCGTGGGTATGCGAGCCATGGGGATCAAAGAAAGACCTAGTAAATTGGCTACCGTGCAAGCCCTTGCTTCCATTGGGCAGGGAATCCTCATTGGGCTTTGGGATTCGCTTTTCAAGCAGTTTCAGCAGCCAATTTCCCAGATTCTTCTCACCCGTAACGATATCATTGATTTCACCCAGTATCGCAATGCTGTTAACACCATCAATGAGGTATTAGAAATGGGTTGTATTCCAATTGTTAACGAGAATGATACCTTGAGTGTTTCAGAAATCAAGTTCGGTGATAATGATACTCTTAGTGCCATTACAGCAGGAATGATGCACGCAGATTACCTCTTTTTAATGACAGACGTGCTGGCCTTATATACGGCCAACCCCCGCACAGACCCGCAGGCCGAGCCCGTGCTAGTGGTCGAACGGGTCGAAGACTTGAATGTCAACACCGAAGATACTCGTGATGCTGGAGTGGGAACTGGAGGTATGACGACCAAGCTTATTGCGGCTGAGTTAGCTCATTCAGCAGGAGTTGTTACGATCGTGACTCTTAGCTCGAAACCAGACTATATGATCGATATTGTGGCCGATATCCAGGAATCTGAGTCGCTTTCAATCGAAGAAATGAAACTGAATTTGGCTGCGAAAGTGGCTGCAAATAAGATTCCTCTTCACACCCGATTCCTTGCGCTCCCAAGAGACCATGCGATCAAAAACGACAAGAAGTTCTGGATTCTTCATGGGCTTAAAACTAGAGGTGCTCTTATTATAGATAAAGGGTGTTATGATGCATTGACGAGGAAAAATAGAGCTGGTTTACTCCCAGCAGGAATTGTGGAAGTGGAGGGGACTTTCCACGAAAGTGAGTGTGTTTGTCTTAAGGTTATTGATAATGGAGTTGTGGAAGAGGTGGGTCAGTGTAGAGTGAATTATAGTTCTACCGAGATATCTATGATCAAGGGTCATCAGAGTCACGAGATCGAGCAGGTATTGGGATTTGCTGATAGTGAGTATATTGCCCACAGGGACAATATAGCGTTTCCTCCATCGAAGGTGAAGTGAATAAGTGGACCAGAGTATAGAAGGAGTAGAATTATTGAAAGTAGGAAAAGAATGGATAGAATGAGCTTAGAACAGAGAATTGAACAGATCAAAGGAGGTCTGGAATGGAGAGTAGATAGTTGGTATAGATAAGGAATAGACAGAGAATAAACGTAAACGGGTACGTATAGTTGAATGAATAGAGATATATATGTATAGATATAGATATAGATATAGATATAGATATAGATATAGATATAGATATAGATATAGATATAGATATAGATATAGATATAGATATAGATATAGATATAGATATAGATATAGATATAGATATAGATACAGATATAGATATAGATATAGATATAGATATAGATATAGATATAGATATAGATATAGATATAGATATAGATATAGATATATAAAAACTGATATTTAGTCTCTACAAATCTAAAACGTAAATACAAAAATAAGACTAGGAATACCAGAAAGATACAGAAATCAGTAAAGTACTGACCAGAATTAGGCAATCCGACACATAAGTCATCCAAGCACAAACCTAAACCAGTCTAAACAACTAAACTATCAAAACTACAAACAAAAGTCATAAATAAATCAAAAATCAATCGGTATCGAGTCTCAAAATACCAAATCTCAATCTCAATTTCTTATCAAATCCAAAGATGTTCGTAGAGGGGTTGTGGTACGAAAAACGAACCATCGCCGAGGTCGACGCCGGCAGCGTGCTGTGTGTGGCTGGAGACGGGCCCAATCTCTACGTGGGCACCACCAACGGTCATCTTCTTCACTATCATCGTTTCGATGATGATCCCAGCTATATGCTTATTTCGCAGCAGACCCTCAAATCGACCGTCAAGCAGATCGTGCTAGTGCCGAGTTCTACCACATCTGTAAAAACAGACGGTCGGGCCGTCGTGCTATGTGGTGGGACGATGCATCTTTATTCGGTCCCCGAGCTTTCGCCGGTCCAGGCTGGCAACTTGAAAGATGTAGAGCACATTGCCGTGTTTCACCACGATCTTCTCGTGACCACCCAGGCCAAGATCAGGCTCGTACGGTTTGTCAACGGGGACGTAAAGCTCATACGGTCGTGGGGCGTAGGCGGGATCAAAGCTGCAATTGGTGGGAACTTGAAAAATAGACAAAATTCCCCAAATTCCCCAAATTCCCAAACTCTGGACCAAAATATAAACATTATTCTCGCTACCGAGAGCCAGTACGTGCTAGTGGGCCCTTCTGGTTCCACTACGCCGCTCTTCGAGTACGGCGGAAACATACAGCCGTATATGGTACCGTTTCTTGACGAAACGCTGGCCAAAACTCAAGAAACGCTTCTCACCATCAGCACGGGGCCTAGCACCAGCATGGGCATGTTCATCTCTGCCTCGGGCGAGCCCACACGAGGAACCCTAACGTGGGTCGATAAGGGATATCCATCCGGAATCGTGGTGGACTGGCCGTACGCGTTTGCAGTTTTAGGCCTGGACTTGGTGGCCTGCTCTTTGGTCGACTTGGAAGTAAAAGCTCAGGTAGCTTGTAAGGGAACTGTCGTGCCAGCCAAGACCCTGATTCCGAACGAATCGTATACGAAAAATGGGATCTGTAGTGAGTCTATTAGCTGTAGTTTTCTTGTTTATGATGATACCAGTGTTTCAGTTTTTTACAGGGAAACAGAGGTTAATATTTTCCTCCAGCAGGTTTTACAGTTTATACGGGGTGAAAAAAATGAAGTAAAACTTATAGAGAGTCTGGTGGACCCAATGTATAACCAGATACTCTTTTTGTACATGGTTTATACGGGAGAGTTTTCACGATTGGGCAGTTTGGTGGATGAGAGAATGGTGGATATTTTGGTGTATTTGTGCAGAGGAAAGGGGGGTGGGTTTTATCGTGGTGTGAAAGAGGTAATGGATGTTTTGAGAGCGAGAATACGAGAGAAAGAAGGGGAAATAAATGTAGAGAGAGAGCAGGAAGGAGAAGAAAAGGAAAAACTTGAGGAGCATGAAGAAAACGACGAAAAAGAAGGAAATGAAAAAAATAGAGAAAAGGAAGAAAACGACGAAAATGAAGATAACAAAGACTCTCAAGGGGATACAGAAAAGCTCCCCAACCTCATAAACCCAGATCTTCTTAACCAATTTTTCATCGAACAAGTCCGCAATTTCTACCTCAAATCCCACCGTTCTGATCTCCAGCTTCTTGCCTATTCTCACTTCCAGCTGTCTCAGGAATTCATCCTGTTTGCTTCAAAAGACAAATTTCAAGAAACTGACCAAACCGCCACCATTCTCAAACAGCTTGAAAGCTCTCGTTTCTACGGAGCTCTTCTCTACCTGTATGAGCATTTTAAGTACCACGACAAAGTATGTGAACTTTGCGTGAAGTTCCTCAAAAACGAAATTGAAGACAACTACAATACTGACTTTGCATCTATGATTCTCAAACATCTCGATAAAGTAGACGACGTCAAAGTGTACCGAGATCTGGTGATCGAAGTGCTCAAAGCAGAGCCCAAAGTAGGAATAAAGTACATGAAACAGAACGTAAACGGGCGGTTCAAACGAACACATCAAGAGATTTTAGCGCAGGCTGGCTCGCTCACAGATGACCTGGATTTCGCCTACTTGAAGCTCGAAGTGTTGGAATCAAGTTTCCACGAAGGAAACGCTTCCTTGCATGAACTCCTCGACCAGTTGGTGGAAATGCTTCAGCCCAATGAGGTTATCGCCAATAACTTTGAGATCTTGTACCAGACCTTTCTTGTCGAGCCAGCAGGCGAAAGTTGGGTCCTGTTTCTCCAGCGAGTGATGCCCACTACTGAGTGCAGTGAGTTCATATTATTATACCTCAAAACGTATGAGCTTTTGAACTTTTTGGGTGTAGAAAAACCGCTTAATGGTGGATTGTTCCGCTATTTTGATTGCTGCTTTGCTGAAAACGCTATCACGAACCTTCTTGAGTTTCACGATCATTTCGCTGCTGAGTTTTTTTGCATCTACGGCAAACCTCCATACGCTCCTAAAACATATTACACTAATGAGCTGCTAGAAAGAGTAGATTCTGCTAATGAATCTCTTAAAACAGTGTTCAATGCATATAAAGATGGAAACGATAAACAGGCAATGCAGAACTTTGTAAATACCCATGGGCCCGGATTCAGCCCATATGAGATCATAGAAATGCTTCCTTCTGATTTGCCTGTTTCTCACGTCGAACAGTATCTTATTCATGTTTTTGTGGTTTTGGGAGAGAAACAGAGTCTGTTGGTGTTGAGAAAATTGTTCACCAAACTTGAGGCAAGTTCGGCCAGGGAAGTGTACAACGATTTAGGCCCAAAGGAATTGACTAATGAGTGAAAGAAACTTAATAATAAAACATGAGAATATTTAATTAAAAATATCACTATTTACACTAGCATCAAATAATCAACTAACATTCCTACCCACATAATCAAACCCGTGTAGATATTGTCAGTGAAAAACTTCCAGCAGCTGGCAGGCGAGTCCAAGTCAGTCTCCTTAATCTTCTTAAAGAGTCTGTAAAAAGCCACTGCTCCAAAACCGTAGAATCCTACTCCCATTCCGTTCATAAACCCAGCAGTCATAAACAGAGCTGCTTGGCCCACATAAAGCGTGTTCACAATTTTCCTGGTATTTTCTCCCCAGGCCAAAGCTGTACTCTTTACACCCGCTTCAATATCAAACTTTTTATCTTGGTGGGCGTAGATAGTATCATAGATCATCGACCAAAGAAAGTTCAGCAAGAACAATGGCCCAGCAACAGAAAGAACTAAAGGAGCTCCTACAGCAGGAAATCCAAGGAAAGTGCCCCAGCTAAAGCAGATAGAAATCATTACTTGTGGGTAGTAAGTAAATCTTTTGAACAAAGGATATGCTGTGATAAACGGAAGAGAAAGAGCTCCAATGTAAAAACACTCAAATGGCAATGCCAAAAGTACACCAAGTCCAACAGTCATTTGTGCAGCCAAAAACAGGAATGCTTGGTTTCTGCTAATTCTACCACTAGCAATGGGTCTTTCAGTTGTTCTTAAAACTTTCCTGTCGAGATCTTTATCAAGCATATCATTGATTGTACAGCCTGCTCCACGCATGATTAAGGCCCCTATTGTGAAAAGGGACGAAGCATAAAGGAAAGTTCCCAAACTTGCGTGTACTGCGTACGAAGCCATTGTTATACCCCAGAGTGATGGGATAAGAAGAAGAGCAGTTCCTACAGGCTTTTCGAGACGAAGAAGCTCTGCATATGGAATCCACTTTTCTGGAAGATTTTTGAGCCATCCAAGCCCGGCTAATCTGGCAAGTCTTGCACTTTCTCTTTGCTCTGGAGTGAAAACTTTATCGAGATCATCTTGTACTTCAATTTTTGCTGGAGCTTCAGGAACTGGACCGGGTTTTGTCGAGTAGAAGGAAACTCGGGACCATGGGGCCATTATTCGGGCGGCACTGACGGCAGGAACCGCTTGTTTGTGTGCCAATCTGGGTACGAGTCTAGCAGCTGTGAATAAGAGCATTGAAAAATTCGCACCTTTCGTACGGCTAGGCTTGATTTAGGGTCTTGATTTCAGACAATGCAATTGTATTGGAAATGCATGGGAAGTTGTATATAGTTAGCTGGTATGGAGGGGATGGTCCTGGCTGTAGTCATTGTGAGGCTAGTGGGATTTTTGGGAGATTAGGTGAACATTCAAGTTTAATAAGTATGTATGATAGTTGCTGTAGAGAATGTTGCATGGGACCAGCATTGTATATTAGTTAAGTACAGACAAATAGACGGTTGAAAATGGACCTCTAATGAAATAGTGGGATGTCGAATAGTATCAAGTATAGATTGGCTGCGAAAAAATAGACTACAGTAGATAAGTAATACAGGCTTTTTAGTGGTTCCTTTTAAGTTGGCTCATGCAATTATGTATTTAAGTTGAAATGGAAACGTGTCAAAACCTATACTATAGGTTCAATCCACATTGTCATTTACAAGAGTTTCTATATTTTCGGTACAAGAGTTTAGTACTCCTTCTACCTGAATAACATTTCGATATTCGAAGGTGAAAACAACTTATGCTTAGGACTTAAGGTCCTGGTTCAAGTATTTACCTAGTATCTGTTATTTTTCTCTCCACGGTTTCATCTGATACCAGTTTGAATCAAGCCTCTTTTCGCATCTGAACTCAATTAAGACAACTTAGATATTAAGAAGAAACATAATTCCTCATTCCGGTCTCATTAAAACAAGACAGCAGCTCTCTCCAATTACACCTATTCCATTCGATCATCATACGAATCTTCCCTCTCTCGCAACGCTCTGTGGCCGTCAATCAACAGCTGAAGATGGGCCAACTCTTCAGAAGTCCCCAAGCCTTTGCCCATATAATCCTTGTTGTACAGAAACGCCTGTCTGCACATTGGACAGAGCCCTTTGGAAGCTTCTTGCTCGAGCCATTTAAATATACAGTGAAGATGGAAATTGTGCGTACACCCATCTCCAAATATTAACGGACACTCTGTACCTGGATACTTGCAAGTTGGACACGTTCCGTCAAACGGAACACGGCAGATCCCACAGAGCTCTTCGGCACCCTCTTCGCTCAATTCCCAGTGCCACGATGCCACGGCATTCCACTCGAGTATTTGCACCTTCATGAGAAATCGCGATTTGACTGTAAAGTTTTGATTTAGATTTGGTTGAAACTTTTCAGTTTTAGTTCATTTTCTTAATTTATTTTTATAGTTCAATTTTTGCATACAGATACCCAAAGTTTGGTATTTGGATATCAAAGTGGTTCGAATTCTAAGTATACAAAAAAACTGAAAAATAATAATATTACCCAATTTTTACACTAGACCTCTAAGCTACTTTCCTATAAACAAGACCCTTGAAGATATCGAACGAATTCCCGTCAGGCTGAAGCTCAAGCTTTTCTCTCGTATATGTGTCTCTCACCACAAGCATCCCGTTATCTTCCGTGATCCCTTCAATACGACAACTACGGTTTTTCCCGTCAGAAGTTACCGTAACAAGCTGGTCAGTGTGGAACCATCTCTTATAGTATAATGGCAAGAATGGACTCATTCCTGCGTGCTCAAAAACACTGTAGAATTGGTTCACTGTGAACATCACTTTTGCTAAAAGCTTTTCGTGCTGATACATTGGCAATTCACTCAACCCCTTTGCCCTTCTAATCTCATTAAGCTTCTCTAAAATAAGATTAAGCGAAGTAGTTGGTGCTTCGTTAGATACATTTACACCTACACCCCAAACAAGATTGAACATCCCGTTCAAAAACTGAGAGTTCACAATAGCCCCCAGAATTTTAGCGTATTTCTCTTCTGTTCCATCTACAGTAGCAGGATTGGTGTTTTTCAACAGATCAAAGTACTCTGGTTTTAAAGCATAGATATCGTTTGGCCACTTTAACTTCACGGGCATTTCTTCGTAGCCCACGCCGGAACCAGCCTGGTCGCTTCCATAGTTCAAAATCAGCTCAACTACTGCAAGCCCAAGAACATACTGCAAAGTCACAATTGACTTGGCCTTTTTGGGATCAACTCGAAACAATACACTTTGAGCCATAACACCCTTAGGATTGATCCAGACATTGCCTCCACGCCCACGGCCTTGGACTTGGGATGTTGCTGCTAAAAGAAACCCATGAGGCAAATGAGGAAGCCATCTGCTGTTTTTGTCAAGCAACGAACTGGTAGAAGAAATGACTTCAGAATATCCAATTGTTTTGCCTATTACCCCATTGATATCATTTGCTTTATAAAGACGGTCTAACTCGTTGAAGTACTTTTCCATGTGGAAGTACGGAGTTTCTTTGGGTTCAGGTAAATCATCGATGTGAAGAATCAAATGAGTTCCATCGGTCGGGTCAGCTACAACTTCTCCCAGACGATGAACGTGGAAAGTATCGGTGGTGTCTTCAAAACTGTTATCGGTGAATTCCAAGTTCTTTTCAAGTTCCTGGAAAGTATTCAATACTTTTGACGGATCAAGGAACGATGAAATGTGTATTGGAGTAATACTTGGAACACTGAATTCAGAGTTGACATTCAAACCAAGCTTGCTTAAACATGCCTTTAAAAAAAGCAGTCTATCGTGTTCATGGTGCTCTAAATCTCTTAGAACATCCTGATTAGCATCATAGGAAAACTCAGGGTGACTTCCTGTCAAAAGAGCACCACCTTTTCCTACTTTACAGTAAATTACAGCTGCATCTCCACCCTCTACGTCCAAAGGATCAGTAAATCTCGCGAGAACTTCTGTGTTTCTGTGCTTTTCAGGATCAACAAACATTCCACCTCCATTATGATAATTATAAACCGTAGAAGGAGCAGCCAAATTCTCCAGCTTAAGCTTGGTGATTCTTGCACCAGAATGAGAATTGTAAATAAAACCCTTATAAGCACTTCCCCTGCAAATTCCGGGGAAAAATCCAAGTTCTCTTGACCCAGAAACTTCCATATCAGTTCCAGCTTCAAATTCACATCTTGCACTAGCATAATAACCTCCTGCACAAAACCCTATATATTTCCCACCTTTCCTGACAAAATCAGATATAAGACGATTTCCTTTACCGTTTAAAACATTACAGTATGGTAAATCAGCACCACCAGGGACGACAAGAGCCTTAGTCTTCAACTGCCACGGGTCGTTCAAAAGAGACTTTTCTCCCACGGTCACCACCGCATAGTACGGGGAGAGGTGGACCCGGAGCGACTCCAAGCAGTGTTTGACGCTTTCGGACGTGGTTCCAGGGCCTGCGTAAATAAGAACGTTCATGTTGAGATGGCTGCAATTCGCGATGGGTGAGTCAATTGAGTCATGTGGAAAGGTTAAATTTATTTGCTAAGTAGGGCCATTCGTGTATATATATTTGGCAATTGGCAATGGAAATACCTTTCAGAAGTATACATCTTTCTCTGTCCTCGTTAAAGCTAAAATTAAAGCTAAAATCCCAATGCACTTGATATCATATCACCATAACCCAACGGCTTTCGCGCAGCAGCAAAATATTTCACTATGGATACGGTTACTTTAAACCCCCAGCCTGCCTATGTGGTGAAGTCTAGAGTGCTCAAATCGTCAGCAATTCAGCCAGGAACCAAGGTGTTCCTCAACATATGTACAGATCCCCAGGTGCCGAAACCCCCAACAGACTTTGATCCTGCTACTCTGTTCCTTCTCATAGTAGACAACCAGTGGGAGATCCCCATCATTGTTTCGGAAGAAAAAACAGTTAAAGACAAGAAAGGAGTCACTTCGTACTGCTACGATTGTTGTATCAACGATGAGTGTGCCAGATGGTGTATAATCGACTCGAATCTCAAGTCTATCTTGCATGAATGGTGTCTTGAAGCAGTTGAAGTGCTTTATAATCTTGTGCTTGACCGTGAATATTCTACTCCGAAAATGCTCTGCAAGGGAGAATTGAGTAGAACTGAAATTAGCAAACACGAATTGCTGGAGTCTGGAGTGCAAAAGTTTCAACGGCTAAAGAGCGAAACTCTAGATAAATTGGAGGATGAAAGCATGGGATTACTTGAGGAAATGACAGGCAAGCCGGAAGTGAAAAGACCTTTGATTGAAGAGATCGAGCCATCGAAAGTGAAGAAGCCAGAACATGGTTTAACCCCAAAAGAGCCAGAACAAGGTTTAACTCCACTAAAAAACAAAGAGGTTGAATCTCCCAAAATTGACGTTGAAAGCTTCGTTTCTTTCAAACCTCTCCAAACTTCTCAGTATAAACTACTTGTAACGGTAGAAACTAGTCTTCCGGCCCAGAATGCCCGGCTTCACTTTACCACCAACCAGCTCGTGCTTACGTCCAGCTCAACCCAGCACCGCTTCGGGTCCCGCAAGTCTCTCGCAATTCCCGTCTCCCACACCCCCACGTCTCTCCGGTCCTTCGCCGTGCAAAATAAGTTGCACATCTTCTGCTAATTGCAGCCAAATTATCACGGATATGCTTACCGCATTCGGGAAATTGTCAAGCCAAATCCGGTAACTGCGCGGATTTTGCAAAAATATATAAACCGTCGCTATCGCTACCAAATAAAAATCTCCATGAGCGATGAACGATTACTCACAGGTGAGTTCGAATCATACGAACTGACCCCGAAAGATGACGTCCACGTGCACACAAGTTTCAGGAATGAACTAAATTTCACTCTCAGATCTTCAGCTCCTCTTGTGCTAAGTTTCTTTCTCCAGTATCTTTTGCAGGTTACCACCATTTTTGCAGCCGGTAAACTTGGACCCAAGGAATTGGCTGCGGCCTCCTTAGCCGTATGTACTTTCAGTATCACCGGAAATGCCATTTATCAGGGAATGGCCACAAGCTTAGACTCGTTTTGCAGCCAGGCTTTTGGTTCCGGTGACATCCATAATGTCGGGGTTTATACCCAAAGATGTTGTCTTATGATGCTTACAATCACAGCCCCACTCTGTGTTATCTGGTGGTTTTCAGGCCCTGTTTTGGCAATCTTGGTGAACGATTCAGAGCTTGCAGGTCTTACGCAACTGTACTTGAAAATCAATATAATTGGGTGCCCGGCTTTGTTCATGTTTGAGGCCGGGAAACGGTTTCTTCAGGCCCAGCATATTTTCCATGCCACCACGTATATCTTGGTGATAATTGCACCCATCAACTTGTTTTTGAACTATCTTTTAGTATGGCATCCCATCTATGGAATGGGCTTTATTGGGGCTCCAATTGCAGTCTCGATCGTATACTGGCTCATGTTTTCAATGCTTATAGCCTATGTGGTGTTTGTTGATGGAATTAAATGCTGGAACGGCTTGGACTTTAAAAGAGCTTCTCAAAACTGGATGCCTATGTTAAAGCTTGGACTTCCAGGCGTAATCATGGTAGAAGCCGAATACTTGGCTTTTGAAGTATTGACGATTCTTGCTGCTTCTTTCGGTACAGAATCTTTAGCTGCCCAATCAATTGCTTCCAATGTGGCTGCACTTACGTACCAACTCGTTTTTGCAGTTGCAGTAGCTATCACTACTCGTATAGGCCATTATGTGGGAAAAAGAGATATTCATGGAGCGAAAGTAGCTCTTCAAGTATCGTGGGTTCTTGGATCTATGATCTCGATATTTGACTTTTGTATTATCTTCTTTGGCCGTAACTTGTGGGCAAACTTTTTCACTGACGAAAAAGTTACCCAAAAGATCGGGGCCCAATTACTTACTTATGCAGCCCTTAATCAAATATTTGATGCATTTAATGTATTGGGAGCTGGGATTTTAAGAGGACAAGGGAAACAGAGAATAGGGTCAATTTTAAATATGATCTCTTACTACATAATTTCTTTACCTCTTGGGTACTTTTTAGCATTTCCTATGAAAGTAGGAATTGCGGGTCTTTGGGCAGGATTGATATCTGGAGTGACATTTTTGGCGATCTCCGAGTGTGTGGTGATTTACTTCAGTGACTGGGACGAGATCATTATAGAGAGTTTCAAAAGACACGACCATTAGACTGTATAGTTATTTATCTTTGTATTATCAATTTACTCATCAACTTACTTCTCTGGACTACTTCTAATATTTCACTAAATAACCTCATCGCGAAATTCAAGATGCCTCCAAGAAGAAGATTCGATAAGAAAAACGCTACCACCTTCTCGGTTGTGCACAGATCGCACGAAGACGAGCTCTACTTCGACAATGAAGCCTCCAGACATGTGCTTGTTCCCGTAGGAGGTCAAAAACCATCAAAATCCCATAAGGGACTCAGCAAATCAGAATTGGAGTCTGTGCTTGGTGAGGATGCCAAAAAAATTAGAGATAACGAAGGTTTGGCTGCCCAATACGGGATTTACTACGATGACTCGAAGTACGATTACATGCAGCATTTAAAGCCTATTGGTGAAGCAGAAGATGCAGTTTTCATTGCTAAAAACCCACCTAAAAAGAAGAAGAAAGAAACTGACATCATGGAACTTTTCAAAGACCAATTACCCAGTGAAAACCAACGTAAAGTGACACAGGCAGAAATGGAAAACATCCCTAGGGAACTCCAGGGATTCAACCCGAACATGGATCCCAGATTAAGAGAAACTCTTGAAGCCTTGGAGGACGAAGCATATATTGATGATGAGGACGAAAACGTCGAGGATTTCTTCAACGACATTCTTAAGTCTGGAGAAGGAGGAGAGTACGACGAAGACGAGGAATTCGATGAGTGGGACATGGATAATTATGATGACAATTTCAGTGATCAAGAGTATAATGAGCACGATATCGAGGCCCATGAGCTACCTTTCAACGATGGTGAAGCCCCAGAAGATGCAGAGACCGTGGCCGTGAGCACGGGCTGGGAAAGAGACTTCCACCAGTTCAAAAAGACGTATCACAACTCTGACGACTCCGATAACGATTTTGAGGACGAAGAAGAAGAAGAGGAAGAAGAGAGAGATGTGCTACCTGATCTTCCGAATGTGAAGAAACAAAGCAAAACAAAGGCCAGGAAAAAGAAAGGGGCCATGACCGATACATCTTCATTTTCGATGTCTTCGTCAGCAGTGTTCCGTACCGAAGGCTTAACTCTTCTTGATGACAGATACGAAAAACTTTCGAAAGATTTTGAAGAAGAGCCGGAACAGGAGTACAGTGAGTTCCGGATGGAAGACGAAAGAGGTGATTTCGAAGACATGTTGGACGATTTCCTCGATAACTACGAGTTGGATCAGGGAGGTAGAAAGTTGATGAAGAAGAATGAGGAATTGAAGAGAATTCAAAAGGCTTCGGATGATGCATCCGATACCAAGGTTTCCCGTAGAAGAATGAAAGAGGCGGAAAAGGTAGTAGACCAGTTCGGTAAGATGAGTATTTAGAGGTATTTATAGAACATAATGGTAAATAGTATGGCTCTCACCCGCGAAATTTTCAGTATCTTTTCACTACCCATCACCGTGCTGTACAAACGATCTAGTTTAGTTGTTTTCATCTTACTGATCGTAATCTACTACTTTGGAACTTTTTACGGAAACAACCCAACAGTTCCCAGCATGTCGTCTGTATCTCGTGTATATACAGACGTATTAGCGTCCAAGCCCCAAACGTTTTGGGACTACGAAAACGTAGCCCTCAAATGGAATTCTCAGGATAAATACGAAATTATTAAGAAACTCGGAAGAGGTAAATACTCTGAAGTTTTTCTTGGAATCGAATTACCTTCAGGTACAAAATGTGTTATTAAAGTGTTGAAGCCTGTAAAGAGAAAAAAAATTAAAAGAGAAATAAGTATATTACAAAACCTTGTAGGAGGTCCAAATGTAATTGAACTTTTAGATATTGTTCGGGAACCTTCACTGAAGACCCCAGCCTTGGTGTTTGAACATGTCAATAACATTGACTTTAGAACCCTTTATCCAACGTTTACTGATTACGATATCAGATTTTACATGTACGAATTACTCAAAGCTTTAGACTACTGTCATTCCATGGGGATCATGCACCGAGATGTCAAGCCCCATAACGTGATGATTGACCACACTAGTCGTCAATTACGTCTCATTGATTGGGGGCTTGCTGAATACTATCATCCAGGAACTGAGTATAATATAAGAGTAGCATCGCGTTACTTTAAAGGTCCTGAATTATTGGTAGATTTTAGATTCTACGACTACTCCTTAGACTTATGGTCCTATGGATGTATGCTTGCGTCCATGGTGTTCAAAAAAGAACCATTTTTCCACGGGAAATCTAATACAGATCAATTGGTGCAAATTGTAAGAGTCTTGGGATCTGATGACTTAAACAAGTATTTGAGAAAGTATAACCTAAGGCTAACTGAAGAGTATGAGGATTTGGGTTACTATACTCGTAGACCATGGAAGAGGTTTATTAATGAAGGAAACCAAAAATTAGTCAGTGATGAGTTTTTGGACTTGCTTGATAATTTGTTGAGATATGACCACCAGGAGCGTTTCACGGCGAAGGAAGCCATGGCCCATGCCTATTTCGATCCTGTACGTGCTAAGTAATATAATATAAATCTATTGGAGTAGGAAGTATTTTGTTTTTAATTTATTTGCAATTAGTTAATTACGATGAAGGTTTAACTTTTTAGACTGAGATCAGAATTAGTATTTTCAAACTTAATATTCAGATCCTTGTTGAAATTGTTCTAACCTAGTCAGATTATTACAACAAGACAAACAGATATATAAAACTTGATATTTTGAAATAAATACAAGATTAATTAGT
This sequence comes from Yamadazyma ubonensis, assembly GCA_030572075.1. Classification (NCBI taxonomy): domain Eukaryota; kingdom Fungi; phylum Ascomycota; class Pichiomycetes; order Serinales; family Debaryomycetaceae; genus Yamadazyma; species Yamadazyma ubonensis. Next base: position 446,669 of record JAJLZG010000007.1, on the reverse strand, counting down.
TCAAGTTGCTCCATTTTAATAAGCACTCATAAAATCAATTCAATGAATTTCGAATTTTACAAAATTATAGAATTTAAACATTAGGGTTCCAATATTTCCTAATAAACTCAATTCCATATTTCCTAATGAACTCAATTCCAACATTGCCTAAACTCAATCCCAACATCATAGCAAAAGACCCCCAATTTTCAACATTCAAGTATTACACTTCCATCTGTTCTCCAAACCAACAGCTCACGTGAGTATCTCCATAATCAATGGCCGCGAAAATTCCAGAAACTATCATGTCCAACTCCAAAGTATTCTTCGATATCTCTGCCGGAGGCGTCAAGCAAGGCAGAGTGGCCTTTCAATTGTACAACGATGTTGTCCCCAAAACAGCAGAAAACTTCAGAGCTCTTTGTACCGGAGAAAAAGGTAAAACTGAGTCCGGTATTCCACTCCACTATAAAGGTTCAATTTTTCACAGAGTAATTAAAGACTTTATGTGTCAAGGTGGTGACTTTACTCACGGTTCTGGTATTGGAGGTGAGTCGATTTACGGTGCTAAGTTTGAAGACGAAAACTTTAAGAGAATCCACGACAAGCCATTTTTATTATCTATGGCCAATGCTGGACCTAATACCAATGGATCCCAATTTTTCATCACCACAGTTCCTACTCCACACCTCGATGGTAAACATGTGGTTTTCGGAGAAGTGATTGAGGGAAAGTCTATTGTTAGAAGACTTGAAAGATGTGATAAGGGTGAAAACGATAAACCTGTTGAAGATTGGATCATTGAAGACAGTGGAGAATTACCTTCAGATTATGTTCCTGAACCAATTGATGATGGAACTGGTGATATCTACGAAGAAACCTTAAAGGATAACGATACCATTAAGGCTGATGATGCAGAAAGTGTTTTCACTGCCGTTAAAAAGTTAAAGGATATTGGAACTGCTCAATTAAAAGCAGGAAACTTGGATGTTTCTTTGGCCAAATATTCCAAGGCTCTTGGGTTTTTGGACGACTATTTCCCTGAAGACTTAAAGGAAGATGAGTTGAAAACATTACATGAATTAAGGCAATCTATTTACTTAAATGCAGCATTAGTAGCTTTAAAAGTGAAAAATGGCAGAAAAACAGTTGAATTTTCTACCAAAGCATTAGAAGAAATTGCAGAAGAAAAAGACGAGAGTGAAAAGACCAAAGCCCTGGCAAAAGCATTATACAGAAAGGGAATGGGATACTTATTGAGCAAAGATGAAGATTCTGCGTTACAAAGTTTACAAGACGCACTTCAATTTGCCCCCAATGATGGAGGAATTCTCAAGGGAATCCAAGACGTAAAAGCTGGAATCAAGGCCAGAAGGGAAAAGGAAAAGAAGGCGATGTCTAAATTTTTTACATAAATTATTTAGATAGTTTTAGTAAGTAGTAAATTTGAGAATGGGGAGGAAATATCTCATCCCGCGACATGAGAAATCCGCGACATGTAAACGCTCGCCTGTTGAAAAATTATCAACCCAACTCTAGCTGTTTCTTCTTGATAGTCCCTGTCAAATTGGAATAGATATTGTATCATAGAATCACCAGCACTCATTAATTTGATTGCAACGCCTAGCCGCACTAATCCCTGTAATATATTGACTTTAGAACATCCCATAAACCAAAAAAAAATCAGAAAAAATGAGCAGAGAGTTTCCATACTCCAGTGCGCCACTTCGTGGTGTTAAAGAAGTGCAGTTTGGGTTATTACTGCCGGAAGAAATCAGAGCCATTTCTGTGGCCAAGATCGAGTATCCTGAGACCATTGATCAAGCTACTAAAAAGCCAAGAGAAGGTGGATTAAATGATCCTCGTTTAGGTTCTATCGATAGAAACTTTAAGTGTCAAACTTGTGGTGAAGATATGGCTGAGTGTCCAGGTCATTTTGGTCACATTGAGTTGGCCAAGCCTGTGTTTCACATTGGGTTTATTGCCAAAATTAAAAAGGTCTGTGAGTGTGTTTGTATGCACTGTGGTAAATTATTGCTTGATGAAACTAATCAAGGTATGGGTCAAGCTCTTAGAATCAGAGACCCTAAGAAAAGATTTAATGCCGTATGGAGTGTTTGTAAAACCAAAATGGTTTGTGAGGCTGATCCAGAAGAAGATGGTGATGCTCCTACTACTGGTCGTGGAGGTTGTGGTCATACTCAACCTACTGTTCGTAGAGATGGATTAAAACTTTGGGGGACTTGGAAACAAGGAAAAGGTTCTGAAGCTGAAGATCAACCTGAAAGACGTCTTTTAACCCCAACTGAAATCTTAAATGTTTTCCGTCATATTAGTGTTCAAGACTGTCAAAAATTAGGTTTTAATGAAGATTATGCTAGACCTGAATGGATGCTTATCACGGTATTACCAGTACCTCCTCCACCAGTTAGACCTTCTATTGCATTTAATGATACTGCTAGAGGTGAAGATGATTTAACTTTCAAACTTGCTGATGTATTAAAGGCTAATATTAATGTGCAAAGATTGGAAATGGACGGAAGTCCTCAACACGTTATTAGTGAATTTGAAGCATTACTTCAATTCCACGTAGCCACTTATATGGATAATGATATTGCAGGTCAACCTCAAGCATTACAAAAAACTGGACGTCCTATTAAATCTATTAGAGCTAGATTAAAGGGGAAAGAAGGTAGACTTAGAGGTAACTTAATGGGTAAAAGAGTAGATTTTTCTGCTCGTACAGTTATTTCGGGTGATCCTAATTTAGATTTAGATCAAGTCGGGGTTCCTATTTCAATTGCTAGAACTTTATCTTACCCAGAAATTGTTACCCCTTTTAATATTCACAGATTAACTGAATATGTTAAAAATGGTCCTAATGAACATCCGGGAGCTAAATACGTCATAAGAGATAGTGGTGATCGTATTGATTTAAGATATAATAAAAGAGCCGGTGATATTGCTTTACAATATGGTTGGAAAGTTGAAAGACATCTTATGGATGATGATCCAGTTTTATTTAATCGTCAACCATCTCTTCATAAAATGTCGATGATGGCCCATAGAGTTAAAGTTATGCCTTATTCTACTTTTAGATTGAATTTATCGGTTACTTCACCATATAATGCTGATTTCGATGGTGATGAAATGAACTTACACGTTCCTCAATCTCCTGAAACAAGAGCTGAATTATCTCAAATCTGTGCTGTTCCACTTCAAATTGTTTCTCCACAATCTAATAAACCAGTTATGGGGATTGTTCAAGATACTTTATGTGGAATTCGTAAAATGACCTTGCGTGACAACTTTATCGAATACGACCAAGTGATGAATATGTTATATTGGATTCCTACATGGGATGGAGTCATCCCACCTCCAGCAATTGTTAAACCAAAACCTTTATGGAGTGGTAAACAATTACTTTCTATGGCTATTCCAAAGGGTATTCATATTCAAAGATTGGAAAGTAATTTACTGAGTCCGAAAGATAATGGTATGTTGATTGTTGATGGTGAAATCATGTTTGGTGTTGTTGATAAAAAAACTGTTGGTGCTACTGGTGGAGGATTAATTCACACTGTTTTTAGAGAAAAAGGTCCTACTGTTTGTGCCCAATTGTTTAGTAATATTCAAAAGGTAACTAATTTCTGGTTACTTCATAATGGGTTTTCTATTGGTATTGGTGATACTATTGCCGATTCAGATACCATGAAAACAGTTACTACCACCATTGAAGAAGCAAAAGCAAAGGTTCAAGAAATCATTTTGAATGCTCAAAGTGATAAATTAGAACCTGAACCTGGTATGACATTAAGAGAATCATTTGAACATAATGTATCAAGAGTTTTAAATCAAGCAAGAGATACCGCGGGTCGTTCAGCTGAAATGAGTTTAAAAGATTTAAATAATGTTAAACAGATGGTTACTTCAGGTTCAAAAGGTTCATTTATTAATATTTCTCAAATGTCTGCATGTGTGGGTCAACAAATTGTTGAAGGTAAACGTATTCCATTTGGATTCTCTGATAGAACACTCCCACATTTTACAAAAGACGATTATTCTCCAGAATCAAAAGGGTTTGTTGAAAATTCATATCTCAGAGGATTGACTCCACAAGAATTCTTTTTCCATGCTATGGCTGGTAGAGAAGGTTTGATTGATACTGCAGTTAAAACAGCTGAAACTGGTTATATTCAACGTCGTTTGGTCAAAGCATTGGAAGATATTATGGTCCATTATGATGGTACCACCAGAAATTCTTTGGGTGATATCATTCAATTCCTTTATGGTGAAGATGGTATTGATGGTACTCAAGTTGAAAAACAATCTGTTGATACTATTCCTGGATCTGATGTTGCATTTGAAAAGAGATACAAAATTGATCTCCTTCATGATGAACTTGGTATCGAATCAGCTAAAGAAATTAAGGGTGATGTTGACTTGCAAAGAACTTTGGATGAAGAATTTGATCAATTAAAGAAAGATCGTGCTTACTTACGTGATGTTTGTTTCCCTAATGGTGATTCAAGTTGGCCACTTCCTGTTAATATGCGTCGTATTATCCAAAACGCTCAACAAATCTTCCACTCTGGTAGACAAAAAGTATCTGATTTGAAATTAGATGAAATTGTCAATGAAGTTAGAGAGCTTTGTAAGAAACTTTTAATTGTCAGAGGTGATTCCGAATTAGCACAAGAAGCTCAAGAAAACGCTACTTTATTATTTCAATGTTTGGTTCGTTCAAGACTTGCTGCTCGTCGTGTTATCGAAGAATACAAGTTAAACAAGGTCTCATTTGAATGGGTTGTTGGTGAAATTGAAAATCAATTCCAAAAATCTGCTGTTCACCCTGGTGAAATGGTTGGTGTTATTGCTGCTCAATCTATTGGTGAACCTGCTACTCAAATGACCTTAAATACTTTCCATTATGCGGGTGTTTCGTCTAAGAACGTTACTTTGGGTGTTCCTCGTCTTAAGGAAATTTTAAATGTGGCCAAAAACACAAAGACTCCTGCTCTTACTGTTTATTTGAAGAAAGATGTTGCTGAAGATATCGAAAAGGCCAAGGTTGTCCAATCTGCTATTGAACATACTACTTTGAAGAACGTTACTTCTGCTACTGAAATTTTCTATGATCCAGATCCAAGAAGTACTGTTATCGAAGAAGATTACGATACAGTTGAAGCATACTTTGCAATTCCTGATGAAAAGGTTGAAGAGTCGATTGAAAAGCAAAGTCCATGGCTTCTTCGTCTTGAATTGGACAGAGCTAAGATGTTGGATAAACAATTAACTATGTCCCAAGTTGCCGAAAAGATTTCTCAAAACTTTGGTGAAGATCTTTTCGTTATCTGGTCTGATGATACTGCTGATAAGTTGATTATTAGATGTAGAGTTGTGAGAGATCCTAAGTCTTTGGACGAAGAAGATTCTGAAGAAGATCAAATCTTGAAGAGAATTGAAAGTCATATGTTAGACTCCATTTCTTTAAGAGGTGTTCCAGGTATTACCAGAGTTTTCATGATGCAACACAAGGTTAATTATGTTGATACTTCCGGTGAATTCCAACAAGGTCAAGAATGGGTGTTAGAAACTGATGGTGTTAACTTGGCCGAAGTTATGAGTATTCCAGGTGTTGATTCTGCCAGAACATACTCCAATAACTTTATCGAAATTCTTTCAGTTTTGGGTATTGAAGCCACCAGATCTTCGTTGTACAAGGAAATTTTGAACGTTATTGCGTTTGATGGTTCTTATGTTAATTATCGTCACATGGCCTTATTAGTCGATTTAATGACATCTCGTGGTCACTTAATGGCTATTACTCGTCACGGTATTAACAGAAACGATACTGGTGCATTAATGCGTTGTTCTTTCGAAGAAACGGTTGAAATCTTATTAGAAGCTGCATCAGCTGCTGAATTAGATGATTGTAGAGGTATCTCAGAAAATGTCATGTTAGGTCAAATGGCTCCATTGGGTACCGGAGCATTTGATGTTATGATTGATGATAAGATGTTGAAAGGTGCTGACAGCTCAGGAGGAGTTGAAGATTTCGAAGGTGGTGCTACTCCATACAGAGATTACAGCATGGAAGATGATAGAATTGAAGCGTTTGACGAAGGTGGTTCAGGGTTCTCTCCAATTCATACTGCTCAAGTTAATGAAGGTAATGGTGGGTTGACTACTTATGGTGGTGTTACATCTCCATCTCCAACTTCACCATTTTCTTATGGTGCTACTAGTCCAGGTTATGGTGGTGCTACTAGTCCAGGTTACGGTGGTGCTCCAACAAGTCCATCATATTCTCCTACTAGTCCATCTTACTCCCCAACTAGTCCATCATATTCACCAACTAGTCCGTCATACTCGCCTACTAGTCCTTCGTACTCCCCAACATCTCCATCTTATTCTCCAACGAGTCCCTCGTACTCCCCTACTTCCCCATCATACTCACCAACGAGTCCATCATACTCGCCAACATCACCATCTTATTCACCTACTTCCCCATCGTACTCGCCAACAAGTCCATCTTATTCCCCAACGAGTCCATCCTATTCCCCAACAAGTCCATCTTACTCACCTACATCACCATCCTATTCTCCAACGAGTCCGTCGTATTCTCCAACGAGTCCATCTTACTCGCCTACAAGTCCTTCGTACTCGCCAACCAGTCCTTCGTACTCACCAACCAGTCCGTCGTACTCCCCAACCAGTCCATCATATTCCCCTACATCCCCATCCTATTCCCCTACATCCCCATCCTATTCTCCAACATCTCCATCTTATTCTCCTGGAAGCCCTAGCTACTCTCCAGGATCTGATAGCCAAAAGGTTAAGAAAGAGGATGAGGAAGAGTAAATGTTGTTTAGTATTTGAATGAACGTGTATTTTATTGGTCTTTCTCTGAGCTCTTAATTTGGTTTTTCAAAACCAATTTCAATGAACTACTTTTCTTTCAGATTTTCAAAACTTCAAATTTCCATGCATATTAAAATTCCTATTATTAATCTTTTAGTTATTCAACTATACAAGTGGATACTGAAATAGACCCCTTCAATTGCACAATATCCACCATATTTCAAATTTATATACAGATCTCAAATTCGCATTGCTCATCTCAAGATGTCTAAACCAAATGATAAGGTAGGAAAGGCTTCAGGAAATTCGATTAAAGAACGGGAAAAGAGAAGAAGGAAAGTGTTCAAGCCTGTGCTTGATAATCCTTTCACGCAAGCAAATTGGCCTTTCATAGAGCCTGAGTTGGGTGCAAGTATTGTACAACTGCTCGAACAGCTTCTTGCACCAATTAGCCAGTATAATAGCATGAAAAATAGCAACGGGAGAAATGGTGATATTAAACCAGAAATACTAGATCACATTGTTTTGGGATTCAATAATACTACAGAAGCTTTGGAGAAACAAGCTCAAACAATTCAGGCTGGAACTGAGATCACCAACCCAATTGAATATGTGTTTGTGTGTAAATATGACCTAGGCCCCAGTATTGTTACACAGCATTTCCCAATTTTGGTATCTACAGCTTCGGGGAATAAAAAGATCAAGTTGATCCAATTGCCCAAGAATTCTAGTGCTAGACTTGCACAAGCAGCAGGCTCAGAAGTGCCTGTGATAGGCTTGAAAAAGGGTATGAGTGCTCAAGGTTTCTTTGAGATTTTTGATCTGGTCAGTGATGTGGAAGTCCCGTTTTTGCTGTCTCTAGAATTCCATAAACCAGTGATAAATTTTCTCGAAACAACGGCACCAATAGGTGGAAAACAGAAACAGAAACAGGGAAAGGAAAAGGGCGAACAGGGTAAAAATAATGGGAAGAAGGAGAATCAGAGTGGTGAAAAATAGATAGTAAGAAGGATCGACGGAAGCATTGTTTAGATAACACGTACAGCCACCTGAAGAAACATGATTCGATATTTGATCAGATATCTCAGGTTCAGCCGGTGTACAGATGAGTATCACCATTCATGAAGCCAATCTCTTCGAAAAATGCCCTTATTCTCAATAGAGAAAGAGAAAATTTTGTTGCAAGAATGCCTTTGGTTATAGATGGTTTGCATTTGGACCAGATCAACAAGGTAATGATTTAATAATTCTGAATTGGAAATTTAAGAATATCTTCTATTGTAAATGAAGACATATAGTGGGTTTATATACTGGCATAAACTGTTTGGTCAGAAATATTTTCTTAAATTATAAGCATAGGTCCTACAAACTGAGCAACCAATGAATTTTATTACCTGTCAAAATTGACGTGTAGGGTATGTAGGTGAGCTAGTTGAAGGAACTACGTCTTCATTCAAGGTTTCTATTCCTTTATTGTTTTCATAGGTTATTCTTATGATTACACAAGACTGTCAATTATTTTGTGACTAGTAATATACTGTTTTATCTTTTTATCTGCTCCATCCTTCTGGAGTTGTTCAATTCTTACTTTCGATATCAATAGATACAATTCTCTACTACTTTGATCTGAATATATACTATGTTGTACTACTTCAATTGATCATATACTATATACTACTTCAATTGATCATATACTATATACTACTTCAATTGATCATATACTATGTTATACTACTTCAATTGATCATATACTATGTTATACTACTTCAATTAATCATATACTATGTTACACTACTTAAATTAATCATGTACTACGTTTCACCAGCTTGGTCAGAAACAGGGTTTAAATCTTGCCAAACTCAAGTATCAAAGTACCAAAAGACTGAAAAATTCCAAATCGCACGCGTCAAGATGCTAACACTCGAGCTTCCATGGGTCGAAAAATACCGTCCCCACAAACTAGATGACATTGTGGGTAACGAAGAAACGGTGGAACGTCTTAAGCTCATTGCCCACGACGGAAACATGCCTCATATGATCATCTCAGGACTCCCGGGAATTGGAAAAACCACTTCAGTACACTGTCTTGCAATGGAACTTTTGGGACCACTTTATCGTCAAGCAACCCTTGAACTTAATGCTTCTGATGATAGAGGGATCGATGTGGTCAGAAACAGAATCAAGCAGTTTGCTCAAACAAAAATTGCTTTGCCTCCTGGAAGACACAAGATAATTATTCTTGATGAAGCTGACTCAATGACTCCGGGTGCCCAACAGGCATTAAGAAGAACCATGGAAATATATTCGAATACCACCCGTTTTGCCTTTGCATGTAACCAGTCCAGCAAGATCATTGAACCGTTACAATCTCGTTGTGCTATACTACGGTACAACAAGCTTGCAGACGACCAGGTTTTAACCAGGCTTTTGGAAGTCTGTGAGCACGAAAACGTCAAGTACAACACTGAAGGTTTACAGGCCTTGATCTTCACTGCTGAAGGTGATATGAGACAAGCCATCAACAATCTACAAAGTACGGTAGCAGGATTTGGATTTGTCAACGATGTGAATGTGTTCAAGATAGTTGACCAACCTCATCCTTTAGTGATCAGAAAGATGCTTGCTGCGTGCTGTAGGCTGGATATCGATACTGCTGTGGACTTACTTGATTCGCTTTGGGTCAAGGGATATTCTGCCATAGACATTGTTACACTGGCCTTCAAGGTGGCTAAGACTCTTCCTGATATAAATGAAAGCAAGAGGTTAGAGTTGATCAAGGCTATAGGGTTTACACACATGCGTGTGCTTGAGGGGGTTTCTACATACTTGCAGTTGTGTGGTCTTCTTGCCACTGTGTGTGATATTTAGTAATATATTAGTAGTCTTACTGTATTTTAGCGAGTTATGGAATATATTGGTATTTCCTTAGTTTATCTGGCCATTCAAGTATTCATTAAAACTTTCATTTGAAGTACAACTATTCATTAATATACTTATTTGACTAAGACCTCTTTATTATTTTAATGACCTAATGCTTTATGTTATAGCTTCATTCTAATCACCCTGATTTGTAGGCACTGCACAACATCTCAAAATGCTTGATTTGCTCTGCAATAAACTCGTGTTTTTGGGCGTTCTCGTTCTTCAAAATATTCACTATCAAGAAATAGTTATTGTAAAGAAATATCTCTTTATCAGAAGAGTTTTTCAAGTGGCTACTCGCCTTTGTTAACACACTTTCGAAATCGTTACGAAGCCTGGTGATACTTGAAAAAAGAGGCTCTCCTCTTAAACTCTCGAGATTATTCATTCCATCAACGTCAATTATACTTAACTTTAAAAGTCCCAGAAGCAATTGACCGTACTGTTGCGTTAACACTGCTGGAGCCAAATTCCCATTTCCTGTTCTAATAACTGCCTTTTTCATGGCTTCACAGTTCAAGTCTATTACTCTGGTGAATTGAGGCCAAAGTATGAGTAAAAGAGAATGTATGTGGTCTTCTAGCACCGGGATGTGGAATTGAGTGTGAAGCTGATTCAGTGATGTTTGAATGATTCTGATCATAAGTAACATAGCATAAGCGTCACAGCTGCCTTGAAACAGGTTCGTTACTCTGGAAGTGTTGAAAGAAGAAGCCCTATTTGCAGCCAGGAATATAGAAGGCATATGAGTGATAAGCCACGTGACAAATTCTCTTCCCACTTTATAAACATCTTCAAACATAAGAAGAGACCAGTCTTTAGTTTCTTGTTCTCCGTTGAAAGGATTGGTGATTTCGACTGAATGGAACTTTTCTTCGCCCTGATAAAAGAATTCCACTACAAACAAGTACTCAACAATCACATTATCGAGCAAAGCCGTAAACCACTGATTGAACAAAAATTCTATCCAGTATCCAAAAGGGGTCGATTCAGCTATTTGGGCCGGCATGGCCAGTTTATGTGTATCTCCTGTATGGGTAGATATGATTTCGAGTCTCTTATCTACTGAACCCAAGTATTCTAGCAAAGTAGTTTTAGAAGGTGGTTTGGGGGCTGCAGGAGACGAAATCCAGCTTTTTAGACCACCACGGATGTATCCGAGTCTATCGTCGGTTCCAGTAGCACCATCTGCACCTAAAACCATGGTAGAGTCGACGTGGCGAACATTGAGCTTTTGAAGAGCATATAAGTACTTTGAAAACCTCGATCTATAATACCATTTCATGGTGTAAAAGTATGCTAGCTGGAGTTGGGATGCAAGTTTATAATGGTGTGTTTTGAGAAACACAAAGAGTTCCTTCAAGTTCAACAAGTTTTGCTGAATGGACTGGGAAGAAGAATTGGTTGAAGATCTCAAAAGCTTGATTTGGCTGATGATAAAATCTCTGATTCTCTCTACTGATTTAGCCACCAAAAGCAGTATTCCTTCTTTCAACTGTCCAAATGCAACCGAGTCCTTATACGAGTCCATGAGCCTTTTTTCCAAAGTTCCAGCTTCAACATGCTCGATAAGCTGGAGTTTTTCATTGATGAAACGAAGGTTTTCAAGCCAGTTTTCGTCGATTTTACCTTCGATCACAGAGATAGCAATGTCTGTGGGAATGAAAAGATCAAGAATGATTGGGTTCAATTTATCTGCTGTGTTTCTCTGAGAGTCCAAGTCTGACGAAAGCTGGTTCAGCTGTTGATGAAGTGATACAAGACTCGAAGAAAGCTGGCTAAGCTCTGTATTGAAGTTCTGAAGAACTTTTTCGACAGGTGCAAGTTTTTGGTTGAGTTCTTTGAGGTCTGAGTCGAATTGGTTGAATTTCTGGGTGAGAAACTTGAGTTCATGAGTTGAAAGCGTAATGTTTGGAGGCACCGAAGCTCTGAGGTGTTCAAGAAGTTGGCTCTGAGATGCAAGACATGTGCTGGTATTGGTGAGCGATTCTGGTTCAGTTTCAGGGGGCAATTGTGTTTCCGGTAGGATGTTTTTTAGGATATTTAGAGCAGACATTGCGGTCGAGTTGGGATTATCGCGATTGAATTTGGTGATTTGGATTCATGAGATTTGGCAGAGTACAAGATTTAAGTATATGTTGACCTAAAGGCTTCGTGAGATCAAGATTTACAGGACACCAGAATATACTAGAATACACCAGGATATATAAACAGAGCTTTTGCACTAGAATATAACTCGACACAAAATAGAAGTAGACACCAAAACATCTGAGACATCGAGAGGCTCAGATCGAGAAGCTAAGAAAAACTAGGAAATAAGATCAAAACCAATTGTTTTACATTACGCTAAAGGTGGATTCTCAATTATAGAAAAAGCAACTTTGGTGGTGAACTGAATATTAGTATTTGTTACTTCAGCTGCATATTTGACCTAAGTTGCAACTTTATAATCTGAAAAATTATATTAAATTAATTTCAAGCTGTCAAAAATAACTTAAAGTTGTATATCAGTATAAGAAAAAAAGTCGTATTTGCAGTCAAATTGAATAAACTGAAGATCTACCTGAACTCAAAAGAAAGACTGCAAACAATTGAAAACAAACTTAGATCATAACTTATCAGATCGAATCTCATAATCATTGAACAAGACAGACACTAATGAACGAAATACCCACACCGTCTCAACAGCACATCATTGAGTTCCCACCCACCCACAACACGCTTCTCTCAGTCCTGGCCGGACCAGGAAGTGGGAAAACTGCTACTTTAGCTCACAGAATCTCCTATATGATCAAACATCACGGAATTGATCCTGATGAGATTCTCGTGCTATCCATGGCCAATAGGTCGGTGAATTCGCTCAAGGCCTCGCTAGAACTGAACCTAATTGATGTGTTCACGTTCCACCTGTTTGCAGCCCGAATTGTAGATCAATACGGTGCACAGTTTGTACCAGAAATCGGTCGAAGCCGGCTTATTGACGACTCCAGCTGGCACCACGTTCTGGCAATTTTATCTGGCCGTTCTACTCGTCTTAATGGCACGGCCATCGGAGGCCACCTTACACCCAAGGCGTTCGAACAAATGGTAGGCCATATTCGGGGAGGGAAAACCAGCACCGAAGAAGCTGCAAAAACTTACAATGTTGCCAAGGATTATTTGGACTCGTTGGTCCAGTATTTGGACGGAGAAGGTATTATGCGGTACCAGGATATTATCACGAACTACCTCAAGGTAGTTGAAGCCTCTAGGTCTGAATCTAGCTCCGAATTGGTACCCCGACTCGCCAAATATAAGGTGGTGGTGGTAGATGAGTTTCAGGACATGTACGACGATTTGCTTCGAGTTATCGAGCTGATTGTCAAGTATCCCACAACAGGCTTCGACGAAAATACAACCAAACATTTGTGCATTGCTGGAGATCCCAACCAGAGTATTTACGGGTTTCTTGGGTCAAAACCTGAGTTAATGCACGAAATAGAACTGCATTTTCGTACGCCAGGATTTCAGATTTACCACGCCCAAATCGACAAACTGTTTAGGTGTACGCCCGAGATTGTGGGGGCTGCTCTGGCCCTGTGTTTGCACGAGAACAGCGTAGTTTCTGCCCGGCCTTCGGGGCATCCTGTAGTAGTTTGCCAATTCAAAAGTCAGGCTGAAGAGCTTCGTTTTGTAGTCAAGGAAATCGTCCGACTTTGCTGCGAGCTGGGAGGCACAATCAAGCTTTCTGACTTTCTTGTTCTAGCAAGGACAAATAAAGATGTGGAAAACATTAACAAGCTTTTGAGCGAAAACTACGGCATAAAATACAATAAACTCACGTCTTCGCTCTCGTGGCTCAAATCGAAAGCACATCTCTTGCTCAGCTTGCTAAACATTTTAGACAGGAATTCTGGCAGTGAAATCATGCTTTTGTGTGTTCTTTTGTTCATAGATTCTGGCTACGGAAACAAGGCTCGTGTGAGCAAAGTGTTCTCTTTGAATAGAGAATGGGCGATTCTGGAGGGAATAAAGGGAGGTTCTTTAGAGGACTACTTGGTGGCCAACTTCACCCACCAAATCGATAAAAAGTATAGCATTGAGAGCATTTACAAGGCTAAGAAACACACGGAGTTGTTGGATGATTTCGAGTCTTTTATCAACGTTTTGTCGGAAGAAAGAACCAAATTGGGCCAGCATTACGATAACCAAACCCCAACACTTCTTCTCGAAAGTTTGCTTCGAATCGTACGGGATCTGTGTTTGATGGACTACTTGAATAGTGGGAAGAAACTGGATGCTGAAAACGCTAAAGAGCTTCAAACTAACTTAGATGGTTTCTACTCGTCCCTTAATCGATCGTTTAATGTTTATGTGAATTCAGAAATGCTTGAGTCAAGTGGCGAAAGCTTTCTAGCGTATTTCTGTAAAAATTACAACGACGATACTCTGGGCCAGGTCGAGGGCCTGGTGAGTACTTCGACGATTCATGCAGCTAAGGGATTGGAGTATCCTGTTGTATTTGTGTTGGGGACTTCGTATCATCAGAACGGGCCTTGGGATGGGATTTTGGAAGGAACCACTCCAATTCCTTCTCCTGAATCACGGCTATATTATACAGCACAAACCAGAGCAAAACAGCTACTTTATTTGGGGACCCAAATTTCTTTCCATGAAATACACCCCAGTATTACAAAATACTGTACGACCAGACCACCACCAGCCAAAAGCCTAGCCAGTCAGTTTTCACGGCCACTCCCTCCTGCCAACAAATGGACAGAGGGGCTCAGATTGTACAAAGAGTTTAAGATGAGCCAGGTCAGGCTGTTTCACAGATCTGTGTGTTTATTACGTCGGTTTTGAAGCATTACGATATTATAAGAATGATATAGTTAATGATGATAGTTAATGATGATATCTTTTTAGAATAGATTCGTAATAACATGGGTAACAGAGGAGTAAAATGGACAGACTAGTATTAAAGCTCTAGAGAAAGAAGTCGAATAATTAAGGAGTAGGTAAATACTTATATTAAACAGAATAGTACCCATTGATTCTGATAGCACCTTGTATAGCCATGACAGTACTCTTAACATCTACTTTAACCGATAGCCTTATACCTCCAATTAAAGTATCATAATCATAACTCAAATCTGAGCACCGCTATTTTCTAGATTCTTTTGTGTACTTTTACTTCTTCAAATCACAGTAACTTGGATAAAATATCCAATACTGAAGACAGCTGTTCCGGCTCGTACTCTTCCCCGTTGGGATCATACTCGTCATCCTCACTATCTACCTCAGTCTGGTCATCGTCACTTTTGATGATCTTGATTATCTCAGTTTGGTTATCACGATCGTACTCTTTGACTTCAATATTCTCTGAAAATGCAACCGATTTCGTTTTTAGTCTTTTGGGAAGCGGAAGCTTGATTTCTGGTTTACGAGAACTATCAGAGGAATCGGAGTCGTATGTGGGAATAATATCGTCGTCAGTGCTTTCATAAACACCGTTAGTCTGGGGTTGAAGTTTAGCATTTTCACTTGGTTGGTCATTTTGGTCTCCATCATTCTCTCCATTTTCTCCACTCTCTTCATTTTCTTCATTTTCATTCTCTTCATTTTCTTCATTCTCTCCATTTGCTTCACCATCATCGACCAACTCCTCAAGCTCGTTCCTAGTCTTGTGCAACGCATTGAGCTTCGTGTGAATAATACTTTTTTTGCTCTCGTCGGTCTTCAAGCCCTCCAACACCACCTTGCGTAAGTTGTCCAAATGAACCAAGATGCTGTTTCTGTCCTCCTTAATGCTCTCTATATTTTTATTGGAAGTTTGGCATATTTTCTCCAACTGGTTGAGCTTGGAAATGTAAATTTTTGGAGACGGCAAAGCGTCTGAAACAGATGGGTCACTGGGGAGATACTTTTTGCTCTGGATGCCGAGCTGGTTGAGGTTATTTTGGCTCACATCGACGAGCTGGTTGAGATGGAGAAACAATTCATTCAAAAGCTTAAGTTCAGGTACAATAGCTGTTTTTTTAGGGCTGTTCTTTGGACTGGCAGGAGTTGAAGGAGTTGAAGAATTTGTACAAGTCTTGGATTCAAGAGCCTGGGTCATTTTCTGCAAGTCTGCTTCCTGAAATACTTGTCTTTCAGACCACACTCTCACGAGCCTCTCAACTTTAGGCTTGATTGAAGGATCTAAATCAGGGTAAATCAGGCTGAGCACTTGAGGTAGCACGGTGGCAAAAGCAGCAATGTATTCTGGTTTACGTTTGTGTCTAGCTTGTTGAACCACGTCGTTGCAGAGATATAACAATGATAAACGTTTGTGGGAAGGTAAAGGTTTGAGGACAAAATCACGCCAAACAGAAGCGATTTGCTGGGTGTGTCTGTGATGGAAGAGAACCCATTGGGAGATGGAAACAATCAGGTCTTGAGTATCTGATAAACCTGATAGTTTGTTTTCTAGATTCTGTGGAGTGAATGACATGGTGTGAGAAATGCGATAATGAGATGTGTTTTGGCTCCACGATTGATCAAGATTGATTTTGACTTTATCTTGGTTTTATCTTGTGGGGTATTTTGGTTGGTGTATTGTTTGTTTTACTTGATTACTCTTTTGACTGATTTACTTGATTACATTTTTTGACTCTTGTTTGACTTTTCCTTGTCTATGTTTTAGGTCTTATTGACTTTATATTTGTCTTTTTATATTTCACTTTGGTTATTCTCTTCGTACCTTCGATGTGTTAATACATCATACTTGATCGAAGTATATTCCTGTGATTTTAAATAATAGCTTTATTAGAGTAACATTCTTACTTTTGACGTTTCATACTGAATAATCCAATGATTTTAGGAAAAGTATCCCATTTATATCCTTAAATTTCTGGACGAGGTGAGCAATTGCTCTTCGTATCTCTCGTAACAAACTATCTTACAAACTACATACTAACAAGCACTAACAAGCGAATTCTGAAACAAATACTGGAAACAAATACTGAAACACGCTTTCAATCACGCCAAACCATTGCATTAGAGACACACATCTCTCTGTTATAATCACAGTTATACACCTAAGTCATAATCAAAATGTACATCAAATTATACATCAAACTTTTGCATCAAGTTATACATCAATTCACCATGTTATACATCATCTAGCTAAATACCAACTGGAAATCGCGAAAACAACATGGCTCAGACTAGAGGACCCGAGAAAAGAAAGGCCAGCACCAGGGTCCAGGAGGAGCCCAAGCCCAAGAAAACCCCAACCAAAACACCCCCCAAACTTAAAGTTACTCCCAAGAAAGCCACTCCCAAAACCAAAACCAATTTGCCAATTGAACTCAGCAAAATCACCGAGACTGAAATCCTCACTGCTAGTGACAATAACAAACTCGTAGCCCTTATAAACCAGCTTACCAGCACGGCCCAGGACCAAATATTTTCCACCCACAAGACGAAGACTCGTACTAAGCTTGATGCCGACGCAGCCGAAATCTCTCGTCTTAAACGTGAACTTAAAGCAAAAGATGAGTTGATTAGCCTGCTTCAGTCAAAAGACACGTCTAAAGAAGAGTTGTTTATTTCTCCTATCAGAAAGAGGAAAAACGTGGACGAAGAAGTCATTAATAGCGATGATGTTAATAAAGAATTGAACACGGTTGGAGTTATTTTAGATATGATTCAGCTACTTACAGGGCTAAAAGTTATAAATCACGAACAAGACGATCATAAGTTTTACTTTGATATTCTACAAAATAGCACTGTGGATAAAACAGAAAAACTCACCATCGAGTACAGATTGGTGATTGTGAAAAAGATGAGTAGTGCTACAGAAGTGAACTACATCCCCACTTTTTTCGAGAACGATAACAAGGATAAGGACTTGTTGAAGAAGTATTTACCCGAGTATTTCTGTGACGACTTGACGTTTCCATATCAGACCCTTTGCCAATTTTACTCAAAAATGAGTAAAGCTTTGAACAAAATTGCCAACCGTTAGTTTACGTCTGTGTATTTATCAGTGTATAATATAGTGTACAGTATTGATTTTATTTACGAATCTGAATGTCTAGCGTTTATTATTTAAAGGTTTTACGATTCTCTGGTCTTAAATGTTTTATGAGTTGGGAACTTAATGCTTATCAATTCTATTATCTAGTCTAAAAAGTCACAGAGAGTGTTCCATCTTCTTTCTTAACAACATTCAACAGCTTGAGCAACTCTTTCTGTTGCGACTTGGAAAGAGACTTAATGGCTTTCTTGAGGTTAGTGGATTTGTTCACCTTAAGGCTGGAAGAGAGAGTAGATAATGGAGTCTCTTTGTTTTCCTTTTCCTTCTTTTCCTTTTTGGAATCATCCTTTTTGGAAGCCTCCTTCTTCTCCTTCTTCTCCTTCTTGGGTTCTTCTACCTTCTTAGGCTTTTCCACCTTCTTAGGCTTTTCCACCTTCTGAGCCTCAACTTTTTGCACCTTCTTTTCCTTGGGCCTGTATAAGCTCTTCTCGTACTTCTCAGCTTCGGTAATACAAGACGTATGCTTATTGTGATCATTGTCGTAGAACGTCACGTTACAGTCAATACACGTGAAGTACGATCCACGGCACCTCTGCTGGTGCTGGGCAAGCTTTTTTTTAACCACAGTGTCATTACACACTTCACAACTAAATGAGACCATTAATTTTTCGCATCTCATCGGAGGTCAAATATGGAGTAGTGTTTCATACTTTATACATTTTTTTATACATTCATTTCTACCCATTTATAAGTTCTTTCTTCGTTCTTTATACATTTTTCTGCCTATATACACGTTACCATACGGGTTCATTCTCTTTCCGTCTCTTGACTCTTACCATTTCGTAGTCAAGATCGTCGTCCTTTACAAGACCCTGAAGCCTGTAATAATCTTCCTTTTTGTCGACCTTTCTCTTGCTTTCAATCATGTCAAGCATTTCATTTTCATTAAGCTGTCTGTATTTTTCGTCGTATTTTTCCCATTTCACGGCCGTGAAATTTTGAAGATAAATGGATCCGGCTACAATAGAGAGCATGAAGGGGAGTCCAAAATAAAGGAAATGGTTTTTCTTTATGAGCTGCTGGTACTTTCCGGCAAACGTTTTGTTGTAAGCTTCCTGGGCTTTTTTACCACGGAAAACGCTGTTTCCAAGGTAGACCATGATCAGTTGAATGGATTTCGCGGAGGGTGATTTACTGGAGAATACTGGTAATTCAGAAAATGTTACGGGGTTTATAGGATCCCAATTAATACAATGAATAGAGGTTAAGATATGATAGGATATAAAAGAACAGAATAGATTGTCCTAAAGATATAACTTGTCACAAATCCTTAATACACAAGCCCAATAATACAATTTTAATACAATATCTACTGAAGACACCGAAGCGCGAAATTTTAGCAATGAACTTCAAGAGAGCCCAAACCCAATCACAACCGCAAGCTCCAGACTCGGTCGAGCAGCTGCTTTCGACCATCGGAATGAGGATTCGTAAAGCCGTGAGTGAAGGCTACAATGTTCCGGAACCCAGCAAGTACGCTCTGCGTAGACAGCCTTTACCACAGCACCTTGAGCAGCCCCCTGCATTGACCAGTGAAGGGCTGACTTTTGATAGTGGGTCAAGCTTGGCTGAATGGGAACAAAAACACCAGAATAAGGCTCCTGTTATTCAGACAATGCCTGTGAATACGAGTCAAAAGAGAAAATTGGATGATGATTATGTGCAGCCACTGTATGGGCCTATTCAGATAGATGAAGATTTTTAGTAATGTATGTTTTATGAGTATAATTTAGTAAATTAATGTAGATTTATGGAAGGCTGTTGCCTATAATTCGGAGAGTGTTGTTGCAATACTTTTATCTTTTCAAAACGTCTCTAATTTGATCCAAATTTTGAATTCAAAGAGAGAACTTTTCTGAGATTCATTTTTTTTTAATCATTTTAGTCACGTGTATGTGGTTTTCTGGAACTCCCGATGCTTCAGTTACTATAAGTCAGTTATTACGTTCTAACTACTTCACTTTCTACTTCATTTTGTAGTCACTTTACTATCCAATCACTTTACTTTCTAGTTTGCTTTCTAATCACTTTGTGTAACTTCACTTTCCCTGATACTTACTAAGTCACATTCTACGTTCTACTTTTACTTCTACATTCTACACTCTACTTCTCTACTTCTATGGCTTTTGTAAAAATCAGAGATCAGCCAGCCACTCAATCTGAAATTTGCCAAAAGTATCCACGACATTTAATGCCAGCATCCGACATTTGTATTGCACGATCCCTGACTAAATCTA
Source organism: Yamadazyma ubonensis (assembly GCA_030572075.1). Classification (NCBI taxonomy): domain Eukaryota; kingdom Fungi; phylum Ascomycota; class Pichiomycetes; order Serinales; family Debaryomycetaceae; genus Yamadazyma; species Yamadazyma ubonensis. Next base: position 426,605 of record JAJLZG010000007.1, on the reverse strand, counting down.
AAATGCTTAATGAGCCCTCGGAAATAATTAGAGCAAGGAATCCTCGGCATTAACTAACGCTAAATACCTATTTGAATCGCACCCCTTTATATCCACAACGTAACATAAAATTCTCAATCAAGTCAATTTAACCGCATACTTAACCTATTTAATAAAGATTCAACCCCTTCAATTAATCACCTAGATATAATATCTTTACCGAATTATCGCATAACAACCGAATTAATTGGTAATGTACTATACTGTACTAACTACAAAATTAAAATTATTACCAGATGACTTGCACCCCCTATCATAGAAATCGTGTCGATTCCATTATTCATCACCCGAAAAAAACTTTTCCCAAACCGTAATTTTTGCACCCCCTCCTAATTTTACACCCCCGAATCCGCGCAATCTCTCCCTAATTACCCTCATATTCAAAATCTATACAAACCATCCCGCAGCCCGTTCTCTCGTTTCTTCATCCACTTTGTTTTTCCTGCCAAAACCTTCGCACTTGAAATTTTTTTGAAAGTTAAAAACAACCAAACTTGTTCTTTATTTAACTTGAGGTTCAACTAGACTTGATAAATCTATCCAATCCTTGACTTAATCCATCAAGGTCTATTCATATTGTTTCCCATTTATCATCCTAACCTTTCCCTTTGAATTTTATTGAATCTAGTCCCCCATATTTTAATCTTAAAAGTTTAGCGCCCTTTATAAATCGCTAACTACAATGTCTGTTTACACGCCAAATTCTGCCGCTGTTGCTCAGCAACAAGCTCAGGCTCAGGCCCAGGCTCAAGCCCAAGCTCAGGCCCAAGCCCAAGCCGTAGCTCAACAACAAGCTCAAGCCCAAGCCCAGGCCCAAGCCCAAGCTCAAGCCCAAGCTCAGGCTCAAGCTCAAGCTCAGGCTCAAGCTCAGGCCCAACAAGCCCATGCTCAACAACAAAGACATCAACAAAGATTGAATGAATTGTTGGACGCCGTCAAACAAGAATTCGAATTTGCCCTCAATGAAGCTAGTAGTTTTAAGCAAGTTAAAGAAGATTACGATCTTAAATACAATCAACAAACTGCTGAAATGCAACAAATTCGTCAAACCGTTTACGAATTAGAAATGGCTCATAGAAAAATTAAAGAGGCCTACGAAGAGGAAATCTTAAGATTAAAAACCGAATTGGAAAATCGTGATCGTCATGCTAAATCAAGCAACGGTGGTCAATATTATCAACAACCAGTTCAGGCAACTCCCCCAGTACCGCCAGTTTCCCATAAATCTCAAACCACACCAGCCCAAATTCCTCAACCTGTCCAGTCCCAAATTCCTGGTCAACCTCCAATTCCTCACCAATCAGTTCAACATCCACCTCCACAACTTGCAGAGATTAAGAGTAAACCTGAATTGCCAAAAGTCAAAGAAGAAGGACAAGAATTGGCTTTATCTGTAATTGATCACTCCCAATATATCGTCAATCCAACTCAAAAGGCTCTTCACGTCAAAGAAATCCCTCCTTTCTTACTGGACCTTGACGTGGCCAAGGCCAGCCCAGAATTCAAAAAACAATTACTGGACTACTACGTTTTATACAATCCAGCTTTCAAGAAGGATTTAGATGTCGATTTAGTCCACTCATTAAATCACTCCTCAGTGGTTTGCTGTGTTCGTTTCAGTAAAAGTGGTGAATTTATTGCCACTGGATGTAACAAAACCACTCAAGTTTTTAACGTTGAAACCGGAGAATTAGTGGCTAAATTAGTTGATGATAGCTCATCTAATGGTGTTAATGACGAATCTAATAAATCTGCTCAAGCTAAAGATAGTCAACAAGTTTCAAATGCAAATGGAGACCTTTATATTCGTTCAGTTTGTTTCTCTCCAGATGGTAAATTTTTAGCAACTGGTGCTGAAGATAAATTAATTAGAATTTGGGACTTAACGACAAAGAGAATTATTAAAATTTTACGTGGTCACGAACAAGATATTTACTCATTGGATTTCTTCCCCGATGGAAATAGACTTGTTTCAGGTTCTGGTGATAGAACTGTAAGAATCTGGGATTTAAGAAGCCTGCAATGTTCTTTAACTTTATCAATTGAAGATGGGGTAACAACCGTTGCTGTATCTCCAGATGGTCTGTTAATTGCCGCTGGTTCATTAGATAGAACCGTAAGAGTTTGGGATTCTACTACTGGTTTCTTAGTCGAAAGATTAGACAGTGGTAATGAACAAGGTAACGGACATGAAGATTCTGTTTACTCAGTAGCATTTTCAACCAATGGTAACCAAATTGCTTCAGGTTCTTTAGATAGAACTGTTAAATTATGGAACTTACAAAGCAAAAATGAATCTTCTGCTGTCGGTAAAAAATCATCTTGTGATGTAACATATATCGGTCACAAAGATTTTGTTTTATCAGTTTGCTCAACTCCAAATAATGAATACATCTTATCAGGTTCCAAAGATCGTGGAGTGATATTTTGGGACCGTTTATCAGGAAATCCTTTGTTAATGTTGCAGGGTCACAGAAACTCAGTGATTTCAGTAGCTGTATCCCTGAACTCTAAAGGTACTGAAGGTATTTTTGCAACTGGTTCTGGTGATTGTAAAGCTCGTTTATGGAAATGGACTAAAACGTAATAATAGCTTCTTACAAGCATCGTATAGTAGTATCCTATTAGATTTATGTACTAATATTATTCTGTGATTTTATTTCGGTTTTACCCTTTTAGGCCTAGTATTCGGTTCATTAGTAAGATTTTTTGGCCATCAATATCTATATTGGTCCTGGCTACTCTATTATGTATACTTGGTTTGAAGCATGTTCAATTGTGTTTATTGAAACCTACAACTTTGCTATCATTCCATCGATTGGGGTATCCATCTTTGGCAAGACGGCCTGCAAAGACCCCCATTGGTTCGGTCCTATAGTGGGTACTCTGATTTTCCTTAGAGGAGGGTTTCTAATTTTGCAATCAGCATTAAACTATATAGGTACTTCTTTTCCAATATACATGGCTTCTGTTTTTGCAGGTCATATCCTTGTTAGATCAGTTTTGGCAGGAGTGTTTCATTTTTTGCAACTCTTTTTAGAAATTTAGCTGGAGAAAAGTTTCCAGTGAGCTGGTGTTCTTCCGACCCACTAAGGTTCAAAATTAAACGAGCTTGAAAAATTAATAGATACGTGAATTCTACACCATAGGCCCCTCTACTTAAAAATTACAGTAAAATATCAAATTTCCCCAGAAACAACCCGACAATCTCTATCCAGTACAACTGAACCAATTTATCATCAATTCAACCCACTCCATTACCCTCTTGTTTCACCACTGTTGATCTCATCTTATACGCGCTCGTTTAAAAATTCAACATGTCTATCCACCAAGCATCCGCTACGGCGCCTGTTAACATTGCGGTATGTGTTTAAACCTTGACCAAGCTGTACTAACATCATAGACCCTCAAGTACTGGGGTAAAAGAGACAAAACTCTCAATCTCCCAACCAACTCGTCGATTTCAGTCACCTTATCTCAAGATGACTTGAGAACTTTAACCACTGCTAGTGCTTCGCTGGAATTTACAAAAGACCAATTATGGTTGAACGGAAAGTTGGAAAGTTTGGAAAGCGAAAGAACCCAAGCATGTTTAAAAGACTTGAGAGCTTTGAGAAGTGAATTGGAATCTTCTGATTCTTCTTTACCACCTTTATCCAAGTACAATTTACACATTGTTTCTGAGAATAACTTCCCAACAGCTGCTGGATTGGCTTCTAGTGCTGCTGGATTTGCTGCTCTTGTATTTGCTATTGCCCAGTTATACAAATTACCACAAGATTTAAGTGAAATTAGTAAAATTGCCAGAAAAGGTAGTGGTTCTGCTTGTAGATCATTATTTGGAGGTTATGTTGCCTGGGAAATGGGTGACCGTACTGATGGTCAAGACTCCAAGGCTGTGGAAGTGGCGCCTTTGGAACACTGGCCAGATATGAAGGCTTTAATCTTGGTTGTATCTGATGATAAAAAAGATGTTCCTTCTACTTCAGGTATGCAGAGTACCGTTGCTACATCTGATTTGTTCAATCATAGAATCACTGAGATTGTTCCAAAGAGATTTGAAGAAATGAAATCTGCCATTTTAGCTAAAGATTTTGAAAATTTTGGTGAACTTACCATGAAAGACTCAAACTCTTTCCATGCTGTGTGTTTAGACTCATACCCACCTATTTTCTACTTGAACGATACATCCAAGAAGATTATCAAATTAGTCCATAAAATCAATGAATCTGAAGGTAAAATCATCGTGGCTTACACTTACGATGCTGGTCCAAATGCTGTTTTGTACTACGAAGCTGAAAATGAAGATAAAATATTGAGTGGCTTAAAGCCATACTTTGAAAGCATTCCTGGTTTTAAACAACCAAGTTCTGTTACAAACTACGACTTTAAGAGTTTCATCTCTGAAATCACTGGTGTTTCTAAAATCATTGCCACTAAAGTTGGAAAAGGTCCACAAGTAACCAGTGAATCCTTAATCAATGACAAAGGTTTACCAAAGTAATTTCAAAATAGAATCAATAGATAGCTTATCTAATATTAATAAAATTTAAAACCGGACATTCTCCACCTCATTGAGTTTCGCAGCTCAGTTCAAATTTCTCCAGATGTTGAACGCATTAGCTTATAGATCTTTTGTGCAAAAGGCACCAAGATCAGTGTTATCTGCTACACGTATCCGTCCTGTGGTTCTGTGTTTACGGCCCATCCGATTTTTCACCACTTCCAATCGTTTAAATGAAGAAAAAAATAATCATGCACAAGACTTGAAAAAGATACACCCAAATCCAATCAAGCCGCAAAAACCAAAAAATATCATCGATAACATTTACACAATTCCCAACATGCTAACTATGACCAGAATAGCAGCAACCCCTGTTATTGGTTATTGCATTTATACCGGCCATACGAACATAGCTATCTCGCTATTCACATATTCTTGTATAACTGATTTCTTAGATGGGTTTATTGCTAGAACATTTAACATGAAATCGATTTTAGGTACTATATTGGATCCTATTGCAGATAAACTTTTGATGGGGATTTGTACGATATCACTCTCACTTGTGAATATAATGCCGGGATATTTAGGGGCTTTGATTATTGGTAAAGATGCGATGCTAGCCTTGATGGGAATTTATGTACGATACAGGACACTTCCTGCCCCGAAAACATTTGCAAGATTAGCGAATTTAAGCATCCCCACCGTTTCGATTGAACCGAATCTTTTATCTAAGGTCAATACTGGACTTCAAATGGTTTACATTGGGAATTTGGTGTTTAAGACTCAAATTGAACAATTTTTTGAAGGGGGAACTTATGATTTGATACTAGGAAATTTTGAGATTGTGGTGGCAGTAACAACTGTATTGAGTGGACTTTCTTACGTGTTCAGTAAACGTTCCATCAAGAGCCTTGGTGACAAGTTGAATATATGAAAATTACACTACTATACTACTGCAAGTATTTAGAATAAACCTGTTGCAATTCAGGGGTCAAACAATCAATGATTGCATCCACTTTCTTGCACTGAAGCTTTGTCATATCTTTCTGTAAATAAAATACCATTTCCAAATACACGGTCATCAATTCATGCACATAATCTCTGTTGAACTGGTCAAATGGTTTCGCTTGCTTAAATACAGTCCTGATCCAATTGTTTACAGGCCAATTACAAAGTATAATTATCAGGTACATTCTGGTTACAAGATTATTGATGAATATAGTTACGAAACCTCTAGCTTTAATTTCTTTTGCTTTATCCAAAACGCCTTTCATAGCCGAGATAATCCAACTAATCATGACTTTTAGCAAATCCTTATCTGGCGCCTTAATGAATATGTTGTTTACCGCCAAAAATATTTTAGGAACAAGTTGGTAACCGTTTAACGTCATCGAGTTATTAGCGCTAAGCATTACCAACGTTTCTTTGATTACAGTTTTTAAATTCCTAGCATTATGTAAACAAGCAATTTGGAGTTGGTCAAATTGCTTGATAAGTAAATTAGAGATATTTGTAGAAGTTGATCTAGAAGATCTAAGTAACTTATCTTGAGGGGAACTAACATTATAGTTTATTTCCATTAAAGCGCCGTTCATGCTTAAAGTTTCCTTTTGTTTATATTTACAAATTGCTATTACTATAACAGTCTCCATAATTAGGTTGCAAAAAGAGAAATTTATAAATGTGTGCGAGTTTAAACTTCATCGCCAAGTTTATCTAATAAAATAAATACCCACAATTTAAAAACCCCTCATTTGACTCCGAAACTAATTACTTAATCCTTTTACGAAGTCTAATCCAAACACGGCGCCGTACGAAATTACCAAAATAATATTTACCTTTCCAGTGTTTACTACGAAAAAATACTTTCAGGTAACTCCATCCTTGATCATCTACGTCACTCAACATTAAAACATACCAATTATCCCAACTCCATTCCCATCCTAAATCTGGCAATGGGATATTTCCAAGATTTGAATCAATAACTTTTAAATCCCCCGCCAGTATCAGTTGAAAATTTCCAGGGTCCAACCCTGGTAATAATCCGTTACTACCAAAAAGGGCAATTCCGAAGAGTTTCATCCCTCGTTGGTTCTCAACAATTAAGTCAAACTTGTACTCGACTCCACTTTCGCTTTCGCCTGGGATCATCTCGTCTTGAAAGCTTGAGTTCAAAACGTTTGAAATTGCAACATGTTTAAAAAATTGATTAACCTGTGGTAGTGCAAGTAGTCTGGGATTTACAGGTTTATCAAACAACTGTTGCATAGAGATCTATCAGCAATATTTGAATTTGAATTAATATTTGATACTTGATATTTGATGTTTGCGCACCCGCGATAAATTGCCTTGTGCGGGATATCACCAAAAAGCTGACACTGGGGACATGTCCAAAGTGGGGATATTAGAATTTATAGAAGAAACTTGTAACGAAAGTATAGAAAATAAATGTAACCACTACATACGGCTGTAAATCGATTTGGCAATAGTAATTAAACTTTTTATAGATGGAATCAGTGTCAGCAATAAGTGGATCAGTCAGTGAAAAATTATGAAAATCTATGAAAAATTGTGAAAATAGACTAAGGTGCAAGGCGGCAGTTCCTGTAGGGGTTCTCGATCATTACCCTCGCTGGATGCATCGCGTTAACAATTTCAGATGGCACCGTTGCAATCAGTGGGTCATGCTATACTTATAGTTATGTCTGCATTAATATGTCTGATGATTAATTTGATAAGTGTTCAAGAAAAAGAAAAGATTCAACATAAAAGAAAGTTCGCTTTAGCAAAGAAAATTCTCCAATGTGAGAGAAAAATCGTGCCTAAATTTTCACCAAAAACTCAAATATCGAGGCAACGAATTTAATCATGCAGGTAAATGTCTGTAACTTATTTATTAAAGCTTCGCAATTTAAATGCAACCTTTAATTAAAGGTTATTAACCAAATGGGTATAGAATGTGTATAGAAAATGCAACAGAAATAAACCAAATTTCATTGCATAGCTGAAATTATTTATATTTTTCTTAGTATCAAAATCAAGTTGCCCGTCAATTATGGATTCTCACTCTTGGTTTAGTAAAAACATTTGGAAACTGACTGACAGTTTACCGCTATTCAGATTATAATCGCACTAAATTACCGCATTAATGACCATAAGTCAACCCGCATAATGAGTAATTCAAAACTCAACAACCAAATTTCGCAGCAACCCGAAACTACGCCTTCTTTAATGGGTGGATTTCGATATAGGCTTCTATCTAGTTTAATTCTTAATCATTTTTAATGCAGTTATTGCATTGAATGTGCAAGTACCAGTAATCAATAATCCCGAATCCCTGTACATTTATCTCTACATGTGTAATTCCTTCGCGCCATCTTGTATATTATACACGCCTTATCCCCAATATTTTCCATTCTCATTTTTTACCTCACTTTAGCTTACGCTATCTACTAGTGATAAATTCCTATTTCAATTAAGTGGGCAATTAAATCTACATATCAATAATTTATTAAAGTTGTTAACAAGTCTATTAACTTGTTAAAGTCCCCTTTGAACTTGTTTTGATCCACTTTTTTTCTTGCCACAGTTGATGGCTGCTCAATACCTGAACGAAGGCGATAGTCGGTCAGGAAGAATGTCCCGTCGTTCAGAAAGCTCAGGAAACTTCCATAATAACCCATTTGACTTATCTAGTTATCCCATGACAAACCCGCCCCTTTTTGATCAATCTATGTTCATGAATTTTGTTCAGGACGGAACTCCAGTGTTGCGTCGTCGTATCTCAATTTCCAATGGTCAAATCGGCCAAATCATAAATCATGAAGCCATATTTGATGATCAAGGTTATGATGCTATAAGTGATGATACTACTCCGGTTGACCTTCAAGATAAAGCTTTTGACCATCAAAGCCAACAAAATCAGCCTCAGCCACAAGCTCATCCTCATCCTCAGCTTGATCACCCGCAAACTGTGCCCGATTACCGCCAACAAAATACACCATTCCCCGTCAATTTACTGCAAGACTTACACCCACTCGATGTGGTTCAACAGATGCCTCCTTCAGCTCCAAACCTGTTGGTTCAGCCTCATCAGCAGCCTGTTAGACCAGCCACTGCGGGTGAAAACCTTTTGCCTTCTCACAACCAGGCCCAAGCCCAAGCTCAGGCCCAGGCCCAGGCCCAGGCTGCTCAGGCTGCTCAGGCTCAAGCTCAGGCACAAGCTCAAGCTCAAGTTCAAGCTCAAGTTCAAGCTCAAGTTCAAGCTCAGGCTCAGGCTCAAGCCCAGGCTCAGGCTCAGGCTCGGGCTCAGGTTCGTGCCCAACAAGGTCCTCCTCAGGGAATACCTAATACGCAAACCTCTGGGCCTATTGAGACCCCTATGGCCCAGCAACTTGACTCGCAGCACACCCAATTCGCCGGAGTCCCACCTCCAAATCACCAGCTTATCTACAACGATGAGGTTATTTATAACCCGGATAACGGGCCTGTTCCGGGAACTGCCGCATGGAAACGTGATAGACTTTTGGAAAGAAACAGAATAGCCGCTTCAAAATGTAGACAGAGAAAAAAGCAAGCTCAACAACAACTTCTTGATGATGTTAGAGATTTGAAAATTGAAAATTCTGACTTACGAGGTAAATTAGAGAATTACACTAAATTCTTTAAATTGATGAAGGGATTTTTCGGCCAAAATGCAAACAGTGATGATTTTTCTAATTCAGAAAATTTTGATGTTATAAGTAAAGCTTTGAAAAGTGAAAATCAAATGGACCTTTTCAAAGTACTTGATGCATTTGATCCATATAATGAAGAAGGATTGAGTCCAAAAGACACGGCAATTAAAGCTGAACCTTAATGAACCAGGCTCATAGAATGGTAACATTCGTTATTTGATTGACATGAATTTTTTAAAATTTGTATTACTAGCCGCTATTTATCTGTTTTTTTTTTTAATATAGCGATTGATAGAGCGTATATTATGTAGCAATTAAATGATTTTATGATTATAACAATTTGCAGCCGTCGTGTACCAAGTTTTTTTGATAACAAAATTTTCACTCTCACCGCGAATAATTTGATTCCTTCAAGCTTCACTATGTCATTGAAATTACCCCAAGCCCCAAACTCTGGCTTGTTTAAACAAGGATATCAATCACACTCCAGTGCTGATGGTGCTATTGTCAGAAACATCGAAGCCGTTAGAGAAATTTCAAAGATTGTTGAAACTTCTTTAGGTCCAAGTGGAAGAAATAAAATTATCGTGAACAAACACGGTAAAACATTTGTTACTAATGATGCAGCCACTATGATTAATGAATTAGAAATCGTTCATCCAGCCGTTAAGATTTTGATCATGGCTTCTAAACAACAAGAATTTGAAATGGGTGATAACACTAATTTAGTAATTGTATTGGCAGGCGAATTCTTAAATATCGCTGAAAAATTATTAAGTCTTGGTTTAAATGTGAGTGAAATTATTCAGGGTTATACTCTTGCTAATAAGTTTGTAATGGAAAAATTGGAGAGTTTGGTGATAAATAAAGTCGAATCATTAACTGAATCAGATGAATTAATGAAAGTTATCAAAGCTGTTGTATCTTCCAAGCAAGCAGGTTTAGAAACAGTTGTTTCCAAATTGATCATCGATGCAGTTAAATTAATCCTTGATCCAAAGAGACCAAACTCTTTCAATGTAGATTCTATCAGAGTTGTTAAAATCATGGGTTCCAGTTTATCGAATTCCCAAGTCGTTAAAGGTATGGTTTTCCCAAGACAACCAGAAGGGTCTGTTCAAAATATCAAGACCACATCCAAGGTTGTTGTATTCTCGTGCCCAATCGATATTTCCACCACAGAAACCTCATCAACTGTTTTATTACATAATGCAAAAGAGATGTTAGACTTTTCCAAAGATGAAGAAAAACAATTGGACCAAATGTGTAAGGAAATCAGTGATTCTGGTGTCAGAGTTATAATTGCCGGTTCTTCTGTTGGAGAATTAGCATTGCACTACTTCAATAAATACGGAATCTTGGTGTTGAAAGTTCCATCCAAATTCGATGTCAGAAGAATCTGTCAAGTTTGTGGGGCTACCCCATTACCTAGATTAGGTGCACCAACTCCAGACGAAATGGGAGAAATTGATTACATCGAAACCAAAGAAATCGGTGGTGATAGAGTTACAATTTTCAGACAAGGGGAAAACACTACCAGTAGAACATCTACCATTGTTTTAAGAGGAGCCACTCAAAACAACTTGGATGACGTCGAAAGATGTATTGATGACGGTGTGAATTCCATTAAGGGATTATTAAAGAGTAACGAATTATTACCAGGAGCAGGAGCTATTGAAATAGAGTTAAGTAAGTTGGTTACAAAATACGGTGAATCAACACCAGGTTTATTACAATTAGCTATAAAACACTATGCCAAAGCTTTTGAAGTTATTCCAAGAATTTTAGCAGAAACTTCAGGTTTGGATAGTACAGAAATTTTGTCCAAATTATATGCCATTCATTCATTAAATGATAATTCAGGATTAAATATTGGTATTGATATTGAAAATAATTCCAACGACGGGTTGATCAATGTTGACGATGAAAAAATCTATGACTTATTATCATCTAAGAAATCTGCCATCAACTTAGCAACCGAAGCTGCCTCTACCATTTTATCAATTGACCAGATCATCATGGCCAAAAGAGCTGGTGGCCCAGTTATGCCAAACAAACCAACTCCACAAAATTGGGATCAAGACGATTAATGTATACTTAATTTATACTCCATACCTTGTAAATTTAACTCATACCCTATAAAGTTAACTGACGGTTTTCCCGTTTCGAATAAATGCTTCCAATTTAGCCGGATCTTTCTCTCCCTCTGTTTCCACGCCTCCACTAACATCAAAACCTACCAAGTTTTCATACCCATTCAATTCAAGAACATTCATCTCGTTTAATCCTCCAGCTAAAATATACTTACCCTGGTTCAATTGGTTCACAATTGACCAGTCTATAAGCTTACCCTCACCACCAAGTTCTGAGTCGAGAAGTGGAATCAAATATCCATTTCCAAAATATCTTCCTCCAATACAAACCGTTTCTAGAGCTGCATAAATATTCAGAATATCATTAGGTATAACATAACGAGGTATTATACCAAATTTACCATCAAAATTACGAGAATTATAATTGCAGTACTCAAGCTTATTTTCGTTCCCGTGAAGTTGTATTATATCATTACCTACATCTTCAGATATTTTAAATACATCAGTGATAGGTTGATTTCTAAACACTCCAACAACAAACGGACCATTTTCATGGATTAAATTTGCAACTTTTGTACAGTAATCATTAATATTATCGAATTCTTCACCCTGCACAAAATTAATGATTTCCTGAATGGTTTCAAACTGGACCAGCTTTTCTTGTCTCTTGGCCTTGACTAATTTTGCAATTTCTTTTGCCTCTTCTACTTCAACTGTTCTGGCCCGATTGGGGACCATTATCATTCCTATCAAATCAGCACCATATTCCACTGCTTGTTTAGCAGCTTCTTTTCGTTTTATACCACAGATCTTAATAAGTCTCATTAGATCTGGTGAGTAATTTGGAGTGATGTGCTAAAATGCGACTTTTATGGAACCACCCCAGAACGAGATGGAGGCTCAGTCGACCAAGATTAGCGTAAAAATACGGCAATTAGACGATGTTACCCGGATAAGTAACAAATAATTATATAATTAAACTGTATGTTTGGACTACAAAAAGGTAATTCTTTGAAGTTCTATGACTCTATTGCTGTCAAAGATTGCTGTCAAGGTTCATGTCGTTTTTACAACTGTGAGTATTTTTGTTACATCTTATTTGGAAGATAAAATGATGGTTACATTCTTAGGAATTGATTCTAAACCAGCAGTTTCAAACTAAACTATGGACACTTGTATTGGTTATGGTGATCCTTCGAAATCAAGAACTAAAAAAAACTATGAAGATACTATTGTAACCAATTAACGAAATACACTGGAAATTTATAACCTTTGTCTGTGCAATTCGATGCATAATACTCATAAATCAAATTAACATAAGAGTGTATAAATTGGTTTCTTTTTGCATCCAAAAATCGCACCCTTTAAAATATTATCTACAAAATTATCTAGCAAGTTATTATTTAGCAATTGGTCATTTAACTTTGGCAATTATACACTCCTTACTACAAGATTAATCATGCTGGTCCTTTCTGAATAATTTACCAAGACTCTTGAAATTCTCGTTAAACTTGGTAATATTATTTTCACTGTTGATAGCTAACTCTCTCAAGTTCTTTTCTAGATTATTAATCTTCAATTTTGGAGATTTGTTACCCTCGACCGGTGGGGTGGAATTGGAGAACGGACTGGTGGTACCCGTACTTGGTCCGGTTCCCAAAGAATCAGCACCAATTCCTACACTAGAGTTGTAAAACTCATCCTGTACAACAGAAAGTATAGGCGACTCCTCTGCTAAATCATCGTTTCCTAAACTCAATTGAAGATTGAAAGAATCGATGTATTTCCTCTGTTCAAGCACAGTTAAGTTCTTTAATGTCAAAAACTTTTTAAAGTTTTTTATCGACTTATCGTGGATCAAATTAAAATAATTTTCCACTAAATTATCTATAGGTAAAGTAGGTGTAAGCAATAACTTCAAAAGAGTTTCCAAACGTGAAAATTGGGTATTGAGGAACTTTTCGTAGAATTGAAGTGACTTATCATCTTCTACTTTTCCGTCATAATTAGGATTTGAATAATGTGGTAATACTGCGAGAAGCTGCTTTAAGTTCTTTATATCAAACAGAATTTGTTCCACATTGAGAATGCTCAATGGTTTTACCAACTTCAAATTATTTGAAAAATCCTTGATCATAAGCTCTATCACCTTATTACAGAATGATTTAATGTAACTCTCTCTTATAATTAATGGAAGAATCACTTTACAGTTTTTAGTTAATGAATTTTTCACATCTACCATATAATTTGAAACTGTTTCTGAACTTTCATCGACATTCCAGTTATTGTTTTCAAATTGTCTCCAGCTGAACTTTAAATCGATTGAAATCAAATCGACAAGCCGGCTCATGGATTTATTTATAAGGTTTAAGTAAATATAATTAAGGTTCTCGAAGCTAAATTTCCCCTTATACTCGGAGCTTATTATATTATTAAGCTTTTGTTGCAAATCTTCCATATTCTTAATAATGTAGTCACCTGTGTTCAATACCATGGTTAAATACTTTATAGCCTCAAGCTGGTTAGCTTCATTGGTTTCAACTAATTCGTTATTTACAATCGGTAATAAAATGCGATTGTGATACTCATTCAAATATTTGTTGAAGAGGTTAGCAAGGTCAAGTTGTATTCTTCCATTTGACCATTTCATAGCCTGAATCAAAAGTTTTTGGTACACTTTGAATAACTCAATGGAAGTTGTAGAAATGTTAGGTATGCTATTGATCTTGAGAACATTTTCAAAGTCACGGAAACTATTGCTGGCCTGAAACTCATTAGGGATCTTTGCCACAGAAAAGAACTCGATCATTTTGGAGTTCAAGAATTTATCCTGATCACTAATCCAAACGCTTAAATATGGCTCAAAAACTTTCAGAATAACTCTTGTGAAATCATTAGTTTTCAACGAGGAGTTAAGACTGTTTTCAAACTCCAACGTTATGTTCAAACAATTCAAAAGAGTTTCTGAAGAGATTTTTCTCAGGTTAAGTTTACCCATAATGTCTTCTTTTGTTATCTCACAGAATAACTTTGAAAGTTCAAAATCAATGGACCATCCTTCAGGGAATATTTCCATATGATCAGATTTGATTTTCTTCAAAGTATTATTAAAGTAAAGAAATCTCCTGCTCAAGTTATCTAAAGAGCCGGCTTCGTCGAAATTATTAAAGATTGCTTTAATCTCTTTAAGCTGAAGATTATAGAACCAGGTCAAGAGTTTATCCTTTTGTCTTTTATCTATGAGTTCCAAAATCATGCAGCTAAACTTTAAGTCCTTTCTGTGTTTTCCGTGAACAAGCAGCTCTTCAAAATCTATGAATATATTGTCGATCAACTTTGTCTCGATCTTTGCCATGACAAGATGCAATCTATTAATTTCGTCAATGGATTTATATGATTTGAAGAAAACAAGCAAGTCTTTTGTATTGCTCAAATGCTGATAAATTTGTTTATATTCGTACTCCGATCCTAGTAGTTGATTCAATTGGTTTATTGAGAAATTAAGGATCTGTAGTCTCTTCAACACATTCATGGAAAGAATAAGGTTTTTCTTCAGATTATCCAACTTTGATATCTCACTTGTAATTGACAGAATCGACGATTGAATTCCAATAGATTTGGATTGAGTTGCTTCAATGGATGTTATTAGTTTGGATATGAGATCGCTCGAAATGTTGTTTGATTGGTACAGGTTTATTTGCGATTCGATTTGACTATTGAGAGCACGTTTGTGTTTATTTGTGTATTCTATGAGATCAGGAAGTTCTTCCAATGCCGTTGGGCTTTGAAAGATCCTCTGGAGATCGTCTATAGGATGGTAGTCGAAGCTCATGAGTTGTGAAACGCGAATGCGAATTGAGGCCAAGTAAGACATAGGATCGGCGATGTTAAAGTTGAATTATCAGATTTGAATTTTTAGAGTTGAATATTAGAGTTGAATTATTAGAGTTGAATTATTAGAGTTGTGTTGTGGTTGGTTGTGTTTGGCTGCGATTGTGTTATTTGAAAGTTGTGTATACCTCTAGTAGCATCTTGGATGTTATTTTACTGAATTTTTTTGAAATTTTCTGAAACATTTCACTGTTAGCTAGGCTAATATACTCTGATTGTGGCTTATGGTACCTTATAATAAATTATAAGAAACTTAATGCTTCAGAATAGAATGAATGTAGAGTCTAAAACGAAACCATAATTTTCACATCAGTAGCCAAATGCAACTCAATTAGCCTAACTACGCCGCACTTCGCTTCGTCTAATTCTTCACCAAACAACTGTATTTGCAACAATTAACAAAAGCTTAGACCCAAGTTCGTCCCGTTAGTACGAATAAATCTAATCTACCTCTAATACTTGAACTTATCTCGTTCACCCGCTACCACAAGTCTCCCTACAACCCCCTCTCCACAAAATCATGTTCACTTCCCAATTAAGGAAATGAGATGATTGCCTAATCAGGTAAGTAGTCCAATTTCCTCTATTTAACGTCAAACTCCCTGAAATAAAATACAAAAAAGGTAACTAACATTAACATAGTAACCCCTACCTACTATCAAAATTCCCCGTTTTAGTCATACGCTGAAGTGCTTCAACATTAAAAAAAAAATTATCCTGCTGGTCTCTCTCCGCGAAATAAATAAATAAACCTCCAACAGTTACGGTAATTTATTTCAAGTATCTTTTAATAATAATTAATTTTAAACAACTATGGCAAGGTTTAAATTTAGTAAAAAGAAAAAGGATGCTAATGATCCAAATGCTTCTTTAGATGAAGATTCTGCTCTGTTTGATCAATCAAGTCCAAATAATAGTCAAAATCAAAGTCCTAACCTCGATAGACCAATTATTGATAAAACTGTCGGTGATAAAAATGTCGTTCAACTTCAAGCTCCAACTGCCCAAGCTAAAGTATTTGGACAATCTCCAAAATCGTCACCATCTAAGTCAGCTGTCCCTCAATCTTCAATTTTGAAAAAACCGGTTCAGCCTATTGATCCAGATGGAACTCCTTGGAAAAGATATAAATTAACTAACTCTCCATTCCCAAGATACAGACATTCAGCCCTGACGATTGCTTCAGATAAAAATGAAGTTTTCATAATGGGTGGTTTAAAAGAAGGTAGTGTTTTTGGTGATACTTGGAAGATTTATCCAATTATTAATTCGTCAACTAGCCAAGTTGTTGAATATTCTGCTGAAAATGTGGTGGTGGCCAATAATAATAATCCTCCGGCTAGAGTTGGTCATTCATCGGTGTTAATTGGTAATGCTTTTATCATATACGGTGGTGATACTGTAGATACTGATTTCAATGGATTCCCAGATAATAACTTCTACTTGTTCAACATCAACAACAACAAGTATACGATTCCCAGCCACATTTTGAGCAAGCCAAATGGTAGATACGGTCACACAATTGGAGTTGTTTCTTTGAATAACCAATCTTCGAGATTGTATCTTTTTGGAGGCCAATTGGAAAATGATGTTTTCAACGACTTGTACTACTTTGAATTGAACACTTTCAAGTCTCCAAAAGCCAGATGGAATTTGGTCGAGCCTTTGAACAATTTCCGTCCTCCTCCATTAACTAACCACTCGATGTCTGTTTACAGAAACCAAATCTATGTGTTTGGAGGTGTTTATAACAACGAAAAGGTCAGTAATGACTTGTGGTGTTTTGACATTCCTGGCTCTAAGTGGACTCAAATTTCCACCTCCGGAAATATCCCATTACCTGTAAATGAACATTCTGCAGTAATTATCAATGACAGATTATTCATCTATGGTGGTAATGATTTCAGTGGAATCATCTACAACTCTTTATATGTTTTAGACTTACACACCTTGGTTTGGTCCAAGTTAATTCCAAATGGAGAATTGGATGGTCCAGGTGCTAGATGTGGACATACCATGACTTATGTTCCAAATTCAAACAAACTCCTTATTATGGGAGGTGACAAAAATGACTATGTTTCTGACGATCCAACTGATTTTTCCACCTACGAAACCAAAGACCCTTCAGGAGAACTGGACACAATGATTTTCGAGTTGAACTTGGATACTTTAGATGCTTATTTGTCTTCAAAACAAACAGTGGTTAAAGCCACCAAAAAGGCTGCTGCTGCTGCTGCTGGACTCGATACTCCCGAGCTCACTCCAATTCCAGCTTCTGTGCCAGAACCTCAGCACAGTTACGGTGGTATTAGTTCGGGTGTCAATTCGGGTGCTGCTATTGGTGGTGCTGCTCTTGGTGCTGGTGTTGGGGCTGTTGGGGCTGCTGCCTACAATAGCTACGACAGTTCGAGTGCCCAAGGATCTCATGATGATTTCAGACACGGATTCCAGCGTCATACAAGAAGCCAATCTGCGGGTATTGACGATTTCAGAACCCCTGAAGCTTCTCCAGAAAGACCAAGAGATACTGGTATCGATAAATTTGTTGAAGTTCCATCTACATCTATTTCTGAAAGAGGTGATATTACCGAAGATGATTTGGACACTTCCAGAATCTCTCAGCCTAACATTTACCCTGAAGATCTGAATGGTCACAGTAAAGGTATTGAAATTGATAGAGAAGATAATTCTACTCCAAATTTCAGTAAGAATGTCGAAAACGAAAAGGTCAAACAATTGGTGACTGAACTCACAGGTCAGTTGAACGCTTTAAGACAATCAGCTAAGACTGAAATGCAGAATGCTACTGAAAAGATTGATCTGTTAGAAAGAGAAAACAGAGCTTTGAAAGAAGCTAATGGAGAAGATTTAAGAAGCCAATTAAATGATAAAGATACTATAATTAGGGAATTAAAACAGCAAATCGATCCCAACTTGATCAAGATCGATGAAGAAAACGAAAATGAACGTGAACTTCATAATACTTCTAACTCTATCAGTGAGTTAACAAGATATAAATTGGAAAGATTGGAATTGAATAATAAATTGGTTTACTTAAACCAAGAGAACAAATCTTTGAACCAAAAGATTGCTGACTTCGAGCCATTTATGGAAAATCAAGTTGGTCAATTATCTGACTTCCAAAAGGTCATTGCTAAGCAAGAAGAAAAGATTAAGATTTTGACTCAACAAGTTAGAGACCAAGAAGTTTTGCACAAGGAAATCAATACTTGGAAATCCAAGTTTGAAAATTTGGACTTAGAATACACAAATTACAAGTCTATTCACGATAATGATGAAATTTCAGATGATGAAATTGAGCAAGACGAAAACGCTGGTGGTGATTCTACTAACAGATCAATCTTGAGCAATTCTACCACCAGAAGAAGTAAAAAAGATATTTCCCACCATTTGGAAAATTTGGTCAATGCTTGGAATACTAGAACTGTTTCTGCGCCAAGTAGCTCCAGATCAACTGAAGCAGTGGACCCAATGGTTTTGGAATTACAAAAACAATTGGATTCTTTGATGAAGGTAAGCAAAGAGCAAGAGACCACTTCTGCAAGAGAAATCTCTAACTTGCACAATGAGTTGAGCTCCAGAATTGGAAACTTAAAGAGTCTTGAAGATAATTATAAAGATGCTTTACAGAGTGTTAATAATACTTCTAAAGCCTTGAAATTTACTCAAGAAGAATTGAATAACCAAAAATCACTCATGGAAAAATTAATCAAGGAAAATAACGAATTGAAATTGTTCAAAAAAGCTAGTAAAAGATCAAGTACCAGAAACTTATTACAACCATCCGGCCTGGATCATCAACTCAATTTGGATTCACCAATTCAAGAAGAAAATGAAGATGAAGATGCTGGAGCACTTGAAAATGCTCATTATAATATGAAGCTTAAAGACTTAGAAGCTGATTTATACATTTTGAAGCAAGAAAGAGATCAATTGAAGGAAAACGTTACTGGATTACAGAAACAATTATACCTTGCACAAAATAGTGCATAATCGTCAATAAATATATAATTTGTATCATTAGGTTGTTATTGAAGTAATATAATACATTATCATTATTCATCAGTCTATAAACGCATCTTAAGAATGGGAGTTTGGATCATTCCCTTCAACTAGTTGGTCGTTATTTGAGGTTTCATAATTGGGGACATAATCTATTTGACTGTATTGATCATCTCTCTCATTAGTTTCATCTCTATCGTCTCTTTCAATATTGTCATTTGTTAAAAAAAAATTAAAGTCCGGCCCATTCTCGGTAGTTGTTGGTTCATCTACTAAAATTGCGTCGTTATCTATGGGGCTAATTGATTCTCTTGAATCATTATCGTTGAGATCCAATACTGGTTCAGAAGGTAAAAGTCCTCTTTCATGAGCTCTTATTTGTTCCTTTTCTGTTAATGCTTGATTATTTGGCATAGGAAGCAATTCTCCTGAGTGTGTTTCATTATAATCTGGAGCATTACCTTCAAAGCTATTAATGGCACTAGATTCAGGAATTGGATTGAAAGAAGGTTGACTAGGATTTTGAATTTGAATTTGTGGCTGGTTGGGGATATTTTGTGTGGCCCCTGGAGAGTTATCAGAAACTGAAGATGATCTTCTCGACAGAGGAGAATGGCTATTGTGAATGTCCAGATTGTTGTGAAGAAATCCGTTATTATCTTTGGCCAGCCTGTGAGTACCGATGACCACTTCTGAAGTTAATTGTAAAAACTTCTTCATTCTTTTATACTTATCGGTGTTAATAAAATTAGATCTCTCCTTCAGATTAAAATCTGTTGCTCCAGTCAAGTATCTGAATTGGCTTCGTAAATCGTTCAAATCATTAACGTGATTTACCGTGGTATCATCATTATTTTGTGATGGGTTAGCAAAGTCCACTATAGGTGATTGTCTACCATTTTCAGGAGTCATGGAAGATTTAGTAGTTTGGCCCTCAATAAGTGCCACTGATTTCCCAGATAAGTTGATCAATACTTCAACAAAATATTGGAAACTTACCATAGGGCATCCACTAATGGTGGGAAAAGCATCAGCGGGAACACGAATATTTGTGTTGATATCTGAGTCAAAAGTGTTCGGATCTACGTATAATGGTACAACCGTTTGAGCCAAATCTTTGCGGAAAGAATCATAAATTCCATCGGGTCCATTGTCTAGTCTGCAAACTCTCACAAGAGTCACAATTATTCCATTGACATCCTGGATTTTTCTGAGATGTTTAATCAGAAGTCTAACCGGGATCAGTTCACCTCTCAAGTAACCTTTTCTAGGAATTATGAGAGCTACTTTGATAGTTTCGGGTTTTGCTACCAAGTCGTACGAAACACTGGACGGGGTGTGAGGAATTACTCCGTGAGTATCAGACAGATCTTCTTGGTGATCGGTGTCGTCATTTTCACGAGGCGAAGGAGCAGACGAAGGTTCGTGGTCTGAGTTGTTAGATGAAAGGGTACTGAAAGTGTTGAAAGTGTTGATGGTGGAATTACTACTTTGAGTTCGGGAAAGACGTTTGTTAAACCTTGGATCCTTTATAATAAGTCTTTTTGTCTTTGGAGTCGGAAGCGAACTCACATCTATAGGGTTGATTAAATTTATGAGTTTCTCTGAAGTATAGTTTGAGTGATTCAAAATTTTGAGGTTTCTGGTTTTACTTAAAAGTCCGGGATTATTTGGTTGATTATTTGGATTAGTTTCAGCAGCATGATTCATTGATGCTTTTAAGACATAACTAATAGAGCCTTTCCCGAAATCTATACTTGTGAAAACTCTTTTGTTGGGCAATTTTACAATGAACGGGAATCGATGTTCACCTTTATAAAGCCCATTAGATAATCCTTCTTGGGGTGGAGTTTCGTCACCATAAATTTTAATGGTATAGTTAAACAAAGTATGTTTTGTTGGGCGTAGTTTGGAATGGGATAAGGTATTGATTTTGACATAACCCATAAGAGATAAAGTTACCACTATATCAGCCAAATTTTTCTTTGATATTAAAATGATTTGACCTGAAACTTCATCACCCGGGAGCCATGAATTATGGGGGTTATCAAGAACAATATAGAATTCAGATACTGAATTAAAGTCGATTTTGAACGAGGAAGGAACGGTATTTATATCGGATGTATTTACCGGGGGATTTGTTGATTGTGGTGAACTGTCAGCATAGGACCGCAGCCTACTGGGGATTATCCTTGAGACTGCTTTTCTCATGCTTTTATAATTTAGATTCAGTTTGTAAGCATTAGTTTAAACCGCAGTAAATAATGTACTGGATTAACAAGTAAAAAGTATCTAAGATTTATTGGATTATTGAGTAGTTAATTCTCAATCTAGTGTTTAATTCCCTAAGTAATGTGCGAAGTTGAGATCTTTCGACTGTCATTAAAAATTACACAAACATCCGATTGGGGTCAGCACGAAGCGCGAGGCGGTGATATGCGTAGGGAGAATTGAGGCTGCGGTGCTGGCGAGCCGGTGCTGGCAGAGGTGGTGGTAGTGCGATGGCGGTGGCACCATGGTGGTAGCGCAAAGAGAATAATGGTGGCGGAGTCGGGGGGGCCGTTTGGCCAGTTAATGCGATATTATACGGAGTTGGGCGGGGCATTACCTAATAATAATTGATGTGGTTATTGGTCATAAGTTGATTTTATAATATTTAAACTATTAAGATCAACCGGGTTTACTTAAACCTGCCAATCACCTGTCAAATAAGTCAAGAAATGTTCAAGAAATTGTTTTCTTAGCGATCATTTTATCTTGACGTTCGAAAATCTATACAATGTGTGCAGGCTCGTTTTCTTGTCAACGTGACACGGCTGCTGGAGATATCGGGAAACTTTATCTATCAACTGAATAGGTACGATTGTTTGTATATTTGTTGTTTGTATATTTTATTTGTTTATTTGGTGTTTAATATTTGTATATTTGTCGTCTGTTGGATTGTGAAATTCCAGCACTTTTTATATTTCTGTTGCTTTTCCGCAGCTTTAATTTCTGTTGTTAAACTAGGTTTTATTAAGGTATTTAGGTTTTGCAGTATTGGTTATAAAATATCATATCGATTAAATATCGTGTTGATTAAATATCGTTTTGACTAAAATGAAGTTGCTGTTTGTGTATTCACCTCTATTTCGAACCTTGTCTCCTATTTTTCACCTCCTTCTCATTCACGGCGTTATCCAACTCGTAAATGCCTCTTATAGCACGTGGACTGTTACCTTATTCATCTACAAGATTCATACAAATACTTCATTTTAACTAAAACTACTATACAAATGCAATTAATCGAAAGTCTTCTTGGTTCCTTGGAATGATGACTTTTGTGGACGTGGAGAGTTAGTTGCACTTCTGTCACCTCTACCAAAATCTCTTTGTCCACCAAAATCTCTTTGTCCACCAAATCTTGGTCTTGGAGTAGATGAAGGATCTCTTGGAGTAGAGAAATCTAATCTACATGGTCTACCTTCAATGTATTCTCCATTTAAGGCATTCAATGCAGCTTGAGCTTCTTCTATACTTCCATATTGAACATATCCAAATCCTTTAGGTTGTTGAGTATCTGGGTGAGTTGGAATTCTACACGATATAACACTTCCGTGTTCACCAAAAACTTCAAACAATTTGTCTCTACTGGCATTGAAACTAAGGTTACCAATAAATAAAGTATCACTTGGTGCTGAAACAACATCACCAAATTTCTTAGCTCTGTCATTCTTACCTGGAGTTTGTGGTTTGGAAGTAGACATATCTAAGTTAATTGGTCTACCATCGATTTCTTTACCTTGATATTCTTGTAAAGCCTTTTCAGCTTGAGCTTTGGTTTCAAAATCAACATAACCGTAACCTCTGGATTTTCCTGTAGCTCTTTCCATAATAACTCTGGCAGAGATAACTCCTCCAACTGGTTCGAATTCTCTTTGTAACCATTCGTCATCAATGTTCCATGATAATCTTCCTACGAAAAGAGTGGCTGGTTCTTCGACTTTTTGTTTCTTTGGAGTTGGTTCTTCGTCAGCAGTTTGGAATTCTTCATCACTGTCACCTTTACGCTTGGTGGTCTTTTTGGTTTCAGCCTTTTCTTCTTTTTCAGATTCAGAATCGGAGTCAGAATCGGAATCAGAGCTAGAGTCGGAATCAGAGCTGGAGTCAGAGTCAGAGCTGGAAGAATCGGAATCAGAGCTGGAGTCAGAAGATTCCTTCTTTTCTTCCTTCTTTTCTTCCTTCTTTTCTTCTTCCGAGTCACTGTCACTGTCACTAGAATCGCTGGAGTCGCTGGAGTCACTGGATTCTTCTTTCTTTTCTTCCTTCTTTTCGACCTTCTTTTCGACCTTCTTCTCAACCTTCTTTTCAACCTTCACATCCTTCTTCTCGTCTTCGGATTCAGAGTCAGAATCGGAATCGGAATCGGAATCAGAACTGGAGTCAGAGTCGGAGCTGTCTGAGCTTGAAGAGCTCTTAGAATCATCAGAGCTTTCGTCACTTGATGAATCAGAATCACTGGAATCACTGGAGTCACTGGAGTCACTGGAGTCACTGGAGTCACTTGAATCGCTGGATTCAACTGGCTTGACGTCCTTGACTTTCTTGGAATCCTTGGTTTTCTTTGTAACCTTGTTGGTTTTACTAGCAGATTTGGCCATCTCGTTATAGTTGAAAATTATTTTTCAGTTTTTGAGAAGAGCATCTCAAAAAAATTTAAGTCGTGTGCAGGATCTAAGAATCAAGAAAATATGGAGTAAATTCCAATTTAAAAGATTCAGATAATTAGTAGTTTAGAGTTAATGTGATCTCTTCTGATTATTTATTTGCGGTTATTCTGATTTTTGAGTTCATTTCATCGTAAAAATTAGGGCCTTTTTGTAAAACCACTGGTTGCAAATTAGGATTGTGGTTCAAATTGAGAACGTTCAACTTGCAGGCAATAACGATAGGATCCACAAGTATAAGAACTCACGGTAGTATAAGCTTATTTCTGAGAATTCCAGATAAACTTAAGTCAGGTGATCGTATAGCTTAATAAAAATCATAAGGGAACTGTTTGTTGGGTTATTTTTATGTATAGTAAATCGAAGGTACTTTTTAACCTCTAGCTTGCCATTGTTAAACTACTGTGATTTGTTGATTGTGGAAGCTAGCAACCAATAATTATGAATTCACCCTTTCCTACGCCGCACATTATCAAGGGCATTCTTTGGAATTAAAAATTACAAAAAAAGATCGTCAAGTAGCAGACAATTTGGATAATACTTTTTCCGATTGAACATAATCTTGAGTCTATAAAAGCTGGATCTTGACAAAACCGGACCCATTTTTAAATTCCATCGTCAGGTCAAACTTTCGATCGTACTTCAAAAAAGATTATGAGTCATCTATTTAAGTTTCATTCTGATTCATGAGCTGAAGACTAAAATTTTCACTGATTATAGCTTGAGCATTATGGGTTAAATTAAGCGAGCCCAAGCCAAACACCTCTTAAAATTCCACCAAAACTCATCTCCACTTCTAAAACTCCGGGGCCGGTGGTTTATCATACGGTGGTCGTGTCGTCTGGTGCTAGCCTCATTCCTCTTGTCCATCTACGGCCCGGTACAGGAATTTCGCACCGGTCCCCTTAGTAAAATAAAGCGTATAACTCGTTGAAAAATTCACGAAATTTAAATAGTAAATTTGACCATTTGTACATTGAAATAAGTATGTTCAAAGCAACGAATATCTTGTTTCAAAGAGCTGCACCTGCAGCTAAAAAATATGCAAACATGTTGAAAGATCCCCTGAAAAAGTACCAGGCTTTTAAAGGTGTTTCTTTACCAGATAGAACTTGGCCAAATAATTCAATCACAAAAGCTCCAAGATGGTTATCTACTGATCTTAGAGATGGTAACCAATCCTTGCCTGATCCAATGACGATTCCTGAAAAGAAGGAATACTTTAAAAAGTTATTAGAAATTGGTTTCAAAGAAATTGAAGTTTCATTCCCATCAGCTTCTCAAACTGATTTTGATTTCACCAGATACGCTGTTGAAACTGCACCTGATGATGTTATGATCCAAGTTTTGACCCAATCTAGAGAACATCTTGTTCGTAGAACCGTTGAATCTGTTAAAGGTGCTAAAAAAGCTTGTATTCACACCTACTTAGCTACTTCAGATTTATTCAGAGATGTAGTATTTAATATGTCAAAGGATGAAGCTATAGCTAAAGCTGTGGAAACCACTAAGCTTGTCAGATCCTTGACTAAGGATGACCCAGAAATGCAAGAAACTGAATGGACTTTTGAATTTTCTCCAGAATGTTTCTCTGATACTCCAACTGAATACGCTGTTGAAATCTGTGAAGCCGTTAAAAACGCTTGGGAACCAACTGTTGAACAACCTATTATCTTCAACTTACCTGCTACTGTTGAAGTTGCTTCTCCAAACATTTATGCTGATCAAATCGAATATTTCTGTAGAAACATCACTGAACGTGAAAAGGTTTGTGTTTCTGTTCACCCACATAACGACAGAGGTTGTGGTGTTGCTGCCTCTGAATTAGGTGTTATGGCCGGTGCTGACAGAGTTGAAGGATGTCTTTTCGGTAATGGTGAAAGAACTGGTAATGTTGATTTAGTCACTGTTGCTTTGAATTTGTACACTCAAGGAGTTGCACCAGAACTTGACTTTTCTGAAATGGAATCCATCATTGCTGTTAGTGAAAGATGTAACAAGATCCCAGTCAATCCAAGAGCTCCATACGCTGGTTCTTTAGTTGTTTCTGCTTTCTCTGGAAGTCACCAAGATGCTATCAAGAAAGGATTTGAAAAAGCTGCTAAGAGAGACCTGGAAAAATGGGCTATTCCATACTTGCCTTTGGATCCAAAGGATATTGGAAGAAATTACGAAGCTGTTATCAGAGTCAACTCTCAAAGTGGAAAGGGTGGTGCTGCTTGGGTTATTTTGAGATCATTAGGCTTAGATTTACCAAGACAATTACAAGTTGAATTTTCTAACTCTGTCCAAGAACATGCTGATGGTTTAGGAAGAGAATTAAAGGGTGAAGAAATTACTCAATTATTCAAGGATAAATTCATGGCTTCTGAAACTCCTGTTTTGTCTTTGAAAGAATACGATATTTTCAGAAACAACGAAAACCCAGAAACTCCAAGAGAGATTAATGCCTCTTTGGATGTTAATGGTAAAATCATTAGTATTTTCGGTAAGGGTAATGGTCCAATTTCTGCATTTATTGATGGTATCTCTAGCAGATTTGGTACTTACTTTGAAGTCATCAACTACTCCGAACACAACTTAGGTAGCGGTTCTCAAGGTAAAGCTGCCACTTACATTCAATTGAGTTATGTGAATTCTAATGGTGACAGAGTCAAGAAATGGGGATGTGGTGTTCACTCTGATGTTTCTGAAGCTTCCATTCAAGCCATTATTTCTGTTGTAAACTCTTTGATTGAAACCAAGGAAATTGTTATTTAGGCAAATAAACGTATAGGGACCTTAAATAAGTGATAACTAATTTATGCGTTGTAAAAATGGTTGCAAAAAATGTATTGTGTTAGATATAACTAAAATACGCAATAGGAATTGAATACTAAAAGACGAAAAGGTGAGGAAAGAATTCTTCACGAGAGGAAAATGAACCCTAATAAAGTAGCTAAAGTGATTTGAAGTACAAAACTGTTATTTTAAACTGAGTCAGAAGATTCAGGAGAGATATCATGGGCTTCAGAATTAGGTCCTTTGGCCCCTTCAAATCCATTATTAGCTTCAGAACCATGTCCATTAGGTCCTTCGGGTCCTTAATACCTCTAGGGGAATTGGCTTCTTGAGCGTTGGTTTCTTGAGGATAGTTGGCATTTCCAGCTGTTTGTTTACACTTGATGCAATCCTTAATTTCAGTAGCCGGCTTTTCTGAAAGTTAATATTCTGGAACCAAGCAAATCACTGTGGTTGCTCCTTGTCCGTACTTTGGGTAAATAGATTTTGTAACTGTGTGATCACCAGTCCAAGATTTGTCACACTAACACGTGGAATTGTTTCAACCACGGTTGTCTTTCTGGTCTCTATTGGAACAGGAGTCTTAAGCACAACTCCAGGACCACCACTAATATCTGTTGTAGTGATTGTGGTGGTTATAGTTTTGACCAAGGGATGGTTGTGGTGATGTATGGTACTTTAATGATAACTTGGTTGTCATTAGTTACAGTTGTAAAATTTCCAGTCCAAGTACTGGTTCATATAGAAGGATACGGTACATGGACAAGTATCTTCGGTCCCTTAGGTTCTGTGGTAGTGTGAGTTGTGGTTGAGGTTCCGGGGTAGAAAGATGTAACAGTAGGAGTAGGAAGTTCAACAAGAACTCCGGTACCTTATGTGTCATCTGTGGAAGTGAAAGTAATGGTGTGTGAATGGTAACCAAAAGGGTGGAGGTGGAGTCTAGAGTCTTGACAATGATTATAGGCGAGCCATTTGAGATTGATACAGTGGTTACGGTATTGAAGCCAGCCTCGATAGATATCAGAATATCCCCGGTAGAAGTTGATGGAACTTCAACAACTTCTATTTACCCCGATGGCCGAGTACGAGTATAGGTAGTAGTAAAGGAGTTGGTTTCAGCAAATAATTTGCGTGGTTAAGACATTTAACCATTTGATATTCCCTGTTTTCTCTAGATTAGAAACATAAACGCATGATATTAAAATAAAATGTGGGTTTAAGAGTGTCCCTAATTGGGGATTGTATACAAAAGTGATAAAATGTTAAAGAAAATTAGGCATGTTCCCTCATTACTAAATTAACTAAAATGCAATGGCTGCAAAAACTTCAGCGGCTTTAAATTTACAATACGGTATCCCTCGGAATACATATCAACCAAATTAGTTCAAAAATGCGATATCCGGTGAAATAGTGAGAAATTATCACGTGTGTCTGTGACTGCTTTTATTTTTGTGTAATCCATCGCTCACCACTGAGGATCCGCACTGAAAATATTTTACCAAAGGATTAAATTTTTTTTTCACTAACATTAACAGAAGAAAATGTCAACCTATCAACCAGTTGTTGTTATTGACGGTAAGGGTCACTTATTGGGTCGTTTGGCTTCCACTGTTGCCAAACAATTATTGAACGGCCAAAAGGTTGTCGTCGTCAGATGTGAAGCCTTAAACATCTCTGGTGAATTCTTCAGAAACAAATTGAAGTACCACGACTACTTAAGAAAAGGTACCAGATTTAACAAAACTCACGGTCCATTCCACTTCAGAGCCCCATCTAGAATCTTGTACAAAGCTATCAGAGGTATGGTTCCTCACAAGACTGCTAGAGGTAAGGCTGCTATGGAAAGATTAAAGGTTTTCGAAGGTGTCCCACCACCATATGACAAGAAAAAGAGAGTTGTTGTTCCACAAGCTCTCAGAGTCTTGAGATTAAAGCCAGGTAGAAAATACACTACTGTTGGTAAATTATCCTCATCCGTTGGTTGGAAATACGAATCAATTGTTGATAAATTAGAAGAAAAGAGAAAATTACAATCTGCTGAATACTACGCTAAGAAGAAGGCTTTGTTAAAGAAGGTTGAAACTGCTAAGGCTTCTGTTGCTGATTCTGAAGCTTCTAAGAAGTTAGCTGAATTCGGTTACTAATCGAATATTTAACGGTAAATCATTTATTCTTTTGAATAAATATAAATAGATGTCAAATGGATCATTTCCTCATTTGTATATTTAAATCTACATTAATGTAACCCGAATACCTGTAGTAATGTTACAGCTATTAGTTTTTAGTTTAGTTTTATGTGTATTCTATTTAAGGTTCTCGATCTATTTCGAGCGTCTTTTTGCAGACTTTTTTGGTTAGAATTTTTGCAAGCAATTTGGGCTAGTTTTTTGAATCTTCCTACTCACAGATTTTAATACTTAGTCCTCGATTTTGCAACCACCAGAATCTGGCTCGGGTTTATACATGAGTAACTGATGGTTGAATATGTAATGAGGAAGGGATATTGGCACAAAAAGTGTTTGAGATGTCAACATTTTACGCCTCAAGTCACCCAATATTGGACTAAGATATTAAGGGATCCAATCGTGGGTAAAGTGCATAACAAAACCGGGCAATCTGAGAGTAAATTCTTTATTGAAACTCAACGTGAAATCCCCTAATCTAACTCTGCATATTGCTGCCTGTGTTTACTAAGATTTTTGACCTGTTATTACCAATCACCATTTTACGATATTCACTGTGTATCCACCCTAATAATAGATTTATATTAAGGTTTGTGGTAGATATAGGGGGTATATCTCAACGTTTGTTGTGTAAACACTTACGATCGAACAGAGAGCTAAAAATATCAAGATCAAAAGTCTATTTGCCAATTACAATTCCTAATTAGGATTAACAATAGAATTATGTGCAGGGTGTTTAACTTCAGGGTTATCATGAAAGTCCCACAAGTGCCGTAGAAAGCCGTGAAAAACAGTATAAATAGAGGAGGATTGGACTGTTAAATCATTAAGAATGAGATTTATTCAATTTGTTTTAAGCTTGGTGTTTTTCCTGTTTGCAATGGGTGCTGCTATTAAAAACGAGGACCTCAAAGTCGCTCGTGGTTTAGAAGGTGTAGCTGCTGAAGAAGTGGTCAAAAGAACACCATGTTGTAGACATGGTAGGGGCAGTGTTAACTGCCAATTGGATACTCTTTGTGAAGTAGGTAAATAGTCAATATATGAAGATACGAAGTTAATTAATTGAGAAAACTGTTCACGTGATCTCATGTATATCGTAGCCAAAAAAAAAAAATATCGCGATAATGAACTACGTTGTTTCTCCGGACATAAATAAGGGAATCAAGCAGGTTTTGAGGCAGATTGATCAGGAGTTTGTTCCCAGCCACTATATAAACTGTACGCTTCCCACCAGGCTATTTAATGCTATTAGTGAAGAAAATTTTGAGTTTGCTTTGAACGATGAGCACATGAAGCAGTTCAACTATCAACAAGTAAATAACATTTACGAGCTAAAACAATATCTCAAAAGTGTCACAGAAAGGAGTGCGATTGTAATTGAATCGTTGATTGAGATTGCCCGGTTAAGCACCATTGAGTACCGGAAGTTGAATGCGTTGGTAGTTGAAATTATGATGGAGTTAAAGGAATTCAGGTGCTATATTATAGAGCCAAAGTACCACAAGTTCATTGATCTTTACTGTGATAATCTAGTTAGTTTGGAGGAGGTCACATGATCACCTGGCATCCACCCGACTTATGATTTTCCGGGTCAGTTAATACCTGGCCAGTTAATACCTGGCCAGTTAATACCGGGTTATTTAACACAAAAACACTCGGTTATTATAACCGGGGGTCGATTGGA
The DNA here is from genome assembly GCA_030572075.1 of Yamadazyma ubonensis. Lineage (NCBI taxonomy): Eukaryota > Fungi > Ascomycota > Pichiomycetes > Serinales > Debaryomycetaceae > Yamadazyma > Yamadazyma ubonensis. The sequence goes on along the minus strand of JAJLZG010000007.1, from coordinate 396,025 downwards.
TACGATTTAACCAATTACTTAACATCGATATAACCGGGGTCAGTGTTCTGTTCGCATTCTTGAGATGTTTAACCTCGAGACTCAAGATATTAGGTGATCTATAAAGGATCTACATGGTCATTTATCCTCGACCCCACATTGTTTACTGTTGAACACACGACTAGGATAACCTCGATATTTAGATATCTAAAAACCTAAACACAATATGTGCTATTTGCATGAGTACAAGCACCTCTTAGCTCTTTTCTCGCTCTTCATCGCCCAGTTTTCACCTTATCATGGGTGTCTGAAGAACCCAAAAAATCAGCTAATCAGTGCCAAGGATCTTCACAATATACACACCCACATCGCGAGGCTGGAAACCCTCTCCGTCCCCACTCGAGGGGCCCTTTAATGGCACTATCTAACACCCGGTAATGGCCCCACTCAGATTAGACCGCCTTGATAACACATACTCGAGCACACCCCTATTTATTGCCATTCTACGCGTATTTTTTGGGCTACCCCAGATCGAGTGGGGTACAAATGGGGAGTGCACCAAAACGGAAATTCCTGCTCGATTTGTATAAATGAGAAGCCATGGATCGAAAATCCAATTTTTCTATGGCTGCAATTCACGAAGAAACTTACGATGAATTCATGGCTAATTTAAGCCCATGTTCAAGCCATCAAACCATATATGATGAGTCTAATGAATACAATCCAATAAGCTTAGTTAACCTCTTAACTGAGCGCAATAGTCTATCGAAATCCGGTACTTTAACCGATAAATTTTCCACTCACATCAGCAAATTTGAATTAGAAGAAGATAACTGGGCCGTCAAAATCTTATGTTCAGATGGTGAATCTTTTGTTGTAAAGTTTGATGAACTCTTACAATTTGTAAATAAGTATGCCCCTAAAAAAATTACGGGCGAAGGTTTAACTTGTGTTCATTTGGTAATATTTTTATCACTGAAGTTTTCTATCCCACTTGATACCTTGAAATTATGCCATTTAGGAAAGACATATTATTTAACGAAATTCGATGATCTTTGTATCAAAAAGTTGTTAATTAAAGATTTAAAAGTGGATAAATATCCTACTATGCATTTAATGATGGTTGAGCAATCGAGCGATACATTTATCAAACTGGAGAAGGAACTCGTGATACAGCTGTTTGAAGAGATATTCCATGCCGTGACGTATGCAGATGTGTTATCGCACAAGCTTCGGAAGTCCAATAGGGTTAAGTTCAAGAATCGGTTGAAGAGTATGTTGAGGGTTTAGCATTTGTATTATAATAAAGCATTCGTAATATTATTGATCTATTGAAGAAGTTGTAAATTCTGAGTTGTGAATAATAAGTTATACCTTTCTAAATTATACGTTCTAATTAACACGTTCTAATTTATACGTTCTAATATATACGTTCTAATTTTTACGTTCTGATTTATACGTTCTAAGTAACACGTTCTAAGTTATACGTTCTAATTCATACGTTCTAATTTATATGTTCTAATTAATACGTTCTAAGTAATACGTTCCAAGTTATATGTTTTAAAGTTACATTCTAGTTGTACATTATATAGTTAAATAATACTAGTGCATGAGACTCATGAACCCAGGCACCAACATCCCTCCCACCAACAAACAAACCTCGGTGAAATTCATGTCTCTAAACTCTCCTAAAATATTGGTCAGAATATAAATAAACGTCCCACTACTATATAAGAGCAAAAGTCCCACCACATTTTGATTACTGTCAAATATCCAGAGAATTGTCCAGGTTAAAAATGCAAAAACTGGTGTAGAAAGTGCAAACAAAAGTAAGTGAATCTTTATCGTCTTTATATCAAGTCCCTTCTGAATAAGCAAACAACTAAGACTAAAACAAGTGGGTAATTTATGGATTATCACCACCAAAGAAAACACAAATGTTATGTGTTCATCGTGGAAAGCTGATCCCAAAGAAATCCCATCAATAGACAGATGAACTAATAAAGCCAATGTGAGTGACGTGTGAAGAATTGACTGAAGAATTCCTGGTCTTGCTTGAACAGGCCCAAAATCAGAAAACCCACTTTCCTGATGATGATTGCTATCGATTAAAACCATCGAGAGAAATCCTAGCATGATTGCAATTCCTACCCATTTTGAATTTGATGAATAGTTGTCAATACTTTCAGGTATCACCAAACAAAGAGCAGCTCCAATTAAAAGTCCACTACTAAAGATCGAAACAGGTTTAAGGTGTTTTCGTAGATCTAAATGTAATGGGAGAACACCTAATCCATAGGTAATAACCCCCATTGAAATGCATATTACTATCACTTGAATAGCCAGAATCATACCGATCGCGAATTTATTGCAATGTTAAGAAGGCCTGCAACCACCATAAAGCTTACCCCAGAAGACGTGCTGGAATACGACCAGAGTGTGAGTGCCAGTGCCCAGCTGCAGAACTCGTATATCAAGGAAGATAATTTGCAAGAGCACGAGGGTGATTTGTCTATTGGAAGTTATAAGAACAGGAATGATCGAATAATCAGACAGAGACCCAGTGCATGATTGAATGTTTGTATAGTGGTGTATAGATAATATAGAGAATGTATGATGAAGATTTGTTTCATGTTTTTGTGTGATTATTAGTTTTAACTTTTGGTTTTTAATATTTGATTTCATTTTTATTTTCATTTTATTGATTTAATTCGAACGGTTTATCCTGTTCATTTATTTTTGGCTGAATGGTATATTTGGTTCTTTTATCTTGAAATGTACACTTACAGGAGAATATGAAATTTAGATCATTTATTATTTTTCAACTTGTTTTTACTTGTTTTTTCTGATTTGTGAATTTGACAGAATATATGAGTTCTTATTTTTATCTTATCATATAATGTTCTCAAGATAAAATATCAATTAAATTATACCAATAATCAACGCTTAAGTTAAAAATACCAATAAATGTTTAATGTGGAAAATAAATAATCCTTTAAAAGGTTTAACCGACTACTATTATTGAACGAACCCTACGAAATCAACCTCTATAAACCAAACTCTCGTGCATCGTGTATTCTATAGTCTATCATTACTTTTTATTTAAAGATTTCCTCTTAAGCCATTTTTCCCTCGAATTCACTATCTTAGCCTCAGCTTTAGGGACTCCCTTATTGTTGCTCAAAACTTTAACATGAACAGGACCTTTCTTTATAGATGCCTTTTTAAGAGCTTTGAGCTTTTTTAGTTTTTCAAGCTTCAATTGCTGCTTCAATTCCTGGTCAAAATCATCGATTGTTTTATGCTTGGATTGGACTTCTTCAGGAGAATCAGACTCTTCAGCTGCCTCCAAAATATCGTCAGGTAAAAATTCGGGAATATCTAAATCTATATGCTTTTGTTTTTTCGATTCCTGCTGCTGTTTGTTGTACAAGTCCTGCTGTCTTCTTCTCTCTCTTTCTTGAGTTTTCTTTGCGGCTTCTGCCTCTTTTATGGCCTTTTGCTGGGCTATTATGTCTTGTTTGGCCTTCGAAGTTGACTCTTCTTCAGGAGCTTCATCGTCACTACTTTCTTCAGATTCCACCTGTTCCACCTCCGGAGTCTGGTCTAACACCACCGGGGTCTCAGCAGACTCGCCCTCCTCGTCAAACTTTATCTTTTTGCTCTGATTTCTGGTTACTACCATGATAATTTATTTTCGCGAGCGATGAGATGAGCTAAATAACCACATTGTAATGATTAAGGCAAAACAAACGAGTTATGCCCGTATTGTCGCCATTTGGTTTTGAGCTGGTCATTCTTGACTTCTATGCCTTTCTCTTGGATCGACTTGAGCGTATCCTGCTTAATTTGCATCCCATCTACCACCAAATGTCTAAGCCCTAAATCATAGTCCATTAAATTAAGTAGCCCTATTCCGTCAATCTTGTTAAAACTGAGATCTAAGTACTCTAGTTTCGTATAGTGTTTCTTGAAGTCTCGTGCAAAGTATGTCATGGTGATATTATCGAGATTGAGGTCCACAAGAACCAAGTTTTTGAGGTGGAGTTTCTCGAGGATATCCAGGAGATGAAGCCTGATAAACTGGTTGATTGACTCGTTCTGGAAGTAGAGGAAATTAGATGATCCTAGGACCAACGTCTCAACCTGTGGACAGCACGAAAGAAACCGAAGAAGTCCATTGTTCGACACAGAGCTCGAGTAGAGATCCAAGTACACCAAGTTGGAGAAGTTGTGGAAGTCGGAGATGCTGAACTCGTTCAAGTTGAGCGAGTGACTGACGTGGTGTTCTCGAAACACAAACTTCAAGAGCTTAAATTCAGACCGGTAGTTGATGAGATTTTGAAAGAACACTTTGAGCGATAAGTCTCTGTTATTTTCGAGAGTCAAGTACTTGAGCGAGTGGGAATGGGAAAGAAACTCGCCAAAGAGGTGCTCGAAGCCTGTGAACTCGAAGTTGGAAATAATGAGCTTTGTGAGGTGGACTTTGTGCAAAAGAAACGGCACAAAGTTCAGCACCGAATTTTTGTTGATCAACACCAACGTGCTGAGTTCCAACTCTTTTGGTTCCGTAAGCTTGGCATAGGCGTTACGGTTCACCAACTGCTGTGGACGTGGAGATTCTTCGTCCATCACGAGAATCTCTGCTTTTTGCAAGCTGGGGAAAAGGTGTAGCAAATCAGCAGGAGGGCAGCTATTTAGCACGAGTTTCAAGTTCGTGATACCTGAGAACTTGAACGTGAACCTGTGCTTATCGAATGCAGATAAAAGGTCTTCGTAATTGATAGTATTGAACAATTCAAGTCCAGAAAGTCGGTAGTTACTTTTGAGCATCCCATCGATAATTTTCCAGAAATCCGTGTTTGTAGTGGGAAGAACTTTCCACTCTAGCGTGTGCTTAAGCCTGTTGAAGAAAGTGGTTGCATTGGTGAACTCCTTGTGTTTTATTTTATGTTTGAGGCAAATGTGCTTGAAGAGATGTGTGAAATGTACCACCATAAAGTTCCAAGTTTTTGATACTAAACGGCAATTTAGCACCGTGTAAACCGATAATTCTTGTAGAATTAACTCGAGAGTATCGTAAGAAAGATAATGACACGGATCGAGAGAAGGTCTGGGTTTTTTAGATATTTTGGTTTTGGGTTCTTGCAACCGTTTTCTCTTTAAACTGCCATTAACTTTTGTGTAGTATGTTTTTAGTTTTTCAAAAAGATCTGTGTTCAATTTGGCTTCAGGATACTTTTCCATATATCTTGAAATGGTATAATGGCCAGTTTGGTAATTTTTGAAAGCCAGAACTTCATCACCAAGTCTCAAGTGATTTTTTCCAATTCTTAAATAAGCCTTAACATCAACCGGATTAAATTTGAGTGCCAAGTGACTGTCTTTAAAAGCTGCTGGTAAATCACCTAATTTCTCATAAGTAGCAGCTCGAGCATCAAGAATAGATGAGAGTTTAGGATGATGAAGCGTTCCTACTAAGGGCTGATTTGCGAGCCCATAAACCTTTTGAACGGTAATTAATTCCTCCTTAGTATAGGTATTAATAAACTCTAGTATCTGCGTATAAGTAGCAAGTGCCTTGTTGTATTTTGCGGTTTTGAAGTAGAGTTTTGCAAGCTCTAGCTTATCATTAACGAGGTCTTCATCCATACCGCGACGCGCAGAATTGAATAAAGATAAAAGAAGATACAGGAGGAATTAGATCATATGGTGGTATACATTAAGTATTAATACAGTCATTAAATAGGAAGAACCTAGTGGTTTGTTTTAAAGTCTTTGCACCGAAGCTTTAAGCAATACGGGCACATCATATGCAGGCATCTGTTACAAGTATACCTTTCGGGAGTAGATACATAATATTGGTTGAAACTGTCGGTTTCAGTACTGGGATTATTTGTGTCTGAATTTGATTCTGTATCATGCGTGTAATTACTCTCTTCATCTTCTGGGAAAAATGCTTTATGTGCATCGGGGGACACTTTACCCAAAATGGTAGCAAAAGAATCGTCTTCATGATTTGATCTATAAAGTAAGGAGCTATAGTATTTCACCCTTGATAAATGGATATCTGATAAATCAGCTGGGGGTAAGGCGATCTTACTTGGTGTAGTTTCGGGGTCATTATTATTATCGTAATTTTCATTAATGGTGCTATTAGGAATTGAATCAACTTCCGAAGATATATGTGTCACTTTCAGGACTTCACTAAGTGAGTTTCGATGATCGTGATGAGAATGAGGAGCGGGTTCTTCATTATCCCGATGTATTAGGTCCACCACTCGATCGCGATAGATTACGGTGCCATAGCTCATACCACAGTCACAGCAGTACCATTGAACGATTTGATCACCATTGGGGAGAGCATCAAATCGTTTAAGACTACGGACATTCCGCATCTGATTTATGTAGACGTCCATAAATTTGATGCGCATTTTACATCTTCAGGCGCTGCTATTATATATATTGATCCAGGGCAAGTTCGAACAAAGTTTAAAAATTTAATAAAATAAAATAAAATAAAATAAAATAAAAAATAATTAGAAAAATAATTAGGGTTTGATCTAGAACTATTCAAAGCCTAGCCGGTGCTGCGATTCTGATTTTACCAACAATTTAGTACCAATTTAGTGCGAAATAATTAGTGTAGGTGGTTTTTAAAAAAATGTCGCCTCTTGCCTAACAGGATTATACACTTACCCATATTTCAGTGTAATATATGCTTTACACAATAAGTTCATGCTAAGGTATAGTCTTGTTTATTGTTCGTAAATAACAACTTATGAGTTAATATAGTCATCAGCTAAACAATAGAACGGAATTTAAATTAACGAACACAATTTTTTTCTATTCTGGGACTTCAGGGATATGGAACCTTTTTCACCTTCAGTAAATATCCTTGTATTAAAAGTTTTAAATTTAATTAGACGTCATCAAGAAATCATGTCAGCATGGTTCAATATATTCATAAGTCATGTGAGTGCAAGCAGATGTCACGTTATTACAGAGAGCGCATGATCTAAGACTAAATTGATCCTCGTCAAACTCGTGCAAACCTGTCTGCATTACCGATGCATATACTCAATTGTAAAAATTGCGTACCTTGCATTTGAATACCAGATCAATAGGGGAAACCCCAAAATCACTTAAGCGCTACCCTTAACCATTTTTGGGTTCATACAAACCATATTGGGGTAAGGGGTTAGGTGGTTATTTCACGGGTTCACTAAGGTCAGGTAAGGTGTATTTCACCAAACGATGATTGAATTGATAATAACGACATTTCGGATTAAACAGGTTTTCAGAGCCTCAAATAATAATGAAAAATAATCGGCCAACAATGCTTATGATCTAGAACCTCTCGGTGCTATGAAATACCACGAAACCTGGGTAAAATAGTGCGACCATAATCCCGATGAGAAAGGGATAAATAATTTTATGTACCCTGATATGCAGTATTACTTATAGTGCGAGACCGCCTTATATAAGGGCGTAGTTGCTTTGTAGTTGCCATCACACTACTGTAGCTGGACGCCTCATCATGCGCCAACTGACAGATGGACTAACGGTACTTATTCATATAAATATAGTAGTTAATAACTTGAAGAAGTTCTAAGGTTATAATTGTTGTTGTTTAGAATATTTTATGTGGGGGCTGACAATTTGGGATTCATGATTGGCAGGTTTTTGTGGGGCAATGTATTGGTATTAAGTGCTGTTACATAATATAATAACCTGTGTTAAACAAATGTCGCAAACCAAAAAAAGTATCCTACCGAATTTCACATAAACTAAGGTTTCCAATGGCGTCTCTTTTAGTCACAGCAACAAAACCAACAAACGAGAGCAGCCACTTATAGTTTAACAATACCTGTTTTAAGGGTCATGATTGACTAGATTATAATTGGTGCCCTAAAATTAAATTGTTCACAGTAAAAAGCGCAATATTTGAAATTATCTACCATACCAATACTATCAAAATTCATTCTATCTCCAACTCACAACCATCTGCAGTAACTCTTCGAATACCCTAAGCTCTAAACGCAGCATCTGTACAATTAAGCTACTTAATGATTAAGGTTTGTAATACCCGATGGGGCCGAAAAACACGGCTAAGTGAATAACTGTGTAGATCTACCATTTAGTATCTACAATCTAGTATCTACAGTCTAGTATTTACTATCTAAAATGTTACAACAAACATCTTCTCACATACAATCTTTACTTTTACTACGTTTCATTATCATCTCTTATCATATATTATCAAAAATTACTATCACGACATTACACTCACTTAGTAAAGGTTATTCTCTGCCCAGCTTTATCAGTAATCTTGTCAAACAAATCCGCGCTAAGAATGCCATCTTTACCCGCCGTCAAATACACATCGTTTTTACTCCGATAAAAAACAATTCCCTCCTTCAAACACTTTGAAACATCGATATATATAAGCACATTACACAGGTTTCTAACATAATCAAAATTTGTTGTTAAATGAATATGATTTCGATTCATCTTCAGAAGTCCCAGTTCAAGTATCAGCGCCATATTCTTTCTGTAGGTTCCATGAAACAAATATGATGGCATGTCTTTGGCACTGAGCTTTTCAAGATTCCCATTCAGAACTTCAAGTGTATGACCTTGATTGGCGCTTATATAAGTGATGGTTTCTTGCTTTAAGCTGAATCTCTTTTTGTCGTTTGTAGCTACAATATCTTCAATATCTTGACGAGTTGCATGATGGCATTTAAGTCGATTGTGTGCAAGGATTTCATTCAATGGAACCCAACCGCTTTCATCAATTGATAATTTTTCTTTAACTGCTCCGTGCCTTAGTAAGTACGAGAGCGCTTTGGAGATTTTGGTTTTCCTACTGTCCATAACTACGATTTAAAACTACCATTTGGATTCGCTGCGATAATATAGTGCGGATGAGTCATGAATTATCTATATACAGTTATATGGTACGAATGAGTTATGGGTTCAAACTCGAAAAATGAGTTAAGATTGAGCTATGATTAAAATTTCAAACTCATAAAACTAAAAGTTTCCACTTTTCAATCGGAACACTTTTTGATACTAGCACCTTTTTTTCCTGCTAAACTTCCCATATCTTTTTTACTCTGCTTGATCGTATCGTTGTCTCCTAACTCAGTTTCTCCCGTGAAGTTCAAGTAGTATTTCCCGTCATCTTGCTTTTGACCCTGTACGATATTCTTACGAAGAAACAAACTCACTTCGTTGAGTTTTTCAATCTCTTCTCCAGCTTCAGTAAGGCCTAAATCCCGGTGCTGATTCATGCCTTCTTTGATCTTGAGACGAGAGGCCGCAAGCACCACGGCGTCTCCCTTAAACGCCTTAGCAGTAGCCCTTAATGCGTTTCGATATGCGTATAAAGCTGCGTTGGTCATAAAGATTTTCGCGGCTGCGATGACTTCTATAATGACTTTTATTATCTACTAACTCTCTATTTTTTCATACGAATATGCAACTGATTTGGTTTCTCCAGTCTTGATCTTGTTACTGATTAAGTTGAGATTCAACAGATTCAACTCAAGTAACTCAATCTTATACTCCACGTACCGCATGAGCTTAGCACTCAGCTGCTCGCCTAAACTATTTACTAACCCACTTAAATCAATTAAACTCCTCAAAACTTTACACCCATTGACCGTATCCAATTCAATCAAATTCTTGATCAATTGGTTCAACTCACAGCCTTCGTTGATCTTCTTTTTCATCACTTCCGTCACGTCCTCGACCTTGAACTTGTCAAGACGCTTCAAAATCTCGGTGCACACCCCAGGATCTTTCCTCAGAATTAACTCGTCAATAAGCTCTTCGACCAGAATTGGGGCATGGATTATCGCCTGTTTCAAGATCTTACTGTTCTTACTAACCTCCTTCAAAAGCCCAAAACTGTACTCTTCAGGGAAAAGCTTGTGGCTCACTAAATAATGAAGAAGGTACTTGTACCTACCTCTACGTTCGACTTCACCGTTCTCTTTCTTATGTAAAACCTTTTCAACAATCTGCACAATTGTCGATAAATCAACAGCAGCATCATTGGCCTCAAAGCTGTAACTGTGTAATGGTTTACAAGGTTTACCTTTCAAAAACGATACTGCTTCTGTTTCAAACTCTTCACCCTCAAGGCTCAAGATCGTCTCAAGTCTTTCCTCACGTTCATTTGTGTACTCGTCATCGAAAAGGTTTGTGAGTTTCATTGCAGGCTGGACCCTTGGACTGACCCCAAGACCAAGATTCAGTAAAAGCGTGTTACTGGCGGTGTTGATGCTGACGAGGTTCAAGTTCAACTTGTTCTTCTTGGTGTTCAACTTGAGGTAGAGAAGTTTGGTTTCGCTGGTGTTGAGTGAAGTACCCTTCACTTTAATACCGGCCACAATCTCGTTCTGGCTATTTGCATCGAGATCAAATGTCGCTAGCTCGGTCTCGTACCGCACGTTAAGGAGATGGAGTTTCTCTGAATCACCTACCACCACTCTGTCTTCGCTAAGTACCAGCCATGAGCTGACATCGCCAAGAATGCTGCTGAAGTCGACTGAAAAGTTGACTTTCAAGTTTAACGTTAATTTCTCTACCACTTTCGTCTGTTTGTTGAGCCTGTAGATATGCTTATCGAAAACATCATATAAGTATTCTTTATAGTCTTGTGTGCTAGAGGAGTTGTTGATTTGATAGTGGAGTTTCTTTCCCTTTTTCACCACTACGAAAGTGATTCCATCAAGGTACGAAAACACGTATTCTCCCAGCACACCCTCAGGAGCTGACATCTCGAGTGATTCTGGGTCGAAGCTTACGATTTTCCCATTACTTAAAACCACTGTAACTTTCTGATCAAAGGAGATGTTCTTAACAGCATGATCGAGTTTTACTTCTTGTGATTCTTCTGAGTCTCTATTAAGCCTTAAAAGCTTGTGGGTGTTTCTGTCTGTTATTCCAATGAAGTAGACGCCGTTTTTCACGGCCATTGAATCGATTATGGTGGAGGGACTTATTGGGTACGACCATACAAGTCTTGGAGATGGGTAGATTATGTAGCGAGATATGTTAGATTTGGAGATCCCAATATCGATGGCATCGTCTGTGTGGTCCACAGGCGGCACGATGGCCCTGGATCCGAGCGGCAAGTCGCTGACTCTGGGTAATGTTACGATGGGGTAGTAATCTATGAAGGACATGGTGAAAAATTTTGAGATGAGCGCGCGATTTGCAGCCGGTGATGCGGCGGTAGAGTGTGGACTGTAGAGGAACCGTACAACGTAGGGAGAGATGGGGCGAGGAGAGGAGGGAATTTAGAAGACAATTCAGAAGAAAATTGAGAAGAGAATTTAGAGGATAATTTACAAGAGAATTTAAAAGAGGACTTTAGGAGAGGATTTTAAAAGAGGAATTCTGACAATTTTAAGAATCGGACCAAGAGTTATAATGTTAGAAAGGTTAATTACTCAAAACTTATAAACCATTAATGGCATTGCTAGTTAATTTATATAATGCTTTCTTGTCTAATCATATTCAATACTTCTACAAATTTTTAACCGTTAATTTCAATTAATGCTATCTAATTTATATAATGCTTTATGCTTTTTTTAAAATGCTTCGCTACATCTTCTCGTATTAATATTTATTCTAATCCTTCTATTATACACCCTAAACTTCTTGCAAAAATTCTTCGTTAGCATAGTGGTAGTCATTTACCACCACTTTGAACTCGTCAGTTTCTGCGTTATAATGCTCGATGCTGAATGAGCTTAAGTCATCAACAACAATATCAGCTCCACTCTTTCTCACCTTTTCAGGGTCGTATGTAGAACAAATACCAACAATCATGGCACCAGCACCTTTACCAGCAGTTATACCGGCTGGTGCATCTTCAAAAACAACAACCTTTGCGGCTGGGTTCTCAAATCCCAAGGTGTTTCTGGCACTTTGGTATCCTTGTGGGTGTGGTTTACCTTTAGTGACTTTTTCAGCAGTGATGAAACAGTCTGGCTTTTCAATGGTTAATAATTTCAACCATTTGGTGGCTAATGGCAAAGTACCAGAAGTAACAATAGCCCATCTTTGTTTACCATTATCGGTAGCTTCTTTAGAGTGCTTATCAAAAGATTTAACTAATTCAACAGCACCAGGAATTGGTTTAGCGAATTGACCAAAAGAATCTGGAATTTCACCTTCCCATTGAGTAACTTGTTCTTCAATGGCATCTTCTGGAGACCATTTAGCAATAACATCAAAAGTTCTGCAACCATGACTTGTTCTGATAATTTCTTCTGGGTTCACGTGAGGTCTAGTCTTACCAAAGTTTCTCCAAAATTCAGAGATAGCTCCAGTAGAGTTGACAAGAGTTCCGTCACAATCGAAAAGAGCGGCGTTGACGTAGAATGTAGCTGGTTGTTTTTGGATAGTCATGATGATTACTAACTACAAGAGGAATCACAGGTATTTATACACCTTTCGCAGCTATTTTCTTTTATCAACAGCACCAGATGGGCGCGCAGGTGGTGTACAGTGTGTGCAGGAGATACCCGGAATAAATCATAAAAAAGAAACGTGTGTGCAGGAATGACTTAATAACGCTTTAATGGTTCGATATCCGGTTTAGAATTACATATGATTTGCAATATTTTATACCAAGACCGGATAATTTGTGCCCTAAAATTGTGCCCCTCCGGATAAATTCAAATTTTTGGGTATGGTCGTGGGCTGATGCTCATCTCACGCCTGATGCTAATCAAACCTCGTGCTAAACTATTACTAAGTTATACTGACCTCTACTGTACATTTCTATATCTTATCACCCAAATGGGTGCATGAAAGTCAAATCAGCCGGTAAGTCCTCCCGGTCTGCTTTTGCTTCAACCGGTAATGGTTTGTTAAACGTTGATACACTATGACATAGCGTCCTGCAGATAAACTCTATTTTTTGGACTCAAATAATTAGGCGTACGTCATACCTGTTTCATAAGCATTTGTCAAGCACATAAGCAGCTTGTTACGTCATGATGACGATTTGTTCCCGTCTCGTTGGACAACCACATGGAGGCGTCAGACCAATTATTCTTTGTACAAAAAGAGATATACTAACAGAGGGGTACACCTTGCCCACCGAGGGGCATGCCAAGAATGGGCCTAGAAACACATTCAGCCTTACCGGTGTGTGTAATGTCAACTAGGCGTCGTGCTAATTGTTTACGAACTACACGTTGGATCAGCTGGGATTAGGAACTATGAAGAGGCTTGTTAGGAGATAGGAGTCCAGAGATCTACATGGATTTTAGACAATTTGGTGTTATCCGGATTTACCTTAGTAAATATTTTTACATTTACTAATTGTACATAAAATATGATAATATGTGTCGTCATTCTGATTTGATTGTTGATTTAAATAGTAAGAATGTGAAGGAATATTGTATTAAGAACGTGAATTTCCTTTTAATATTCTATTTAGGGGTTCCTCTCTTGTAATTACTGGAAAATGCCAGTTCTTATCGGGTGGTTTGTAGTATCGATTCTAGTTTCGGTGCTTATTATGTAAACATAATACTGCTACTTGTGAATTAATCAATCGGTTTGATTAGTGAGTTTAATGCCGATTCTGCATCCAGTGCTGAACATTCACAATCAAAATCCTTTGTTCTTTGGTTGCTCTTGGGTTTTATTTGACATCCATTCAACCGTATAGACGTTGGTTTCAACCATTGGAGACTTATTGTTATCTTCCTGGCTTTGTGGGGGTATTAGAGTGGTTTCCCGAGGTAAAGTTGGTAGTTTATGGTAAATCACTATCTTTTTTTTGCAAAGTGTTTTTATACTAGTCCTAGTTACTACTATACTTTCACCTCTTGTTAACAGCTAGCACCATATGATTGTTACATGTGAATATTTGGTTATACTCAAAGTTTTATTGGCGTCTTCCAGCTTCCTTATTCTTATCAGATTCTTTCTATTTTACAGAGTTCGTTTGTATACAGTTACACCCAAAAGCTTGTTACACCATATAGCTGACGGTTATTTCATCTCTTGGCCCAATTGCTTCCAAGATGTTATTATTTGGCTCTGACGGAAATCTGGACTGAATAACCAAAAGGTGGTGAGGTTTACTAGCTTATTAAGCTGTTATACTTTCCCCAAAGCCAGCTTTCACATCAGCATAGTTGATCCAGAATACCTACCAAATTCCTAAGCGTAGCTCCCACAGTAAAGCCTTCAAGATACTCTTGAGTAAAACTTTTGAGATAAATTGTTATCTCGTTCTTATCTTATCGCTCCAATTACACACTTTGATCTCCATAAAAACAAAGGGCATTAAACCTTTGGACAATTAACCATTGTTTATATGCTAGATCCTAGTAGGCAAGTATGAGGATCCCAGTTATCACTTCGTATGCACATCAAGAGAATATTTAGTACACCATTTATCGTTGTTATTTTACTCTGCTATTCAGAAGTCCCACCTTAAAATCTCCTCTCATCAACTCTATCCTTTTGTCAACTCTATCCTTTTGTCAACTCTATCCTTTTAACTTCACTCAATTAAAATATACCTAGAAGTAAAATAAATAGGGCCTAAAGAATAATAGAGTACAGAGAGCTTAAATGAAGATCATAATTAAAGAGCATAAATAAAGATCGTAGATAAAAAGCATATATGAAGAGCATAAATAAAGAAAATAAACAGCACATTAAACAGCATAAACAATCGACTCATCTCAAACTCAAATTCATTAATCATACCAACTGAAGGTCTACAACTACTATCAGTACAAGATATATTATGACATTACTATTCTAAATATAACCGATTCTGTTGGCAATATCCAAAGCATCGTGGTCGGCAGTCAATCTGATATAAGCCTTCTTGGTACCATTTGGTCTAACCAAGGTGTTTACGTGATCGACGTCAACTTCGTATAATTCTTTAACAGCTTGTTTGATTTGGTGCTTGTTGGCCTTAAGATCAACTTGGAAAACCAAGGTGTTACCATCTTCAACCTTCTTCATGGCAGTTTCACTGGCAATTGGGGAAACAATGATTTTGTAGGCATCTAATCTGTTGTAGTGTGGAACAGACTTTCTGACGTATTTAGGGTTTCTGGCGAGCTTTAAGGTCTTTGGTAAACGGAAAGAAGTGTTGGTTCTAACCTTAAGGGACTTCTTAGCGTTGGTACCCTTTAAAACAGCCTTTTTGGCAGAAGCAGCTTTAGTGTCTAAACGTTAGTATTAGGTTCATCATCTCATCTCATCGATCTTAATATGAACACATGGAACGTGTATCTCGTGGGTGTCTACTCATTCAGAGCGTCTCATTTCACTTGTGTCATTCATATGGTCTATGAGCTTTCATCTTGTTCGTGAATGGTACATACTTGGAGCCATCTTAGTACTAATTAATAATTTTTTTTCACTGAGAAGTAAGTTTTTTCACTTCGCGAGAATTTTAAGTGCCACAAAATTGAAACCGGCTTGTGACTGTAGGGTTGGAGCCCTAGAATATCAAACATAAGACCCTATTGAAATTTCGCATTCATTCAAATCTTGACTTTAAGCTCTATTATCTACAAACTATTTACACTATAATCTTCTTAATTTCTTGCTACGTGTACCACCGAACTTCAATTTGGTGGCATCACTGATCCGTACAATATGACCCTTTAATTGACTGCCTTCTCTTCCTTGTAATGCACTTAAAAACGCTTCTCTTCCCTTACCAAAGTTTTTCATCACTAACTCAACCTTGTCGTTTGGACTCAAAAGGTTTCTTTGTTCGATCTCTTTGAACATCTTGGCACTCACTTGGTACGCAGCTTCGTACTCAGATCTTTGGGTTTTCTTAAATCCTAACTGACCAGCCGAAACATGGATTTTGGGTTTATGTGGCAATTGTAAGTAGTATAACACTTGTTCAGTGTAGGATAACTGGGGGTTCTTTTCCACAAATTGAGGATCTTCTTCTACTGCCACCATCGTCAAAAGGGTGTTATGCTTGTTGAAGTTAGCGTATAGTTTCCATACGGCCACGTTATTGGGGTTTCCCTTGAATCTCTTTGGTCTGGTGATGCTCTGTGTTGCATAGTTGCGGAAGGCTGGGCTATAAGCCATGCTAGGCCTGCTGACAGGAGCAAGTGCTCTCCAACACAGTTTGAACATGTTAAATTTTTCACTGCGCGAAGTCCATCAAATCAACAGGTGAGAGACCTGGAGACTTGGAGATAGTTAAAATGAGACTTGAAAGTGGCAGTCTGTGGCCACAAAGCGTGTGGGGTCCCAATTGTATATTGGCTTTGTTTGACAGGTTAATTTGTTCAAAGTTAGCACGTCTCTTACTGGTTGCCCCTTCTATATCCTTGGCTCGGTCTGATACGACTTTCCAATCTCTCTTACGTCTACATAACTGCAATTAAAATCACCAGATTCGCCGTAATCCTTGCATCACCAACCCCATAATCACCACCCAATCACCCTCTACACTCTCCAGCAATTGCCATCTTCCCAACGGTTGTGACGGCCAACTTGGCCTAGAGTCCTGTTCTCGTCACCGCCTCACTTCGCACTCAAAACAAATAGTGTTACTCCATCAACCATGCAGTCGATATCAGATGAATATCTTTTGGACGTGGTCGAAAACGCCACCAATGTGACCAGTAAGATGATAGTCAAGGAATACAACAAGATTGGAGAAGGAGCTTTTGGAACCGTGCTTGAAGCTGGTTTAAAGTATCAACATACCCCTAGTAATTCACAAGTTAATTCGAGTGATTGGCTTGGTCCTTTTGCAATTAAAAGAGTTCCTGCTCAAACTGAGTATAAAAGTAGAGAACTAGAAATCCTACGTGCTGTCAATCATCCGAACATCATAGCATTAAAGTTTTTTTTCGAACGTAAAAATGCAAAAGACGGGATCATTTACCAAAATCTTGTGATGGAATGTTTACCATCTAATTTACAGAATGAAATCAAATTTTACAGACAACTGAAATACACCATACCCTATCCCCATATGAAGGCATATACATTTCAATTGGCCAGAGCCATGTTATATTTACACGGATTTGAAATTAGTCATAGAGATATTAAACCCTCCAACATTTTGGTGGATCCTCTGAAAGTGCAATTGAAGATCTGTGATTTCGGCAGTGCCAAAAAATTGGAGCACAATCAACCGAGTGTAAGTTATATTTGTCTGAGATATTATAGAGCTCCTGAATTAATTATTGGCTGTCAAATTTATTCTACAAAAATCGACGTTTGGGGTTTAGGTTGTGTGATAGCAGAGATGTTTTTGGGCAAGCCTGTTTTCCAAGGGAAACTGCCTGAATTACAATTGAAAGAAATTTCAAAATTATTGGGACCACCTACCAATTCGTTCTTTTTCAAGAATAACCCCCATTATAGAGGGTCAATGTTTCAGACCAAATTGTTTAGTGGAAGTGTAAAGGAAAGATTTGAACAAATTTTCTCCAATTCTCCAGCAGATGCAATTGATTTATTACTAAAGATATTAGTTTACGAACCAGATTTAAGATCATCACCAGCAGATGTTTTAGTTCATCCATTTTTCCATGAATTAAAACGAAAGGACTTTCATGTGTATCCTAGAGGTCTGAATACGCCTATTACGCTTAACTTATTTAATTTTAGTAATTATGAATTAGAATTATTAGGACCTTTGAAAAATGAATTACTAAATTCAGATGATTAATTAGATGTATCATAATTTGGGAATTTATAGATTAATATTATGGTACTAGCTGGTCTAAAAATGTCTCGTCTGGAGTATATAGTTCTTTGTATATTAATTTATGTTCTTTTAACTTATAATGCTAAACTATAACTATATTCATCTTCAATATTTTGTGATAACCAGAGAATAATACAACTTAACATCACACAAACATTGCACACAACATTTGAAACCCCCATTCCCAAAGTAGGATAAGTTGAATGTTTCATCAAGAATTTTAAAATCAATACCATGAATGAACCAGCTAATCCACCTGCTAATAAGGAGAATCCAAGGAAAAGAATCACTCTGGCAGCCCAAGCATTCGAGGCTCCGTCCAGCAAAAACGACGACGTGTTGGGGTCGTTCAAAAGGTTCAGCTTTTCAATCGAGTTGACAATTAACATGCCTATAGTCGAGCAAATAAACGGAATCCAATCTACAACTGTAATGTGAGTTTCTGATGCGTTGACAGTTTTTGAATAAACTGCTGCATCAATCATCGACCAAAATCCAATGGCAAAGAGGGCTCCTGCAACGTAGACACCTATAGACCGAAGATTTTGGGACTTGGGCAATTTCAATTGGGAAATGTCAAACCTGAACAAACGAGACTCCATAGTTAATTGCGAGTGCGAATCGTGATGTTTTGTAGATAGTTGGAGTTTAGTTTATTGGTTTGTTGGTTTGGTTTTGGTTTGTGTGTTTTGGTTTTTTGTTCTGTTTGACTTTTATAGGCACTTGTATGTATAGTATTCAATTATGTCCTATATACTTTTTTCATTTTTTTTAATTAATTTAATCAAGTGCTCTTTTAGTGACAGTTGTGATATTTACATTTATGAGATAATTGGAGAGTAGGATTTACTATTGGTTAATTGTAAAATACAAATACGTATATTGAAAGATGTAATAACTGTCCATAGGAGAAAACTTGAATAGAATGGATGTTTTTAAAATAAATGTATAATTTAGTAGAGGCTGGCTTTTTGCATCCAAATCAATTTCCAAAATTTCGAATTACAATTTCATCTGAATTAAACATTCTAAACTCACTATCTTCTGTTATTCTCTATCATTCACTTTTGTATCATTTTCCTCTCTAAAATCCCAAGACTCGATCTACCCAGTATATTTTCTGTTGTTATCTACTCTACTCTCTACTCTTCTCTACTCTTCTCTTCTCTACTCTTCTCTATATTACTCTATTCTCTCATACAGATCATACACTATACAGTTCACACACTAAACTCATCGTTCACCTCTACCACCCGTACACCTCCAGCTCCACAATACGCCAATATCTTCCCACCCTCATAGAGAGTGACCCCAAAAACAGGTCCCTCCATATGCTCCTTGTAAACCACCAGCTTCGACTGCACGTTCCAGAAAATCAAATCACCACAATCAGACCCAGATACAACCAATGGGTCGGCTGTACATGTGATAAACCTGGCATCACTATTGTACTTTTTGCAAATGGGTTTATTATCTTCTCCCACGTATGTTTTGATCACTTTATTGTTCATATAGTCCCAGAGTCGTATCACTCCATCAAGACTTGAGCTGAGCAAAAACTTACCATTTGGAGTACACTCAACACAGCTAATAGGAGGGTTTACTACGTTATCAGTAGAAGCAGTAGCAGTTCCATAACTTGAGTTGTAAACCAAAGTCTTGAGACACTGGCCGGTTTCACAGTCAAAAAGACGCATAAGTCCATCGTAAGATCCACTGAAAATTACCGTATTATCTGGAGTTAAACATATAGACAGAATTGGGTCAGAATGAGCAGCTAAAGTCTTGAGGTTTTTGCCTGAACTCAAGTCCCAAATGGTGATGGTCTCATCTGCAGATGCTGTGATAAGTATGTTCCCCTTGTTGGTGAACTTGACACATGTGACGTGATAAGTGTGTTTTTTCAAGATCTTGATGCACTTTTTTTGGGCAATGCTCCAGAGCCTGACCGTTAAATCGTCCGAAGCACTGGCTATGATATCCAGGTTGATGGGAGAATAGTCTATATCTGAAATACCTTTTGTGTGACCTGTTAATTCACAGATGAGATTTCCTGAGTTGAAGTGGTGGATTCGAATGTGTCCACTTGATGTACAGTACGCTAGCGTGAGACCATCAGGGGAGATTTTGACCGCATTGACAGTCAGATCTGGTGATGCTATGCTGTATTTTTCGGAGTAGAGATTGGTGATGGGGTGGGGGATTTTGAGGTTTAGGGTGCTGTTTCTTCGGTTCTCCATCGCGTAGATAATTGAGATTTGTTTTGGTGATGGTATTGTATCCAGGAATTGAAATTGGTTTGGAGATTGGTTGTTTTGACAGAGTCTGTTTTTGTCTTATATTGAATCAGGGTCTGTTTGATCTTGTCTTGTGTTGAAAAAAGGTAAATTGTGTATTTGTTTGTATTTTTATTTTATAGCACAGTTTTAATTTTGCAGCTATTTGTATGAGATTATTCAGACTTATATTTTTGCTCTATTATATTTGTATGAAATTCCTTATTACATCTTTTGCTATTTTGTTTTTTATTCCTATTCCCTATCTATTCAGACCTATTTTTGCTCTGTTTTATTGAAATTCCTACTGCCCTGAAAGATTATACACTCTATCCATATCTACCCGTCCCATTCCTATTTACTTGACTTCATCTCATTAATCCACGTCTCAAATAAACTGTTCTCTATCTCGTCAAACGAACTCTTCGTTCTCACCTCCAGATCCTCGCCGTGAAACTCAGATGGTATGATCATCCTCTGGAGAATGAGCCGTGAATTATCCACATTTTCACTCTTACTTACTTCCTTCAAAAAGTACTTGAGATACTGGCAAATAAGGATTTTGCTGGTGTTCATATTCTTAGAATCGTAGTTCGAAAATGTAAAAAGGTCCATGATGTTCTGATTGAGCGTAACCAATAAATCATACTGCTCAGTCGACAAATTGTTCTTTGTTTCGAGCTTGTGGAACACTTTGTTCAAGATCTTGTTGAGCTCAGGCTGGATGGTTTTGGTAAGACTTTTCTGGCGTGAGTTCTGTTCTGTAAGTGTCTGATAATTGGCCTTTTTCTTTACAGATTGCACTGTAGATGGAGGTGATACCGAAGATTCTCTTGTAGAAGACTTGGGGCTCGGATAGTCGCTTTTCGTAGGGTTTATGGTGGAAATATCAAACTTAATAGTTTCGTCTTCGTCGTCTTCTTCTGTCCATTTTTTTTGGTTATTAGCTAACTCTGTAGGTAAATAGTATTTTTGAGTTTTATGAACGTGGTTTTCCTGGTCCCACAAATGCTTGTTGGTGATAAGTGTTTTTATGAGTTTCTGCTGCTCGTTCACCAGACATGCATTTTTGGTGATAAATTTATGCTTAAGAAGCTGCCTAGCACTGTATCTATCAGCTGGAGAAATGATAAAACACTTCAACAAAAAGTCCTTGAAGTTAGCCGAAATGCTGAGCGAGTCCAATTCTATCAATTCAGTAAAGTCTCCGTCTTTTACACATCGTGAAATATACCTTAGAGCTTTCATAGGAGGATAATGCGATTGCAAAGGAGGTTTCCCATTGAATAACTCATATAAGCAGCAGCCCAAAGACCAGATATCGGCCTTGCTGTTATGGCCACCATTGTTGTTCAAAATGACCTCAGGAGCCATCCAGTACGGAGTTCCTACGGTGGTATTACGTCTTGAAAAATTAGACGAAAGCTGAGTAGAAACCCCGAAATCAGTGAGTTTGACTTCTCCTACCGAGCTAAGCAAAATGTTCTGGCTCTTCAAGTCCCTGTGGATTTTCCCCTGGTTGTGCAAGTATTCTAAAGCCAAAAGTATCTCTTTAGCTATCACCAGAATCGTCTTCTCGTCAACTACAGGACCGGGGAAAAGAAGCTCAAAAAGTGACCCTCCATTAACAAACTCCATGATAACCCAGAGTTTGTAGTTCTTAACAAAACATCCCATAAATTTAGTAATTTGAGGTAATCTGCATTCGCTTATAATCTGAATCTCTTTATTTATCTCATACAAATCAGTCTGGTCATTCTCCAAGTCGATCTGTTTGATGGCCACTTCTTCGTTCGTGGCCTTCACCACCCCTCTGTAAACAACTCCAAACCCTCCTTTACCCACCTGCTCACAAACTTCGACTTCTTCTGCCGAATAAACTCTAGTCGTCATCGTCTTGTATTTACGTTTACCGCGATTTTACACTTTAGGTAAATTTGTATTTCCATTTACAATTTGGTGCTTTACACTTTGAGATGAGATTACCTAGGCTTCCACTTAAATCGTTCGGTACAGCCGTCAGATGGTCCCATATCTCGTCAGACTCCATAACAGACGTGCTACTTGCCAAGGCCTTTTCGTCCCCGAAACTGAGTGACGAGTTTATCAGGTGTACTGTTTTTGATAAGTATGGGGAACTTGCGATGCTGGGAAAAGACGTTAAGAGGCTGGACTTTTTAAAATCACACGGGCTAGTCAGCAGAGACTTGAGGAAAATCACCAAGACGGTTTCGCAGAACTCCGTGAGTTATATAAACTTAGAAGTTGTTCCTTCGATTGTCACTAGAAATAACTGTATTTTACTTAATCTTCTTAATATCAGAGCCATGATTAAGGCAGACCAGGTGGTTGTATTTGATGACCCCCAAAGGCCCACAGGATTCGGGCTTAATGAGCCAAGAGGCCATACGCTTTTCCTGGCAATGCAGAACAGTTTGGCTGGTGATACTAAGCTTCCGTATGAATTTCGGGCTTTAGAAACGATTCTTGGCCAGGTAGTGAGTGATTTGACTTTAGAAATGAGAGCTCTTTCCACGAGTCTTCAGAGCTTGCTAGACGGCTTGGAAGAGAGTATTGATAGTGACAGACTTCGGTTTTTGTTGATCCAGTCTAAGAAAATGACCCAGTTCTATAGGAAAGCTACGTTGGTACGAGACTCTTTGGATGAGCTTTTGGAAGATGATGACACGTTGAACTCGCTATACCTTCTGGAAAAACGGTTCAAGACAAATCACCAAGAAGTCGAGCTTTTGATCGAAAGTTATTACGTTACTCTCGATGAAATTGTCCAGAAAGTAAAGAACTTGATCTCGCAGACGAAAAGCACCAACGAAATCGTCAATATCATTTTGGACTCCAACAGAAACGAGATGATGCTTTTGGGATTGAAGTTTGGTGTAGGGCTTTTGTCGATGGGGGCAGCTCTTTATTTGGCAGCCATATACGGGATGAACTTAGAGAACTTTATAGAGGAGCGGGACTTTGGGTTCCCTACGGTTGTGGGTGTGGGATTTATGTTGATGTTCGTTTATTTGTTTGTTAGTGTGAGGAGTTTGAGGCGAGTAAGAAAGATAACTATGACTGGGGGTGACGGTAAGCGGAGGTCTTAGAGTTGGATAATGTATATAAGATAGAAATTAATAAATGGATACGGGTACGGACTAAGGTGTAATTATATAGAGATAGAGTTTTCGTGGGAACCCTTTTGACTGAATAACTGGAAATGGGTATCGCTTAAGTATCTATGATTAATCACTCTATAGAGTTTAGTTCTACCCCTGCACGAATAGATGCTACTGGTACGGGTGAATTTACATCTTACATTTCCTTTTGTTCAAACACCAGAACTCCCCTGTGGAACAGTGAATTCTACATGAGCAGGTGAACTTATCATTAAGACTTTTCGGAAAAAAGAACATGAAGGAGAGACAATGGTAACAATAACAAGGGTCTGGAAATGAAAACGATAATCAAGGGTCTGGTCAAATACCTACAAGTCTGAACATGGAATTGAACATAAAACCTCAGGATCTAGCCCTTACACAGTTATATAAGCCCTTCAAAGCCAAAAATAAAACTTGAACAGTGCTATAAGGGCCTTCTGGGGTTTTTATGTTTTATGTACGTTTGTTACTTTTCGTTATTCATTCATATAAGTTTCGTTTCTTATATTTGACCAAAAAAAAGCCATATAAAAGAAAAGTATTAGAGTAAGTCTGGAACGTTCACGAAAACTCAGGCAGACTAAAAAAGCTTCACTTACATCTAGCAAAAACGAAAAAAGTATTATGTTGGCTGCGAAAAAACAAAATACAGGAAAGAGTTTCCTTACAAGGAAACTACAGAAGCATAGTCAAATGACACTATTTGACCCCCATACTAAATTACTATGGGAATTTAATATACATTTCAGCATAAATTGCCAGAAACCGCCTGAGAGTTGGTCTATAAATAGAGGTGGGTTTCCCCAAAAATCCTCTTTTTTCAACTCAATCAAATGTCACAATTTACTTACAGCTCAGATATTTTATTAAATTCATTCTTAAATCAAGCCCCAGCAGACCCTGAGATTGCGATTTTGAACGAGAGGAAAGCGATCTTGGAGAAGCAGTTGGCTGCTGCAAAATTGCAGTGGTCGATTGCAAGGGCTAAGAGAGAGTTTATTAGAATTCGAAATGCTAAGTCCAAAAGTTCTACTTCTACTACCTCAACTTCTTCCCCTATAACCACCAATACCACCAGTTCTACCCCTACTAACGATGTCTGTACTACTCTAGTCTTGAGAAAAGAAATTCTCGATCTCCAAATTTACAAACCCAAAGTAGTAATCCAAGACATCACTCTCAAGCTTACTATCCCCCAAACAATCAGCACTACTATAGTCAAAGGGGCTGCTTTAGAAGGCAATATTAGTAATGCTTTGGTTGTGAGAAACCAAAACATGGTCTTGCAACTCTACACTAACCCAGTAAAAGTCTCACTTGATTCTTACATTAAGTCTCAACTGATTTCATGGATCAGATTTCTTTACACAACTGCTTTATTGCAAGTAATCAAGAAGAAAGAGAAGAAGAAGAACAAGAGATACCACGGGTCAAAAAAGAGAAGTAAAACAGAAAAGACCAAAGAAAAAAATAACGGTGCTACTCCATTACAGAACTTCCCTGATCTTGAAAGGTGGAAAAACAGGAAAATGGAGACAGAAAGACAACCTTGGACAAGGAAACAATCATGGATTAAAAGAAACTAGAGGTTTAACTTCAAATAAACCCACACTTGCCAAACAGAAAACAAAAATAAAATAAAAAAAACATGAAAAAAGAGTAAATAGTCAATAAAAAATATAAATGTTCAAAATTAATGGTAGAATGTCTATTCTTTTTGTAGTCATTTCTTGTGATAGAACAATTATCTACAACACCTGTGATAAACTGATATAGATATTATCTAGTAATGATTTTTTCCCTGATAGATTACAAAATTGTAACCTTTCCTACACAAAGCATTTCAAAGAATGACACACTCTTTTAATCATATAATCACTATTATATACTCTACCCTACTTTTCCGCAAATTCTATATCAATAGCAGGCGTAACAAACGTTCCACTTGCGCTACGGTCTCTCAGAGGAGTTCTTGGATCCAAAAACTCTCTTGACAAATGTCGTGGAGATGCACTAGGAGATGGAGCAGGTGTCACCTTTGTGTGGAATGGTCTCAAAGAAAAGCTATCAGAAGCAGGGAGAAGTTTAGGACTATTTGAAGGTTTTCTTGGGCTCACGGGTATTGGTACTTTTTTCTGGAGACCAAGGTTATTCTTTTCGTTTTGCTTCTTTTCAATCAAGCTTTTTTCACTGTTGACCAAATGATCAAAGAGATCACAACGTAAGTCAAGGTCAAGCAAATCTCTTAGTATTTTTGTGTATACTTCAAGAGGAGGTTTCAATCCGTGTGCTGATTTGACTGGTGAAGGTCTCAATATCAAGTGTAAAAACGGTATAGATCCTATTCTATCCATTGCGTTTAAAGCTTGGGCAGTTTCGTCCAAAACACTCGATTCTACTGGAAGTTTTAATTCTTCAGGGAACTCATCGTAGAGCCCATAGCTGGGAATTTGGCTTAACTCAAACACCAAGCTTATATGCTCCAACAAGAAAAGCAAAGAGCTGATATTGCTCCTTGGAACGGACGATAAAACCTTGAACAAGTCTGCTTTAGATACTTCTTTGGTGTAAAGATGGAGTAAGGAGTCGTAGATCACACAAGGAATAAGCGAATCACCGATTTCCAAGAGCCAGTTTTTGAAGAAATTGATCAAAGTTTCAAGACTTTCATTCTCAAGAGTTTCAATCGCTTTTTCAATGAGTGCTTGCAGAACAGAGTTTTCGTTAGAAATCGTCAAGTCAATTTCCTGCCCATTGATGATGTTGATTATCTTCTCTTTTATATGCCAGTAGCTTTGGTGATTGATAGGAGCTGTCCAAAAACTCTTTAAATCAGAGTCTCTGTCTTCAACTAGTTTGGTGAAAAGATAGATAAACAAAGGCAATGAAGCAAAACTAAGAAGATGATTATCTTTATCAGTTTGAGCCAATTGTAATTGTAAAGGCACATCTTTGAAGAGATTGAATTGGAGCTTGAGGTTCTGGAAGTTATTATTGGCCTGAGTGGTGCTATACTGCTTTTTAAAGTTTTCGGGAGAAACAACAGACGGCGTATAAATACCTGTACTGAATTTTTCAATAAGTTTGGAAAAATCGTTATCGTAGTGTTCAGGCTTGTTAATATCGTTCATGAGTGTGGAAGCAAACTGGTGGAGTCTTGTGGTAGAATTGAGCGAAAAGTTGTAAACTACTTCCAGCAATTTCGTCAAAGATTTGTAGATCAAGCCTATTTTCATTTTTTCAAACTTTTCGAAATATTGGGTTTTTTCAGTCACTTCGTTATCAATAAGGAACCTAAGCTCTTGTAAGTCGTAGTATTTCTCGTGGTAGTCGTCCTCGATTTTCTCTAATTTCTCGTTGTAGTTTGTGTTTAAAATAGAGAGTTTCATTGATCTGAACATATTGTTGAGTTTTCCATCCTCTTTCTTTTTGATATCTTCTCTCTTTCTCTCTTCGCTTTTCCTGGGAGTAGAAGGCAGAGAAGACTCATATTGAGAAGTATATACTGCCAAATCCGACCATTCAAACCACATATTCTCGCTCTTGAATTTCTTAGAGCCTATGATACTTGTGCCAGTAATAAGCTTTAAATCTATGAGTCCTTGGCCAAATCTTTCGAGATTAAGACGAGTAGGATTGAGTTTAAACGGTCTTCTGTGCACCAAAAAACTCAGGAGTTCATCACTACTGAAAATTTCAGGTTTTTGACCTGGAAGTGGGAAGTTTCTTCTTGTGGTTTCAACTTTAGCTATTGCATCTCCTAAAAAGAGAGAAAGCTCTTTATGAGTCTTGATCTTCACGGGACCAACAAACAAAGGAAAGTCGAATTCCAGCTCTGTTTCCGTGAGAGTTTCGCTTGAGTCGTCAAAGCTTTCCTCAAATGAAATATCCCCGTTTTTCTCTCTAGCAGCTTTAGTAGCCTTTTCGTTATCAGCAAATTCTTTTGCTCTTTTGCACTCATTGTAGTCAGTCTTGAGCTTTTCGACCTCTGCATACACGGAAATGTAATCGTTAACTAGTTGGTTCAACCGGTCGATTCCAGAGCGAATATGAGGTTCGTGCTGCTTGATATAGTCGTTTATTGGCTCCAAAACTTCTCTATCGACGGCTGAAGCGAGCCCCATGAGCGTTTTGGACTCAGCCGTGATGTCCTGGACGTACATGTCGACAGCCACGTCCATGGTCACGTTTTTAGAGCGAGACTCAGAGCGAGACTCAGATAAAGTGGTTTCAGCAGGAGTATCTGAGTTTTTTGAAGTTTGAGTTTCAGGTTTTTCGATACTCCCCGACCCCGAAACCACTCTTCTCCTCGAAAGCTCTTCTCTTCTGTCAAAAGGCCCCCTTTCGGGCATGAAAACCAGGCGAGAAGTATCGCTGGAAAACTTGGCGAGAAACTGGCTGTTCGCATGATAGTAATTCATGAAGTTGAAGACCAACTGTCGAAGATCATGAAGCTGTTTCAACGACGTGTTCAGCTGTGTCTTCAATCCCTCGATTCCCGTCACGTAATCAGCAGACCAGTACATGTTTGCAAAAGTCATTGCAAAGGTTTAGGCTAATTATGGTTGATCTGACGCGCGTTTTCCATTGATGCAACAAGAGGTAGATGCTATTGCCCAAGACGTTAATTCGCTTCGCCAGGAGGTGAAGATGCTTGATGAAGAGCTCAGGGGGCTTGAGGAGTATACCACTGTGCTTAGCAAGCGACTTGACGACGAAAGGAAAACCATGAAGAAAATACGAAGGGCTGAAAGAAAGAAACTAGACTACGACGAGTCGATTCCTCCCATTGTTCAGCACTCATACTTTGACGAGTCCATAGCTGAGTACTTTAAGACGGGCAGAGACTTCGAGCCGAAACCCGTGCAAAGTTTTGACATCAACGAATCATTTTTGAACGCTACTCAGGCTGCAAGAAAGATCATAGCTTTAAGAGAGAATATCTTGTACGAAAACTTGTACAGATTCGGAGGACTCACGGCTTTCATGTTGAACGACCCCGAGTGTTTGGGGCTACGTTTTGACCGATACGATGGGGAGTCCAAGATGTTTCTTGGGCCTAGATACGCTATTTTGCAGCAAGTCAAGACTGAATCGAAGGGAGAAACCACAGAAAAATGGAGGGTCCACAAGCACACACTTCCGGACGAATTGGTCAACAATGTGTGCCTGGAAGTGGGAGAATTGAACGACGAAAATGTCCCGAAGTTTGCGTATTTGGTGCAAGGGTATTTGATCAAAGCTGTGTTTGTTTCTGATATTTTGTACAGATTGCTGTTATGGAAGTATGGAGATATTGTTAAAGGACGAGTTTCTGACGAGGTGCTAATCTTCGACGAGATTTCGGGGGACGACCAGATGACGTTTTTCGACATCAGGTTTAACGGAGTAACAAGAAAGATCGACTATGGTATCAGGCTCGAGATAGAAAATGAAAAGATCAGAGACCTTGTAATATTACACGATCAACTAGATGATTTGTTATTAAGCAAGCTTTTTGACCACAATATTCGGTTGATAGACGTGCAACTATATAGACTTGAACGTGAGATGAAAAAATGGCTAAAGGGATTAATAGAAGACGGAATAGTATAAACTACAGGTTTAACAAATATCTATATCAAAACAATCATACTCTAAAAAGCGTTACCAAAACCAGCACCGGTTGGTTGGAAGCCAATAGGTTGAGGAGCACTACCATTAGTAATCATAAGGGGAGTATTGAGAGGAGCATCATCGTCTTGCTTTTCAGCTTCTCTTCTCTTTTTTAAGTCACCATAAACGTCGTTAAGAACTTTTTGGTTCTCTGCGGCCACGGAAATCTCGTATGGCTTAACAAAGTTGGCGAGGTTGTGCAACCACGATAATTCCAATACGTAATCTTGTTCAATAGTGTCGTAACATGTGTATAACAATGCAACAAAACACTCGTGATTTCCGGTTTCCACGAAGTAGTCGAGCAATTCGTGAGCAATCTTGGTAGATTTAGAAACGGCTGCTGTTTTGATTAAATCGGCCCATAACTTGTCGTTTTTCAAGATGGAGATTGACTTACCAAACTTCTTGTTTTTGGTGTACAACGTAGCAGAAATTTGTCTGAAGAAAATCACTTCGTGGTTTTCCAATCTTTCAGCCAAGTCCAAAGAGTTGAACCGGTTGTAACTTTCGTTTTCAATGGCTTCACCTAACGATTTATAGTCTTCTTCTTCGATCAACAAATCGTGGTAAGCTCCGTTAACAATCGAGTTGTTCTTTTCCAAAACACTGATAAGGAATGGCTTAATAAGAGGTAAGTTATCTGACTTAACAAACATTCTGACCACTCTTGGTAAGTCCAATTTAGGAGCCAAAACTGACAACAAATCTACCAATAAAGATGGGTTTTCATTCAAGTAGAAGTTGATGGCCTTGTAGTAAATTTCCAAATTTGGAGCCTTGACAATAATCTCCTTAAACGACAAATGGTCGAAAGCAACCTCAGATCTTTCAATCATAGTCAAGGCAGCGTTATCCCATTCTTCGTAGTGACAGTAAAGGAAAATCAATTCAGGGTACAAGTGGGCAGCTTCACATGCAGTTAAAACCTTAGGAATGTTAATTCTGGACCAGAATAACTTCAAGTGTTCCATGACCTTTTCTGGACTGTATTTGGAGTACAAGATGGCCAATTCGGTAAACATACCCATATGGGCTCTTTCCAAGCTCAAACCATTTTCGAAAAGTGAAATCAACTCGTTGAAGTATCCATTCCATTCGTAGGTCTTGACTAATTCAGGCAATTCTTCGGCATCGATAATCAAGTTCAAACCACAAATTTGGGCCAATCTGAATTCCTTATTTTCGATACAAGCATTGTTAACTTGTTTCCAAACATTGGTATTAGAAGCCTTTCTAGCACATTCAACAGCAGCTTGATAATCTTCCAAGTAGACCAAAGTGGTAGCCAATTTCGAGTATTTGGAAACGTTAGAGTATAAGATTTTAGCACCTTTGTAATTTTTAGCTTCAAACAATTTGTCACCAATAGTTTCCAAATCAGCAACGTTTGGTCCACCAACAAACTTTTCAATGTCGCTTAACTTGTCTAAAGAAGCGTAACAGTTGATAAGAGCGCCATCAATAGCAGGTTCTCTCAAAGTTTCTCTGGCCATGTCTAAGAAAGGAATCAATTCTTCTTCTTTACCAGCATGTTCAGCGATTTCAATAACTTGTTCAAAGTTTTCTGGGTTTTTAGATTTAACGTAAGATTCAATGGCTTCAGGAACACGTAATCCGTTCAATTGAGCAGTACCTAATTGGTACCACAATTCAGAAGTATTGTATTTCTCAGCGTATTGTTCACCTCTGTCCAAAGACATGATATCATCAACCAAGACCTTCATGGCGTCGCTTCTTAATTCAAATCTGTCGTAAATTTCAAACGCTTCTTCGTTCAACAGAGCATCAATACACAATGGAGCAATTTCCTGAGGATCGTACTTGTCCAACTTTTCGATGTAGTTCATCACACGAGAAGGATCAGCCTTGATAGCAGTTAAGATCAATAAACCTTGTAAGGAAGTATTATCATTGAAAGGACTTGGTTCCAAGATGATTTTTTCCAACAATTCAATCAATTCTTGAGGTAAGTCGTTTTCCATAAATGCCTTAACCGTTAAGGAAATTGGTTCAGGATCGTCTAATTCAGGAATACCAGTAGAAATCACTTGGTCAATCAACTGTCTTCTGTGAATGTTATCGTCAGACAAAACCTTGTTCCACAAGTCAAAGTCAGACTTTGACAACAAGTATCTGGCCTGGTACTTGTACATTTTGTTTTCGTTGGTGATGTTGATCAACTCATCGTCATTAGATCCCTTGGAGTAACAAATGTATGCCAAGTATGGATCTCTCTTTTCACAGTACTTACCAACAACTAAGGTATCGTAATTGCTGTTTTCTTGTAAGAATTTTTCTGGCGAGTTGTTGGAGTCGATATAGATCTTGGCCAAGGTGTTGAACACTTCTTGGTCATTAGAACCCCCTTGTAAAGTGGCTTCTAAGAAAGGTAAAAGGATCTTCAATCTGTTTCTCTTTTCAACTTCAGCAACCAATTCCTTAATAGGAACTCTACCAATAACAGAGTTCAACAAGTTTTTGATGATATTTTCTTCACAATCAACGTCCAATAATCCAGCAACAACCTGAGGAGTGTTGGAGGAGTTGACTTGTTGAACGTAAACTTCAATAAACTTGAAGTATTGGTTCTTGTACAAGTATAAGATCAAATCGTGGATAAAGTTGTATCTGTCACAAACAATGATCAAAGGTAATTGATCTTCCAACTTGAATTCCTTCAAAAAGTTTTTAACTTTTTCTCCGTTATAAACGTTATTGTCTCTGACAACTCTTTCGATTTCCTTGGTTTGGTTCATTTTAGCAGCAGCTTGAATGTATTTAAATACCACATCAGGTTCTTGGGTCAAATTGACAATAGAAGATAAGTAGTAGTATTCACCTTCAACACACTTATAGTCTTCAAAAATCTTGATCAAATTCAAAGCGCCAATTAAATCACTGTATTTGGTAGCAACTTGGATCACCACTTGCAAGTTTTGTTGGACGTTGTTAGATAACAATTCCTTAATACAAGCAACCGTTTGGTCAACAGTCAATTGACCAAAGTAAGAAACTAACCAGTCACTTGGCAAAACATTGGTGTGCACAATAACTCTTTTGATATCCTTTAAATCATCGTAATGTTCCAAAGCTCTTTGGAATAAACCAGATTTTTCACACAATTTACCAATACTTGGCTTATCATAGTGACTAAACATTTGGTTACCCAAAATAGCATCTGCAACTTGAGGAGCGTGCAACAAGTTGATTTCTAATACTTTAGTTTGCAAGTGGCCTTCAGCAGGCGAATCGCTCTTTAAAGCATCCAACAAAAATGCAGTACCTTGTTGGATGTAATTTTGGGAAAAGAACAAATCGGCGATATTTTCGACATTAATATTAGCATCCTGGGCTTGCAATAAGGAAGTAGCAAATTCACTGGCTTTATCTGGGTTAACTCTGACCAAGTTTTGGATCAAATTGGTGTAGTCTGGAGAGTATCCCACTTTTTGACAGTATGGGATAATCTTGTCAAATTGACCCAATTCAGCCAAGGAAGAAACAACCTTAATGTGAACAGTAGCTCTAATATAAACTGCCAAGGCCAAGGTAGTATCGTTATAAGATTTGACGATATCACCCAATTCTTCCGAAGAAGTTAACTTATCTTCTTTCAACCACTTTTCAAAAAGCGGTTTTCTGTCCTGTTGCAAAACTGGCTTGGCCAATTCAATAGACTCGTACTTGTTCAAAGTACCTCTATCCAATAAGGTAGAAAAGTACTGCAAAATAGGAGAGATTTGGCCTGGAGCTGGCGTGATATGCTTTAACTTGTTGATGGTATCAGGCGTACGCAACTGCTCAGAAGAAGCAGCCACCTTGGCAGCATTAGTATAATCACCCTGGTTCAAGAAATTCTGGAATTGCTGGGTGAATAAATTTTCAGCACCGGGGAATCCACCACGAGAAGAAAGAGATAAAGCCAAGTTGACGTTTGATAATTTTTCTAACACATAAGGGACGATTTTATCCTTTGAAATCTCCACACACAAAACCTGACCAGCCTTGTTAATGGTGATAAGACCAGTTCCATCCTTATAAGCACTTGCGGTGAAAACCGGGTCTGCGGTGATTCTATTGACAAACAAATTAGAACCGGATTCCATATCGTACAAGTGGATGAACCCGTATTTGGTCAAAATATAGACGATTCCATATTTATCAGAAGCCTGCAAGCTTATTGGGAAATCATTAGTAGCATCTGGAGGGAAGAAAATATCGACCGATTTCTTTTGGAAAGCTGGGTTTCCATCAACGTGATCGATCTCGATAATGTGTAAATTACCCTGGCCCTGAGCGTTTTTATTACCGACACAGAATACTTTAGTTGGTTGAACAGCGCCGTTTAATTTAATTTGAGCAAACTTAGAGACATGACCTTCAATGGCTTGAGATACGTTTCTCAGTTTGGAAAACAATTGGATATGACCGGCGATTCTTCCGTCTTCTTGAGCGATTCCATTAACGGCAAACCAATTTAAATCAGGCTCTGCCACGAAATTAATGATCTGATTATTGTTTAAAGTTTGGTGTCTTTCAGTCAATTTAACAGGACCGGCATTGGTACCATCGAACACATTCCAGTAGAAGATAGCCAGGCCAGTGACCAAACCTAAATATTCATTGGAGATCCATTTCCAAAATACAACCGGTTCGTCCATTGTATAACTTTTCAATCTCTGTTTTGAGCCGAGATTAAAAATTTGAATGGTGGTACCATTGGCCCTCAAGGAGATGACAAACTCCAGCGGGTGCATGATGGCGTTATCAGCGGTCATATTTTTTCTGGTTACTTCGTTGTTGTTTTGGAGATCAATAATGGCAACTGTATTACCTCCACTGCCACTTTCACGGACACAAACATAACGATCGGACTCGAGGGTCGTGGACTTGAAGTCAAGCGACGCGGCCTGGATCCCGACCGAAGTAAGCTGTACCAATTCCGTAAAGTCAATTGGTATATCAGACATCGTGAGTTGTAGCTTAATGTTTTCGTCGATTCGTCGCACTTGTGACTTGCGCGGGGTGTGTGCGAACCAGGAGATAGGAGTCGCTTGGGGGTTTGGTATAACTACAACTACTGGACTGCTACTGGACTACTGGTGTACTACGGAGTACTACTGGCCTGCTATGGGCACTGGGAGGTTATAGTTTGATTAAGGTTGATCAATGTTTGGATCAATGTTTTGATCAATGTTTTGGATTGGTTCGGTTTGGATCATTTTTCAGTCTCACTCATTGGCATACAAATACTAACACTACTAATACTACTGAAATTGAACATTATTGAACATTATTGAACATTATTGAACATTATTGAACATTATTGAACATTATTGAACATTATTGAACATTATTGAACATTATTGAACATCATTGAACATTATCGAAAATTATTGAACATCATTGAACATCATTGAAAATTATTGATTATTGAACATACATTGAACATTGAACTATAAGATTCGTGTAATGTCCTATTGGTTCTCTACTCATACTTGGAATTGAGTTTTTGTAAAATTTGTAATTTCTACACCTATTTATAGCACTTTCTAAACGGTCGGCTTAGTGAGAGTTTTAATTCAACTTTTCCCGACCCTCATTATTCTTCAACACTACTCTTCATACCGTTTATTAATCTCTAATACTTTTGTAACTAGTTTTCACTAATAATTTTAATACTTCATTTATACTACACTAGTTTCACTAACCGTTTGCATTTACAATGTTCATTACTCCTGCACAATCTGCCTAGTGCTTTTCACCTTTCACCTTTTTTCACCAACTAGATACTTGATGCTTTTCACTAGTTTCTCAGTACTTGATAGTTCCTATACTTTTCAACATTACGAACTGTTTCATACTATTCACTAGTCCTTCATACTATTCACTAGTCCTTCATACCATTCACTAGTCCTTCATTACTTAAAACTCTACAAACACACGCTCCAAAGCTAATTCTTTACCATTCTACATTCTCAGATGAAATAGTCTCCAAGGGACGAATCCAAGCGAAAGGCATCGAACTATATGAAGGACACAAATAACCACCACTGTTCCAAACAAACCCTTGAATCTTCACGCGATGTCTGAAATTCAAGCCTATTATCAAAGTATTTTTTCCATTGTTATGATCCGTATTATGAGCTTATCTATTGTGACACATAACTTTTATACAGGTATAAAACTTTTCACTTTTATTCATTTCACATTTATAAATTATATAGGCGGTTTAACTAACCGAATACTCTCTTCTACAATACTATTGGTATACCCCGTGTTACTGCCCACGTCAAACTGTGCTTCGTGCTCCCGAAGATACTCTTTTACGTAGGGCCACTCACTACCATACCATTCACCAGCTAGCATATTTATCACCAACCGTCTCTGATTTTCGTCTCCTGGGCCTGCCAGGTCGAAAAGCCCACCCTTTGTCTGCCAGTCTACAAGCCAGTACGCTACCTTACGGATAGCCGTCTGACACGTCTCTGGAACCACGTAGAGCAGATTTGCATCATACCGGTGCTTCCACCCCACCATTGCTCGTGCAAGCAACACCACTTTGTCAATGGTGCTTGTACTGAGTCTGGTTTGAATTAGATTGAGTGCATTGAGTCTGTGGTTTCGTATGAATATAATTAACGAGTATATGTACGTCAAGATCTCATGGGAGATATGCACTTTTTCAGCAGTTTTTTTTGCAGCTGCGAGTTCTGGTACAATACTGGAACCATCAGACACATTAGTTTGCCCAGAAGTTTGATTGGGAGTCTGGGTGTGGAAATGGGAAAACCAAAAACGTTCCTTAAGGTTTTTGTCAAGGAAAATACGGGAGCTTGGCGATACTTGCACAACCGCTACAATAGCGTGGAATTCAGGAATCTCAATTTTCTTGCCCCCAAATTCTATTTGGGTTTGGTACTTGGCTGCATTTGTATCATACCTATTTATTGTATCAATCACCTCAATAAGAGGATCTGGACCATAATTCTCTATTCCCTTTAAAATACACAACTGAACTAATTTATCGTTTTGGATCATTTGTGACGCAATGTCCAGAAATTTTTCACCCAAGTCAATTATCCCCGACGTCAACCCATGTGCAAACAGTTGTATCGCATTTATCGTAGTTTCAAGACTCTCAGTGTGAACCACACAGTTGCGGCCATGCGCAAGCGCCAAAGCTACGCCCACCTCAAGGTTATCAGGCCCCATTGAGTTCCAAATGAAGCTAAGTGTTGCCTGTTCAAAAATGACAAACCAGGCGCGACTCGCGAATAAATGCAGTTGAAAAATAAAATTAACCGACGATAAAAACAAACACGCAATACAGTTTCAATTTTTACCTATACACACTTGGAGTGGATTGTCCATTAGTTTTTAATTCGATATTTACTCATTTTTTATCAAGGCTTATTTTTATTTAGCCTTAATATCATGGACGGCAAATTACAGGCCTTACCCAAATTCCTTAGACTGGAACCTTCACCACGCGTCCAGGATTCAGCTTTCCCTCCTTTTAAAGTAGAGCATAAATATAGAGGAGTTTATGAACGTGCAGGGTTCGACGTGTTTAAGGGCCAGAGATCTAGTCCTAATTCGACTCCTAGATCAAAAAATGGAAGTACTTTCCTGGCCCAAGCTTCTATGAAAAGCCCACTTTTCCAGGCTCAATCATCACAATCCCACTTTCATAACCACACTCCCAGCCAAAGTTCTGGTTCTGGGAGGGACCCTTATGCCACTTCTGTTAGGCACGGTAGTCAGCCAAGCTTGAGATCACGTCAGAGTCCTGAAAGTGAGAATTTCCGGGCCAAGAGCCATGATAATCTTGACCAGAGACATGGCCGGGATCAGGGCCCGAGAGATCAAAGAGATCAGAGAAATCCGTACCAGAAAAGTTATGATCAAAAGAGTCCGTATGACCAGAGATATGATCAAAAGAGTCCATACGACCAGAGTTACGATCAAGACCAAAACTACAATCAGGACCAAAGTTATGATCAAAGTAGACAATCTTCAAAACACAACGAACCGTACGATCCTAGAAATCACAGAAGACCCTCTGAGGGCCAAAAATCTGCCAAACCTCAGTCTCCCAGGAACTACTCGGGAACAACTGCAGTTTCTTCCGTGAACGATCCCCCTATAGTTCTTAAGCAAAACACCCATAAAGCTTCCATTGGGTCCGATTTCAACTTCAGCCCTTCGCCAAACAACCAGAACAAAAACTACATGGGATTGAGTCTTGATCTTAACAAGTCTGTTGATAACTTGAGCGACGAATCGTTCGACCAAGACATGTCGACCCCCAGCAGGAACTTCTATGACACAAATGCCACGTCTTTAGGGCTATCTCACGAAACCAGTCGTGCTGAAAGTGTCAACACGAACGAGCTCATTGACTCTCCCGTAAAACACTATAATGGGCTTCCAACCCCTAAAACAAGTAATGATGGGTTACAAGATACGTTTATCCGTAAAGAACGGTTATCTACTGCTTTAGACCAGTTTAAACACGATCTTGAAGCCCATAAATCTCCTCCTAATCCGCTGATCCAGATCAATAATAACAGATTATCGTATACTGGTAGAGGGGATATGGTTGATCCGTCTGAGCAGTTTGAGAGTTTCAAGCATCAGAACGACGTAAATAGCAATAGTTTGAACACCGACTACCAAAGCTTTTTGAATGGAGGAAATAATTCTAGAGACTTGAGAAAGAGCCAGTTGTCGATGGTCAGTTCGATTGTGCTGAAAGAAAGCCAGTATTCAGATGAAGAAGACGCAGAGGTTCAGCAGGAATTGGAACGTCAATTGGCCAGCTTGAAGACCGGAGGAAGTACCGAGTTGCTTGCCAAAACCCAAGTTGTTGAAGAGGTGTCTGAAGAAACCGAAGAGGATATTTTTGTGGATGCATCTTCTCCCACCAAAGTACCGTCGTTTTTCGTGGAACCCAGCACGCCACCTCGAGAAGATGTTATTGAACCTCTTGCTGTTGGAAACACCGGATCTAAGTTTGAATTACCAGATATAAGTCAGACTCCAAAAGTGATATACGAAGAGGGCCCAGGGTATCCTACGGGACCCGATCTTGAGTCGGGCTATTCTCCAATTCAGCCTGAAACGAGAGAAATAGACCCAGAATATTCCGTGAATCAAACTGAGTATCCTAACACCGAGTACACCGAGTATCCTTCTAACACTGAGTATACCGAGTATCCTACACCTGAATACCCCGAACACAGCTCAGAACGTCAGGAAGTAAAACTAGGCAACAAAAACCTTCCTTCCTTCAAATACCCATCAGGTTCTGGTCCATGTAGGGCGTGCAAACAAAAAATATCACCAGGAGCCAAGGGACCCAAAAAGTCGATTTACTCCAAGACTGGAGAATTGACAGGCCAATGGCACAGAGAGTGTTTTGTATGTGCTTATGATGGCTGTGGAATCGGATTCAACAAATCGGTCCAGTGTTACGTTCTCGACGACGAAGCTTACTGTAGCCACCATTATCACGTCTTAAACGGCTCGTTATGTGAATCGTGCTGTTTGGGAATCGAAGGAGAGTGTATTGAAAACGAGTTGGAGCAAAAATGGCATCTTCACTGTTTGAGGTGTTTCAAGTGCCACAATACCATCAACAATGACTATTACTTAATCAATGATTCGATTTGCTGTGAGAAGGATGCCATGAATATCATGTCTGGAGACGAACCTTTCAGCGATGCAGATGGTAATTATAGAAACGGGCTTACCACTAACGATAAAATCGAAAAGAGAAGAACTAGATTAATGCATATAGATTAAACGAATGTACATTAGAGAACATCGAGCCTTTTGTAGTATGTTAATTATTCAACGTTTCTAGGGAGATCAAGAAGGTTTAATTGTGTCGTTGATCAAATCATACTTAATATATTTCTGAGAGAATCTCTACTTTATGGTACGATTTAATGGAATTTAATTATTTTGATAGAATATCATAATGATGCATTTTGAGTACGATTCAATTTTAATTTAATGATAGAGTTCCACCTGATTACAATCCAATTTTAATTGAACAATTTTATTCATTTCTGATAAAATTTCAATCGAATCAGTCATAACGATACGATTTCAGTAATGATACAATGTTAAAAAGTTCAATCACGATAATCACCAATAAATGTTAGTACATCAATGATATGGCCCACTTATAATCTATTTACATCAATAGTTTAGAAATCAAACAACGATACACAAAATTCACACGTCCTAACTTCTGACTCTACTCCTGTCCATTAATTATAAACTAGTATATACCATTAATAGTCTCGATAAGGCCTGCTTTTGTCCAAATCAAGCTCGTCTCCCACATCTAAATGGTCTCCCACCACTTTTGCTACCGGGGTCTCCACGACCCCAACAGCCTCCTCTTCGTCCTCAATGATGAAGTTGTCTGCATCAAACTCAGCCGAGTCGAGCTCAAGGTTATCCTCACCAAAATCGCCAAATATCATTTCGTCTTCGTACTCAGGATTTCTATATTTCGCCAACCGGACCTGCATCTTGCTGTAGATCACGTAAGTGGTGGTAGCAGACGCAGCAGCAGCCACGAGAATTGAGATGGTGTCGATAACCTTACGAGAAGTTGGATGCGAATCGTCTCCGAGATCTTTGAGCTGGTGGCCGACGAAAACATGGGCAAAAAGCTTGGGGGTCGTCAAGACGGAAGCAGCAAAGTACGTGAGCGGCGAGAGCTCAGGAATTGCTGCCAAAGCTCCGTTTGAAAGACTATAAGGTAAAGGGCACAACCGTATGAGAATCAAAAGCAAAAGGCTGTGTTCTTGTTTAATTGTTTCGGCAAACACCCGGAAGATCTCGTTGGAATGAAGAAGCTGTTCAGATCTCAGTCTCAACACGTGCCGGAAGAACAAGAAAGAAGCAAATGAGCCGGTGGTTGAAGCTATGGCGAGAATGATCCAGCCTCCAAAAATACCATAAATCATACCTGCAAGCAAAGATAATGGGGAAAATCCAAGCAACGGAGGGAAGCCCACGAAGAAGACCAATGTGAACAAAAGGGGTTTTCCTGCTGGCATTACTGCCCATTTATCTGATAAAAAGATGAGAAACTTGATGATGTAGACGTGAAAAATTGCTACTGCCACGGCCAAAATTGCCACGAAAACAGCTGCAATTGCCAA
The DNA here is from genome assembly GCA_030572075.1 of Yamadazyma ubonensis. Taxonomy (NCBI): domain Eukaryota; kingdom Fungi; phylum Ascomycota; class Pichiomycetes; order Serinales; family Debaryomycetaceae; genus Yamadazyma; species Yamadazyma ubonensis. Next base: position 355,998 of record JAJLZG010000007.1, on the reverse strand, counting down.
CAAGATTTTTTTGATTGTAGACTGTTGCTTGTACCAGTCGATCATGGACTGGCACATAGCCGTGTATTTCTTCCAGGCCTCCGAGATGTTGGGATCGTATTGTGGTAGTTGGGGCATATTTCACTAATTTCGCGATCAAATTGAACAGAGATATGGGCTTGCAGACTGGAGACTGGGCCCAAGAATGGGCTCAGTTGGTGCTGCAGAATTGCAGTTGGAGTAGAGTATAGTTTTGGGACGGGATATGAAACGGGCCCAAACAGAGCATGGTGCTGGGATTGTGGTGGAGATAGAGATGAGGTTTCCTGATATAAAGGGCCTGAGTCAAAGATCGACAGAATTTTGGCCTTGTTGCAAAAACCGTTGAGAAGAGCGAGAATGTGTATGGTTTTTCAGAGAATGATACGAGTGCTTTAGAGTGCTTAGAGTGGTGATGTGCCTGGTTAGGGGATTGTGGTCTGGGTAGGTTCGGGAGTTTTGGCAGTGTGAACCAGGATTTGCTGGAAGTGCAGTCGGAAATTGGGGGAGAGCATCGGCTTACCGTTGAGGAGCTTTGGGCAAAAGCAGATAGATAGTGGGAGAAATCGAGTAGACTTTCCAGTCCAAAGGGGATTTCTAACTTGAAGCAAAGTTTCAGCTCCAGTCGAAGTCTCAACTCCAATCAAGTTCCAAAGTACATTCAAAGTCACACAAAGATCACCGTATAGCCTCTATCATCCCAAAACTTGTAAACCGACTGAAAATGCTCCAAAAATCCTCGTAAATACTAACTGTTTCGAATCTAGAATCAAACGAGCTAGAACCATAATGATCCAAGTACAGCACTGTTCTTTGGTACGCTTGACCCTTTATGATCTTGGGTCCAGTTTAAAGTCGAATCCTGTGCTATGGAGGAAAATGAGTTTGGGAAAGATCACTGGTTTTTTGTATGGAGAGTGGAATTATAGGAAGTTGTTATACTAGAATGAGTGAGACTCCTTAATATGTTGAGTGGAACCGAACAAATCCCTCTTTGAGAGAAGAGAAGTAATATATACGATTGATAATGTATGATTACGGGTATTTTAAGACCTGAGTTGTTGTATTGAAGATTGCGATAATTTGTTGGAAATATTTGTTTAATTTGTATTATGGCGTATTGAATAGGTGCAAAAGACGTCATGGTTACAAAGGTAGGAGTAGAAAAGAGGTTCAGAGCATACATGTATTAAAAGACTCCAGGTTCTGAGCTTAACTCTCCAGCCCTACAAAACATGCACAAAGGAGTAACTGCTTTCAATAGTAAGTCCGATGGGTTAAATCCAAGTAAACAAACATTTCGCAGCCATTGAAAGAAACAACAAATACAAGAAACAACAAATACAGGAAACAACAAGGAACCCAAGACACCCCCTGCACCCAAAACATCTTTGCAAACACGCACCTGTATGCCTTACAAACCCGTTATGAGTACAATACTCCCTGCCCACTCCTGTCCCTTCACTCCTTCAGCATTCTGTCTTGTGCCGCATAATTTCACATTGAATTTTCTTGATCTCACTCGTGTCGTTTTGAATTCAATGGCCAAAAACATTCCGTAAAAACTGGATCCAGCCAGCTCTCAACTCTACAAGCCCCAACCCATCAGCCCCAAACCCCAACCTCCCCCACATGGGAGCCAGCAATATCCCCGTGTTAGCTAAATTACGTATACGTGTTGTCTGAGGTTGGGAACCCCGGCACCATGAGATGAACAGCAACACGTAAACAGTTAACCGAGAATCCCGTTCAGGAAACCTCAAGCAGAATCTGCAGCTAGGATTTTCCAGTGGTTTAGGTCCGGGTCGGCACTAATTATAGTATAAGCTTGCGCGAGGCTTAGCCCAGTTACTAGCCCAGCTAGTACTATAAACCTCCCCGTCGCACCCGATGATCGCGAAGTGAAATTTAACAACATCAATGAAGTTACTTCCACTATTCCTTTTATGCTCCTCGGTGCTCGGAGCTTCTAAGAGAGGATACGCTCCCCAAAACTCGACTTGTCCTGACAAAGATCTCGTACGAGTGGCTGACGGGTTGAGTACTGAAGAAAGCGAATGGCTTGAAGAGAGAAACAAGAATACTAAGACCAGAATCACCCAGTTTTTGAAGGATTCCAACCTCACTGATTTCGACGTTGATGATTTCATGAATGACGTCAACGACACCATCAAGATTGGGCTTGCTTTCAGTGGTGGTGGTTACAGAGCCATGTTAAATGGTGCTGGTCAGTTACTTGCACTTGACGATAGATATGAGCCTGCCAACGAAAAGGCCTTGGGAGGTCTTTTACAATCATCAACTTACTTGGTGGGACTTTCTGGAGGAAATTGGCTTGTGGGTACGGTTGTTTTCAACAACTATACTTCGATTAGTGATATTTTGAAGAGTGAAGATATTTGGGACTTGGAGAACTCTATCATCAATCCTGCTGGTTGGAATGTCGTGAAAGCTGCTCAGTACTATACCGAAATCTACAATGCTTTGGATGACAAAGAAGATGCTGGTTACGAAAGATCCATTACTGATATCTGGGGTAGAGCTTTGTCTTATCAGTTTTTCCCAGACTACGAAGATGGTGGTGTAGATTTGAGATTCAGTGATATCAGAGACATTTCAGACTTCAAGGACCACAAAATGCCATTCCCAATTGTGGTGGCTGATGGAAGAGCTCCAGGAACTTACATTATCAGTGGGAACTCTACCGTTTTTGAATTCAATCCATTTGAATTGGGAAGTTGGGATCCTTCAGTTTATCAGTTCATGGACGTCAAGTACTTGGGTACCGCTCTTGAAGACGGAGAACCAGTTGATGATGTTTGTGTTGAAGGTTACGATAATGCCGGGTTTATTTTGGGAACCTCTTCTTCGTTGTTCAACCAGTTTATTTTGCAATTGTCCTCTGCCGACTTGCCTTCTATTATCAACGGAGTTGTCGAAAAATTGTTGAACTCTGTGAGTAGTGACGAAGATGATATCGCCGTCTACGAGCCTAATCCGTTCTACAAAACTGATGTCGGGTCTGTTCTGTCTATTGCAAAGGATAAAACCTTATACTTAGTTGATGGTGGTGAAGATCTCCAAAACGTTCCTCTTCAGCCATTAATCCAGCCAGATCGTGAACTTGATATCATTTTTGCCTACGATAATTCGGCTGATACTAACCAATCTTGGCCTGATGGAACTTCTTTGGTATACACTTACCAACGTCAATTCTTGGACCAAGGTAACGGAACTGCATTCCCATACGTTCCAGATTCAAAGACATTCCGTAACTTGAACTTAACTTCAAAGCCTACATTCTTTGGATGTGATGCTAAGAATTTGACCTCTTTGATGAAAGATTTGGACAGCCCAGACTATCTTCCTCCATTGGTGGTATACACTGGTAACCGTCCATTTTCCTACTGGTCCAACACCTCTACATTCAAGTTGAGTTACGACGAAGACGAGAAAAGAGGTATCATTCAAAACGGGTTCGAAGCCGCTTCTCGTTCTAACTTAACCGTTGACGAAGACTTTAGAGCTTGTGTGGCCTGTGCTATCATCAGAAGAACCCAGGAAAGATTGGACCAGGACCAAACCGACCAATGTAAAAAGTGTTTTGAAGAATACTGCTGGAACGGTGATCTCGATACTGATGATACCCACGAGTTCAACTTTACCACTACTGGTACTACCAATGGTGATGATACCTTGGCCGAAAGTCTTGCTGCTGAAAACAGTGATGATGACGATGATGACGATGGAAAGAAGGATGCTGGTGTTGCATTGGCTGACAGAAAGTACTTGACTTTCCTTTCTGGATGTGCAATCATCTTGTCGTTATATTTCGTTGTATAGAAAAATATATGCATATGGTTTTTGTAAGTATCGATAGGATTTTAGTTAGAATTAAATCTACGAATTACGAGATCAATAATTAGTATAATTACGTCATTTAGAGACTGCTCCCAGTGATTAAATATATAATAAATTTACTAACACTTTACTCATATAATAGATTTAACTACAACGAACTGCGGCCTCTTGGTTCATACGGGAAAAAGAACACAGTTACTCCAGAAGCAATAAATAATGCTCCACTTACAAAGATTGGTGCAGAGGTAGTTAAATCAGCATAAATGGCAATAATAGGTGCAAAAACACCCAAGATTCTGTTTGCACTTGCAGCCAATCCCACCCCTGTTCCACGAATCTTCGTGGGGAAAACTTCAGGTGTATAAGCATACAAAACCCCGTACATGATATTTGAAGCAAAGCTGAAAGCACAGTTCCAACCCAAATTAGCATCACTAGTTTTGGCAGTTGTGGAACAGAAGAGAAATATTCCGGTAGCCAACAACGAAACAATCAAAGTCCCTTTCCTTCCAATTCTTGTTTCAACAGAAAAACCTGCAACAAGTGCTCCTGGCACACCAATAGCTGCCACAATCAAAGAGTTTCTGTAGGTATCATGAACACTTAATGGTTTGTTTGCGTCACCTCTTGTTTGAAGATAATAAGGCAAGAACGCATTGTACAATGGAAATGCTAAACCTACAATTGCCCAGGTGAAAATGACCAAAGAAGACGAAATTGCAACTTTCCTAGATCCAAAGCAAGATTTCAAATGAGCCATATTAAATTTCTTCAATTTTTCTTGAAGCAACTGGTTTTTGCCTGATGTCTCTTCAGGGTACTGTTGGTCAACTCTTTCCAAATCTTCAATGGAAAGAGAAAGTTCTTTTCTGTTGATCTTAGCAATTTTCTGGAGAGTTTCAATGGCCAAATCGTCTCTTCCTCTTGCAACATAAAAACGAGGGGATTCAAACACTCTGAACAAGAATCTAGCAATGAAAAAGAGTAAGGTTAAACCTCCCATTGTAAAGAGGAAATATCTCCAACCCTTATTATCCTTTTTCAAACACTCAGTAGCATCGGAGTCACAGGAATAGTTCGAGATCAATCCCCAGGAAATCAAGTTGGTAACAAGTTGTCCCAAAGACCACCATCCAGACATGACTGTTAAGATCCACTGATAAGAGCTAGGAATTGCTTCCAAAAACAAGGCTGAATCAACAGGTAAGTTTCCTCCAACACCTACAGACCATAAAGCGGCAAAACTCCCCAAAGCAGCGAAATTTGGAGCAGAACCTGCAATTACAGCCCAGACACCTGTGATCAAAAATGTCAAGTTGAAAGCCCACTTTCTTCCAATTATATCAGCAGATAAAGACCAGAAAGCTGCACCCACCAAAAGTCCCAAGTTTTGGGCAAGAGTAAGATATGGAGCTTTCCCTACAGGAGGATGAACCCCATCAGTTTCTGTTAAAACTGGAATGACTAAACCAACTACAATGGGCCAAGCATTATCAGCAAACCAACCAAACCCAGCAACAAAAAAGAGCCCGATTTGGTACCTGCCAAAACCAAGTTCATCTATGGCTTTTGAAATAAGCCTTGTTTTTTCAAGGTAATTTGGACTGAAATCAGAAGTCTCATACAAGATTTCAGTACTGGAGACATCACCGACTTGCACGTCGTAAGCTTCCTTATCGTCTTTAACACTTCCTTCCTTGACCAGAATTCCCTTATCTAACAGGCTAACATAGGGACCTGAGTGAACAGAGCCTCTATCTTTTGCAGATTGTCCAGACATGTTTGATCACAGGAATTTCAGCCGTTTAAATGTTGCTATAAAATACGAGCCGCGCATTTGGCATTTCGCAATCTGCGGGTTAAAACAGTGGCGGAAAGGGTTAGGAATACGAACGTGAAATTGACAATGATTAAACTTTATAAACGATCTAATTATAAACGAGTCAAACTGTGATTCTCGGCGTTGTGGGTGATTTCTAGACTATACTCTTCTATATCCCACTCTTGGTACCAGCTTCTAACAACCTGTACTCCATTTCGATGTGCTTTTCCACCTCCACCTCTTTTCGCATCTTCTGAATTGACCCACCAACAAGTAGCTAAATTTTTACCCTGGGCATTTGGAACTCCAAAGAAGTACTTCAAAAGTCCTCCTGAAATATTGGCTTCTCTGTGGGAGTCTTTATCAACTTGTCCGAGAACAGCTCTTTTCTCTGAAGATGTTTGGACGTGCTCAAAGAGCTTAGATCTAAAGGCAACAATGTAGACCGTAAAATCTTGGAGTGGTGTACCCAAACTTTTGGCATACTGATTTGCAGTTTCAACAACTTCTTCTATATTGAACCCATCGTTGTATGGAACAACTGCGTATTCATTGGATTTGACTTGAAACGATTGTAATGCTAATGCTATAACTCTATGTTCGTACAGGAGCGAATTTAAGTCTAGAAAATGATCTCTTTCTGTATAAGGACTGGATTGGATGTACCGAGACTTGAGATCAACATTTCCCTCATCAAGAGGCTTAAAAAGATTTTTGTCCACTTCTATTAGAGCAGTTTTTGTTGCAGCTGTCATTAGAGACAAGAGTGCTGGATTATTTCCTGATATATAACAACATTGCCACAGTTAAAATCTTATTCAAGATGCCACCCGAAATGTAAATGTTTTTTTGGAATTTTGCTTTGAGCACTGCTATAGTCGCCTTGTCACGGGACTTGAGCTTAACAATAAGGAAGCTCTTGTGGCTTTATGGCCCAGAAAATAGGAGTGGTTACATTATTTTTTGGCTTCATTTGCATTTTTAGCCACAATTACACGTAATAGAAGATTAGCATAATGTTTAATTAGTTTGGTGAAAAATGTACCTGCATAAAAGCTTTCGAAAAGAAAATCGAGATTGAAGATAAAGATGAAGATGTTGAAGAACGTGGTAAGAGAGTGTGTATAGTCAAGATTCTCCAGGAGTCAAATCAAGGAACAAGAATTATAAGGAGTTGGGATGGGCTATTTAGACCAACAGTTGAGGGTAGCAAAATAGAATAAAGAGTTGAGTTACATAGGAAAATAATGAACTGAAAATTTATTTAGTGGTACACATCAACAAAACAAGTAAGCAATACACTTATTATGTGCCAATTCATTTGAGAGCCCAGTTTGCTGCGACCCCTAGAAGCACCTAAAATGCTCATTCAAGATAGTACAGTTTCTTAAGTTGGAAATACCATTTACCCAATCGGGAGCAAGAATCATTTAAAAAGGCCCAACCAGGTGCCTGAAACTTTGATGATAAACACTAGCTGACTGATGATATTGACGGACACCCCATCGAAGGTTTATGTTCTGTATTGTAAAATCATGCCATTCATTACTGTAATTCATTCATTACTGTAATTCATTCATTACTGTAATTCATTCATTACTGTAATTGATTGATCTGCAACCAAAGAGGTGACATACTACCACTTCAAAATCCTAGTTCTACACTTCATCAATGAAAGAAGCCTTATCAAATAAAGATCATAGGAATGCCAAATAGTATCGATAATCCAACAAAGAATTAAACGTCTTATTTTTTTCCCAAACAGTGTCACATTATTACATAATCAGCAATTCACAAAACTTCAAATTCCAGTCCTCCAGCGCTTAATATACATCCAATTGCAACACACATAGTTAGCCTAGGAACTAGACAGACTCGGAGGGTAAGTCCGAGATAATAACATCCTTAAGTTATACCCTCGGAATTAAGCAATTTATCTCTCAATACAGCAAAGCTATCCCGATGCGACATTTCATCCCGCGCTATTTTAACCGTATATAAACCTAACCCAGTTCTTCAATTCTCCAATTATCACCATGTCTTTCAAGATCAACCAGGAAATCGCTCAATTCGGGGGCAAATTGCTCAAGTTATCCCATGAGTCCAAATTCACAAACACTGCTATGGATGTAAACCTTTTTATCCCCGGTTCATCTAAATCAAATACCCCGGTATTAGTATACCTTTCAGGCTTAACTTGCACTCCAAATAACGCAACTGAAAAATCCTTTTTCCAATACTTTGCCAACAAATACGGCTTTGCAATTGTTTTCCCAGATACATCTCCTCGTGGAGCCAACATCCAGGGTGAAGATGACTCCTGGGATTTCGGAACTGGTGCTGGTTTTTACGTAGATGCTACTCAAGAACCATGGCTGAAAAATTACAACATGTACTCGTATGTGCACAAGGAATTGTTGAGTGAACTTTCGAAACAATTTCTGACTTTGGACTTTAATAATGTTTCTATCACCGGTCATTCAATGGGAGGTTATGGAGCTTTAGCTGGGTTTTTCAAGAATCCAGGACAGTATAAATCGGTTAGTGCATTTGCACCCATTTCAAATCCTCTGAGCTGCCCATGGGGTGAAAAGAATTTCGGTAACTATCTTGGCCCAGATAAGTCCAAATGGGTTGAATACGATCCTACTCATTTGATCAAATCATACACTGGTAGTAACCAGCCTGATATTTTGATTCACCAGGGTGCTGCTGACGGTTTTTACTTCAAGGACCACCAATTACAACCAGAAAACTTTGTTGCTGCTGCAAAGGAATCAAGCTATAAGGGTGAAGTTAAGTTGAACGTTGTTGAAGGCTACGACCATTCTTACTTCTTTATCAGTTCATTTGTTGAGGATCATGCTAAGCATCACGCTAAGTACTTGGGATTGAACTGACTAGGAACGAGCAAGTTTTAGGGTTAATATCTAGTACTTTTACTGTGTTTGTCTATGATGATCCAATGGCTAATAGAAGCTTTCGGACTCAATGATTTTTTATAGGTACGTTTGATTCCTTGTAGTTGTTTTTAAGTACTAATATATACGCTCTTCAGTCTGTTTTCACAATCTGTTCTTTACAATCTGTTCCTCACAGTAAAGGGGTTGGATACTTGAATTCTTACATCAATAAAGACTTCTCCAAGTAATCCTTATTGTACAATAAATCACTCCTACTTATCATTATATTCTCTACTAATCTATTCTAGCCCCTAAACCTCTCCTCCCAAGTATCACACCACTTTACCTTTGAATCACTCAGCTTATTCACATCTCTCACAACTTCAAGAAGCGTCTTGCAGTTCGAAACAATCTCAGAAGTATACTTCTTTGTAGTGTCGTTAATCCGGGCATTCATCATCAAATCTACAACCAACTCGTCTACATTTGACACCACTTTCTTCTGGGCCTGGTGGATTTTATCAACAGTTTTGCCTGAAGTGACTGAAGGAAGAGACTTTGAAATGGATATGAATAACAATTTGATAAGCTTGAATTTGGCAAGCCATTTTTTACCGAAATCTTCAAGCTCCTGCTTGTCCTGCTGAGGAATTGGAGTTTTTTCCTCCTCCTCGTCTTCTTCATCACTAAACCCAAACGGATCATCTGCTTCTTCAGGGTCTTCTGTCCACTCCTCGAAATCGTCAAGTCCATCCTCTATAAGAGCAATGCTCTGCTTGAATTTTGAGTTCAAAACTCCAAGCTTTCCGTCTGCTAAAACCTTGACTAAAGAGTCACATGAAGCCCAAACTTTTCCTACAGATACCAATCTTCCACCTGATTCTTCGGTGCTTTCTTCAGTTCCATCAGGCTCGATTTCAGCAAGCTGGTCCACGAGATAGACGGTGCTGGAGATGATTTCGGTGATATAAGTGACAAGCTCATCGTAAAAGATCTGAGACAAGTCTTGTTTATCCAATTTGCCCACAAGAGACATCAACAACACCAAAGACTCACTGAGTTTTTTCACTTCTTTGAATGCAACTTCCGGCAGTTTCTTTAGCGTATCCGGCTTGAATATTATTCCGACTTTGGTGGTATGGGCTTTGATGAGCTTTGCAAGCTTGTCCAACTCTCCCAACGGGTCCGAAACGTCAGCACTTTTGATCTCACTGCTTCCACCATCCTTCAACACCACAAGCCAGTATTCAAGGCCTTCTCTGAAAGACTTCAAGAGGTCTTTGATCTCATCCATGTTGAAAGCCGTCATATCAAAATCGCATCGCTTCGCGAACATTAAACTGTATATAAACTTACTGAGTTCTTTAGCTAAATCTGACTTTTAATCGTGCAAAACTATTTAAGTAAACATGAATCTACAATTCTATGTAATCACCAGTCTTCTCCGTCATCTTCGTCATCACTTCTGGATACTTTAGCCTTTCTCTGGTTCAATGCGTTTTGAATGGCGTCTGCGAAATTTGGAGGTGCTCCAGGGCCTCCAGGGCCACCAGGGCCACCTGGATTACTGGTTGGAGGGGGTGCTTCACCTCTGGCTTCCTGAAGGAGGACATTTGGTTTTTCAAGTTGGGACTTATCTACTTTTTTAAGTGCACCCACCCCACCAGCACCTCTAATAGATGCAAGAAGTGCATCACGAGAAGCGTCACCTGTACTAGCTGGAGGCAGTGATGTTGCAGGTGCATCATTAGTTGGGGGTAATGGAGGTGGTGGGGGTGCATTATTTGCAGCAGTTGGGGGTAATGGAGGTGGTGGGGGTGCATTATTTGCAGCAGTTGGGGGTAATGGAGGTGGTGGGGGTGCGTTATTTGTAGCAGTTGGTGGTAATGGAGGTGGTGGGGGTGCATTATTAACTTGAGGTACTGCTTGAGGAGGTGTATTAACTTGTGGGAGTGGAGGTGCTGGTGGGGCCAGGGTTGCCGTTGGAGGAAGTGGGGGTGGTGGTGGTGGAACTGAGTTTTGTTGAACTGAGTTTTGTTGAGGTAAATGTTGTGGGGGTAATTGTGGAGGAATATGAGCGTTATGCGGTGGTAATTGTGGAGGACTTTGGGGGTTATGTGGTGGTAATGGAGGTGCCACTTGGCCTGCTGGTTGGACATGGTGGGGCAATTGTGGGGCATGATGAATTGCAGGAGATGCCGGAACGCTACTTGTAGCTGAACGAGATGGGGGTGGTGGAGGAACAGAACCACGAGAAGCTCTTGGTGGAGGTGGAGGTGGGGGGCCCGACCCAGCAGTGCTAGTTCTTGAAGGAGGTGCTGGTGGTAAACCAGTTCTGTTTGGTACCATTCCAGCTCTTGATGGTGGTGGTGGTACAGGACCACGCGATGGTGGTGGTGGTGGCACATTACCACGAGAAGCTGGTGGCGGTGGCACAGCTCTACCACTATTGGCAGTATGTTGTGGACCGAGTCCTGCACCGTATTGAGCCCCGTATTGAGCCCCGTATTGTGCACCGTACTGAGCACCATACTGTGGGGCACCGGGCTGTTGCTGAGATGGAGGAGCGACATTTGTATGGCTAACAGGAGGAGCAATTGCAGATATGGGAGGGAGTTTAAATTCTCTTTTATGAGGAATTGATTCAGGTACAGGAGTCAGTTCACCCGATTCTGAAGTCGAATTTGTTTCGAGCGGCACGTGATCGGTCGATACGCTGGGCAGAGGAGTAGCGGGAGCTGGGGTCGAGCTTGACGAAGAAATACCACCAGTTTGATTAGATTGGCCACCTGGAGGTGGAGGTGGAGGTGCCTTTTTATGTTTTGAAGTTTTAGGAGGGGGTGGGGGTGGGGTAGAATCTTGATCTTTAATTGACTGAGACCGGTTAAGACTCTTTCTTGGTACAGGGGGTTCAAGACCAACTAAAGGCCCACCTTGTTTGGCAATATAATCCTTGATAAACTCTCTATTATCAGCAATCATATCCTCAGTAATTCCGGCAGCTGCTAGCTCCAGATACAACGATCTCCACTCCGGAGGTGGCACGTCGTCGTAGTACAAAATTCCCTTCGTTCTTCTCAGTCTCTGAGCCGTATTAACATCAACATATTCTCCACGAGGACCTGGAGCTTGAGGCCCTTTGGATTCGTCAGTTTTCTTTTTAAGAGCAACGGCATTCTTGTTGTTTACGGTCTGTTTCGACCCGTGTTTATTCCGAGTAGTCACCCGTTTATGAAAATGAGAAGCCTCGGTGGTATCCTCGAATAAAAGACCCACATAACAGTCTTCAATTTCAAAAGTATGGAAAAATTTCCGGTCCTGATTATACTCAAACTCGACATAGAGCTCCTGGTCCCAAACAACCCCACGGTGCCCCTCAATGTCGACAAGTTTAAGGAAAAAAGTATGACCCACCAAATCATCTACGAGCACAATCGCTCCATATAATTCAGTGTATGTCCATTCTTGGGGATCAGGATACGCAATGTACAATCTTGCAACCGTAGCATCAATGATCTTGTTGCTTGCCTTTGGAATCACTCGTTTGATCTTTTCCTTATCCTGAGCAGTTAAAACACCCATTGCAATTCAGATTCAGTTGGTGATTTGGTGATGTTCGCGGATTGAAATTTCAACAATGTCTGGACGTCAAGGAGGAAAAGCCAAGCCATTAAAGGCACCTAAAAAGAAGCAGCAGGATTTTGATGAAGACGAGTTGGCCTTCAAAAACAAGCAAAAGGCTGATGCGGCTGCTAAGAAGGCCATGGCTGAAAAGGCAAAGAAAGGTGGTCCTTTAGTTGGTGGTGGTATTAAGAAGAGTGGGAAGAAGTAGAGTTATTTACTAGATTTATAATATAAGTGACTTTTATGTCTATATATCTGAATATATCTTAATATTTCAACATCATAATATCTTAACATCATAATATCTTATTTTTAGTTATAATATGTGAGCGATGAGCCAATTTACGATTTTGCACCTATTGAAGAATTTTTCACCAGAAATACTTTCTTCAAAAGTTTGATTGTCATCAGATATCTCTTAATTTCTTGTGTAGTAGCTCTGGATGTTAAAAATTCAATGAGTAAATCCTTATATTTTTCTAGTGGTATTGTTTTACTAGAGTTCTATTATCTGCACCCATCAGACCTTTGAGCTCTTGGCCACTTATCTTCAGAAATCTGAATAACAAGTCGAAAGATGAACATGGAACCTCTTATTCAAGTTTACTCTAAATCTACTCCTCACAATTAACTATTATTTCATCATCTATGAAACCAATCTAATTACCATATCGATATATTTACCATATTTTTTGCCATATGTTGAACTTCCCCTCTAACGAAGTGTTCTTTCTGTTGGGTAAACACATCCAGAGTGCCAACATGATCGAGTATAAAATAAGGAAAGCAGGAAGCACAACTACAGCTCCTAATCTTTGCGCTATCAAACCAACAATAAATGGGAATATTGCTCCCCCTGAAGAGCCAAATGCTGATGCTATAGTCAAGGAAATCACCTGGATCTTTCTGGGTAATAATTCTGCTGCTTGTTTGACCATAACTGGATAATTAGGACCAACAAAAAATCCGGTCAATGATGCAAAAAATCCTGCAGCTATAATATTAGGCATGGCCCATGTTAAGCCTACCAATATCAAAGATAAAACAGAGCATAAAGCTACCCCTTGTCTGGCCCCGTATTTATGAATTGGTCTTACCAATAATAATCTTCCAAGTGCAACTCCACCCCAAAAACCTGAAGCAACGTAACCAACCGAATGCGTACCACCTCTGTAATCCAATAAATATGTCACAATCCAACCCCCAAAAGACACTTCACTTCCCTGGTAGAAAAATACAAAAAATGCATTTATCCATGTAATTTTATTCGTGAGTGCCATTTTGAAATTTTCAGTATGATCGTTGGGAGCTGTGCCTTCTTCTTCATTTTCCCATGGAGCCAAATCTCTATCTGAGCCTGCAAATGACCAGAAAAATAGCAACAATACAAGAGTCATTGCTCCTAAGAAAATCAAATAAACGTAATGCCATTTAATTCCAGCACCAACAAATGCAGTAGCCAAAAGTGGTGCAACAGTAGCCCCTAATCCGTAACACGATTGACTTATCGATAAATATTTTGCCAGTTTATCACCAAATCTGGACAAAAATACATTTGCTCGAGATAATCCAATACCGACTCCCATTCCTCCAAACATAAATGCAAATACAATTACTGGGAATTTAGTACCACTCAGAATGAGGGCATGCATAACCATACTGGCCCCAGCACCAAGACACATCCAATGTTTCAACGTAAACCATTTTTCAAGCTTATATGCAAAGCATGCAACTAGAATAAATCCGATCGCATTGCCTAGCCAAATCAACGATACTAAAGTATAATTAAGTCCGTAGTATTTTTCAATCTCCGGCAATAAAGCTCCCGGAACTGCATCTGAAGCTCCAGCCAATAACGTCCAGAAAGTAACAGCCATAACTCGAGAAAGATTTTTAGGAGGGTTTTTGATCGTCATTGGATTTTTTTGCTGAGCTCGAGGTGCTTCTTCACCTCCAGTAGTTTCAACAGTTATGTTAACCAAATTTATCTCTTGATCTCCATTCTTAGAATAAGTTTCATGAGGTTCCTGGATCGAGATCCGGTTTTCCTCTATCAATACTGGACTTGGGACTTCTATATCTCTATGCATTAATAATACAAATCCATGGATTCAGGATTTTTTTATACTAAAACGCGGGCCATAAACGGTGGGGTATGCCGTGAATTAGCCACTGCACATACTAAAACTACGAGATGTATGGAATATATTTCGGAGTATAATAACTCTTTTTGTGGTCAGTTAATTAATAGAGAAAAGAGAGAAAGAGAGGAGTGTGCCTATATGATGTAAAACTCTGGGATACCTTTTTTTTCGGACTTCTGCATACCCAAGCTTTTAGGTTTTTAAAAATAACTGGCAAATCTCGGACAATATACTGATTCCAGTATTTTTTCCGAATTGAGGGGAACAAAAAAAGTGCGACCTCGGTGAGGATCGAACTCACGATCTTGAGATTAACAGTCTCACGCCTTAACCAGCTTGGCCACGAAGTCTTAACTTGAAGAAATTGTGGACTTCGTCTTCACAAGGATGAGAATGGGCTCACGTGACATCCAAAGCTTTGCAATGGTATTTTTTAAGTACCTCAGTGAGCACAATAGTGATGGGACAGAGATAAATCTGAGGGCCTCAGAAATTGCCCTAGAAGTCTTCCATTCCTAAAAGACTCATTTTGACCTCAATAGAATGCTCATTTCTGGCACGTTCAGAAGTCTAAAAGTTAACTAAAAGTATCCCAAAGTGATGAAGGGCTTTCTAGGTATACCCAGGTTTCTTAGATCAACACATTCGTAAATAAATTCAACAAAATATCATATTCTCCACAATCTTCCCACAATCTCATTCCCAAAACAACAAAAAAGTCCTAAAACCCAATAATAAGAATTACTGAATTTCGGAACCCCTTTACATTGCTACACTGCCGAAACCCCTTAATACTACATGAACAACCCCCGAACCTCAAATTGACCTCCACTCACTATCATAACCTAATACACCAAATCCGCGAATAAAAATTTTCAGACCTCCATGCCATCACTTCAGAAGTTCCACGCTAATGTGGCCCGTCATGTCAAGCTGATGGACAAGAATCTCTGTGCCAACTTGATACGCCATGGATACATAGTTACCACTAGAACTAAGGCCAAAAGAGCCCAGAGTAAAATTGAAAGCTTTTTAGCTAATACTCTCAACGAGAACAAATCTATGAACGATCAACCATTGGAATACAAATTAAAAAACAACAAATCCCTCAGATATTTACAACCTCCAGATCTCCGTGAACTTGGCCCAAAACTCCTTGAAGAACTTTCTAAGAACTATCCTGAAAGAACTCATGGATTCACCAGAATATTGAAATTAGAACCAAGATTAGGTGAAGATAAAGCTCCTATGTCAGTTTTAGAATTAGTTGATTCAGAATACGAAATCAAGTTCTGGTACTATGCCAAAATAGCTGCTAGATTGCAATTACAAGAATTACCTTTAGATAAGTTAACTGCACATGAAATCAAAAAATTGACAGCTTTGAGAGTTAATGGTCAACAAGTATTTGATGAAGCTGTTGAAACTGCTAAAGTAGAGTTTTTCGGATTTAATTCTGAAACTGGAGAAGTCAGTGAAGAAATGAAAGAAAACCTTGCGAATGTTCCACGTCCAATTTCTATTGATGTTGAAGCATCCAAGAAGTTTCAAACTAAGCCTAGAGTTGCTAGAGAAGAAGCATCGATTCCAGCATCCCCGTTTGCCAATTAGCTCACTAAGAAGTTTATAAAAAAACTCATTAAATAACTCATTGTGTCATAGCTAAATAATAATGTATATAGACCCGCGTAAATTCATAAGTAAATTATCAGAATAAAGTATAAGGCTGAATTTCCAATTTAATTTCACTCAAGCTAATTTTAATATTTTTGCATGTGGTTTCTCAATTCACATCTTCCATTAGAAGGTAAGACTGCTCTTATTACTGGTGCTAGTCAAGGTTTGGGTGCTGAACTAGCATCCCAGCTTTATGAAAAGAACTGTTCGGTTATTTTAGTAGCCCGCAGAGAAGCTAAATTAATTGAACAGGTTGAAAAAATCAAGGAAAAGCACGGCAAAAATAGCAAAGCTACCATCACTTACTTGGTGAGTGATGTATGTGATTATGATGCTTGTGTAGAATTATGGGACAAGGTTTACGAACAAGGAATTGATCCTGACTACTTCTTTTTTTGTGTTGGTGGTGCTATTTGCAAGCTTTTTTCAGACTTGACGAAAGATGATTTGGCTAAAGGTATTCAAACAGATTACGTATCTACTTTATATCCAGTTCATACGGGGTTCAAGAAAGTTCTTGAAAACAACAAGTCTACGGCTAGAACTTCTTTCAAGAAAAGACATATTGTTATTTTCTCTTCAGTAGCTGCTGTCTATCCATTGATTGGATACTCCCAATATGCTCCTTTGAAGTCTGCTTTGTTGAGTTTCAGTCTCACGTTACGTCAAGAGCTTTCGCCTTTTAACTACAGAGTTTCTTGTGTTCTTCCAGGAAATTTTGCAAGTGAAGGATTTGAAGAAGAAGAGAAAACCAAGCCTTCTATCACCAAGGAAATTGAAGGTGCAAGTGTTCCAATATCAGTTGAACAATGTGCTCTGGGGATTCTAGGCTGGCTTGGAAGAGGCTATGATATTGTTTATACCGATTTTATAGGATGGGTTCTTGGATCTAGTTCATTAGGAGCCCACCCTAGAGTGCTTTCTGTATTCCAAATAATCATGAGCTTTATTTTCCTGGTTTTAGCACCATTAATCTCGCTTTTCATCGACAATGACATCAGCAATTTCTTCAAAAAAGCTGATAAAAAGAGAGATTAACTTTGAGTATCGTTATTGTGTATTTCTTATGCGTAAACTATTTACCTTCTTTGGACTCTTTTTTAGTAAATGCATTTACCACTGCCTTATCTGAATCCATAAGTGCCTTGTACCAATTTATACTGTATATCCAATTCACCATGTTGATGATCTCTTCGTTCCAAATATCCTTCCCACTCTCTACAACACCAGCCTGGATTTTCTTTTCCCCACGAGGATGAGCTGGGGCAATTGGGTCTTGCAACTGCTTGCCCTTAATGATTCCTTCGTTGATAATCGTCTCAGAAACTCTCAACTGTCTGGAGACAAATTGCTGTTCCTTTTTCACGTACTCTCCCGTGTAGTACACAAAGGCAGACGTCAAAAGAGCACCTCCTAAGAACCCGTGTATTCTTCCAACCATTATGTTCTTGTTTCTTTAATAGTTGAAAAATTGTTCGCGATAGGTCAATAATTGGTTACACAAAATGGATCTTCTATTATATACAAGTAGCTATTATTATGAATTTAGACCT
Source organism: Yamadazyma ubonensis (assembly GCA_030572075.1). Taxonomy (NCBI): domain Eukaryota; kingdom Fungi; phylum Ascomycota; class Pichiomycetes; order Serinales; family Debaryomycetaceae; genus Yamadazyma; species Yamadazyma ubonensis. The sequence continues at coordinate 338,396 of JAJLZG010000007.1, read as the reverse complement.
GTTCTTCAACTGAAATCTCTTTAAGAACTTGGCCCAATTGTTTACGTAAGTATGGGAACACGTCGATTTTATCCAATTTCACAGATTCACCATTTTGTCTCAAAGCAGCCACTTCTTCAACTGCCTCATCAGCACTGCGTAATAAAAATGGTAATTCTTCCATAATTCCATTTAATGATTGTATGCTGCTTTCAGGATTTTGTGCTACGTATCTTGCCAACTTGACTTTGGCCACATACGAAACTCCTTCAACAAATTTAACGTTGATGTCTCTGTCCAAATCGTAGTCTTCTAATGCAGGCTGGATCCCAAAAAATGCGTACTGCAAACGAACTAGTTTATCATTAATTTCATGCACTTCACTTGCATCGGCATTAATGTATTCTTGCTCAAACAGAGTCAAGTATTCTTGTATTTCAGCACTTAAAGTCTGGACTCTTTCGTAAGAAGTTTGACGTTCTAAAAGAACCTGCTTGATTCTTTTGTGGCACAATGCCAATTTGTCGTCCAAATCATCTAGAACTCCAGTGTTCATATTGTCGATAGAAGTAGCCAATCTTTTTTCAGTTGCAAGAACATTTCTCTCCTTTAAAATCACATACCAAAGTTTGTGGAGATCGTCAAAAGACTTTCTACGTAACTCAGGAATCGTCCATGCACGAGACGTTATATCTAACTCGTCAGTTGTTCTGTAAGCGTATTCACTCGCACTTCCTTTGGCAAAGAAACCCCAGAGTGGGTGGTCGGGAGAAACGTCAAAGTTTTTATGGGTGGGCGTGATAGGTTCACGTAATTTGATATTTTTCAAGTCCAGAAACTTCATGGGTTTGCTTCTTGCAAGCCTCCTGGCTTGTGCCAGAAACTGTCTAATAAATACCTGGTTCATAAAATTTTTCAGTTCAATTATGAAAAGATTTGAGCGCGCAGATTTTAAAGGTCAACCACTTAATGTCAACTATCCAAACTCAACAACAACAAGAGGAACCTCTTGATTTGATACGTTACCAATTGGACGAAAATGTCTTGGTCAAGTTAAGAGGAGCAAGAGAAATGAGAGGCAAATTACAGGGTTATGATTCACATTGTAACATGGTATTGAGTGATGCTAAAGAGTATATATATGGTACTGATCAGGCTGAACCTATAGTGAAAAGCACCGAAATGGTTTTTGTTAGAGGAGACTCGGTTATTTTGGTCAGTCCAATTTCTAATTAGAATGTATAATTAATCTATGATTTACGTACAACTTACTCTTCAAAAATCTGTTTAAACTTATCAACTTTCTTTGCATTAATTACCCATTTTTCTTTTGCTCTGCTGGCCTGTTTGATCAAATCAACAATTTCATCTTCAAGCTCTTCGTTCAAACTTTCGTAGTCTGCAACTCCACTTTTGGCAACATACTTGTCTTGGTACGGTAAATTCGAAAGTTTTAAAAAGTATTCTTCTCCTTCTAAATGCACAAAACACTCTTCGTTGTTTAACTCTTTTTCAATGAAATCAGATGCTTTAATGGGTTGGTCAGTTTTGCTCGAATCTTCAACCTGGTGTACAGACTTGATATCTCGTACTTTGTCGTCCAACAGTTTCATTATTTCGTTAACTTTAGATCTAGTGATCACCTGAGACCTTACATTCAAGTTGTCTGAATGCTTGGTGTTTAATGCTTTGAGAACAGCCCCTCTCAGATTGTATCTACGGGCAGTTGATCTGTCTAGACTTTTTTTGAACACCAGGGTGAAACTTTTCATTTTCCTGATTAAAGGGACTTGAACGTCTCTTATATTTTTTATCGTCTTTGTCAAAGTTAGTTTGCTAGCAAGAAGAGTTTCGTACTTTTTGCTGAGTTCTTCCACATATTGGGGATGTATACTATCTGCTATCTGTAACTTTTTCTCCATTCTGTTGAGGTGTGTAGCATAATTTTCCCAGCTGGTATCGAGCTCTAATCTGAGCTTTTGAGACTCTATTTCATTTACTGGTGCTTCGACGGACGTTGACGATAAGCCGAGAATCTGCTTTCGGGTGGCTAGATACTGGGCAGTGATCTTGTTGTGTGTTTTGAGGTACTCGCCAATGGCATCGTCTATAAGTTGTTTACTAGTTCCTGACATGTATGGCTGAAAAATGTTTCTGCGAAAACAAATTAGATAGAGATTAAGTCTATCGATAATTTATATACTACTAATATACTGATACTAAGATAATAATACTAACGGTTGGCTCCAATGGCCCAGCCTAGTCCAGATACAAATAAGTTCGAAAGCTTTTCACTTGCTTGTGTAGTGGTATTTGCAGCATCATTGATAATCTCATTGGCAGTAGCTGTGATGTTAGCCTGGAGCTGAGACGAATTATCTTTGTGATGCACAGCTTCAGCCTTATTATACCACCCGTCGATTGCTTTGTTTACCTTTTCCCACTGATCTACTATAATTGCAGATTTGTCTGTAGAAACATCTGATCGTGATATACTCTTTAAATACCTGGCTAAAATCTCCGTTTGTTTGCTTAGCACTTCCATCTGTTGAGTATCTATATCGTTCCAATCTGGAGACTTGAAGTTGCCCACTTGGTAAAATGTCATCCACATGTCGTTCAAGTTTTCGTGCTCGTACTGCTCGAGAAGTTCATGCGATTTCTTATGGGCATAGTTGAAGTTCCCGTCTATCAAAGATGCTTCAATACATGCTGCCATAAGTCTTTGGAAATAATACGATGAGTCTGTATTTGAGTCGTTAAGGAATAAAAGGAAATCGTTCAAGACCTTAAAGAGCCTTTCAAATGCCAAGTATGATTTCGAGTTCTGTTCCAAAATTGTAGTGATAAGACCCATTGGTGAATTGGATTCAGTTTCTGTGCGTAGTTCTTCATTTGATGGTAAAGACCCAAATCTTTTGATAAGGTTTTGTGGGTTGGGTGATTCAGATCTCTCAAAGTGGATTCTGAAATTCTTGATGTTAGAAAACACCTTCATCAAATGCTTAAGCCTAACTATCTCTTCTTTTCTCGGATTATCAACCTCTCCTTTGGCCGATATTTTATCCAACAACTTTAAACACTCTGCTGCATCGTGTAGTTTCCCTGATCTTTCGTCAAAGTTACTGGCACTGTTAACTGAATCCCAAAACTTCTGAATCACTAGGGGGTATAATTCCTTCCCTGAAGTTCCAAGAGACCCATTATCGTAAGATTGGCCTATATGGTCAAAGTAATCATTGAATAAAAGCCTTTCAGTGACCAAATTATTAATGCTTTCAAGACTGGATTCGTCTGTTATAAACGTATTTTTAAACAACTCAATTGATCTGATAAGCTGGTTAAAATTGGCCAGAGTCAAACCTACTAAAATCTTAAGCACTTCACGTTTAGTATCCTCGAGTTGTTTGTTCAGTTCTTCCAGTCTAGGTGGATATTTAAGTTGTAAAAACTTTCCCACCGTGGTTTGGTTGATAGGATAAAGCTTTAAACAGGTTTCTATTATCTCTGCAAGCGAGACTATACTGTCTTTGCTGGGTGTAATTAATGATTGAAGAGGCGTATTCTGGGTGAATTCCTCTAAAGATCCAAACTGTTGATTTGGATCATAACTTATACTATCAGCAGATATGTGGCCAATTTTGGGAGCCACGGGAATGAGAAGTACCGAAATTTCCTTTACGAGATCAAAAGTTTTAAGGGTCTCAATTGAGGATTTGTTCAGCTCAGTGGTCAATTCATAGTAAGTTGAAGCCAAATAGGTTTCAACTATATCAGCAAAATCTTCAAATGGAGTTTCTGAAGCCACCAATGCACCCAAAATTGATTTCCACAATTTCTGGTGCTTGCTGTAAGAAATACCCTTTGCCTGACTTGAAACCCATTCTTTCAATGGAGCTAATTTGTTGGTTTCACCATGCCATTCTGAAGCTGGAAGTATCACTTTTACCAACCAAGTTTCAAGGTCTAGTTTGCTACTGTAAGATTCAGCACTCATTGGCTGAATGAGAGCTTCAAAGAACGACTTTCCAGTCTTCAAGCCTGAAATTTCATGAAACTTTAACACTGGCTCGTTCTGTGTTTCGACGAGCGAACCATAATTGTCCCAGTAGTACTTGAACGGGTAGTATAGCAAAGTGTACCAGCTTTGAAAGTCCTTGTTTTTCTGGACAATGTTGACCAAAGAAGAAGGGAAATCAATATCGTCGAGATAACGAGAATTAATCAATAACCTTTTTTCAATAACTTGGACTAATTGCTGCTCAAGAGGTAAAAAATCAAGACTGAATTGCAGCTCTTTAGCCCTCAATTGAATATCATCAACGATTTCGTGGGCAGCTTTGACGGCAAATTCATCACTGAAATCACCACCTACTTTGCTGGTGATATAGTGAGCAAACTCCTCTATATCGTTTGCTTCTTCCAATTCAACATCAACCTCGAGACTCGTATACAATTCCTCAACGATTCTGACCAAATCCAAAATACTCAATTGCAACGGAGAAGCGTAAAATAAGAAAACTGAAATCACATTTGGCAACGTACAGTTGACAACTTTAGAATGTGAAATAAGAGCAGCATAAGTTCCCAAAAGGGTTTTAATATCGTCTTCTTCAAACTTCGAGATCCGTGATACAAGACTCGAAAACTGACACAAGATTTGACTATCAGCAACCAATTTAGCATCAACTAGTTTACTAACTAGTTTAGCATCAACTGCCAGTTCACTCATAAGATCGATGATGCGCGTAAATAAAAAATCAACTAGATAAGATCACTTGAAGTCAAACAAAACCTAAAACATTCGCTGAAAAGTACTTCTATGTCTCATCAAGTGATCGCCAAACTCACAAGAAGCCCGGTCAAATCAACAGTCTTCTTCAATCCTTTCCCCAAAGGTTCACCTTTTCCCGTGTCAATTTTTGTATCAAACTTTGTGCCAAACTTTGTGCCAAATTTCGTGTTAAATACCATGGAGAACTCAAATGCTACTGCTGTTCAACTACCTGTTAGAAAGACCTGGGATGATTTTTTTTCCAGCCAATCGTCGATAGAAGATGTCCAAATTAGACAAACTTTTGCATCAAAACATGAAAAATCGCTTCTGCAACTACAAATTGGCAACAAACTGGTCAAATCTGAAATAGAAACAAAGGATGGTTTCCCTTTGAAAAGTGATGATTTTTCGTCTTCCTGGCCTGAAGATGATGATATTCTTTTGGCCCATGAAGAGTTTGTACGCTCTAATCAGCCGAGCCCTGCAAGGTCTCCAATAAAGTTAAGTTCACCTTCAAAACTCAACCACTCTCGTTCACCAATGAAAGGAATGGTGGACTTTTTGGGAGAAAAACACCCTTATCGATCTCAAAGACCTGAACATAGTTCTCCTACTAGAAATTCTGCATTCAGAACTCCGGTAAAAACTGAACGATCACCAGTGAAAACTGAACGATCACCAGTAAAGTATCAAATAGGATCTCCCCTGAAATCGAAGCAGAATACCCCTAGAAAATCTCTTGAGCAAATCCAACTACTAAATTCATCTCCTGAAGAAATAAATGTTCCTCCTGAACAATACACTGGTGATGCTGCCCTCCCGTGCCGAATAAGCCAGAATTCAAAGGAACTGGTGAAGAACGATTTTTCACAAAGTTTTGATGAAGACCTGGAAATATTTCACAAGTACGAAGAAGCTCGAAGGTCTCAAGAAGCCCAAGAGTCTGGAACTTATGATATGAAAAGACCCATTTTTTCTGATCTCACGGCTATTAAAAAACCAAGGATAGCAATAAGGGAATACTCAACTGTAACTAACCACACGATTACGCTTCAAACACAGGTTCCAAACACTGAATTCAAACCGCAACTAAAGCCAATGAAATCAGTAAAACCCATTGTTCTTTCATCAGAACAAGAATATATCCTTCAGCTTGCAAAGCAGGGTGCTTCACTTTTCTATACTGGTTCTGCCGGTACTGGGAAATCTGTTTTATTGAAAACCATCATAAAAGAACTCCGGAATCTGCATGGAAAAGGTGACGTTGCTGTCACTGCATCTACTGGATTGGCCGCATGTAATATTGGTGGTATTACCTTACATAGTTTCGCAGGCGTAGGCTTGGGTAGAGGTGAATCAGCAGCGATTATCAAAAAGGTAAGAAGAAATAAGAGGGCTGCAAAAAGATGGAAGGAAATTAAAGTTCTTATTATTGATGAAATTTCTATGATAGACGGGAATTTCTTTAATTTGTTGAATGAAATAGGAAGAAAGCTTAGACGTTCAAAAGAACCTTTTGGTGGAATCCAGTTGATTGTTTGTGGAGATTTTTATCAATTACCCCCAGTTTCTAAAAATGTGAATGCTGATGGTACAGAAAAGCAGGAAAGGGAAGAAGCGATGTTTGCATTTGAAAGTGAAGCTTGGAAAGAAGCCATCACCACCACTTTTGTGCTTAGAGAAGTTTTCCGTCAAAAAGGTGATCAGAAGTTTATCGATATGTTAAATGAAATGCGTAATGGTTACGTTAGTGAAGAGAATAACAAAGAATTTAAAAGATTGTGCAGACCATTGGAAGATGCTGGAGGCATTGAACCTGCTCAGTTGTACAGTACAAGGTATGAAGTGGAAACAGCGAACAACACCAGATTAAATCTTCTTAAAGGAAATGCACTTCTTTATAGAGCTGTGGATTCAGGTGATTTACCATATGAGCAGAGACAGAATGTATTGAATAACTTCTTAACGCCCGAAAAGCTTTTCTTGAAAAAGGGTGCTCAAGTCATGTGCATTAAGAATTTTGATGAAACTCTTGTCAATGGATCTCTTGGTCAGGTAATTGATTTTATAGATAGAGACACCTATATGCATTATGAGGAGATGGAGGAAAATCCTGATGCCTCTGTGGATGAAGTTTTGCAGAAAGTACAGGCTAAAGAGTCTAGTAAAAAGGAAAAGAAGAAGAGTGAAGTTGATGAGATTGCAATTGAACAGCCCAAGCATCCACTTTCAGATTCTATTTTTGACTTCATGGAGGATATACCTTCTGAAGATGAAGACCTTTCTGAAATCAGTTTGGCTTATAAGATCAATGTCAGAAGAAAGAAGGAACTTCTTAAAAAATTACACGATTCATCCACCAAATCAAAATACCCATTGGTCAGATTCTTGCTGCAAGACAAAACACATAGAACCATACTTGTAGAACCCGAAACTTGGGTTGTTGAAGATGAACACGGAAACGCTCTTGCTAAAAGAGTTCAACTTCCTATAATTTTGGCATGGTCGCTTTCTATTCATAAATCTCAAGGCCAAACGCTTCCCAGAGTGAAAGTGGATTTAAAGAGGGTTTTTGAAAATGGACAAGCATATGTAGCACTTTCGAGAGCTGTTTCTCGAGAGGGGCTTCAGGTTTTAAACTTTGATAGAGCTAAAGTTAAGACCCATCAGAAAGTTATTGAATTTTATTCTACACTTGAAACTGCGGATCAAGTACGGCAAAGGGGCCAACAAAAGCTTCAATTTAAGCTGAATGCCAGAACCCCGGCAGCTGTGATGACTTGGAACTAGACCGGGAATTTACGAAGAAATATGATGAAATGTCATGAATATACATAAAACGGTTATCCTCACTGGCCATTCTAGAAAGGTTTTAGATAAGGTAAGTAACTAAGAAAGTACAGGGTAAACAAACCCGAAACTCGAAACTAGAGTACGAAATAATGTAAAATATAAGAAAAAAAATCTCTCTATGTTCATCGACTATACAAGTCCTAAAATGATAATTAACATTAACTATAGTTTAGGTAAAATTCATTAACAATAAGTCGCCTCAGTAAGATTTGTAGGCTCGCGCAAAAACCTCCCAAATAAAAATTTTTAAAACTCTCAAAACAACCGCCCAAATCAAAGAATAAGGCAGCTTATATATATATTCCAATTGAACCTATAATTGTTCATTTTATCTAGAATCCCAACATGGCGGCTGATAGATTACCCAGAGCGACTCTTGAACAAAAAATCAAGATCCTCGATTATTTCCACCAACTGAACCGTCCTCAACTGGAAACTGTCGACAGGTATAAAAATCAATTACTGATATCAACTTCTTCATTTAGTGAATGGTTAAAGAATGAAGATGAATTGCGCTCAAGATTAAGTGATGCTGATCTGGATTTTACAAAACAAAGTAGGAGGAAAGTTAAGTTTAAATATGAAAAAATTAATCGTGCAATGGACTTATTAGTACAACAAAAATTAGAAAGAGGTGAACCTATTAATGAACCAGTATTAAGGGAACATTGGTCAATCTATGCTCATCAATATGGAGTTGATGATCCAAAAAGATTAGTTGGTTTTAGTCATGGTTGGTTGCTGCAATTTAAGAAAAGGCATGGTTTAAATAGAAAACGTATGAGTAGATCTGGCGCTAAACAAGAAACTGGTCAAGATCAAAATTCACAACCTCCTCATTCAAGACGACGTACAGGTAGTAGTACTGATGCAAGTGCTACAGGTTCAAATTCTGCAAGTGCTGGTCCAAATAATAATGGTGAAGTCTATGATTCAGCTTTTAATGAAGATCCTTCGAATAATAATTCTAATGCCCCACAAGATCATGTTAATAATCAAGGAGATTTTACTACATCTTCTGCCCAGTCAGCGTATGATTTAATGACCGGTCATCCTGGTCAAAATCCTCAATTCCGTCAACAAAATCACCAGCAACATCAACAACATCAACAACATCAACCAGCTATTGGATACGGATCTCATATGAACTTCACAAATTACCAGATGTACCCACTGCTGCAACTGCCTCAATCAACCGCCAATACTAGCAATTCGCTTCCTTTTGATTATCCTGAACAATTCAGGACTCAATATACTAAGGATGCTCAACAAGCACATGTGCAAGCACAATCGAGAGCTGTTCAAGCCCAAGCTCAAAACAAAGCTCAAGCTCAGGCACAATCTCAACAAGTCCACATCCAAGCTCAAGCGCAAGCTCAAGCTCAAGCTCAAGCTCAAGCTGAAACACAACTTGCTAAACAGCCTTCTTTACAACCACGTCCAATAAATCCTAGTGGACGCAATGAAGGAGATTTTGCATCTAGTATAAATGGTTCTGATATCGAAAGGTTTATTTACATGTTTGCCGATAGATACTTTCATGAAAATGCTAATGAATATCCACAAACTATGAAAGTATTTCAAGAATTCAAATCTACGTTTTTAAACGAAAGAATTCAGAGTATGAGATCTACACAAAATATAGGTCATGTAAACCATACGAATACCCCAGCATTAGCACAACCAATGGGAAGACCATCACCTAGTCAAGTTCTGAATATTGATGATTTCTTCTTAAGAAATGGTGGTTTACCACAACCACAATCTAATCCAACAACGGAACAAGAAATTGGTGCTAATGGGGTTAATAAATGGAAAAAATAATGAAAGGTAATGTTTGGTATAATATTTCTTGTTTGTATAATGAATGTAGTTTTACTTTGTATAATAAACCGGGGTTTATATAATTGCGCCAATTGAATAATGGCATCAATAAAAGTTTTATATTTAATTAAAAGAATTCTATTTAAGAGAGGTTGATAACCAATTTTTCGATAGTGAAAAATTATTTTTTTTACCCCTTTCGTATCAAAATTTGTCTCCGCGGTGACATCAGAATTCTTTATCTTTACGAATTAAATTTTAAATCTTTTGGTACTAGAAGTGATGGAAGGTTTGAAGTATCTAATTCAGTTAAACCACAGATAATCTCTAATAAGTTTTAAACTATTCAAATACAGTCGACTGGTTTCAATTATGTATACAATAGTCACTCCTTCAAGGGCTTTACTTGACGATAGTTGGCAACAATTTCATATTAAGCTTAACGTGCCGTATATTGACGCTGAGAGTCGCCCAAAATTATTTAGGTGGAAGGTCGATGCGATTTTTAGTAACAGCCTCTTGGTGCCTGAAAATCACGAGTTGCAGAATCTTCAAATCTCTCTTACCAATACTGTAGTATTTATAGGAATTCTTAGAATGAGGTTTTGTTGATGCAGGCAAACGATAACTATAATTGCACTGTGAGTGAAAAAAACTCGAAAAGGAATTTGATTCACAATTAGCAAAATATCAACCTGCTATCTCCTGTTCTTTACGTGACACAATCTTCTTGCATCAACATTTGCAGGCTTAGCGATGTTAATTTTACATTCTCATTAACAACCCCACTCAAATTTGAACAAGATTACTGGAATATGGCCCTAGAGGTTACAAACATGCATGATATCCATTAATCGTATAGTTAACTATTTGTGTAAATAGGTTAAATGCTATGGGTATTTTGTCATTAAATCGTGGCACCCTTTATATTGTATTAGTGAAATCGATCTCATTCAAACTATTGTTGATAATAGCGATTTCATTCTCTATTGAATCTTCGGCTTCATTGATTTCAATAGAAATCTTGGGCTTGTTCTTTTTACTGGGACAATCAGCACAATTATTACATGTTTCAATATCTGTACAGTGACTTTTCTCTTTTGGTTTGCTTTTTTCTGTAACTTGTAGTTTATCAGAAGTTTTATTAACTGGTTGTAAACCTTGTGGTTTAAGAATATTAGTATCTTGCATTAATTTTAAAGTGAATTCGTCACTCGCGTGTTTAGCGTAAAGATAATTTTTGAGTGCCATTTTATCCTATCAACTTGGTTTCTCACTACCCTACACCCCCTCGGCAACAAGTAATATTCATTGTATTTATACACCTTGAAAAATATGGTTCCACTTTTCTATTCGCTGCGTAATATGCACTTCCGACTTCGCAATCGCCTGATTTTATGAAATTAGGTAAATGACATGTTTACTAGGCAGGATGGGTAAAGTGGAAATGGCAGGGTTTCCGATCGATACTATTATTTTCTGACACGTCTGGATCTGTATTCCCCTAATACTCGTCATCTAAGCAGATGTAGGGCGATTGAAAAACTGTCATATGTTCATTGATTGGTCTATATGCAGGTTTGGGATGATAAGAATGTTTTTGAAAACAATAGACTTCAGTTTGGATAGGCGATATGCCTTGGCATAGTTAAGGCAAAAAAATTGATTCGAATGTGATTTGCTTTCTGTAGCCAATAATTTTATTACAACATATTGAATTAAAGCAAGGCGTGATTTTTTTTTCACCCCCACTTCATTATTTTTTACACGGTTGCAAATTTTTCAAGGTGCGTTGATTAGGCTTCCCGCATCTGAGCGTTTTTATTCTTTACCACACAAGCAATCAAATCACAATATTGAGGAGACTTGGTACATCTGAAAGTTTTTGAGGTGAATCTATAGTCTCGTTATTCATCTTGTCTGACCTATAATGAAGCAAAATGCTTAAAAGTGAATGCAAAGAAATCAAGGATACGCTTTCATTTTGCAACTTTTATGCGACTAGCACAATCCAACGAGTGCTTTCTATAGAAGGTTCAAGTTTATAAAATCAACCAAGCTATTCAAGGAGTATTTTCCAATCCAGAAAATACCTCAAACTACTTCGAAAAGGCTGTACCAAAAATTTTGACAGTCAAAAATGATTAATTAATTTGTGTAATAAATATTCACAACCGAAGATATAAATTTGCAAGAGTTGTATTAATTGTGTATTGAAAGTTTGAAAGGAACTAAAAAATTATAATGAAACAATGGAAATCGAATATTCAAAAGACCAAAAGAACCATTGCTAAAATAGTAGTAATAGTTGAGCTTTCTTTGAAGCTTTGCCTTCTGATGGTTGAATTTAGTGACTACCAGAACCATTTCCGGATTCAGAACATGGCTTGTCACCATTTCCAGGTCCAGTACTTGAACTACTATCGGATGAGAGTCTGGATTTTCGCCTGAATCTGAATCTGAACCAGTTCCTGAACTCTTTTTCTAGTGTCATTTGGATTCAAAAACCTACAACGAGATATATGCACCACAGGGCAACCCAAAAAGCTTCCATTAATACCCGTTTCCATAACTGCATATAATTCCAATCAGACATTTAAATTATCTACTGTGTATATACTGAGTTATTAAATTTAATTTACATCTCTTGAAACTGTATAATACGATCGGCATAATACAATCGATGCCCACATTTTGGTTTATTCAAGATTAAACCTTACCTGTACATGTACGCCTAAATATCGATGCACCTATATTTTTTCGAGCAGTAGCATATTTTCATTTATTCATTAAATCTATAAATACAATCAAATCGAAACATTGTTTCTAGTGATCGTGGCTAACATGGCCAAATCTGATTCCAAGGATCAATATTCCAATTGCAACACTGAAGAACTGGTATTTTAATCTATCATCAACTGAACTCTCATTCTCATTGGCTTTCCCAACTTTATGAGCTCCTGTTAAAAGGTACCTTATTTGGGTGAATAGTCCGATATTAACATTTCCTTGATTCTTGGGTTTCTTATATTTGTCCTCCCAATCACAATCGTCAACGGAGTCTTCAATGGAAGTGTCAGTAATGTCTATATCACTCACATCAAAATCGTTACCATTGGATGAAAAGTTTTGACTCTTGAATTTTTTAAGGTTTTTGCTTTCCTGTCCATTGTCCATTTCATAGTAGTCATTTAAGCCATTCGAGAAAATTCTCTTGTTGAATTTATCATTGAAATTGAGAAACCCGTAAGCATCATCTTGTTCTTCTTGAATATCTTCATTTACTGGATTCCCATCAAAATTCAAGATCCCCTTCTGTAGAATTCCAATATTATCCTTGTTGTTGTAATTTTTAGAGAGGATAGCATTTATAGAAACTGACCTTAAAACACGTTTCTTTTGGATTAGTACTTCTCTGGATCTTTCAATTAATTTGGAATCGCTGTATTCAATGTTCTTCAAGTTCTGCCTGGAAGAGAGTTTCTTGATATTCCGCTTCTGTTTTTGCAACTCGAATCCAATGTATGATAGTAATTTTTCATTATGCAACTTTAATGATTGAAGCTCAAACTTCAATTTCATGATTTCTTGTTTTGTCATATCATTACTTATCCTGCTATTGTTTTCAAAAATTAAACTTGATCTCTTTGATGAATTGGCATAAGATGTTCTTTCCCCATTTAGCTTTTTAAATGTAGATTCAATTTCCAGACTCTCTTCAAGTTGCTCATCGATTCCACTATCCTTAATAGGTGACGGCACAGATGTACTTCTTTGGTCATGTAAAATGCCAGCCTCAAACTCCACCTTAATTGGAAATATATCGTGACTACTATATCTGCTATGATTTGGTCTGGATATGCTATAACGATTTTGTTTAAGAGCACTTGAATCAAAATCTTGAGATGCCAACTTCAATGGAGATAATACGAAATCATTTTGTAAGTTCACTGGTAAGCTTTGTCTCTTAGATTTAGTGGTTGGATCTGGTGATGGAGGAAATTGGAAATCCAGAGTTTGTATCAATGAAGGAACTCTATCTCTGTCTACCGATTCTCTAGGAGTCTGTAATACCGACTTGTCCTTGATAGGAGACGATTGGGCTTGAGCACCAATACTTTGCATGTACTTGAAATCGTCATCAGATTCCATATCCGAATTATTATCTAATTCATCCTCTTCATTCAAATTCATATGAGTATTATAGTTGTATGATAAATCATGGATAACACTGTTTGAGGTACTATGGAAATCATAGTGTGCATTGCCGTCTGAATTAACATGAGTACTTGAATCATTTAAAGAATTCATATCTTCTTTTAATTTATTGTTCTCTTTTGTTAATGATTCAATTTGATCAATCAAAAGTATTTTTGAATTCTGTTCGAGTTCAAAATTTGATTTTAAAACCTTAAAGTCTTTTAGTAGCTTGTTATATTTTTCATCATTGTCTGTATTTGAAAAAGATCCTAATTCATTAAGTTCAAGTTTTTTATAATACTCAAGTTCATTATTCAATTTTGAAAATTTTAATTGGTAATCTTCTACCATCTCTTTATAGTAGAATAATTCTTTCTCCATCAAGTCCTTAGTCTTTGAGAATTCAAATTTAACATGGGTTAAAAAGCTCTCATAATTTGATATTTGCTCTAATTGATCATTCATTGTTTTTGTTTTGATAGATAATTCATGTTCTAATTGATGGAATTCAATCACCATATTATTATGTTTGATTAATAAATCAGCATACTGCCTTTCAAGTAAACTACCACTTGCAGTTGACACCGAGTTTGTCGATGAGTTGGAAGCCGACTTTTCCATTCTTATTGGTGGTAAAAGAGGTGAAGATGACTTGTTAGAAAGGGATTTTAATGAATTTTTGTTGGATAGGCGTGGGCTTTGATTTGTGGAACGGGGAGAAGATATCACTTGGGCATTCTCTTTATAATTGTCCATTTTAATAATTTGAAAATCTAACTTGATGGACCAAAAACGAGCTGACAATTGATACAATTAATTGATCAAGAGTTCTAGTTAAGTAATGAATTGAAAAGATTGAAGGAGTGGCGTGAGTTGGCTTGTTGTTGTTTTTTTTCTGTTGCTTAAAAGGAATAAATTAATGAATGAATGTCGACGCAGTTGTTGAGTGTACAAAAAGAAAGGCTATTAAATCGATTGATTCTGAAGATGTTTTGAATTTCGCACCGTGGTTTGTTTACAATTTGTTAATTTTTAGAATTATCCTAATTTAACAGGTGTATTAGCCGAGCTACTGAGACGTTTCGACTTTGAAATTTTCAATAAAACACTAGTTATACAAAGAACAGTAGAGATATAAGGGTCCTTGTTGTGTGAAATTTTGATGCTTGGTTGTCATGGTAGCATATGTGTTGGTTACAGGTTACTTTATTAGCTGTTAAAATGGTCGCATTTCGTGTCATTACTACAGAGTTACTAAACTCCGATAATTATAACGTAGAGCTTATTTTGGTAGAGCAGATCTCGATTCTTTAACTATATAATTCACATTTCTTTACCAACATGATATTCCCTATATTTTATTTGTCGGAAAAAAATGTTTGGTGCACGAGAAACAATAAAAAGCTGCAAAAATCACAAATTACAATAAAGTGGAGAACCCCTTCTTTGCTTGGAAGAGTAATTTTATATATTAGCGGGTTAATAGCCTCAATTAAGTGATTACAAGCGACAGATCCATAGATCTTGACCCCCTGAATTCTTTGACTCTCGTTGTGACTCTCGTTATTGTCGCAGGCCAATCAAAGTCGTGTGCTTAATCTAAAGTAACCCCAGGTTTGGTCGGGGGTTGCCGAATTTGATAAGATTTCGGTATAAATCTCATTGACTTCCGTTAAATATTAAACCGATAAATATTAGGGAAATGGTTAAAGTTTTGAACGAAGAAGATTTTAGACAACAGGTTGTCTTAAAATATACAGATGTAATTGGCGAAAAATTAGGTGGTGAAGTATTGCAATTCAGTGATGAGTGGTTTGCTGAAGCTGCTAATTTAATTAAACCAAAAGCTCCCATTAGAGACGTGAACAAATTTGTTTATAGTGGAAAATGGTACGATGGTTGGGAAACCAGAAGACACAATACTGAAGAGGCTGATTATGTTATTTTCAAAATGGGTGTTGCTTCTGCTCAATTGATTGGATGTGAAGTTGATACTGCATTTTTCAGTGGAAATCATGCCCCAGAAATTAGTGTAGAGGCTGCAACTTTGCATGATTCTGGTGATTTGAACAATGCTAAATGGGAAACTGTAATTGATAAAATTGAGTGTGGACCTTCTCAAAAACATTTCTTTGTTAGAGACAACATAACCGAAACAAGCTATACTCATGCAAGACTCAGAATGTATCCAGATGGAGGAATTGCACGTTTCAGATTATATGGAACTGTCAGACCAGTTTTGCCAAAAGACAAATCAACTATTTTAGATACTGCATCAGTTAAAAATGGAGGGGTTGCAGTTCAAGTATCTGACCAACACTTTGGATCTGCTGATAACTTATTATTACCCGGTAGAGGTCATGATATGTCTGATGGATGGGAAACCTCTCGTTCTAGAGAACCTGGTCATGTTGATTGGACAGTTATCAAATTAGGAGCACCCACAAAGGTTCAAAGTATTGTGATTGATACTGCACATTTTAGAGGTAATTTCCCACAAAAGATAAATGTTAAAGGTATTAAAACCAATGATGACAAAATCGATGCATTTAGTAAAGAGTGGACCGTTTTAGTACCAGATTCCAAAACTACTGCTGATAAAGAGCATACATTTGAAGTCAACTCAAGTGACATTTTTACTCATGTTTTATTAACAATTATTCCAGATGGTGGTGTCAAGAGAGTAAGAGTATTTGGAACAATTGGTTAATCATGTAGGTTTATAGTCATATAGAATGTGCATAAAAGGTTACTTGATTAATTATACAGTATTGAGCTGAGCTGCGAAAATTTGCAACTCCAAATTAATGGCCATGGATGTTGAGACAGTTATCAGGTATATAAACCAGAGGGTTCCTATAATAGAGTACCACAAGAGGATACGTATATCTTGTGAAGAGCAAGATCAACTTCTAACCCACCTCGAAACAGTTTCAAACAAGCATTACGTTCAACAATTTCTTAAAGGGCTTATATCTCTGTACGAGCAGCAAGATCTTGAAATATCAGAAAACATCTATGAACTTTATTGTAGTGCCGACATTCTTGGTGCCAGGCCATTGAAACCCACAGATATAGACCATGTGATATATAATATCAATTCAGAAAATATAATAATCAAGGAAACACCTCGAATAATATCTGGAGATGGAACCACTGGTTTAAGAACATGGGAAGCAGCACTTTTCTTTTCAACATATACTCCAAATCTCAAACTATCTGGTACAATCTGTGAGCTTGGTAGTGGAACAGGATTGGTGGGGATTTCTCTTGCCAAAGATAAGAGAACAGATAAAGTTATATTCACAGATGGTGATTCTAACCTTTTAGAAAATGTAAAGGTAAACCTTCAACTAAACAAAATAGACCCGCAAAAACACAATATTCATCAACTTCTATGGGGAACAGATGATTTCCAACCAAAGTGTGACTATGTGGTTGCAGCAGATGTAACATATGATACATCTATTCTAGAAGAATTAGTGTATACATTGCACCAGTTTCTTAATAATGGGTGCAAGAGATGTTATATTGCAGCCACTATCAGGAATGATACTACACTTAAAGAGTTTGAAAAAACACTCGATAAACATTCAATTGAATGGGAAATATCCACCACATACACCCCTAGTCCCAATTCCTCAACAAGTATCTGGTATAAATCAGGAACACCTCCTATAAATATTTATTCTATAGCATTAAGTTTAAATTAGTGTAAGTACCATAATTTTCAAGAGCCAAATTCATTGGACGAGAGCGCGCGAGTGAGAAAAGTTTGAATCCGAAACTTTTCACTCAACAACAGTACATTAGTTTCTTATACTAAAATGCTTCCAAAATTCGCCACCCCAATGCTTAAGCCATTTTGGCCATTCGCTGTAGGAGGTATGTACCCATCATATGGATCAAGAGGTTGATATATCTGTCTACTTTACCCCTGAACCAAGGGATGTGAAATTAAACATTTAGATTAGATTGAGAAGATCACGAATTGCCAATTACTCATTAGGTTTATGAGAATATGAATAATCGGCAATTGTAAAGCTTTCCTCAATTGATCTTATGTGACTTTTTCCACTCCTTGACTTATAATTTTATCTTGCAAATTTATGCCACCGGTGTCCAATAAAAGACAGACGAGAAATCAACCCCTAACAAGTTCTTTTCATACTAACTAATTTAGCTACCATTACTTACGGTTTGATCTGGAAGGCCAGTGAAGCTTCTATGAACTCTGATGAATTCATTAACGACCCAAGACACCCAAGATTCGCTAACGGTGGAAAGTTCATTGAATTAGAAAAGTAAATGACTAAATAGCTAAAATACATAGAAACATCAGGTACCTGTAGATCAGAAGTTGGTAGTTGCAATAGTTGGCTGCAGAGATGAACTTTGCAGATAGCTTGAGTTTGTCTCAGAATAACTCCAAAAAGCTAGGAAGCTTTTAAGACATTTTTTACACCCAAAAGAACATCACGAGTTTTAGTGAACAGAGGCTTCTAAATTAGTTTACCAGAATATCCTTTCTAGTGATAACAGTCAATATACTACTTATCTATTGACTAGTTCGTTAATAAATACCTTTTTGGAGGCATTCAATAAAATTCATTCTGCTAAAAGGTTTTCAACGGAATCTGCTTCTTGTCTCCCTATTGACAATCATAAGGCACGAGAACACTTGAGAGAAAACTTCATAGTGTCATGTTAATCACAAGCAGTTTCAACCTGGGATAAACTATCAGTCATCCCGTATCTACAATTTCTTTAATTTAATAGGAAGAGCCAGAGCTGATAACCTATAGTTCGCCGTTAAGTCAATTAAATACTAATTTCATTGAAGTTACTCGCATGAACAGTGCAGAAACCTTATTTTTTAAACCCGACTACATACATGTATAATTATGAAATTATAACTGTGAAATTAGAAGTATGTTAAGTCAAATTGTCAAGTTCACTACCATGAATTTGAATGGTAAATACTGCCTAGAATTTGTTATCATCACTAGCTGCACTACTTCTCCTCTTGACGAGACAATAAAGAGGCACCGCATTTTTTGAGTCACAAGGCCAATTTAATCAAATAATTGAACCAGTGAATTCTTAAGTTTACTATTAACAATAAAATACTATGATTCAATACTTTAATATTCACAATGTTATGATCCTCTCAAAAACTAAAAACTCAACTAAACTTAAAAATTCTCCTTTATCCTCGCCTCTGCTTATCGGTTCTTGATTAGGTAAAACCCACTTTTGATTGCCGCGCTTGTGCCCTTCGATAAGGCTGACTGTAATTCAGTTGAAATTACTGTGTAGCGTATACTAAATAAATTGATGTAGTTATTCGCCCCTGTATAGTTAAATTAATAACCAAACCCTTTAACCCGCCCAAATGCATTACAGAAGCTAAATTATGCATTAATAAATTTTATTTAATATCTATTTCAAGCAATATCATTCACATTTCGCATCCAGGTTTATAATAACCTATTTCCTGAATCTTATGAATTAATCGTTTAACTTATATAGCTTTGAAGTTTCAATTTTTACCACTTTATTTATTTTTTCCCCCTTGAACATATACATTACTCCCCTTTCATTAACTATAGGC
Source organism: Yamadazyma ubonensis (assembly GCA_030572075.1). Lineage (NCBI taxonomy): Eukaryota > Fungi > Ascomycota > Pichiomycetes > Serinales > Debaryomycetaceae > Yamadazyma > Yamadazyma ubonensis. The sequence continues at coordinate 319,149 of JAJLZG010000007.1, read as the reverse complement.
TGAGCAATAATATTTTTTGATCATCATATTATCATGGAAACTAAAAAAAGTCACGTCGACGATATGTCTCCTATAACAACGGGTGATTCCAGTAATTCTTCAGGTGAAAATTCGTTTGAAAGTGGTGATTCAATATCTTATGCTTCCACATATGAACCTAATCCTGTGAAAAGATTTATTAATTCCTTTCGACCTTATGATTATTCAAAGATTGATGGACTTTTCATAAATGATGAAGAAAGCATTCTTGATCAAAGTCATGGAGGTTTTGTTTCAAGTAATACCAATGAAATAACTCCAGCACGTACAAAGGAAAAACGTCGACATCGTCATTTACATCCCCAATTTGATTATTCAAGACTTACAAACCTTGAAAGAGCTGCAATTGTTACTTCAACATCTCCTTTAAGCAGAACTCTTGCTTCAAGACACTTACAAATGATTGCCCTTGGTGGGGCTATTGGAACTGGACTTTTTGTGGGTTTAGGGCTGGCCCTAGCTGCTGCTGGTCCTTTTGGATTATTAATTATATGGTTATTCATTGGTCTTTCTATTTTCGTTACGGCACTGGCTCTTTCAGAATTAGCAGTTGCATTCCCTATATCGGGTGCTTTTGTCACTTTTAATACCCTTTTCGTGGATTCTTCATGGGGTTTTGCCATGGCTTGGAATTATGCTTTACAATGGTTAGTCACGTTCCCATTGGAATTGGTGGCTGCTTCTATCACCATTCGATTCTGGGATAATCCAGTACCCGCTGAAGTGTTTGTAGCTATATTCTGGATTATCATTTGTGGTATTAACATGTTTGGTGTTAGAGGATATGGTGAAGCTGAATGTGTCTTTGCTATGATCAAAATTGTTGCAATTCTTGGATTTTTAATTTTATCTATTATTATTGTTTCAGGAGGTGCTCCCCCAAATCATGAATTCATTGGTGGTAAAAATTGGCACTCTCCTGTTGGTGGAATGTTTAATGAACTGGAACCTTTTAAAAATATGTGTTCTGTTATTTTTAATGCAGCCTTTTCTTTTGCTGGTATTGAATTATTTGGTTTAGCAGCTGCAGAAAGTTCCAATCCAAAAAAGCTGATCCCTAAAGCCAGAAAACAAGTTTTTTGGAGATTATTATTTTTTTATATTTCTTCTGTTATCATGGTTGGATTATTGGTTTCCTATAAAGATCCAGCCTTATTAGGTCAAACAACTACTAATGAAGAAGTTAAACAAAAAGGTATTGATGCCAATACTTCTCCATTTGTTATCGCCGTTAAACAAGCAGAAATTCCTGCCGTACCTTCAATCATTAATGCGGTTATTATTATCACTGTTTTATCGGTTGGTAATTCCTCAGTCTATGGATCACTGCGTACTTTAGCAGCTTTAGGTGCTTTACGTCAAGGGCCAGAGATATTAAGTTATATCGATAGAAGAGGTCGTCCTCTTGTAGCGTTAGGAGTTCAATTTGTTATTGGATTATTGGCCTTTTTGGTTGCGTTACCTGGAGATAAAACCACCGAAGTGTTCGATTGGTTGTTAGCTATTTCAGGATTGTGCTCTTTATTTACATGGTTTTCAATCTGTTTGAGTCATATAAGATTCAGAGCTGCTTTAAGTCATCAAGCACGTGTTGCCAAAGAAGAATTAGTCTTCTCTACAAATATTTATGGATCGTACTTGGGATGTGTGATACTAATTGTATTTTTGGTACTTCAATTTTGGGCTGCATTGTTCCCTCCCGGTAAAGGTAAAGCCGATGTTGAAGGATTTTTCAAAATTTATCTCGGAGGAGTTTTTGTAATAGTATGCTACATTGGTCATAAGATTTATGCTGCATTATTTATGGGAATACCCATAACTAAATTTTATTTAAAAGCATCCGAAATCGATGTCGATACAGGAAGAAGACAAGTGGATATGGAAGCTTTAAAACAAGAAATTGCAGAGGAAAGAATTATTTACGATCAAAAGCCTTGGTATACTAAAATCTTGAGAGCTTTTTTCTAGTTAGTCAAACGATACCCTTAATGTACTTAGAATTCATCTCATGTAATGTAAATTGTTAAAATCCACCGTTAGTTCCAGCTACCACAATGCGCGCCAGCAGTCGGAAACCATTGATTGAAAAAATCAACCACCAACAAGTAAGGGTCATACACAATGGATCTTCTTAAAGACGCCACTAAGAATATCAACCTTTATGATGTAAAGGCATATGTTCGTAAAGCACAAAATGGTATGTTTTATTAATACAGATCATTAAATTTCACCCTGGATAACAAATGATTTCGGTTGCCGAGTTTAATTACTAACACCTTATAGTGGCCATGAACTTAACTGAAATGGAAGCCAAAGTTAGAGAGGCTACAAACAATGAACCTTGGGGGGCACCATCAACATTAATGGCTCAAATTGCTGCGGGTACTTATAACTATAGAGATAGAGAAGAAATCATTTCTTTTATCTTTAGAAGATTTACTGAAAAAGCTGCTAATGAATGGAGACAAATTTATAAATCTTTACAATTATTGGACTATTTGATCCGTAATGGTTCCGAAAGAATCATCGATGATGTTAGATCAAATTTATCATTAATTCAAATGTTGAAATCATTCCACTATATTGACTCTAAGGGTAGAGATCAAGGTATTAATGTTAGAAACAGAGCTAAGAATTTGATCGGATTATTAAATGATGATAACCAAATCCGTACTGAACGTAAAAAGGCTAGAAATAATGCAAAGAAGTTTGGTGGTGTTTCACTGGCTGCTTACGGTGGTGCTTCTTCCATAACTTCCGGACCTGGATTTGATGATGATTTTGGTGGTAGAGTCTTCGGTGATGGTGGTGTTTATGGTGCAAGATACGGAGATTCTGCTGAAGAATATAACCGTCCACAAGCTGCTGAATCAAATGAAAATTTCGAAGAATATGAAGTTAACGCCTCTTCTTCATCTCGTAATAAAACTTCAAAACCTACTACTGGATCATCATCAGTTAATGCTTCTTCTCATAAAACTAAGCCACAACCTGCTGAACCTGATTTATTAGGAGACTTAGATTTTGGTTCTTCAAATAATGCTGAATCTAAACCTGAAGCTGAAGATGACGATGATGATTTTGATGATTTCCAAAGTGCTCCAACAAGTTCTCAGCCTCAAGGTGGTCTTAATAACTTATCAAGTTTATACAATTCTTTACCCCAAGCACAAGCACAACCTCAAGGATTTTATCAACCTCAACCTCAGGTTTCACAAGCACAACCCCAAATTGTTCAACAATCATCATACAATGCTGGTCCAACAGCTAATAAGGTTCCAAGTAAGCCAAGCAATGACGCATTTTCTCTGTTATTTTCATCAGCTAAGACCAAAAATACTAGTAGGACTCCATCTGGTACTAACAAACCACCAGTAGTTCCAACAAGTACTAGTAATGATGATGACGTTTTCGGTGATTTTAGTTCGAATGCTAAACCAACTTCTCAACCATCTCAATCAAATAATTCGAATGGTAATGGAGAAGTTGATCTTTTGAGTTTTTAGATATTCAATAAAATAAATGTTTAACTAAATATAATTTAATGTTTATTCTATGGATTATATGCTAAATATTTAAATTTTAAGTACCGGATTCTCCACATCTTTAGGGATTAAATCTTTTGGAAGCTTCTTTTTTAAATCAGTTAATTTATCATAATCACCACCTAAAATTCTTGCAATTACTAAATCATCTCTATCTTTAATTTCTCTTTCACTCTTACCTTCATTACTCAAAAATTCTTTAGCCTTTTCAGTATCACCATGGAAATATTCTTCCATAGCTCTTAATCTCAATTCCTTTTCAGCCCATTCTGGACCATCTAATTCTCTCTTTTTCATTTGAGCAGTATATTTAGCATATACCAAATAGACGGTAATTGGTAAAACAATATAGAAATATGGAATTTCCCAACCTTCAGCTTTAGAAGTTTCACGAACAACTTTCCATTTTAATTCTCCTGTAGTTTCATCTTTGTATGGAATTTTATCAATAATTTTTCCACTATCTTTTGTGACAAACTGGAAATTATTTAAATCTTGGGAATTATCCTTAAATAAGTTTAAATCTTCTTTGGAGATTCCTGGTAAAATGTAATTCCATGCTGAATGGTTTCTCTTATAGTATAAATTTTGTAAATCTGCAATAGTCTTGAATTCTTCGTCGCTTGGAACTCTTGGGGTTCCATCAGGATTGGTATAGATTTTTGTGACTGAAGAGAGGGAATCTAATTTTGAACGGATTTGACGTTCTAACCCAATATCAAACTTTCCAACCTTATGTTTGAATAACCCACTTAATGGTAATTTAAACGTAAACTTCATCTTTCTTAGTTCAATGTAAGTTGTTTTCACTATCTTTTCATTGGATGAGAATTTTCTTCGCACACTTGAATCGCACACGCCATTTCAATTTTATCTATTAAATATTTATATCATAAATCGTTAATTCTTAAATGATGAGAATCCCATAAGTTTATCCATTTCGGAATCTGTATCTACAGTTTTACGTTTTAAGGCTCGTCTTTCCTTTTTCAATCTACGATTTTCCCGAAGTTTTTCTTCAAATCGTCTCCGAGCTTCGATCTTTTGATCTATACTTGCTTGTACTTCTGCTGAAGAAACGTGTTTTTCAATCAATGCTTTAAGTGTACTTTCTACTTCTTCTACAGTAGCATGAGGAATTCCTCCTTCAAGCATTTCCCTCTCTTCGTCATCGTCATTTTTGATTCTTTTTGCAGTAGCCTTCTTTATATGCTGGGGAGAATTGAAATGGTCAATAAGTGCCATATTATCCCTATATGAAAGTTCACAAACAGGACAAACAAAACCGAATTTTTTTCTTCCGTCATTTGGGTTTATCACCGTGTGTTTATTGATAGCATTAATCAGTGAGCTAAGAAGCTTTTCACGATGTAGAATATGACTTGTACTCTTATTTGAAGTGATCTCATTCTGTTTCGATACAGTCTCTAGCTTGGGTTTCTTTGTTTTGTTTGTATATGCATCGACATTCCACGTTTTACGTCCATATTGGTCGGTCGAAACCCTTGGGTCGTCCTCAGAGTTCTCCATAACTTTCCATCGCGCATATTAATTGATGAAAAGTAAAGATATAATACTGATACTAAGTAGAGGTAAAGCTCCAAGTAGTTCCTCAGTTCAGTCAAGACAGTTCAGTAGTTCTCCAGTTTTCAGCAAGAACTGGAAATTAACAGGAACACATCTCATCTCCAATGTACCTTATGATCTAAAGCTTACAGAGCCTGTCAAAGTAGCAGCTTTTGATCTTGATCATACACTTATTAAGACTAAATCTGGTAAAAATTTTGCCAGATGGCTGGGAGACTGGAAGCTTTGGAAACCTGATACTGATCCAGAATCAAAGGTTATAGAAAAGCTTTCTGAGCTCATAAAGGATGGATATATCATAGCTATTTTCACTAACCAAGGTGGGGTTCTTCCCCAATTGGATAGTAAACTGTATGTTTCTTTCAAGCAAAAACTTGACCAGGTTGTCCAACACCTACAAGGAAATATAGAAGGGTTTCAACCGTTGGTATTTGCATCTCCTAAACGACCCGAAGGTAAAAAGTATAAGAACGTTAGAGTGTCTTCCGTAGAATTGCATCTGTCTATGCGTAAACCGGAAATTGGAATGTGGAATCAGTTGGAAAAAGTATTAGGAAAAGAGGTAGATATGATGAAAAGCTTTTATGTAGGAGATGCTGCTGGCAGAGAAGGTGATCACCTGGATAGTGATAAAGCATTTGCTCAAAATCTCAAGCTTCAATTTAAAACTCCAGAAGAGTTCTTTATTTGATATCTATTTCATTTATATACAGTTAGATCTAATACTATTTACATTATGGACTAACATCACTGAAGGAATCAACCACTTCAGATTTTCCTACGGTCTCAAAATATGAGATAACGTTGTGAACGTTTCTCTCTTCTCTGGACATTTCCTCTGATGTTTCAAGCTCTTTTTTCAACCCAAAAACTTTCTCTACATAAGCTACATCATTTTCAAACTTGGAAGCTTCATTGGTATCTTTTGGATAATTCTTTAAAATAAAATTAGTGTCGTAGATTCCCTGAGAAGTATTCATGTAAAATCTGACCTCACTTTTAACTAATGCCGTAATCAATCCATGTGGGACTGGTTTACCCTGTTTCTTTAAATCTTGTAAGAGGATCGAATACTTTCTTGTTTCGTCAGAAAATTCTCTTTCGTACAACTCATCTGCATCAATAATTTTAACTTTGGTAGGTCCTAAAGCCTTAGCTAATTGGTCAATCTGAGCATCATCCTTGATATAAGGAACAGAATAAAATTTGTATTTCTCTAAGTTATCACCAGTAATCAAACTTGCTCTTCTCTTGATTCCAGTAGACTGTTCATATTCCCTTAATTCTCTCTCACTGCCAAAACTATTCTTTACTTTTCTTTTATCCAAGAATTTGGTACTCACATAAATTGTTACTGAGGAAAGAATACAAATGTAGAAAAGATACCTAACTCTTGGTTCATTTTTTTTGGGTTTTACAGGTGGTGAATGTGGTGGTAATTGGGAGTAGAACCTACTACGTGGCCACATAATCCCTTTCGGTTTGGGTATTCTTAACATTGATCTAAACATTTTATCGTGCAATAAAATTTACCGCACCAAGTTGAGAAAATTCAATTTGAAAATTCAAATTTTTCACCATGTCGTTAGTTCATTTAGCTAACTTTAGTGCCCATTTGAAGAACTGTACTAGGTTGAACTTGGCAGCTACTTCAGTTCCATTCTCCCGTTTACACTTACAGATCTCGCATTTATTATACAAGGAAGGTTTCATATCTTCTGTGCAAAGAGGTTCAACAACAGGCCCTGATAAAACTCCAGTCCAAGTAACTCCTGATAATATTGCCACTAGAAGATTATGGCTCGGATTGAAATACCACAATAATTCACCAGTGATCAGACATTTTTCACTTATTTCTAAGCCAAACAGAAAAGTCCATTTCTCTCCAGTTGAAATTAAAGCTTTAGCTTCTGGTATACCTGTGAGATTTGTTCAACCATTACAACCTGCAGAATGTATATTTATTAAGACTGGAGAAAAGGAAATCTTGGAAGTTCAAGAAGCTGCTAAAAAAGATTTGGGTGGAACTGTGCTTTGTAGAATAAGGTGATCGTGTATATAGAACCTACTATGTAAATATTTACTATAATTTCATATCATTACAATATAACCCTTTCGGTATTATACAAACTATTCCAAGAGTTCATATCGACTTGCCAATTTTTCCACACTAAAAGTCTTTCTCTGAAATCACTGATGTTGTTAAATTGACTGAAATCTTGTTGAGATATAGAAGCATATTCGTTCTTTGTAATGATTGGTTTAGCAGGTTCAAGTTTTCTAGCTGGGACAGTTTGTGGTACAGATCCTCCAGCTTTCAATTGTGAAACTTGGGCCTCAAGTTCAGAAATCTTATCTTTCATATCCATTTTTTCAAGCTTTAAGTCGGTGTTTTCGTCTCTAAGCCTCTTGATAGTTTTCTCGTGTTGTGAAATAGTTTCTTTAAGTTGATTAATTTCTGAAGGCGTAATTATAGACTCTGCTGGTGTATTTAATCCAGATTGTTCTTCAATGGGGGAGGTCTCTTTAGGCTTGGAGCTTGAAATATCTTCTGCTGGTTTAGTTTCAGAAACAACTTCGGTCGGAATTTCTTCAACTTCCTGTTTACTTTCGTCTGTTGTTTCTTTAGTTTCAGGCTCTTCTTTAGTTTCGTCTTTAGCTTCTTCCTTAGCTTCAGGTTCTTCAGCCTCTGGCTCTTTTTCATCAGCCGTTTTAGATTCATCTTCAGTCTTTTCGGGTTCTGGGTTTTCCTCCGTCTCTTGCTGTTCTGGCTCAACACTTGTTTCTAATCCAGTGTCACCTTTGTCTTCAGCCTCCTCAGTCTCTTTATCGTCATCCTTCTTTTTCTTCTTGTTCTTTTTCTTCTTTTTCTTCTTCAACTCTTCATACTTCTTACGAGCAGCTTCTAATCTTTCTTCTTTGCTCAATTCAGACTCTCCCTCATTATCAATCTTATCAATTGTAGGCTCTGTTCCTTCGCTCATGGTGATCGATTCAGTTGGCAAAGTCGCGCGTTTATGTTACCAGAGAGAGAGGACTAAATAGATATGGAGCTGATGGAATTCGAGCTAAAAGATGCATTACAAATCTTGGGTAATTCAATAACTGATAGGTATTTAAGGAAAATAAATTTAAATTTTTTCTTTGTATTTATTACTCACCGTTCAAGTTTTTTTTGTGATGATTCTTTCAACTGTGATTTTCACATTAAACAGTTGGTAGATAATAAGCTTTTCTAAATAGTAGTAAGTTAAAACTTAAAATTAATATTTAAAAGCTGAAACAATATAAGACCAGTAATGAATCTATCTACAGGAGGTCCAGCTTTGGAAGTCTCCTCTGGACTCTTACTGTAGTAGGTTCTCATCATAATTGAGGGCTCATGTACCGCATTGTAAAACCTAAAGAGGGGATGTTACCCCTCATACCCTTCTTATCGCAGGATCGTCAGAAGTGAGAATTTGCAGCCAAATAGCTTCTGGAGCTCCCAGTACTCCTCAAATACATCTGTGAATAATCCAAGTGGTTTTTGAATCATGAAATATGTAAGGTGCATGTTTTATGTATCTTCACGTGACCTCATCACTTGAATCAAGAAGGATCTTTCAGTGATCTAGGCAAATCAGAGGGCGAATACCTGAACGTTCGAGTACAAATCACCCGGAATTCAAACGCCAAAACTACCATAACGACAAGAAGCCATAGTTGTAATCACAGTGGCTTCTACGCACAGGTTATCGCTAGGTAAGGTGATAAAATTTTTATTCGCAACATATGGTAGTAAAAGAAGTAAAGTGTTTAGTGGATTCAAATTCTGAAAGGTTCCCAGAAACTCTTGGAAGCAGTTCCAATTCTATTGAACTTCAGGGATATACACTTAAAAAGAGAAATAGAACTAGTGATGAAGTTAAGGAAACCACTAATGAGTTAGACGTAATGTACAGCTCAGAGAAAGATCCTCACAACTTCCCTGATGGGGGCAGAGATGCTTACTTAACACTCTTTGGATCTTTCATGGGACTTGTGATTGACTTTGGGATTGCTAATTCTTTAGGAGCAATCGAATCATACGTAACATCACATCAGTTGAAGGAAGTCAAAGATACCAGTGTCTCATGGGTATTCACATTGCACTTAGGAATAATGTACTTGGGAGGTGTGGTGTTCGGGGAACTTTTTGATAGATTTGGAGCTAGAAAAATGCTTTTGGTGGCATCTGTATTTATGGTGGGAGGATTATTTGCTACCGCTGAAAGTACGGAGTTAAGTCATTTCATATTAAGTTTTGGTATAACCACAGCCATTGGAACTTCTTTGGGTATGGTGCCATTGATTGGTGTTTTATCACATTGGTTCTTGAAGAAAAGAGCCTTGGCATGTTCTATTGCAACTATTGGTGGTCTTGTTGGTAGTTCAGTATTTGCAGTGATGCTTCAAAAATTGTACGACCAAGTTGGATTCAAATGGTCTATGAGGATATTGGCTTTCTTGTGTATCGGATGTATGTCAGTTGCTGTAGCTTGCATTAGAGAACGTCAGACTGAAATTCAACATGATAATATAGATACTTTATTAGAGGACAAAAAGGAAGGGTTTAATATTACAAATTTTTTCAAGCTGGCTATGGACTTCAGCATAGTGAAGGATATGAGATTTGTGTGTTTGACACTTGCAGTTTTCTTTGCAGAAATCCTTTCACTTTCTTCATTAACATATCTTACATCTTACGGATTGGATCACGGAATAAGTGAGTCAAATTCATACCTTTTGATTACATTAGTTAACGTGTGTGGAATACCATCCCGGCTTCTTAGTGGAGTTTTTGCTGATTTATACGGCAGATTTAATGTTATGATAGTGATGTCAATTTTGACCACCATAGTTGTTTTTGCAGTATGGCTTCCTGCAAAGGGAAATATCGGAACACTCTTTGCATTTGCCGTTCTATTTGGGGTTAGTACATCTGCGTCCATTTCACTTATTCCTGCCACTACTTCCCAAATTTGTAGTGCAGACAGATTTGGTAAGGTTTACGGGACGTTGTATTTCTTTTTAGCATTTTTGACAATTCTAGGAATGTATTTTACGTCACTTGTGCTTGGCAAGAGAACTACTACTGACTATAGAAACTTTGTATTATACGAGGGAGGATATTCAGTTGCAGCTATTGTATTTTGGATTTTGGCACGGTACTATTGTGTAGGAATGAAATGGGTAAAGTTTTAAGAAAGTATAGTGGTTATGTGAACGGCACAAGAGGTTAAAACAAGAGGTTTAAACAGAATTTAAGTGAGTTTACAATATTGAAGTTTTTCTGAACATAGAGGCCATGCTGGTTAAACAATAGATTATAATAGAAGAAACGACAGCACTTCAAGGCCGAGGAATATGCTCAAATCATGCTTATAAGCAATTAGAACTTACTGGAAAGTAGTCTAACGATACGCGGAGTAGTATGACTACCTTTGTAGTTTTAACCATTAAGGTTGCAATGCGCGATCACGTCAGAGAGATGGCCAAGATGAAGAGCCAAGACGAAAAGCCAAGAACAGTATTCAGCCGTACCTGTCAATGTCAAAGGTTAGTATCCAGACTCGTATCTCAGTAGATAGACAGATTATTGATATTAATAGAGAGTAATAGATATAGAAAGTAAGAGCTTTACAAAAAGATTGTCTCAAATAGCCGCATGGGAACAATAAAATTCTGTGTCGGAAAAATACCTTGAAGGTTATTGAGCATCACCTTTACAAATCTGAAATATAATTTGCATTTACTATTTAAATAAGGGGATTTCTGGAATAATATCAATAACAATGGAACAATTATTGTTTCAGCTAACTAAAAGAGAAGATACTTGTGAAGCAGAGAATGAATACAACGGTAGGTATATGGGTGCAAGAATATCATCAGTTTTTGTCATTCTTGTAACTTCGGCAATCGGAGCATTTTTACCCATCTTATCATCCAAATCATCATCTTTCAAACTCCCGAGCTGGCTATTCTTTGGCTTCAAATATTTCGGTACGGGTGTTATCGTAGCAACTGCTTTTATTCATTTGCTTGAACCTGCTAATGATAATTTATCTAACGAATGTTTGGGAGGTACCTTGGGAGAATATCCTTGGGCTTATGGGATTGCATTGATGTCCCTTTTTACCCTTTTCTTCTTTGAGTTATTGGCTTTTAACTATGTTAATAAAAAGATTGAAAATTTATCTGGAGAGCATGGACACAGCCATTCACATTTTGGAGATGAAAGCGTTTATTTACATAAAAAAGCAAGTGATAGTGAAGAGGAACCTGAATCCAATGATTCCAAAGATGCACAACCATTCCCGGACCACTTTGCTCATGCTGACGATCATCAAGATCCAGAAGCTTTAAATACCCCATTAAATGTAAGTGACAAAGAAAAATACTATGGACAATTGGTGAGTACTTTAGTTTTGGAATTTGGTATTATATTCCATTCTGTATTTGTGGGATTAACTCTTGCTGTTTCTGGTGAAGAATTCAAGACATTATATGTTGTTATCGTATTCCATCAAATGTTTGAAGGTTTGGGTCTTGGTACTAGAATTGCCGGTACTCAATGGCCAAAAGATAAGAGATGGATGCCATATGTTTTAGCATTAGGTTATGGTTTAACTACCCCTATTGCTATTGCTATTGGTTTAGGTGTGAGAACTTCCTATGCTCCAGGACTGAGAACTGCATTAATTACAAATGGTGCTTTTGATGCTATTTCTGCAGGTATTCTTATTTACGCTGGTATTGTTGAATTGATGGCACACGAGTTTTTATACTCAAACCAATTCAAGGGTCCAGGTGGAACTCAAAGAATGCTTTGTGCATATGTGGTGGTTTGTTTTGGAGCTGGACTTATGGCTTTATTAGGACGTTGGGCTTAGTTGTAATTTGCATAGATTTATAGAATATGAACTTTTATTTAATAAATATCGTAGGACTTCTATATCAGAAATTCAATTGTAAAATTGAAGAATTGATCGGTTGAGTCATTTTAGAACAATGCAACATTTTCATTATATTAGAGATTTTGCAATTGAGATTCACTTTAGAGAGGTTCTAAGAATTGACTTTAAGGAGGTTTAAGTTCCATATTTCGAAGGTTTAAGGTCATTTAAGAGAGGGACTTGTTATGAATTTTTTAACCTTCCCTTTAGTACTAATTATAAAAAGGTCAAACAATCTATAGTTTAAGTATAGGAAAGCATTTATAAATAAAACTGGAGAAACATTTATATGAGAAAGGTTTTCGCCCCTCTGCTAGAAAGTCAAAAAATTCTCATAGTATGTAATTTTGGCATTCGTTTAAGGTAAAAAAACATTTATTGCATTCTATTTAAATGGGAAATGTTCACCATATATACGTACGAGATCTTTTTATCTGGCATAGGTATAGCAGTAATTTTCACACCAGGAATTTGGTGATTGTGGACGTTATCCCAGTCTATTTTACTCAAAATTGATTGTGATTGGCCTTCAGAAAGGGCAAAATATCTCGTACTTTGACTTTCGGAGATTTGAAATCCAATAGGTCTTTTAGTTTCTTTGATTTTCTGTAGCCCCTCTGATAAAAGCTGGCGGAGATCTAGAGGTTCTGTAATTTGATTTTCGGGTTCTTGTTTTATTGGATTGTGGTTTGTTAGAGATAAAGGTGATTCTATTGTTGCTGGACTTTCCAATCCTTGTTTAGGAAACACATTTTCTGTTTCCCTTTCAATGAGATTTTGAATATTTTGTTGTGCTTCCTCGATACATACTTCAATTTCATTCTCTTTTTTTACAATTATTTGATGTTTTTGATCGTTTTGAAAGTCTTGAGGCTCTATCTTTATCTGAGTTTTATTGGGAATGAACTTCGACTTCCGGAGTTTCGACGTTTGCTTGACCACGGACAGGTGTTGGGGTTTGGGTTTAACCCGATTCTTGCAGCCACTTGAGCTTTGTGACTGAAGTTTCCTCGGTTGAAGATATGCAGGGTGATGAAAATCTGCCTGGAAATTCTTCGAGTAAAACTGTTGTGAGTAAAGCTTTACTGGCTGTACAAATCCAGAAGCCAATATTTCGTTTCCTTGATTCCTAGCTCCATTTAAGGTGAAAGATTCATTTGTTGGTTGAATTTGGGCAGCTGAATCCGAAGAATCATCAATACAAATAGGTGGATTTTGTGACAAATGCTGCAATAAATTCGGTGATAGAGAATCCCGTGATTGTTTGAGATGGCTGTTTTGTTTCAAGTATCTAGCTAAATCTAACCGAGAATCAGGCTGCAAATTTTTTAAATTTGGAGTGACAATTTCATTTCCACCGGGATTTTTCTCTCTCAAATCCAGATAACTCAAGTCTATATCATCCAAACAATCTTTCTTTAAGCCAGTACAGAAGTCCGTATTATCTAAATAGTGCTTCCATCCAGTATCGTCGAAATGTTCATTTTCAATACCCAAGTTGTGCTTTTTTTCAACAAGTTCAACACCTGGTTTCAAAACCTCCAGATAAAAACCGTCAGAGCTACTCGAAATATCAATATTACTCACTAGATAGTCACTAAATTCCATCAGACCATTTTCACTAGAATTCACCATTGTAGATGAGAAATAGAGGAAATGAGAGATTTATATATATAACGCAAAAGAAAGTATAGTCGTAAATTTCAGCGTTGGCATTTGAAATGCTAAGTTTAACCAATATACTTTCTAGAAATCACTAGGGTTACAAGAACAGTAATTGCTATGCTGTTGGAAAACGCGCATAATAAAACTCCTCATTATGGCAGATAGCGAAGTAGCACCTGCACCAGCTGGGGTTGCTCCAAGCGACTACATTGCAAGTTTAACTTCAGAACAGATAGATAGAGATCAAAAACTTGGAATTAAAGCTATTCGTCTTTTCCTTCAAAGTAAAACTTCTTATGATGTATTACCAGTTTCATATCGATTAGTGGTGTTGGACACTTCGCTCTTGGTTAAAAAATCATTGAATATATTATTACAAAATAATATTGTTAGTGCACCATTATGGAATAATAAAACCTCTAGATTTGCTGGATTATTATCACTGTCTGATTTTATTAATGTTATTCAATATTATTTCCAGTTTCCTGATAAAGTTGACCTTGTTGACCAATTAACATTAAATGGTTTGCGTGATATTGAACAAGCTTTAGGGGTTGATCAGATTGAAACCATTCTGATTCATCCCTTCAAGCTGTTGTATGAAGCTTGTGTTAAAATGTTGGAAAGTAGAAGTAGACGTATTCCATTAATTGATGAAGACGAAAAAACTCACAGAGAAATTGTGGTTTCAGTTTTAACTCAGTACCGTATTTTGAAATTTGTGGCCTTGAACTGTAAGGAAACCAAAATGTTACTTAAACCAATCAAAGATATTCGTTCTATCAATCTTGAAAAAAATCTTTCAACATGTACCATGTCTACCCCAGTTATTGATGTAATTCATATGTTACTGAGAAACAGTGTTTCATCTTTACCTGTTGTTGATGAGAACGGGAAGTTGATCAACGTTTACGAAGCTTACGATGTGTTAACTCTTGTCAAAGGAGGAATTTACACTGACCTTGATCTTACTGTTGGTGATGCTTTATTGAGACGTGCTGATGATTTTGAAGGGGTCCATACTTGTACGGTGAATGACCGTCTTAGTACAATTATGGATACTATTAGAAAATCCAGATTGCATCGTTTATTTGTTGTTGACGACGAAACTAAGTTGATCTCAGTGATTACGTTGAGTGATGTATTGAACTATGTTTTGTTTGGAGACGATTAGGTAAATAGCGTAGAATATATTAATGAAGAACCGAGTCAGGTATTGGGTAGTACAGGGGAAGTATTACTGATAATTGGTACGGAGTGTAGTGTGGAGTGTAGTGTGGAGTGTAGTGAGGTGATTGAAGGGTAGAAAATTGGGTAGAGACTGTAGAAGCACTTAGCCATGTAAATTCTGTAGAGAAGGCAATATGCTGCTAGGCTTATCATTTTTAGTATGCAAAAGACTCAAAAAACTCAAAGCTTCTACGAATATACTGAGGATAGACAGTGGGCTCAGTAGTGTAAATTATAAAATAGATACGAGAATCGTGCAGATGTCCGATGCTGCAAAATTGCAACTGTATCAAAGTCTCATAAACCAACAGATTCATCAGAATGATCCTTTTTATACTAAAATATACTAAGAATACTCATACTAAGAATACTCATACTAAGAATACTCATACTAAGAATACTCATATCAAGAATACTCATTGACTAAGAAATATCAAAATATCCAGAAAATTAAGACAAACCAATGGACTGAAAATATAAAGTCCGAGTCAATCTCAAAACCGAAAGTACTCAACTTAATATCCAAAAGTAACCTTACCTTGAGAGGAGTACCAAATTGACCGGAGTTAAATTGCCAACAATAACTTCGATCGTATATAGGTCACTAATCTAGTAATAAGTTCCAACGGGAATCACGGCCCGTCTGACTAATCCCCAGATCATCGCCGCCACACACGACTGTCGCAATTTCACGCTATCATATCGCGCGGAAACACGGCTAGATACGCTAATATATTGCTACATTTCCGCTAGGTATAATCCAGAATGTCGCTGGAACTACCATGGGAACTTAAACCTTCACTCCCGCAAGTTACTTTAAAAAGTACTATTGCGGGATTAATCATTGGGAGCGTGGTATTGGTGTCAAATTTTCAATTTGGGTTGCAGACTGGCTGGGTTTCTATGATGTCTTTACCCTCAGCTCTTTTGGGGTTTGCAATATTTAAAATGACTCCCTGGGCTACTTCATTCTCTGATGTAGAAAACGTATACGTTCAGAGTATTGCTGTGGCTGTAGGAACTGGGCCTTTAGCTTATGGACTTATAGGAATTATTCCTGCAGTTGAAAAATTCTTAACAGGTGAAGAGCTGGGCCTTGGGAGAACGCTAAAGTTTTCAAATTCTGACCTTATTATATGGTCTTTGGGTCTTGCATTTTTTGGAGTTTTTTTTGCAATTCCTCTTCGTAAACAAGTCATTTTAAAAGAAAAATTACCTTTCCCTTCAGGTACAGCTACTGGAATTTTAATTTCAGTACTACACGGGACAAACCTTTTAAGTGAAGATAAAAATGCTCCAATTGAATTAGAAGATTCACAAATATCCCAATCTTCATCTTACGAATCAAATATCTTTTATTTAACAATAACGTTCTTATGCTCTGCTGCTTATACGGTAGCATCATATTTTTTCCCATTTCTTACTTCCCTCCCAATATTCGGCAGAAAAGCTTCAAGAGATCATCTATGGAACTTGCAACCTTCTCCGGCTTATATTGGTCAGGGAATTATCATGGGAATGCCCTCCGTTGGTTATATGCTTTTTGGAGCCGTGCTAGGATGGGGTATTCTTGCACCTTTAGCTAAATATCAAGGCTGGGCTCCAGGCGAAGTAGACAACTGGAAAACAGGAGGACAGGGCTGGATCATGTGGATCAGTTTGAGTATCATGATTTCAGACTCTTTGGTGTCTTTTGTGGTAATTACTATTAAATCTCTTGTTCAGTTTTTTAAAAAGAATAGAAGATACTACGAGCCTCTTTTAGGAGATGATGCTTCTTCTCTTGAAGTTGAATCATGTACTATTGACCCAAAGTATATGGTGAGCAACAGAACCAGTTTTTTCGGGATTATTGCATCTTCTGTGGTTTGTGCCATTTCACTTAAATTTGTATTTGGACTGTTAGTGCCCTTGTACTCAATTGTAGTAGCAGTGATTTTAGCATTGTTTTTTTCTGTACTTGCTGTCAGAGCTTTGGGAGAAACTGACTTGAATCCGGTAAGTGGAATAGGGAAATTATCTCAGTTGATATTTGCATTGATTATTCCCTCTAACCATCCAGCAAAGATACTTATAAACTTAATGGCAGGTGGAATTGCAGAAGCTGGTGCTCAACAAGCTGGAGATTTAATGCAAGATTTAAAAGCTGGCCATTTAATTGGTGCTTCACCAAAAGCCCAGTTTATTGCCCAAATTATAGGAACTGTTTACTCGGTTTTCTTTTCAAGTTTCATGTACAGAATCTATAATTCCGTCTACGAAATTCCAAGCAAGCAATTCAGAATTCCAACTGCTGTGATTTGGATCGATTGTGCAAGATTAGTTACCGGAGAAGGATTACCTCCTAAAGTGTGGATATTTTCCATTGGGTTTGGGATCGTATTTGGGTTCATTTCTCTTCTCAAAAACATTATTCCAAAGACTAGTAAAAACTATAAATACTTGCTTTACTTGCCCAGTGGAGTAGCTGTGGGAATAGGAATTTATAATACGCCTAACTTTACGCTAGCCAGATTTATTGGAGGGATGATATCATATTACTGGATGAAGCAACGTAACAATTCAAACAGTGAAAGAGTTAGATTGGTTATACTTAGTAGTGGTTTAGTACTTGGAGAGGGATTGTTGAGTTCATTTACAATGCTTCTAACAAGTTTAGGGGTCAGACATTTTTGATGTATAGATAGATAGATAAAGATTACGATTGCATTTTTACTTAATTTGTATTATATTACATAGAAATAACTAGTGGAAATTTCTTTCTTGATCAGTACTGATCCTTTGGTTTATCAAAAAAATAGCGGTATTGATGGAATTTACAGACCCTGTTAACGTTAATCTTCTCATATTAACAAGACCTCTACCTCCACCTAACATCATGGTTTGACCTCTATCAGGTTCAATTTTAACATACGTACATCCAGAAGATTCACGAATCTGTTTTATGTTATTACCTCCTTTTCCTATCACAGAACCAATCGACTGGTTTGAAACAAATACATCTTGATTATATTTATCACCAGTTCCTGTTGGAACAAGAGGATGCGTTAATAATTCTCCTACCATTGTGTTCCCGTGTTCATCAGTATAAGTTTGTGGAGGAGGAGCATTAATAGGTTGTCTGTTATTAAAGTTATTTTGGGGAGGTGAATTCTGGTAAACTTGCTGGTAGTTGTATGACTGTTTAGGAGGGTATGGATTTTGTGGATTTTGTAGCATGTTATTCATCATCATATTATTATTAGGAACCATCATGTTATTGTTAGGAACCATCATATTGCTCAAGCTGTTCAAAGCATTGAGAGCATTCATACCTCCCATGTTTCCCATATTGTTCATGGGCATATTATTCATAGGCATATTCATCGACATGTTATTATTCACACTAGGACTAATCCCCAGTAATGTGCTGGCTGAATTGGCATTGGGCTGATAATTAGCAGGGTTATAAAAAACTACTTTATGTTGCTGCAAAATATCTTTGTGCTCAAGAACCACTTGTGCAATATAATATAAAGCAATATGAATAGCATCACTAACTCCATTGATTAAAACAATTCTATCAGTAGAATAAGGTAATGGAGTTTCTGCAGCCTTTAATTTAGCAGCCGAATTTTCTTCAATTTCCCTGAATTTGCTGCCCAGTTTCCCGATTATGAATCCTACCATTGGGTGAGGAACGAGAAGTCTTAAATCATATGGTCTACTTGACATAGAAGAAGCTTCATCTTCTGGTTCGTCCAAAATGGCTCTAACAATCAACCCAAATCCTTTAGCAACGTTTTCGGCACTTCCACGAACAGTTACAATTCTTTCAGGAACACCTTTAATATTATCACTAACGAAAATTTTAACATTGGCTTTCTCTCTTATATGGTTTATTTTTTCACCTTTCTTTCCAACAATTGACCCGGCTTCTTTTACAGGACAGTACATCCTGAACAGAACAATGGAGGGGTCTTCTTTCTCTCTTTGATGAGTTACAGGAGGTTCGGGATCTTTTTCTTTATCGGATGCTGGAGAATCAGGAGCGTACTTAGGAATATCGTCTGAATCATCATTTTCTTCGGGACTTTTGACAGCCGGTTCGGGATCTTGTTCATCTGATTTATCAGATAATGGCTCGACTTGAGGAGAAGGTTCTTCTGATTTATCTGGAATAGTTGGGTCGTATTCATCGGTTGAAGTATCGCTTACAGCAGGTGCTAATTTAACATTTTCTTGTTGCTTAATTGAGTCATCTATTTGGTCTCCGTCCAAAGCGACTCTCTTCTTGGAGATGTCGTCGCTAACGGAGTCCGAGTCTTCGTTTTTACGCTTTAGCATGTTGCTGTTAAGTGGCGTTTCCGACATTGAAAATGTTTTCGTTTTCGCGCAGAGATTAGAAGAAGAGAGGAGGGAAGATGAGTGAGAATGATGATAGAGGAATTGGAGGTTGACGATGGAGGAAGGAAGGTTGATGATGGAGGAAGGGAGGTTGAATAAGGAGGAAAGAAGAGTAGAGATTGAATAAGGAGGGTTATGGATTAGAGAATTATGAATTGTACAGAATAGTATTTATAGAGAATTGTAATTATTAAGTACAGAATTGATGCGGTGAAGCTCGGAGTAGCTGAATTTTGCAGTTCAGTTTCAAACCAATTTTAACCAATTTTGACTAGGTATTTAGTTCACTTTCTGTTCACTTCATAGTTCAGAGTTCCACATATAGCCAGTAAGATCAGTAGATTGTAAGGACATGTTGCCAAGTACAGGATAGGCATACAAAGTTAAATTGAGAAGCTTTTGCAACTAAAGCAATTGAACCAAATAAGCATTATTGAACTAATTTAAACCAAACTAAAACACTATCGACCTTCGAACTATTGATTTACTCTAAATCAACTTTAAAACAATAAACCAAGCATTATCGACCTCTTATTAAAGACTAAAACACTATTCTCCAAACTAATTGCTAAAACTAAATCATTAACCTTGAAAACCAAAGTAATTATCTATCACCATTACCTATATTACACTATATACACTATGACTTCTGCTGCTCCTGCCAACGACGAGCCCGATCAGCAGCACGAGCACTCTCGTAAGCCTCGTCCTGCTTCGTCTGAAGACGACCCAAGAAGTCTTGCTTCTCAAGGTACCCATCTTTGTTGTGTAATTTCAAGTCGTCGTTAATCTGGTTCTTATCCACAAAACATGCCCAATCCAATCTCGATTTTTCAAGTGTAGAAAGTTTCTGTGCCTTGTTCCCCTGTGTAGACATAAATCTATCGATTAACGAAGGTCTTTTAAGCTTAATTCTGAGCTCTAGTGGCTCTTCATATCCTTTAACTTCTCGTATTATCGGCACGTAAGAACGGTTGTGATTAGGCTCGTCTTCGCCCATGCGAAGCCCAGCTGCTGAGTTCAAATACGCTTTGGCTTCAGCAGAATTTATGTCGACTTGTTTCGATTCTGTCACCACTTTACCTGCAAAAACATAGGAAGTTTTAATCCATACTTTATCAGTATCTTCTGGAGCAGCTAATGGATCGAAAACCGGTTTTTCAGGCTTTTTCTCTTCCTGCTCATCAGAAACACTCCACTCGATTTTTTCACCTTTATTACTCTTTTCACGCAAGTCTGCAAAGATAGCTTCAACGTCTAAATCTCTGCTGACTTCACCAATCACATTGACTTTTTTGAACCCCTTTTCCTGGGTTTTCTGGTGCCTCGTACGGACCTGCGATGTGGTGCCACTCACGGCACTGTAGTCCTCTTCTTCGCTCTCGCTCTCAAGTTTTTCAGGCTCAGCAGCTGTGGGATCGTAGTCGTCATCTTCGGAGTCACTCAGCTCGAGTTTATTGTCAGGTTGAGTTTGTCCTTCATCTTTAGCAGGAGCTGTTTCCAACCTTGTGTCTTTTAAGCCACTCTTGTCCACCTCAGTTTTATCCAACTCAGTTTTGTCTTGCATGTCCACTCAATGTAAGGCTCACAAAAACGCGCAAGCCAATCTGAACCAAATCCCAATCAAAACTGAACCATATCTCCACAATGTCCACCTTTATTGCAGACTCAGAAGCACCCATTGTTTCACTCACGGCCAAGAAACACTTCGAGGCCCTTGATAACAAGACCCAGTTGTATGCCCACCATCTTTCGAAGGCGTCTTTTTGGGGTAGCCGTGCTGTTCTTCGCTCAGTTTCCCCAGAAAGTGAGGCTATCTACAACCTCATTCTTCTGATTCATGCCACTTTAGACTCACCCAAAACCAACGAAGCTTACGTAGAAAAATTGGGAAAGGATGCTACTTTGTACTTGGAATATGCAAGTCAATTCTTGTCAAATTTAGGTAATTACAAGTCCTTTGGTGATAAGAAATTTATCCCTGGATTCGACCAACAAAAGTTCGACCTGTTGGTTGCAAGTGTTGGAAACAGTGCTGTTTCCGAATTGTACAATTCTGTTCGTGATGCCATCTATAATACAGATGCTGGGTTATTGGGTTGGCCTGAACAGGGTCAGGTTTCGAGCTATTACGTGGGTGAAAATATCGTCACCAAATCTGAAGCTGAAGCCGTTAATACTGCTTTAGCTCAGGCCGGAGTCATGCCAGAAAACACCCGTGTAGAGAAACGTGGTGACGGGTTTGTAGTCCATGTAGCAAGTGCTGAAACTGAAAACTTAACTGGATATTACCCTGAAAAATTAAAGACTAGTGATGGTAAAGATGTGGTGTTCCAATTCGGAGACCACTCACGTGAGTTTAAGAAAATTGTTGAGCATTTAACTGAAGCTAAAAACTATGCTGCTAACGAAACTCAAGTGAAAATGTTGGAATTCTACATTGAATCTTTCCAAACCGGTTCGATGAATGCCCACAAGAAATCTCAAATCGAGTGGGTCAAAGATCTCCAACCTCAAGTGGAATTAAATATCGGATTCATTGAAACATACAGAGATCCTTCCGGTGTTAGAGGTGAATGGGAAGGTTTAGTTGCGATGGTTAATCAGGAAAGAACCAAGACTTTTTCTACTTTGGTTGAAAATGCTACTAGTTTAATTGGCCATTTACCATGGGATTCTTTCTATGAAAAAGATACTTTCAACCCACCCGATTTCACATCTTTAGAAGTATTAACTTTTGCTAACTCTGGTATTCCAGCAGGAATCAATATTCCAAATTACGACGACGTCAGATTGAACTATGGTTTCAAAAACGTTTCTTTAGGTAATGTTGTGAGTGCCAATCCTAAAAACCCTAAAAAGGCTGAAGTTATTAGTTTCTTGAACCCAAGTGATCAAGAATTGTTCAAGAAATGGAGA
This sequence comes from Yamadazyma ubonensis, assembly GCA_030572075.1. Taxonomy (NCBI): domain Eukaryota; kingdom Fungi; phylum Ascomycota; class Pichiomycetes; order Serinales; family Debaryomycetaceae; genus Yamadazyma; species Yamadazyma ubonensis. Next base: position 296,801 of record JAJLZG010000007.1, on the reverse strand, counting down.
GACCCAGCTTTTGAAGTTCAGGTCGGATTACACGAATTATTGGGCCACGGAAGTGGGAAATTGTTACAGGAAACATCTCCTGGAGTTTTCAATTTTGACAAGTCTGATCCAAGAGCTACTAGCTACTATTCTCCTACTGATTCATGGGGTTCATTGTTTGGACTCACAGCTGGTTCTTACGAAGAATGTCGTGCCGAATTAGTGGCTATTTACTTGAGCTTAAGTGTTCCAGATCTTGTGCTCCCAATTTTTGGATTCACCACCGAAGAAGACAAACACGCCGTTAACGTGGCAGGAACTATCTACATGGGCCGTGCTGGGTTATTAGCTTTAGAGTTCTGGGACCCTAACACCAAGATCTGGGGTCAACCTCATATGAGAGCCAGATTCGGGATCTTGAAGTGTTTGCTCAATGCCAAGGTAGTATCCTTTGAATACTCAGACGATCTGTTTGAAGACTTGATTGTGAAGGTTGATGAGTCTAAACTTGCCAACGAAGCCGTCAAGGCTTTGGGTGAGTTCTTGCTCAAATTGCACGTTTTCAAGAGCACAGGTAATGTTAAAGAGGGAGTTGCATTCTACAACGAAATGACTGAAGTTACCGAAGAGTATGCTAAATTCAGAGACGTTGTTTTGAGCAAGAAATTACCACGTAAACAATTTATTCAGGCCAATACTGTTTTGGGAGACGGGATTGAAGTGAGAGAGTACGAAGAGACTGAGACTGGGATGATCCAGAGTTATGCTGAGCGTGAGACTTAAGTACTGAATAAACGTTAGTATATATGAGAGTAGAGAGTAGTTGTGATTGTGAAATATTTGAGGATTGATTTCAAAACATTCATCCAAGTTACTCAGATCAATATTGTTTATCGCATCTTAATGATATTTCACTCAGAAAGATAAACTCGTAAAAATACAAAGTAAACTAAGAAGATGGAAATCCTAAAAACTAAAACTAATATACATTCTCTCATTCTTCCATCCCATCCCATTCCATCCCCAATTCCATCTCTTCACTCCAATCTTATCTCACTAATCTCAGTTTGACTCAGATGCGCATTTTCCATATGCTCACCATGGCCAACCCTAGGCTGAGTATGATGTTAAACAGACTCGGAAGTATACTAAGACCTCTGTATCCCAGAGTATCTCTTTGCACATTCAGACCTATACTCAGTGCATCCTTAAGATCAGATATAAAGTACTTTTCCACGGGCCCGAAACGGCTATCGTCCAACAAAGACTCAGACCTTGATGCAAAATCAGAGCCTTCAAAACTTGAAAGTTCAAAACTCGAAAGTTCAAAACTTGAAACCCAAAACGTGAATCCCAAAGTAGGGGAACTTGCCAACACGATAAAGCACCATCTCGAGGTGGCAAAGAGGAAAAAAGCTGAACAGGTGGAAGAGAAAGCTGAGGAAGAAGAAGCTACCAGAAACACTTTTAAGCAGAATGTTAAGACCATAGGAAGAATTTTGTTATTAGGAAAACCTGATTTGAAACTCTTTTTCATTGCTTTAGGGTTTATATTGTTTGCTGTTTTATACCCTACGGCTGCTGTGAAATTAGTTGGGGCAGCTATTGATGCTTTCAACAATAAGGCCTTCGACGAAGATGGAAACGTACTTATTTGGGGCTATAAAGCCACCAGTGTATTTGGATTCATGGCTCCATTCATGGTGGTGAGTGCCGTTTGTTTCTGGGCCAGAATCTGGCTTTTGAAGATCTTGGGTGAAAGACTTGTAGCAAGATTAAGACTCAGAGTAATGAAACACCTTTTGCGTCACGATGCTACATTTTTTGACGGAGAAAAACACAAGGTTGGTGATTTGATGTCAAGACTTGCCAGTGATGCTTATGTGGTATCGAGATCGTTAACAGGAAATCTTCCAGACGGGTTAAAGAATGTACTTTTCGCTATTCTCAGTTCATATATGATGTTCAGTATCAATCCTATGTTATTTGGAGTAATGATGTTAATCAGTCCTCCCATTACTTTTGGGTCTGTTTGGTACGGAGAAAAGATCAGAAAACTTTCCACCAAATTACAGAATGCTACTGCAGGATTAACGAAAATCAGTGAAGAAACTCTTAATTCAGTTAAATTAGTCCAGGCTTTTACAGCTGAAAGTAAAGAACTCAGTAGATACTCGGATCAACTTAGAAACGTTGTGGCTGTTGCTAAAAAAGAAGCATTGGCAAACTCAAACTATTCTGTATCGATTTATGGATTATACCATTCAGGGTACTTGCTGTGTGTAGCTTTGGGGGTATACTTCATTTCCAAAGGATATATGTCAACAGGAGACGTTGTGGCTTTTACAATGTATCTGGAGCTTTTCAACTCTGCTTTATACAGTTTGACCACCACCTATCTTGAACTAATGAAGGGAGCAGGAGCTGGTGTGAAATTATTTGAGCTTATTGATCACGGAGATCAAGTTAATGCAGTCAAAGGTAAAAAGCTTGACAAAAACTTGGGGAAAGATATAGAATTCAAAGATGTGGTATTTAGTTATCCTTCAAGACCATATGATACGATATTTGACGGATGTTCGTTCAAAATTGCTGCTGGATCAAGTACTTGTTTCGTAGCACCTTCAGGGTGTGGAAAAAGTACGGTGGCTACTCTTTTACTCAGATCATATAACCTCAATGGGGGTCAGATTCTCATTGGTGGGAAAGATATAAGTGAGTATCAGGTGAGAGAATTGAGACGTGAAGTTATAGGGATTGTTCAACAAGAACCTATACTTGTTAGTGGTTCGATTCTTGAAAATATTCTTTACGGATTGACCCCCCAACAAATTGATGAATTGACATTTGAAGATATCATAAATGTCTCGAAACAGGCCAATTGTCACGAATTTATTAGTGCATTCCCTGATGGATATGATACCATGATAGGTTCCAGAGGAGCATCACTTTCTGGTGGTCAAAAGCAAAGAGTTGCAATTGCTAGAGCATTGATCAAGAAACCTGCAATTTTGATTTTGGATGAGGCTACAAGTGCATTGGATTCAAGACTGGAAAGTCTTATCAATGAGACTTTGAAAGAGCTTACAGCTCTGGGACAAATGACCATTATTTCAATTGCTCACAGACTTTCTACAATTTCTAAATCAGAGTATGTGGTTGTTTTAGGTAAACAAGGTAAAGTTGTTGAAACCGGTTCTTTCATTGAACTTTTCAGCAATCCTGAATCCGAGCTCTCGCTTTTGCTTGATGATTCAAGCGATCAATTGGAACCAAAACCCGAAACAATTAACGAAGATCTTTCTGAGGTCGAAGTGATACGTAATATGGTTTATGATTTACCATTTGAAACTCGGGCCCAGCTTGTGAGTCAATTGGCAGTTGAAGTGCAAGTTGATGAAGTAGAGAATTTAGAGACCGTGAAGGAGAAGGCATCAAGTGAGCTTCCACATAATATTTGAAGCCCGTAATTTGATATTCCCCTGTATATACAATAGACATGATAGAGATTAACTCTGTAATTTTTATTGACGATATAGTGTCTAGTAATCTAGTTTCCTAAAGGTTTAGCTTCACTTTGGACACCGTTTTCAATTTTGATGACCTTGGCTTCGGTGCTACCTCTTTTTTCGGCAGCAGCTCTGATGTCGGTCTTAAGAGCACTTCTGGTGGTTCTGGCAGCAATGGCAATGGCTTTGTTTAAGGAAATACCGGCTTGTTTGTAGGCAGACATGGTGATTGAATTTTCAGATTCGGGTTACTTTCGCGAAAGCTAAATGATTGGTGAATGGCAGGTGCTGAGAATTACGCGCAGATGTGCTGCGGGAGGGATTCTGGGTTCCCATTTCGCGGTGCTGAGTCGGAGCTCTTCAGTGGCAGGTGTAACTGGTGTACTGTAGTGAATTGGTACTCGAATTTTAGTTTTTGTTGTTAAAAGAGTCTAAGACTATTGTGGAGATGAAGTTTATGTTTTGAGGATTTCTATGTACTTAGGGTGGGATTCGTGATGAAAATGTGTTTAATCGAGCTTTTAGTTTATCAAATTGATGCAAAATTATACGCAGGTTCAAATATGCAAAATACAATTTGTATTTATTTTCAAAAGCCTTTATTTCTGGAAGCACTTACTAAGTAATTCAATGATTCAGGGACACTAAGTAAAACATTTACTTATTCAAAGCTTGTGATAAATAGAAGTATGAAATCGAAAAGTACAATCTAACAAAAGAAAATAAAAGACTAGAAAAGGACTAGAAGGCCCATTAGAAAATAGCTAGTAACGAGCTTACTACGGTTATTTGGTTGCTGGGAGCTTTACCGTCGGAAATTTCGACAATGGCAACTGAAGATACATCATTGTCGTGGTTGTCACCATTAAGATTTCCATTATTTCACTTGTTTCCACTGTTTCCATTAGCTGGAGTATTTGTAATACTGGTAGTAGTGACCACAGTAGTAAGTATTGGTTACCACCCTCGGAGTGATTCCACCAGAAGGTATTATGCAAGGGTTGTTATGCAAAATAAATCTGTAAGGATACTAAAGTCAATTTGTAAGATTGACGGAATTTATCTCCTTCCTAATATACATAAATTACATAATATACAATTAAACCATTAGCTCACCTGTTCTTGCATCATCCTTCACAACCTTCATATCTCGGTCACCATCTGTTTCCTCGTTCAATTCCCTGATTACATCCTCTTCTTCTTCAGTTAACCCAGTCAAATCCGGCGGAATTTCTCTCATTTGTACCGAAGGAGCGTGGTTAAGTGACCGGAGTTGTTCAAGAATCTCTTGCTTGACACTTTCTATATACTTTTTGCTATTCTTGTTATCGATACGGCCGTCGAGCTGTGGGTGGAGCGAGTAGTCCGGGGCAAACCAGTCATACGTTGGGAGGTAGTTGGGGATATTGTCGTCAAGAGTTAAGTCGTTTAAAACTGAAGTTTCGTAACACCATAATCTACTGACGTTTCTGGGCGTATATCCCCCGCCACCTAGCACCAAAAGAGGAATTCCGAATGATTTAATAAACTTGACACATTCTCCGTGGGCTCTGATATTCAAATTGAAGCACCCAAGACGGTCAAACCCAAGCGAATCAGCACCACATTGTTGTACAATAGCAGTAGGCTGAAACTTGGTGATTAAAGGTTCCATGATCAGCTTAAATAAACGAATATAAGTTTCGTCATCTATTCCGTCTTTTAAAGGCACATTGACTGCGAAATTCAGACCATCTCCGATTCCTTTTTCGTCGACTCCTCCAGTTCCAGGAAAGAATTCTCCGTTGTATTTGTGGAAACTGACGGTCATGACTCTATCGGAAGTGTAGAACGCTTCCTGGACCCCATCACCGTGGTGTAGATCAATGTCAATGTACATAACACGAGGATGGACCCGAAGAAGATTCATGATACTCAAAACAATATCGTTGACGTAACAGAACCCACTAGGTTCAAATTTTTTGGCATGGTGTAAACCGCCCAGCCAGTTGATGGCGATATCACTCTGGCCACTGATAAGCTTTCTGGTGGCGTCGAGTGAAGCTCCCGTATAAACAGAAGAATAATCATACATTCCATCGAAAACAGGACAATCATCTCCAATATTGAACTGGGCCAAGATTTTTTCGGGCATTTTTGCAGTGGCTTGCGGCGTCACCGACTGAAGAAAGTCAATGTAATCTTCGCTGTGAAACTGTAGAAGTTCTTCTTTAGTTGCCTTTCTCGGAGTGTACAAATCCATTTGTTCGTACAACTTATATGAGATGACCAAGTGGTCTGTGAGAAGTAGCCGAAAAGGTTTCATAGGATGGTGAGGTCCATAATGGTACTCTGTAACTTCTGGATTGTAATGATATGATACATTGGGAGCCTTCAAGCTGGCGCCAAAGTAAAGAGGCGTATGTTCTTTTGTTCGCCTATCTAGAGTGAAAGTAGGATCCATGATAAAAGTTTGCGCGAAACATTCACCATTGTAAATATCGCCACTATGTCAAGTATGTACATAAAACTTAAATATAATACTAACTAAAGACGCCGCTGGTTTCGATAGACATATCACCATTTTCTCACCGGAAGGAAGATTATATCAGGTTGAATATGCTTTTAAAGCCATCAATTCCGCCAATTTAACTTCAATTGCAGTCGCAGGTCAACTGTCAGCAGTTGTGATTTCCCAGAAAAAGATCCCTGATAAATTATTAGATGCCAAAACCATTACTTATATTTTCCAGATCACTCCTTCCATTGGAATGGTGGCAAGTGGTCTGATTGCTGATGCTAGATCTCAAGCTCTTAGAGCTAGAAGTGAAGCTGCTGAATTTAGATACCAATATGGATATGAAATGCCTGTTGAAAGTTTGGCTAAAAGAATGGCTAATATTGCCCAATTGTATACCCAAAGAGCATATATGCGTCCTTTGGGAGTAGCACTCACATTTATACAAGTTGATACTGAAGAAGGTAAAGGACCCCAGATTTTCAAATGTGATCCAGCTGGTTACTATACCGGAGTTAGTGCTGTGGCCACTGGTCCTAAACAACAGGAAGCCACAACTTACTTGGAAAAGAAGTTCAAAAAGACAAATTACGTGAAGGGCGACTGGAAAGAGAATGTTGAGTTTGCCATCAATGCATTGAGTTCTGTTTTGGGGACTGAGTTTAGAAAGAACGACATTGAGATTGGGGTGGCTGGTGAAGACGGATTCCGGGTGTTGAGTCCGGAAGAAATTGACGAGAGGTTGGTTGCAATTGCTGAGCAGGATTAGATAGTGAATACGATAAATTAGTACGTATGGATGTAGTGGTTTGATTGCCGAGCATAAAATGGATGGAATCAAACAGACAGTATGAACTTCTCTTAAAGGGCAATCTTTTTAATAAATACAATTCAAATACTTAAAAAACATCTATTGTATATTAACTTTTGACGACTCTAATTGATTAGAAGACGTATGGAATAAACAAGTATGGACAGGCTTCTAAGTATCTGTCCCAGTCTTTACCGTACTTCTTAGCACACTTTCTGCTGTCTCTGGCAGCTCTGTGAACCAAAACAATAAAGAAGAAAATTGGATGGAACCATGGTAATGGAGAAGAAAATCCACAAACTAAGGCCCACGTTAAACACATAAGATAATCAGCCGTGTAGTGAGCTTTACGAGCATAGACATACCATCCATCAGTCAATAAAACCCCACCGTTTTCACACTTAATGTATTTAGGGTTGACCAAGTCTGAGTATGGCAAGTATGGGAAAGACTTTCTAATTTTTTTATCACCACCCAAGAACTTTCTGAAACTGTTCTTTTGACGATTACCAGTATCGAAGAAGTAGTAAGAACCAAACAAAACAATGAATAAAATGAGCATAACCCACCATGGCCATTGATATTCGCTAGGATCGTGGTAAGCAATGAACAAAATACAGTGGTAGTAGGTGAATGGAACACCAGCCATGTTCCAGAAAAGCAACATGAAACCAAACTTTTCGTATGCCATGTCCCAGGTTGGAACGATCAATTCTTCACCCTTAGAACAAGCATTGGCGTATAACCAATGAGCCACCAAGAGGAAAGTTGCTTGAGGGCTAGCATAACCGTAGTCTTTGATTTGCTTGAAAACAAGAGACAAAGAAAGGAAGAAAAGAATGTACCATGGGATTCTGACTTCAAAGAACATTTTCAAGTCCAAGAACTTACCGATTCTTGGGTTCAAAGTAGTACCCATAAACACGTCGTAGATGAAGTTACCAGTGAGTTTATGGTAATCTTTGGAGACAAACAACACGTAGAAGTATAAAACAAACGACAAGATGAACCCGGTGAAAATGGAGATCGTGGTGAATTCTCCGATTTTTTCAATGTTGTAGCTCAAATCGTAAATATCAGTGAAGTGAAGCACCAAAAGGATGGCCAAAGTAACGTACAATGAGCTCAAAGCGTTACAAAAGTAAGGCAATTGTTCGTTGTTTTTGTGGGCTAAAGGTTGGCCCTTTGTCCAGAAACCTGGTAATGTCAAGTAGAAAACACCTTGAACCAAAACGAATCCAAGGAAGATTGCGGTAGTTTTGAAAGAAGGAAGACCGTGATCAACAAAGTAAGTCCACAAGACATGGAGGAAATCAGGCCAGGACTCACCATCTTTAGGCCAGGCCAAAGCTCCGTTGTAGAACTCGGCAGAGATCCAGAGGTACCACATCAAGAGCGGAAAACCGAAGATCATTCCAGCAGCACCAATTGGTCCACCGAATTCCCATTCGATTTCGTCCTTAGCGAGGTAACCCGGCTTAGGTTCGGTGATTTCGACAGTATCTGCAATTGCAACGGACTCAGCTTGCACGAGTGAAGTGTTTTCAGTAGCCATGTTGTTTTGGAGGAAAAGCGCGATGGATGATTTAAACCGACACGACGAGACGGTACGATGCGATACGACTGGAACGAGCTGGATCTTGTGGGGAAAACTTGGCTGTGCTTGAAAGTATAGGGGTGTTTAGGTGTGTATACGAGTGGCATTGTGGTCTTGGCTTGTATGGCTTTAATTAGATTTAGTTGGCATTGTTTAGCTTTTGGACTGAAATCCAGCAGTCTCAGCCGTCTCTGGCTGTTTCTTGAAAATTGCTCTCTCTATTTTTATTTTGTGATTCAATGTTCTTTTTAAGATATATTTCCGATCTCATTTGCAATTTAATGCTCTCTATTTATTTTGTTTTACTTTTTACTCTTTCATCAATTCTTCCTTCTTTGGAATCTAAGATGTGATCAGTTGATCTCTATTATTTATTCTGATGTGACTATTTGGTCCTGATCATCTTTATACTTGTTCTTATTATCATCTCTACTCGTCGATATATTTCTTCTCGTCTATCCATTATTCTATTCATTTATCTTTCAATGGGTATCTTCCACTCATCACTATATTCCAAACGTTATTTTATGATTCTTAGACTTGTTGACTTCTCGATTCCTGTTATCTCAAGGCTCGATCACTACGTAAATGCTACTGTATCGGACTGAACATCAAACTGCACCTCGAGGTCCCCGTCCCGGACTCGCTTCCGCTGGTCTGCCACGTTAGTGAGCGCCGTGGCAGCACTGCCGTTGCCAAGCTTGACCAAACCCGTGAAGAAAACGTGCAATTTCTCAAGTGAGTCCTCGTCCTGAACGAGTCCTGTCACGAGCCGGAGTGGGCCCTGAATCATGAACATTCTGCTGTTAAGTGGATCATTTACGATGCAGTAGCGAGAGGTTTTGCAAAGCGTATCAAGCTGGCCGTGGTATGGAACCACGAAAAAGAGCATCTGGAGCACACGCCGTACCATTTCTGCCACGAGCGGGTTCTGGCGTGGAAGATGAAGAAAACCCCGTGCCATAAGAAGCCGAAGATATACTGAATCTGTGTGGGCCTGGTGCGAGATATCGAACCATGAGTAATACTTGGAGCCTACTTTTGCATAAGCTGATGGCGGGAGCTGAATGGCTTTTTTGTGAGGATGGGCCGGGCTGTGGGCGGGAATCTCGTACGAGTCAAGGTCGACTTCTGGTACCACTCTGACCATTTTACATGTATTTACTAGCGCCATAAGCTCGAGAATCTGAGCCGACGGTGTGGTGTAATTTGCGTCGTTTCGTACGGCGTCTAGAGCAATACTGAACTCTTTTACTAAGTAGACAAACTCAGTTGTGAATCCAAGAAATATATTGAATTCGTGGGCGGTGGTGACAAGTAGGTTTGCTTTAGCGAGAGCTTCGTGGTATTCAGCATTATCTTTACTAAAGAGCCCCGTGTCGTAGAATACCCCCCATGATTCGTCCAGCGGCAGGCTAAGCGTCCCACCACGTAGCGTAGAGATACTTGCGAGAGATTCTATGGCGAAAAACCACGATCGTGCCACCGCTAGACCTGGTGAAACAGTTTTGTTTTGACTGGCAAGATTGTAGTTCAAAAGTAAGTCTCGTGCACCTCGTAAGTGAGTTTTCCAGCTCTTTAAAATATCATCGTGGTACGGCTGAGACGATAAAACCAGGGTAAGCAAGATTATGGTGAGCAAAAGCGACTCGATATCGTTAAGGGTATTCTTGGACGAGTTAAATGCCTTACTGAGCGATTTTAGGCATACACTAATGAACTTTTGGCACTGGATTTGGTATGAATTAGTACCTGAAATGTTGTACTCGACGTAGGTAACCATGGCGAGAAGAGCGTTCAAAAGATACGGCGAGCTGGCGGCATGAGAAAGAATGATTCGGGCCACCTGATTTTGTTCTGCTGATGGAGCGAACGGGAAGAGACTTAGACTAGCGGGCTCGTGGTTCAAGCGCCGGAGGTAAACGGCGTGGGGGTTTTGGTCGATGATGGTTTCAATCATACTGGCGATACTGTGTTCTGAAGTTTCATTTTGGGGAGTTTCAGTATCATTTTCAGGACTTTCTTGGCTATCGTAGTCCTGATAAAGCGCCTGAAGATCATTCATATCACTGACCAAAATAGCAGCTTCTTCAAAAAGACTTTTGAAGTCAGATTCAGTAAACTCAGGGTCTATAAGTTTTTGACCATTGAGGTTCTTTTCTTTATATGGCGCTTGTTCTAATATTGGTGGCTCTAGAATTGGCTTTTTGGCTTTCTTATTCGGTAGAACAAACTTGTTAATGTACTCGCCGCTGGGGATGTAATGGCGGAGACTTAGATCAGACTTATCAGGTTCGCTTGGAGCAGCGCCGTAAACACACGGTTTGTTGAGACGAGAACAATTGTGGCAGAAGGGCTTGAGCTCGTCACACTTCATCTTACGGCGCTTGCACTCGTTGCATCCTGCTCTGCTGTATTTACGTTTTTTGATTCTGGGGACGGTAATTGTGAAGATGCGAAATGATAGATTCGATGGGTTGTGAGATATGAGATATGTGATTGGATTGAGATAAGGTATAGATATGTTACTTTTATGAGACGTTTATTGGAAACAATAAGGTGTATGACTGAAGAATTCGTAGATGATGTAGATACTTAATTATGAACTTTGATGGGTTTAGAAGAAGTGTAGAAAATACTGGAGTTCTGGTTATATGCAGGGATGTATATCTGTATTTAGTATTTTCATACTTTTATTCTGGTCTTCTAGGTGACCTTTATCTTTCCAAACATAATGAATACAATAGGTGAATATAGTTATTTGTAGAGTTCTGCAACTACTGGATATTCATTGAGATTAAGAAAGAAATTTATTTTGCAGTCACTGTCTGGTGCTACCCGAAATTCATTGAAAGATAAGAGTAGAGTGACGGTTATAAAAATGATATATTTAAATACAATGATAGAACGGAGAGAGGATACGTGGACAATATATACACTAGAGTACAACTATAACATAATACTTTGAACTTTGGACATAATTCTCCTACCGTGAGGAGTGTTTTTAACGTTTGGAAGAAGGGGCTGTAAGCTCAGAGATAACTTAATTAAATCCGTTTTGTTTGCCACATCTAAACTGGTTTGCAACACATAGTTCCCAAATGGGTCGTTAAGCAAATCAGGGAAATGGGCTGAGTGAAGAAGCAAAGTTTCAATCAATCCATTGGTTAATTTACTGATTCTCAATGATTTTTCAATGACATTCGAACCAAACTTGTGCAATGACATGACAATAAAGTTGGAGTTAATATGGTTTAAAATGATCTCAATAGACTGTTCATCACCCCTTGATAAAACATATTGAACCACATAATTTCCAAATGGATCTAAAGATAAGTTTGTGGCATTTTCGGCGATTTTACGCAGCAATTGCTTTCTTTGGGCAGCATTTCCGTAGTCCAAACATCTCTGTAATACACAGCATCCGTGCCTGTGGGTAGCAATTTCATTACAGTGAATTGAAGCAGTATCAAAGATAAATTGGTTCTCCTTTGGAGTCAATTTCTGAAGACATTTTTGAACAACATGATTACCGTTTAAGTCTCTCGATAATGAAACAATGTGAGGGGACAAGTTTTCGATAATCAACTTTGATTCTTCTTCGGTAGTAATGCATTCTACCAATTTTTGGAGCGCTCTGGTCCCGTGGGGGTCTAGGGCGATGCGAATGAACTCTGGGGCGGCGTTCTTGACGAGAATGATTCTTTGATCAACAGAAACATTTTCAAAAAGTTTTTGGATAAGATAGTTCCCGAAAGGATCGACCATTAACTCGATAATCTTGAGATAAATCTCATTAAAGATCATGGTAGCAGCAATGTCACTGGTCAATACATTCGACAAGTTCTGCTTGTTTTCGATATCTTTACCTAAATCCAACTGTCTCTGTAAAAACCGGCATCCATGCTGGTCTTTGCACAATGAGTAAATTTCTCCGGTGAAATCTTCCAATTTTGCGTTCAAATATTTAGAAGCATCGTCTCCCTTTCTGCGGTTGGGATTATTGTGCAATTTTCTGTGAATGTTCATCACGTCATTGTAGCCGTGGTTAGAGTTCATGGAGTAGTTCATGCCCCTGCGATTGAACCGGCTGGAGTTAAACTGGTTCTGCTGAATTGGGTTCAAAAAGTTACTCCGAATATTCATTTGCGAGTTCATCAACTGCTGTTGAACTTGTTGTTGAACTTGTTGCTGGACCTGTTCTTGGACCTGTTGCTGGACCTGCTGTTGGACCTGCTGTTGTACGTGCTGCTGGACTTGAGGGTTGGCCCAGAAGGTATTGCCGGCGATATATTCGGAATTAGGCAGGAAATTCTGCGAGTATTCGTTGGGCAAAAAGTTTGGGTACAATTTTTCATTATCGTCTTTATCGACAGCAAAAGTGTTGATAGACTGGGACAGACTCTGTTGATGTTGAGGCTGAGTCTGGGCTGGGAATGGCAAATTTAAGTCTTTTTGTGGCAAGTTCAAATCTTTTGGGGGCTCGTCGGGTAACTCGAATTTGCTTGGGATTTTATCTTTTAAGTCTTCATATTCGTTAACATTGTAGATAAAAGGAGGGGCCGATTGAGGTACAAATCCGTTAGAATAATTCCATGTAGGAGTAGACTGAATGAAGTTATTGAACTCAAAATTGGAAGGATTTGGGGTCAAAGATTCCGGCTTTTTGGAGGAATCAGAGTACTGATCAAAGTTAGTGATTTCCTCGTCCAAGTTCAAATTGTTGAGAGCACCCACAATGTCCAAGTTCAGTTCAATTGGGATTTCTGAACCGTTTTGAAAGAAGTTTGAGCTAGGCTGATGAGACAGATTAGGTCCCAGGGTATTTGCAGTATTTGGGGTCCGGGTATTTGCCGTATTTTGTGCCAGGGTATTTTGTGTCAGGGTTTCATTAGAGCCTGAATCTTGCGGGTCAGGGCTTTGGTTTAAGATGGATGCAGACATGATGCTAGAGGCTAGCTAATATACAATAGTGTACAAAGACAAAAGTCCAAATGCAAATCAGATATTCCAGATTCTAGTGTAAGAGTACCCGATAATGAGAATGATTCGAGAAACTGAAAGAAAAATTTTCTGATTCGTCTGAGCACCAAAAGAGTTTATCCACCAATTATTGAGGGTGAGGTGTTAGGTGTGGATGGCGAAAGGGTAGCGGGTATAAGGATTGGTTGTTGAAGTTGTGAAGTGGTGAGGGAGTTGTAAGTTGTGAAGAGAGGTGGGGTTGTGAAAGAGGAGATGGAGTTGGGTACTGTCGCGGTGATTCTATTTGATCTACTGTGACGATACTTGGTACTTGATATTTGATTGAAGATATTTGTGAAGATACTGGAAGTTGAAGATACTCTTGGTAGACTCTTGGATACTGTAGACTCTTGAATACTGTAGACTCTTGGATACTGAAGACTCTTGGATACTGAAGATCTTGGATACTGTAGACTCTTGGATACTAAAGTCTCTTCGCTCTTCTAGACTGTAGACTCTTTGAGACTGTACATTTGTTATACTGAAACTTTAGCTGTGAAACTAGTAGATCTGACTGTAAAGACCTCACTCTTTATTGTCATTATTGTATTTCAAGAAAGTTGGGTATCGTGATATCCTGTAGTTCTTTGAAATAACTGAATTTCCAGTTATTGGTTGTATTCTGGTATTATTTGTTCTTTGATAGTTCTTTCTTGAGTTCGTTACTCTTAGTCAACTTTATTCTTTGGTAACTTTATTCTTTGGTAACTTTATTCTGTTCAGAATTGCATGGTTATGTTCATTGCTGGATTATACTGGAAATTGGTATAATACTCTAGATTGACCGGCCATTCTTGGCTTTTGGTTGGTTTACTGCTTGTGAAAATACTGTATAGGAATCAAATAAAACCGATAATTAAACTTTGCAAATAAATAACTCTGGTTCAGCCAGCAATATATTATCTTTTAATCACATTATTTGATATCTAACCCCACTTTAATACTCTTCTTCGTATTCATCATTGATTCAAAAAATCTACTCGATATTCTGATTTTCCTTCCAAAACTCTGCTCAATTTTACCACTAATTCTTTTTCAATTGAACCCACAAATTTCATGTGAATCAATTTAATTTCAACATGTTTCGGCATCCAACTAGTTATACTACGAATTCGAAATACTATTATCTATTACTAACGTAAATATGGGAGGGAATCAAATAAATAATGACTCGAAACTATTGGCTCTATAATCATAACACACCAATAATCTACGAGAAAGTCAATTCAATCGAGGATACCCAAATACATAACAATCCTCATGAAATTAATTAAGTTGACTTTTCGTGTTGAGTAGAAACTCTTTGCATGGAAACCAAGAAATCTTCCAAGGCTCTTGGATCGTTTTGCTTCTTGTTCTTTCTACCGTTACAGAAGTCATCAAAGGCAGCAGATTCACTCATTAAGTAGTAAGCACCACCCATGACACAGAAGACACCGAAGGAGAAAATCCAGGTTCTGACAACGGTAACAATGTCAGTCCATCTTGGTGACCACCAACCGAATAAGGTAAACATGGTAGCAATGATATCAACACACAAGACGGCACCAGCTAATTGCCAAGATGGGATAGAAGACCAGAATGGACCTTGAGCTCTGGTGATGAAAATCAACCAGTTTTCAGTTAAAGAAATTTGCAAGAACAAGATACCATCAATAGCACCCCAATTTTGAATTATACCCTTAATTTCACCATTCTTCTTCATGAACATGGTAGTTAAGGTAATCCAAGTACCAACAGCCAAAATTATACCCAAAATGATAGACATACCCCATAATCTTGGAGTGTTCCACTTAACTGGTTTTGGATCATATGGAGCGTTATCATAAGCAATGGCTAAAGTAGCAACATCAGCGAAAATGGCAATGAAAACAATCAAGTTAATGTCCATGGAGTCGTTCAAGATAGCAATCCATAAACCTAAGAAAAGTTCCAAGTGCAATGATAAAGCAATACGGTAAACAACATAAGAGTACATTCTGTGGAAAATTTGTCTGGAAGTCTTTAAAGCATCAATGATAGCAGATAAACCTGGAGCTAAGAAAACAATATCAGCAGCAGAACGAGCAGCATCGGTAGCACCTTCGACGGCAATACCAGTATCAGCCTTCTTTAAGGATGGAGCATCGTTAACACCATCACCAGTCATGGCAACCAAGTAACCTCTAGATTGTAAAATTTCAACGGCATTATATTTGTGTTGAGGGAAAACTTCAGCGAAACCATCAGCGTTTTCAACGAAATCAGCAATTTCAGAACCGGCAAGATCACCACCTCCAGAAAGACCTAATCTGTCAGCATCGTAAATGTTAGTTCCCAAACCTAATTGTCTACAAGTTTCCTTAGCAATACCAACAGCATCACCAGTTAACATCTTAACTCTTAAACCTAATCTTCTAGCTTCGTTAACAGTAGAAGCAGTGTCGTCTCTTGGAGGATCCATACATGGCATAATACCCAAAATTTCCCAGTGACCTTCACCTCTCTTTCTAGCAACACCCAAAGATCTGAAACCTCTGGAAGCAAATTCGGCAACGGTGTTTTGGTAGTTTTCGTGGACATCTTCAGGAATTGGGTGATCGTCTTCAACAGTCTTTAAAACGAATAATGGAGCACCTTTAACACAGATAATTCTTTCACCTTCTGGGGATTCAACAATAGCAGTAACTTTCTTGGAAACAGGGTCGAAAGGTTGGAATTCAAGAACCTTGTACTTAGTTAAAGCATTTTTAGCTCTTGGGTAGTCAATCAAAGATTTTAAGAAAGCCTTGTCAATAGCATCCAAACCCTTCTTCTTTCTAGAAGCAGCCAAACAACCAGTCAACATCAAGTCATCAGGTTCAACACCTTCAACAGTGTATGGTTCGTGTAAGGATAATTTATTCTTGGTTAAAGTACCGGTTTTATCAGAACACAAGATTTCAACACCAGCTAAAGATTCAATAGCAGATAATTTTTGAACAATAGCTTGCTTCTTAGCCAAGTAAGCAGCACCGACAGCCATGGTGGTGGTAACAACAGCTGGTAAACCAACTGGAACACCAACAATGGTGATAGCCAAGGTGTGTCTTAAGATTTCAATAATTCTAACAGATCTGTAGAAACAAGCAACCCAAACAACAAGTAAAGTAACAATAACAAGAACCAATAAGATAGTACCAATACCGTTTAAGACTTCAGTAAAGTGACCAGTACCAGCAGAAGCCTTGTTAACTAAAGAAGCAGCTCTACCAACGAAAGTAGAGTCACCAGTAGCAGAAACAATCATGAAAGCTTCACCAGTCTTGACAGTAGAAGAAGAGTAACAAGCGTCACCGTGCTTCTTGTCAACAGCTAAAGATTCACCAGTAATAGCAGATTGATCAACTTGTAATAAACAATCTTCACTGACAATTCTACCATCAGATGGGATAACGGTACCATCTTCTAATTGTAAAATATCACCAGGAACAATTTCGTTAGCTTGAACTTCAATTAAAGAACCATCTCTGATAACGAAAGCGGTATTAGCTAAAGATTTCTTTAATTCATCAACAATAGAACCGGCTTGGTATTCTTGAATGAAACCAACGGCGGCGTTCAACATTAATAAACCACAGATAACACCAAAATCGACCCAATCTTCTAAACCAGCAGCTAAAATAGCAGCGGCTTCCATAACGAATTGAATTGGACCAACAAAGAACATAATAAATTTAACAAATAAATTTTCAGATTCATCAGCTAACTGATTAAGACCGTACTTCTTTCTTCTTCTGGTAACTTCATCAGAAGTTAAACCAGTGGCTGGGTCAGTTTGCAAAAGTTCTTCTGGAACAGCTTTGAAACTACCATCATCAACGTCATCATCTTCATCATCATCAAGATTATTGTTCTTAACAGATTGTAAATCTAAGACCAATTGATCAATATCTTCCTCTTCGTCATCAGACAAAGCCTTATCAACTTTTTCTTTAGTTGGTTCGGTAGCGCTCATATTAAACACAGCTAACTATCAAAAAGTTGTTCAAAAAAACTGGATTTATTATTGTTTAAATATTTTTCTAAAATTTTTGGGAAATGGCAAACCAGTGAAATTGTTTTAAAAGCGGCTGAAATGGGCAAGTTTTTTTACATGTAAGCATAACAGAAAAAGAAAAACATTGGTCAATTGTGCAATAATAATTAAATTGCCTCAAATTGTGCAAAGATAAACTTTAGGGCATGTCGGTTATAAACCCAACGTTTTTGCTGGTTGTGCGCGTACGACATTTTGCCTGCATTAGGCCACTTCTCTACTACTTTCGGTAACCAACCGATGTCGCACCAGGGCGCTGGCCCTGACTTAATACACTCTCCAACAATAACTTTTGATTGTGGCCAATTTACAGGTTACGATGAGGGGCAGCAAAGTTTATAAATATATATGTTTCTCGGCATTTTACTGGTTACCACCTTAATCTTGAATTTATCCTGCTTGTTTGTTCTCCGGTTCTCCTCTATCTTGCATTTACGTTTAAATTTACTCCCCCCAAATATAAATTGTACCTGGGCGTTATGGCGGTCGCTCGTGGCCAGGTTAGCTTTAAGGTGCGCGCACACTTCTTCATCGCATTTTACTTAATTAATATTTCACTGTTTCACTAACTAACTAGTTATTTTCTCCATGTACTACATAAATTGTTAACTATATGCTGGTCCCCGCAGCTCGGATATCTCTCGACCATTTTTAAACCTGTAATATTGTTAAGTTGTCAAACTTTTCTTCGTATCGTGTGAGGTCTTATTAGGTTAAATTGTAAGATTTAATTCTTGATTTTGAGCGAATATTCCAGCCGCAGGATTGTCCACCATTGCCGTATGTTACACCGACATTTTACTACCATCTCAATTGTCCGAACGGGCCGCTTAGTGGTGTACTCCGACCAAAATTTAGTGCGCGATTATACATTCGCCGGGGTGTGCTGTCCGGTAAATAGATTGTATGTATTCATGAAAAACAAAATTAGTTAGTTTAACCGATAAAAGTTGTGGATTCGGGTGGATAAAGATATGCGATAATTATGCGATGTAATGATATGCGGTGTATTTTAGATTGCGATTAGAAGGGGGGTTATAGGTTGTACAGTTGGATACCGGGTTTATATCTCCATTTATATCTTTATCATGTTATTGACATATACATATCAATTAAAAAAAAACTTAATCTGCTGGTAAGCCCTAATTAATAAACCAGCTACACCTGATGATCTCATTAATAAAGAATTTTCCATGTTGATAATATTGAAGAGTCAAGAAGTAAATAATGTCGCTCGCATGCGTGCCCGGGGTGCAGACTGTATACACGCCCCTAAATTTTTCTTTACATTCACCCTGGCTAAAATGCATTGGTTCCTCCCGAGCATTTACCATTTTGGATTCTTCGGGACTTATAACCGACAGCTTTCCATTATTACGTCAACCAAATTATGCCGGTTAATGTGGCTAGAATTATTTATTACCGGCGTATATACCGAAGAATCCGTAATGTTGATATTCTCGGAACATATAGGTAACTACAAACTGTATACCAGTAACTACAAATGCTGGCGCTCAATGCTGAATTGAAAAGTTCTTTGGTAAATTAATTAATATGCTTCGTGGCATGCACAAGGCCTATATTCAAACCTGTAAATTTTCAAAGGGGTGCCCCCACCAAATACTTCTATATGCTGGAGTTATATGTCAAGCGAAAAAGAAACTTTAACGTCTCGGAAGCAGGGCTTATTCGTCGGATTAGATAAACTGTCAAAAGGCGGTTATATACCTTATCAATTATCAACGGCTAATCTATTCCGATCATCCGACCCTCCTCTTCACCTTATACTTTATCCTAATCCCTATGCCCCCCCTGCTTTTTACAATACCTTAATTAGAGCCTCAATTTTAATCTCTAATAACGTTGGAGTAAAAAATTTTCACTGGGCACCTCTGGTTTCTCCGGGCTATTTTCCCCAATTTGGCGCGCCCCACCCCCCACGGAGAATTATAATATCGCAGCAGTGTTCATTTCAGTAACGTCATAGGGAACACTGAAACAAATGCCTCGTATCCTGTCCGCCTCCTACTCCGAGCCAACGGTTCATCGCGTTCCCTCAATTATTCCGTTGTATCGCCAAGATTAGTTTCTTTATTGTATATTTGAAACACTAGAACGCCAATACGTTGGGCCAATTTACTCAACTTAATTTTTCAGAGCTAATTTGCTGTATGCTACGCAAAGTTAGTTTTACGATTAAATTACTTCTAGTTCAAATTCATTTTATTGTTTGTCTCAATGTCAGTTATGTAATGTTATTCTCGGTTGCTTATTTGGGTGGTGGTCTTGTGCTTCTTATTTTCCATTTTTTAATGGTTTTGTACTGTAATTAATTGTTCTGCGTTAATTTTGTAAATACTTATGCTGACTTCTTCGTAGTCTTAATCTTACTAGATTGGTTTCTATATATCAATCTTCAAGCACTACCATCTTGAAAATTCTACGTATTGTTTCTACTAGTTAATTTCATTCCTGTTAATTTTTCAAATACTTTTTTCATCAATTTTCATCAATTTTTATGAATTTTTTACCATTTTTAAAAATTTTCACGGCTTATTTTTTACGTCATAATTACTTTAAGATCTATGAATACTAGATTTCATTCCCCGATTATACCCCGGATTTTGTAGCTTGATCCCAGTTTCTCTGATTGTCCCATTTATTCCCTCAGATTACTAATGCTATGTTATTTTCTACTTATTTAATACTATACTGATTTCTTACTCTTTCTCATTTTCCATTTAATTGGACGTAAACTTTTAAACAACAAGAAAAGCACACTTCCGATGAACTTGTAGAGGGAAAGCCCAGCCACAACCCAAAGAATAATCAGCAAAAACACCTCTGCGTTTCTGCTCACATAAGTGTATTTTCCGCTGTGAAAGATGTTACCTACACCTCCAATTTCAAGCACAATTGCTACTAAAATAAGATTGGAGAAAAGCCAGATCAAAACCGTGATTGTACGAATAAGGGCATAGTAATTGTCGTCTTTATCCTTCTTCATATTTACCTGTGCAATTTTTTCAGGTACGACTCTTAATTCCTCTAAAGTGGCCAAATACTTCTCGTTGACTTCAGACTCGTCTCCATTTACCACCATCAACACATTATCATCACCACTGCTTTTAGCTTGACCCAAGTCTTTGGCTTCAGCATCATCTCTGTTCCCCCAAGAAACATCATTGATGTTACAGAAAGAGTAGATATTCAAAACGTTGACGTAAGTAGGTGATAAAAGAAGGTACTGCAAAAATGAAGTCACCATAACACTTGGAGCTCCATACATGATGGCGGCCACAAAATAAAGAACATAGGTACTGGCCATGGAGATCACCAAGTCTCTGAACTTGTAGTTTGTCAAAAGCATTTTGGCAGTAAACTTCTCATCTTTAAGCACCGAAGTAATCGTGTTTACAGCCAAGTAGATGGCTGCGAAAAGCATATAAACCATGAGAATGGCAAATACAATGGCTATACCCAAATAGAACTTTTTGGTTCCTCTAGGCGTATTACCAAAAGCAAGCACAATCGTACATATAATCGTCAAAACGTAAAGCCAAAGAGCCACAATAGAAAGGTACTTTCCCACCACAAAATTGATGGTTTCTGACCCCAAATTACTCGTCAAAATGTTAAACACCAAGAAGAAACTAGCAAGCGAAAACCAGGAAACAAGAATCACCACAAGCTGGTAATAGTATTCCAATTGGAGAACAAACTTCCTCATCAAAGAATGGTTACTCTTCCAGATTTTTGTCCAGTGGAAAATAGCATAACATGCTGCAAATAATGATCCGTTTAACCAACGTCTTCTTTGAAGAACGAAGTCTTCAATAGTTTCTGGAACATCAGTTTCTGCTTTAGCTTCGTTGACGTATCTTAAAATATAATTGTACCCCTTTTTGGCTACAAGCTCAAAACACAAGATTCTGTCTTCAGCAAGGTACATGTTACTGGTAAAGATACCCACTTCTCTATAGCTTTTCTGTTTCAATTCCATTTCATCGTCCTCTTCATCTTGCTCGATTTTGTTAGAATGATGAAGGAACTCTCCCTTGAAGTACTTTTCTAAAGGACCTTTTCCATTAACATTCAACAAAGCTTCATATCTGTAAGCAGAAAACGCACCTGGTAAAACAGAAATAAACCCAAATACACTTTCCATAGGTTTATCTAAAATATTGGAGATTTTATATTCGAAGTTCTGTGCAGCCACAAGAGGATTGAGCAAAAGCAGTTTATTGTGGCCCAATCCTGTCTTCATTTCTCCACAAGCTCCTGCAACATTTGGATCATTAAAGGATCTCCAGAGATGGAAAAATGCATCTTTGCTAGGAACAGTTCCACAGTCTAGAAGCATGACAACTCTAGGATTTAAAATAGGTGCAAAAGATTGGAAACACCAACGATGACTGTTAATCTTTCTGGTATTCTTTTCCTTTAAACAGAACACAAACTGGACAGGATGCTCATTCACAGTAAGGTGGATTTTGTCTTCGTTAATAGTATCAATACCTACAGTAGATGTATACTCGAAGATATGGGCCTTGACGTTTTTGTTGTTGATCTTCGACTTGGCATAAGTGTCCTGGTAAATACCCAAGGCTTTAAGAAGCATTTCTGTTCTGCTATGCAAAGCTACACGGCCATCAGTAACAATCACCACCACAATCTTTTTCCAGGAATTTTCACCCCAGGAAGGATGGTTTCTGTTGGATAAGTTCTTGACGTTTTCGAAAACACCCTTCAATGTTTTAGCCAAAAGAACCTCGTCTTCATTATACATTGTGATCACGCACATGATCTCTGTATCTCTGGCTGGGCTGTACATTGCTTGTCTTAAGTTGTACTTATATGCCTGGAAATTGGAAGGTCCACATGTACAAGCACTGTAACGTAAAAGGGACATTTCTTTCCCACTATCAGCGATTTTCTTACCATAACTATCCAATAATGGCTTGGGAACAGGACAATCAATCACATAGTTTCCCTCTACCAATTTAGCCCGTTTAATGGTTTTCGAGTAATTGAGCTTGGGTTTATATTCGTCATCATCGTCTTCTTCCTTGAACCGTATACTCTTGTTTCTGGTCAACATGTCAGCAGAAGCCTCTGAGAAAAGTGACTCGTCGTCACCAAAAGGATCCTCATCCACATCTTCAAGGGTATTTGTTCTATAGTTTTCTCCACTGAAAGTAGCATGTCTTTGTGGTACAAAGTCCATGGCATAGCCTTCCTCGTCAAACACATCGTCGTACATGTCGTCATACATTTCTTCGTGGTATGCTGTTCCTGGGTACTCAGGTTCTGTGTCTTGAAAAGCAACTGTTTTCAGACGTTTCATCTTGTAGTCTTCGCCCACCATTGTGCTGGATGTGAAGTTAGAGCTAGGGGTTTTGTGGTGGTATGTTTGGTATAACTCAGCCGGAGCTTGTGGTGGCATAAAAGGAGTATATCCTTCTTCGTCGTACAGAGTATTAAATGGCATCAGCATATGGCCTGGCATTTGACCTGGCATTTGGCCTGGCACTTGGTTCATGTATTGCATCTGGTACGGCATCATGTTGGGGACCTGGCCCAGTTGCATGGGAAAAGGCATCATCATTCCGTTCATGGGCATGTAAGAGGATTGGGAAGCATTGCGAGAGTGGAAAGGATTGTTATCGTTTGTCTCGTTGAAGGTATCATTGAAAGTACCATTGAAGGTATCCATGTGAGCCTGAGGTCCAGGTCCATTCATGGAGTTACGTCTGGTATCAGACTCAAACAAGTCGTCGTCACTATGGTTCATAAAGAGAAAACGCTTTGGTTCATAAAGAAGAAATTTATCAATGGATGCGCTCTATATTTAGTTGCAACTATTTAGGTTTTGCTCGATTTGGTAATTTGCGACTTAGCCTCCTCGCTTTTTTTTGCAAGTCTAGAATGGTTCCTGGCGAAACTTAGAGGGGTTGACAGGTAGGTGACAGGTATTGTAGATGGAGGGAGTGTGTTAGTGATGATATGAGAGAGCTGGTACGTTTATAGGAGCTTGTAGGATGGATGTTTACTTTGGAACTCTCGTATATCATTGTTTACTATATTTAGATCTGCATATACGTCTGCATGTGTCAGAATCGTCTGCTAAGCATTCTTAGATAGACATTCTGTACTGTTCGATGCTTCGTATATAAGCTTTCGAGGACCCTTATGTAGTGTTACCTATGGTTGCTTTTAGTCGATTTCATACTTGTTTCATATTTTTTTTTGTCTTGTGCATTTTTTTAAGGTTTTCTATACCTGATTTTAAGCCTACTTATTCACACATTACCTTTTATTCTATTGCTAACTTTATTTTAAAGCTACTCTTAGTACTATTGTTGCCTATAATATACTAGTATTGATGTTTATTCTACTCTTAGTTCTATTAATTCTATTAATTCTACTATAATTCAATCGTTACTTTGCTCCCAATAGACTGATTTTAACTTACATTATCTGTTTTGTTCTTCTGCTTTTTCTACTCGCTCCCACAGAACACACAGTCGTCACTCCCCAAATTCTTCAAACAACTATAGTGATACCCGTGACCACACTTAAAAAACACCAACCGCAAACTTCCATCGTCATCCTTCTTCGGTATCATATCAAGCTTTTCCAACTGTTTCTGTTCCCAAATGACAAAATTCTCCACCCCTATTCCTGACCCATAAAGTGTCTTCCGGCAGTTCGTACACTGCTTGCAAGTTATAGGCCAACCTCTAATATTTCGATGCTTAATTAAATCAAGCTTATGGAAAATATTATCACTGATGATCTTGGAACGAATACTAAGCATTTCACTATCATAGCTATAACTTATAAGCACATCGAGGAGAATACGCTTGATGTTTACAATCTTGGTCTGCTCATTATCAAGAAATTCGTCAAAGATCTCTAGAAAAGTGTTTCCAGTTTGAGTATCACTGATTCTTCTGAATGCCTGATAAATATACTCGTTGGCTTTGTGGCTCAATTGAGGATCGAGTGATACAAGTTTATTGATAAGCTTAAGCCAATATTGTACCGCCACCTTCTTGTCCAAAAGCCCAATTGTTTCAATGTAATCGTCAAACCAATCATAGTGTGAATCTAGCATCAAGTCTAAACTCTCTGCGTAACGCTTCTGTTGTTTTAGTACCACTGTAACGGCCCGAATCTGGTGATTCTTGCGAAGTAAACTTTCTAATTGTCCTAGATCATCAACAAACCGAATTTTCTGGCTTAAAAAACCATACAGATCTTGTTTAAACTCAGATAAACTCTCAACATATCTCATTATAAGCTTCGAGTCATTTTCTCCGGTCTTAAAGAGTTCCTCTAAGTACCCATACACCAAAACTGGGTCTTTAAGTTCCAAAACTTGCTGGTGTATTAAAGGATAATGTTCGTTCATTAGCCGTATAAAGCTGGACAAATCCAAACGAGCAAAAGACTCGAAATTCAGCTTGATGAAGTTGATCAACTTGATTTTATCAGTTCCTAAATTTGTTCTGTTAAAGCATTCGTTCAAAATACTCGAGACATCTTTCGAGCCAGTTGCTAGCCATACTTGGAGCACCTTATAGTACCTGCGTTCACTTCTGTAGATGGCCATCAACACGTTGTAGAACTGTTTATGTTCTAGTTTAGCAATCACCAGTTTTTCGTCAAACGGCTCAAACACAGAAAGCAAACTCTGGATTGCAAGCTCGATCTCGTCTTTATTTTCCAGGTCAGAGTCAAGCAAGTTCTCGAGAATCTGATTGAGAATCGAGTCTCCAAGGCGAATGAACTGAGTGTATTTCGAATAGTTTCTGCCCACAAATACAGAAAGATTGCACCTGTCGTGATTGGTAAAATCATTCAGAGCATAAATATCCAAAAGTGCTTCCACGACAAACTGTCTTGTAAATTCCTCTTCGTTGAGCCACGAGTCCTCGAAAAAATCATTCAAGGCCCCCAACATGGCCGCTGAATTCTGCTTGAGAAGGGCCGTCAAAACAGGGAATACAGAGTCGACTCCTGCCATTGATTCATGCGTGAAAAGAATATCAACAGTCACTCTTTTTGCTAATTTCTCCTGCTCCATCTCTATGTACTTGTCAATGGGATACTGTCTTCCCGTCAATATGTACGAGAGATACTCGAATACTTTACTTTCTGGCCCCAAATTTTCAAGAAACCGGTACAATGGAGTTCTGTAGTCGTGAAGAAGATGGTTGTGGATGAAAACAGAGCATGTGTCTAAGGCTTTTTCTTCACAGATCTTCAACGTCAAGTCGATGTCCAACATCGAGATATCAATTGTGCACAAGATTTCTGTAAGCATTGTTCCTCTGCCCAGCTGGCTGTATTCTACGACCAACTTCTGGAGCACTAGGGGAGAAACTTTGGAGATTTTGCCGGCAAGAATAAACGACTCGAGCTCTGTAAAAAACTCAGACGGAAATTTCTCATAGATCTGCTCAATAACACCACTATAATCTCCGTCCAAAACGCTGATTACCTTAAACAAAAGTTCCGGACTTTGCAAATAAGGTACACTTTGGTGCAATAACTTTTCCAAGAACGGTTTTACAGTTTTCTTTCTGGTACTGTCGGATTCAGGTAAAGCATATAGCACGAGCTGGTTTATGTCGTTAGAAGTATAAAACTCGTAGCAAGTTCGTAGGGCTGACTCATATTGTCTTTTCGCCAAAAGGCCCACTAATTTGACGTTCCAGTTGATAGGAGTGCCCATAAATACTTTACTTGATTCCGATAGAACAAGGGCCCGAGCTTGTACCATTTTGATGCAATTACTGAACGAGCGAGCCACGAATTCCAGGTCTACGTAAATCTGCATTGGACGTACACTGGTCTCGAACGGTTCTCGTCCTATAGCCTCGAGTCCCTTTTTGGTATAGTGCAAAACAAGTGATTCCTTTTCAGTAAAACAGCGGATTGTGTTGACCGAAACCCACTTGAGAGCCACGATTCTTTCGTCAGAAAAAAGCCGTGCTGTTCTGAAGATCGGGAAGGCAGGCACTGCTTTGTCCTTATCTTTCAAGCCGTTCAACACCTCGAGCAAGTTGGACGGAAGCTGGCTGATTTCCACCACTGTCAAGCAGTTTTCCCACGAGAAAACAAGTTTAGCATTGTTTTCATCGAGGCACGGGATCCAGTCCATCACTGCGGTGGTGTTTCTGTCTAGTTTCAACCGTTTTGGTACCGGGAGTTTGAAGTGGGTTTTAAGGCAGATATTACCGGGGGAATTGAGGGAGAAAGTCGACACAATAAGCAAACACAGGCCCGTTAGTACCGCAAGAAGTCCGATCTGGTCCGAGAGTGTTTCTTTACCGGGACTCGGGGGGAGAAACTGGACATCGAAGACGTGGAACGGGTCGAGGGGTTGGTCTACTGACAGGCCGATCTGTGACAGAGAAGGTAGCACGGACGGTAGCAGATTCTGGCCCAAAAGGTTTTGTGTAGAGTAGTTTTTCGTGAGTAGTCGTTTGAACCCATGGTGGTAGAGCACGGACCCCAGGGCGTCTGCCAGTACGATCTGGTGGTTCTGGAAGATACGAATGCTCGTGATGGGAACTGGGTCGTGTTTCACGATTTGGGTCGGCATTTCTGTATTTTTCAGCTCAATCGTGTGATACGGCAGCACGATTGAGCTGTTCTCTTCGAGGTGCCATACCACGATACACCCGTTGACTAGGCCCGCAGCTAGCACCAGCACGTCGTGGGAAATGCTGATGCTGGTCACCGACCGGTTGGTGATGTAAGCAGAGTCGTCTTGGTCCGGTTCTGGTACTAGAATCTGCTGGATTTCCTGGTGGTAATTGAAGACAATGACGTGGCCAGTCGACGTTCCCACCATCACGAAGAGCACACTTGTTTCCATGTAGCACGGCAGGCCATACTTGACGATGAACTGGGGCGAGCTGACTTTGGCTGAGATGTGAGGTAGCTCAGACCACTCTAGCATTTTGTCGTGCTGTTTATCTAGATTTGACTGGTATTTCGAAAGGTATTGGGACTGGTATTTAAACTGGTATAGTTTGGTTTGTTTTGGAATTGGATAATATTAATTAATATTATTTATGGTTTAATTGTGAATTTTACAGCTGAATAAATGTTGCGAATTTAAGAGATTGAACTAATATTTAAATAATTCAAATAATCTGTGAAAATCATTATTAAATTATTATTAAATAGTCGGGGTTGAAAAAATATAATTAAAGGATTATACTTAGATATCCACTACATGCTGGTATTTACCGGTAATAAGGCTTGAGTTTACAATTTAGCATCTAGGCCTTAATAATTGGGCCTTAAAATTAGGCCTCATTGAATTAGATCTCTGATCTAACAATACGCAACAATAAAAATAGCGTGTATAGACTATAAATAGAACACTTTATTCAACCCTTATTCCTTATTCAACCCTTATTCCTTATTCAACCCTTATTCAGCACGTACTCAACACTTACCAACCACTCATTTAATACTTAAATAGCCAGTACCTAAATAGAATAGCTTAAAGAACTCAATTGGCCTAAGACAATCAAAATACAACCGAGTAAAATTGGCCAGTTGGCATCTACCATAAAACATTAGACGTGAATTAGTATATAAATATGTAATGTAGACAATCATGCAAGAAACCGGGATTAGGAAAACCAAACCACCCTAAGCAACCTTCTCCTTGACGAAAAATCGCTGGTGTGTTAACAACTGATAGCAGCAGACAAGCCCTAAAGCCACCACCTGCACCACCGTCCACCGTACCACTTTCAGGTTCGTTCTCTCCAGCAAGTCTCGAAACCCAGCCTCTTTGTCCCGAAGAAACTGCTGCTCCTGCTTGATATCCATCAACTTATCATTAAGTTTCCTCACCTTCTCTGCTAACTTTTGGGTATCACCCTTGTGCTCTACTTCCTCCAAATACAAATCTCCCACTTCCAAATCCACAGAGATTCTTGCCCGTTTGAACTTGCTTTCAGCAACCAATTCAGGATCTCCACTGCCCCCACCTGGCCACTTTCGATAAAAACTCTTCGGGGTTATACAAATCCTGTGCTCTCCAGATTTAAGAGTATCGAAGGTAAACTGGCCTGCCGGCTTGCCCTTGAGATTCACAAGCCGTTTCCGGCTGAATTCCTCGTATACCTCGATGACAATTCCTGTGTTGTGCTGGTCTTTAGGAGCATAAAACGGTTGTCCATCACTGAGGGCTACTTCCATCTTGTACTTGCCGAAAAGAAACACGTCTTCGGCCAATTCCTTATAGAAACAGGTCTTCTCACCCGAATCCACGTAGAAATGCATCCAACCAGCTCGAGCCGTCGCCACCCAGATCAAAACAATCAACACCTTCAACTGTAGGTTCATAATAAATTTGCAGTCAATTGTTCGCGAGTGAAAAATATGAACTTGTCGTTACAAGACCCATTTGCCGTGGCCAAAGAGTACCCGGATGCGCTTACCCACACGCTCCAACACGGCCACTGTGTCACGTTTGAGTTCAGCCATAAGGGTGATTACGTTGCCAGTGGATTAACCGACGGCCTGATTGTTATATACGATCTTTCCAGCTCCGGTAGTGTTATTGCCCATTTAAATAAGCACTGCCATATCAGACCTATAACTTCTATTCTGTGGTCTCAAAGTGGCCAGTACCTTCTCACCACGGGCCAGGACTGGGAGTGCAAGATCTGGGACTTGAGCAAGATCCATACTCGTTATACACCACGAACCATAACCCTAGATGGCCCTATTTGGCTGGCCAGTTTAAGCCCATTAAACCCACTACATTTCGTGGCTTCGCTCTTTGATGACCTGCCAATCCATGTGGATGCCTCTACAGAAGAACCTGTTATCACCAAACTTGACTCGGCCCCACTCCAGAACAAAGAGTCCCTGGTCAAGCACCTGACTCTCGTGATGATGTTCACTCCGGACGGGAAACACCTTGTTCTGGGCACAAACAGAGGATATCTCAACGTCTACGATGCACAGCTGTTGCAGATGCTCAAGTCTATCAGACTTACGACTCTGAACATCAAAAACTTGGTGATAACTCCAGACGGTAGAAAATTGGCTGTCAATGCTAGTGATCGTATTATTCGGCAAATCAGATTACCGGACTGGGGGGACGCTTTGGACGACTGGGAGTTCGAAATAGAACACAAGTACCAGGATGTGGTGAACAGACTTCAGTGGAATAGTGTTTGTTTTAACCACAATGGTGAGTTCCTTGTAGCATCGACTTTTGGGACTCAGAGCTCACAGGATTTGTATATTTGGGAAACCATCACCGGGCTGTTGATCAAGATTCTTGAGGGAAGCAGTGAGGAATTGTTGGAGGTCAGATGGAACCATTCTCGTTGTATGGTTGGAAGTAATGGATTGGATTATGGAACCATATATCTTTGGCTGATTGAATTCCCGCAGAAATGGAGTGCATTGGCTCCTGATTTCGTAGAGATTGAAGAAAACATTGAGTACGACGAGAGAGAAGACGAGTTTGATATTATAGATGACGATGTACTCAATCAGCGTAGACTTGAAGAAGAGGATAGTCATGTGGATATAATGACGAGAGAGAGATACGATGCTCGTGGGGTTGATCTTGGAGTGGAGTCGTTTATTATTCCTGTGAATTACGAGAAGGTTGTAGATTAGTGTAGCATATGTATTATAGAACATTAAATGAGTGTCTAGCATTACCATAAAATATCATGAATTATTGTGAGTGTTACGGAGTACCATAAAAGTGCTGTAGTCTATTATAGATTAGCCTTCAACTAGATCACGACTCATAAATATTAAATAAATTGAGCCAATTGTGTAGCATACATATTAGCATGAAAGGACCAGGAAATATCAATAGCAAGATCACCAATCATGATAAGACACTTTTTGAGCGTATATTATAGAACTACGAGATCCCCAGGATCCCGAATCCAAGTCATTATAGACAAAAGATTAGTGCTGCAGAGTGTTGTTAAGAGTACAGCCAGGAATATTCAACAGAGTATTACGAGTTTATCCCTAAAAATCTGAAATTGTGTTATTTCTTTAACGTATTTCGCAGCCATTTGGTAGTTGAGTCAAGAACATCATTATTCTGCTGGTTCATCGCCGTCTCAAAACAAGGCACCAATGTGACATGGTTCAAGTCAAGGTTTTATTCACAGGCTGCAAAATGGGATTCCTGGCTTATACCCAGAAACAGACTCGGAAACATACTCAGACTCAGAAACAGACTCGGAAACATACTCAGACTTGGAAACAAACTCAGAAACAGAAACAAACTCAGACTCAGAAACAAACTCAGAAACAGAAACAGACTCAGAAACGGACTCAGAAACAGACTCAAATTCAGAAACAGACTCAAACTCAGAAACTCAAACTCAGAAACAGAATAGATCCAGCCCAGAGACCACAGCCCAGAGACCAAGTCAGAATCAACTCAAAACTCAATATCCAAATTCAGAACCATTCTCAGATTCACAATTTTAGAACCGATTCCTCATATATTTCACCCCCGGAATAAATCATCGGTCCAAGCGACATGATTGCCGAAGTACGCGAGCACCAGCCCCACCCCAATCACCACACCCACCAACCCTACACCCACCACCCTCTAACCCACCACCCTCTAACCCCCCATACACCAACATCACCACATCACCTCACTTCTCCCTACACCCCTCTCCCTCTACCCCAGGAACGTGAATCGGTTGCGCGCTCCGGTCCGCACCCAAAACAATGCGTCGATGAAAAGTAAATAAAAACATACGTGAAGCGCACATTCACATCACCAATAGCACACTCTAGCCAGTTTAAAGGGTACCATGTCACACGCATCCACCCCAGGCACGTCCTCAGGCACCAAACGGTCCCTTGAGTCCGACTCGCCTCCCTCTTTCGAAGATCCCACTGAATTTGTCAACGCAGTCATTTCTTGCTTGCAGACTCCCGATGACAAAACAAACGTTGCCATTAACTTCAGCAATGAGAAAAACATCGCCACCGAAGTCCAGGCCTACGCAAAGATCTCGGGCTCATCATGGACCTATTATGTCAAATCTCTTGCTATTTCGATCGGAAGAAATACCGATAATCAGCCTAACCAGGCCATGATCGATATCGATTTAGGCCCAGCAAAAGTCGTTTCCCGTCAGCACGCAAACATCACCTACAACTTGGACACTCGGTGCTGGGAGTTGAAGATCTTGGGGAGAAACGGGGCTAAGGTTGATGGACATAAAGTTAATGTAGATTCAGTTCCAACTCCGTTACACTCAGGTGCTATTCTTGATATTGGTGGCACCCAAATGATGTTCATTTTGCCAGACTCCGCTCCAGAACTCGACCAGAAAATGGCCGAGTCTTGTTTGGCAAGATACAAACTTGTCAAGCAAAGGAAAATTCAACAACCATCCCAAAATACATACACGTATTTCCCACAACAGCACACGGTTCTCCCGCAAACTAAAGGGTTTCAAATGTTTGAGAAAAACTTGACTAACTCGCCTAACCAGTTAAGTGCCAGCTCTTTACAGAGTAATTTAGATCAAGATTTACTGAAAGAAGAACTGAAAGATATTAAACCTCCATATTCTTACGCTACCATGATCACCCAGGCGATCTTGTCCAACGAGAACGGTGTGATGTCGTTGAGCGAGATTTACGACTGGATCTCAAGTCATTATGCTTACTATAAGTATTCAAAAACCGGCTGGCAAAATTCTATAAGGCATAACTTATCATTAAATAAAGCATTTGAAAAAGTCCCCAGAAGACCGAATGAACCAGGTAAGGGAATGAAATGGCAAATCAGTGAACTGTATAAGGACGAGTTTTTGAATAAAATTAACAATGGGTCGATTTCTAAAAGCAGAAGAGGTTCAAGTGTTTCAAGACAATTACAATTACATTTAGCTACTCATCAAGCATTGCCCGAATCCAGTAGATATTACTTAAAGGACGAAAAAGTCGAGCTGAGAAACAATTCCGTGGGAATGAATAATTTACAGTATTACCCCCAACAAATGTCGAATATTCAACCTCCCATGCAAGCACAACCCCCTATGCAAGCACAACCTCCTCCAGCACAAAATCAACCATCTCCAAATAATTCTGTGAATTTGAATGGGAATTATATGCAAAGAATGAATTATCAGCCTTTGATGTATAATATTTCTAATGATTCTCCAGTGCGGTTAAATGATCTGAACACTCCTAAACTACCTAAAACCAATAATAACTTATATAATTTACCTCCTCCCCCATCATCAGCAAACCCATCTTTAGGTACTGCTCCTGCCAACCATTCCAGATCAAATTCTTATAATCAACCATTAAATGATTCTTATCCTACAAGTGAATCAGTCTCTTTAAATCAAGCTACTAATGCAACTTCAGACTTGGCCCTTGGATTTACGTCGCCTAAAAAAGTCACTCAGCTTGAAGCTTTCACCCCAGAGAGAGGTTCTAAATCGTTCAATCATAAGAATTTAAACTTACCAAATGGTTTAAATACAAACCAATCTTCACCTGCATTTTGGAATTTTGTTCAATTCAGTACTCCAAATGGTCAAACTCCTATGAGGAAAAATAGTGAACTGAATGAGGTTAGTCCTACAATCAACAGGAAGTTGAACGATAAAGATTTATCTCCAATCAAAAATAAAGAGACTGAATCTACTTAATGTATTATGTATGTATTATTAATAGGTGAACGATTGTTTAAAAAATTGATCGATCTCTAAAATCATTAATCTTATTTTCTATCTCCCGAACTGATTTGTTAACTTGGTTCGAAATCTTAATCTTTCTTGAAGTATCTAATTCAAAAAATGTCCCCACAAGGTTTCCATCTATAACATTGTGACTATGGTTATAGTAACTCCGAAACTTTACCTGGTCTTTCCCAACAAGTAAATCTCGGTTAAGCTCTGCCTGGAGTTTAAGTAGAAACTTGTATTCGGTTTCACTTATCGGAAGAAGAATTCCTATAGTTCCTTGAAGACACGCGTAAATCACCACTTCTGGGCCCCCAATTACCAATGATCCTTTAACGAACCCCGTGGGAATATCATTCAAGTAAAATTGGGCAAGAGTTTCACTACGTGATCCACTACCATTCAACTGCTCGTCAACAAAGAAATCATTGTCGTGCTTGAGTCTGTTCACAAATAAGTTCCCAAATTTGTCACCTCCAACCACCGTATCGTAGTCCAAAGAAGCAACGGCACTAATCTGTCTTTTCATGGTATCATCTCCGATTGGAATGAAAGTGTTATCCAAGAATTTACAGAAAATAGTGGAATTTTTGGAATCTCCCACAACCACTCTGTTTTTCCCCTGATGAAGAAGACGAGTGATCCTGTTGATATGCCTGATTTTTGTTGACAGTTTACGGAGAAACTGTTTTTGACCTAGATCATAAGTTCTTAGTAAATTCCCAGTTCCCACAAGTAAATGATCATTGAATTGTACCATAGCATAAGGCGATTTATCGAGCTCTGTTTTGTGTACAAGTTTCATGTCTTTGAATGTATAAAGAAAGTTGGGTCCCGTAACTCCTACCACCACGTACTGCTTGTATTTACAGATCGAAACAGGAGTTTCTTCAAACAAGTATTTTTCATCTCCTCTTACCAATTGCTGTCCAAGGGTATAGAGTTCGTCATCAACCAAGATTCTGCTTGCACCGATGCCCCTGTCTTCGATGATAAAGTCATTTTTGAGCTCATCAACAGTGAAAATCACCAAATCATTACCTCTGAATCCAACAATTCCTTCACCCCCAATATCTTCCGAGTAAAACGACGTTCCGTCAGAAATATCCACCCCATTTAGAGGAGCTATACTGAAGTTTCCACTCTGTCTAAAGCCCACCCATGGCTTGGAAGATATGGCCAAAATACTCCCGTTAATTGGAGACAATTTCACCGGTTTCGTCCCCAAATACTTGATTCTAGTATTCGAAAGCTTGCCCTTGAAATCAATATCCGTCCTTACATAAAGCCCGTTTTCCATTCCAATGTGGACTTCCTGCTCAAAGAACTCAATTGAAGAACTGTTACTACTGAGCATTTGCAAAGATTGAATCTCAAGACAGTTGTGCTGTTTAAGCGAAACCACCTGGATGGTTTCATCAGCACATCCAACAACAGCATAGTCTTTAGAAAGTGCTATAGCAGTTATACTGGTAGCAAGCTCGAGTTTATCCTGGTACTCGATTAACTGGTCATCTAAGTCGACTTCAAAATACATGATCTCGTTGTTTGTCAAACCTATCACCAACTGGCCGTTATTCCCACTAGCACGAATGATATTGATTCCTGCTGGAGGAAACCAGTCGGTAACTTTGCCATCTTTTATGTGTTTAACACCGTTAGAGTATACTTGAATCAAAGCCATTTTTCCTACTTGCTGCACGAGGATAGTGGGATCTGTAGAGAAATTGGAGTCGGTGACTTCATCCACCACTTCACCTATAGAAAGAACGGTGGTTTTGGATGACGAGATCACCAAATATGCGTCGTTTTTATCGTTTTTCGTGAGTTTTGTAGCGAAGATTCGGTGTGGCGATGTCGGTAACGGCGACTCCACTATCGTGGTGGTGGGAACTCCATGAGTAAGAAGTTTGGAAGTCTGAGAGTTGGCAGTGATGAGCTGTGAGTCAAGAAGCTTGAGATCAAGAATTGGATACACCGATTCGTGCACTTCAATCTCTTCCAAATTGTCCAATTCTTCTGCATTTGAGCCTGTTTCTAAGCCGGTGATCTGATAATATACCCTGTTACCATTTGTCAGATTTGCAACCAAAAACCCGTTTTTAAATACATTAATCGACAGACAAACAGGAATTTCGCCAAACAACTTGAATTGGCCGTCTTCATACTTGAGCAAATCACCATTCTGTGTCTGTACAAGTAAAAAGTAGTCGTTTTTCAACTTATGAATCACATAATTCACCACCTGTGAATTTTCAGGGAGTTCAAGCTTTTCTCCATTATGTAGCACGAAACCATGGCAGCAAACCATCACCCCGTGGAACGGCACAAGTTTATTTGCCGATTCTGGAATCAGCTCGCTTCTCTTGACCACATAGTTCAAACCTTGGTCCAATTCGTAGTAGTTTAGCACCACTGAATCCTCGACCTCAATGGCTGCAAAAAGAGGATTTTCATACCCATTATCCACAGCACAGGTATCAATTGTGAACGTAGCTGTTCGGGATTCTAACGGAGAACTAAGACGAACTTCTCCATTCTCCACACGGACTCTGTAGACAAATTTGTTCCTTTCAAGTCCACTAACAAAAAGAGCTCTATTCTTCGGATCAACTTCGAGATACTCACCGGGAGTCAAGCTTCGAAGCCCGTTTTTGGAGTGTGGTTCCTGAAGGAGGGGGATAAACTTGTTATGTTTGAATTCACAAATGGTGATATTTCCTGAATCTGAAGTGATGACAAGAAGATCTTTTGTGAATCCTATGGGCCGTAGAATGGCTATTTTCTGGATCGTAGCAAAGCCATGCTGGGTATTGAGTAGCACTAGTCCCTCTTCATTTTGGGCCCAAGATTCTATTGTGCTGGAGGTGGCTACCACCCAAAGCTGCTGGCCAAACAGCCCTATTACGGTGGAAACAGGCAGCCCACTCTGTCTCACGGTGAGATTGTATAAGTGCATACCTCTTTAGTGTTTAGGAGAGAACTCTATTCAAATGGTTCAATATCCAATGTCCAATAATATTCAATATAATAATATTTCACTGAATATTCAATATTTCACTGAATATTCAATATTTCACTGAATATTCTCATCGCGAACAATAATGGGTGCTAGGTATGTAAAACAAGACTCGAATTAACTAACAAGCAGTTGTCAAGATCAAAAGAAAGCGTTGGCCGTGTGTTTACAGAGATCACCATGTGTTCTTATCGATAGGAACACCCCCAAGGATTGCGTGACGAAGCCGGAGCTCAAGAAGGATTTGCCAGAGCTTTGCATCGCCAACTTTCTTTCGTACATGGAGTGCAAGAACGGGTATTTTGACATGACCAAGAGAATGAGAGGGAATGCTCCTTTATCTACCGGCAAGTATGACCAGATCTACGAGAACTTGCTGCTGGGAAATTTCGATGCCCGGGACGAGATGAAGAAGCTTGAGGTGTTGAACAAGAATTTACTGAGAGACAAGTGATAAACAGGGGGAATGAACCAGAGATGATCTTGTAAAGAAATGGGAGTGAATCAATAGTGTAAATAGTGAATGTAGATACGACAGAACTTTTATGGCGTGATTTTTCAACATTGATCTGACCAGACAAAATGAGGTAAATTGGCTGCTTAGTTTCTGGTGGAGAAGGATAGTTCTGGTTTTGAACTTGGCAACTCATAGTGACTGTTTTTGTGCTTTTGAGTGCTTCTTTGAAAGCTGGTATATGATTATATTGA
Organism: Yamadazyma ubonensis; assembly: GCA_030572075.1. Lineage (NCBI taxonomy): Eukaryota > Fungi > Ascomycota > Pichiomycetes > Serinales > Debaryomycetaceae > Yamadazyma > Yamadazyma ubonensis. Next base: position 259,859 of record JAJLZG010000007.1, on the reverse strand, counting down.
ATTCGAGATATTCGGTCTAGAAGATTCTAATAGTTGTGTTAGGCATTCCCCTATTGGCATATGCTTTCAGTGTTACGTCAACTGTCACCATATGTGAGTTTGACTCAAATGAAGCACCAATTACAAAACACATTTGAACCAAATGAGACACCACCCTTAAGTTACACGAGTTACATTTTTTCACCAACTAAAGCCTTTCGCAGCCATTTGGTGATGTGAGCTAAATGAAATATTTGGCACAGTTTGAACTAAACGAAGCAGTTAGCTTTTGTTGCACGAGAGATATCAACTCCATAAATAGTTCAAGAAAGCAATCACATTCTTTGTACATATTTCACCACTTGTTTCGTTTTCATAAGAATTTGCCCTATCAATGAGTAACATGTGAAAGTAAATAATATATATAAATTCCTCCTATTTTCAACAACTTTCAAGGTATCAAATCTCTCTTGAGGTTCATCCAAAACCCCAAGAATTGCTTTCACCAAACACAAATCTAAATCATTAAACTCATCTCTTTCCGCAGTACTGTTTCCCATCGCCACACTTCCGCGGTACATTTCTACCGCACTCATCACCATGCTCCACAGTACGCTAGAACAAGATAGAGTGGCTGAATTATCACGCCTTCTTGACTTCATCAAACCAAAGATCATCGACTTCGTCGCCAGTGCTGACCCAAACTCTTCTCAGTACACCAGCTCGTCGCTCGGCTCATATACTTCACCAGCAGAGTTGAAGAACCACTTTGAAAAATTCAATACTAATTTCGATGGCCTTAAAGAAGCAGAACTCGGAGATTTAATCGATAAGGTCTTGCAGTATTCTGTCAATACTTGGAATCCAGGATTCTTGGATAAACTTTATGCTTCAAATAACCCGATCGGAGTTATTTCAGATATAATTTTATCAGTCTTGAATACGAATTCACATGTTTTCACCGTGTCTCCCGTATTATCTGTTTTGGAAAACTATATTGGGTACGAATATGCCAAACTCTTCTACAACACCAAAAATCCCGGTGGTTTAACGTTTTCTGGAGGTTCTTGGTCAAATATCACCTCACTTCAAATCGCTCGTTCTTTGAAGTTTCCAGATACAAAAATCAACGGGAACCAGGGCAGAAAGTTTGCTGTATATACCAGTAAGCATTGTCACTACTCTGTTGAGAAAGCTGCTATTCTTTTGGGTTTAGGGCTGTCGAGTGTATTTAAAGTCGATGTTAACCTTGATGGAACTTTAAAGCACGAAGATTTGGACTCAACCATCCAAAAGTCAATAGAAGATGGATACACTCCCTTATATGTGAATGCCACTGCTGGAACCACTGTTTTTGGTTCATACGACCTGTTTAGAGAAATAAGTGCTGTTGCCAAGAAACACGATATCTGGTTCCATATCGATGGATCCTGGGGTGGAAATGTGATATTCTCTCAGAAACATAAACACAAGCTTGACGGAGCAGAGTTGAGTGATTCTCTTACTGTAAACCCTCACAAAATGCTTGGAGTTCCAACTACCTGCCTGTTCTTATTATTGCCTCATGTAAGTCAATTTCAACAGGCCATGTCGTTAGATGCTCCTTATCTTTTCCACGGTAGAGAAAACGACGAAGAGAACTTTGATCTTGCAGATGGAACCATGGGATGTGGCCGTCGTGCTGATTCATTCAAGTTTTATATGGCCTGGAAATACTATGGAACCAAAGGGTTTGAAGAAAGAATTGATCATGCATTTGATATTGTTGAATATTTTGTTGAAAAGGTCAATTCCAAGTCTGATACCTTTAGCTTGGTAAGCAAGCCTGATTGTTTACAGGTCTGTTTTTACTACCATCCTCCAGGGTATACTGCTCAAGATTTCACTCCTGTGACCCGTTATATTTCTAGGGAATTGCACAAGCAAGCTAAATATTTGGTTGACTTTTCGCCAAATCCACAGGGAGGTGATAATCATGGAGAATTTTTTAGAGTAGTGTTTAATCTGCCAATTTTGACGGGAGAGGTGATTGATAACTTAGTGGAGGAGATAGAGGCTGCCGGAAAGAGATTTAAATTAGAGTAGATAGAATAGATTAGGTTAAGATTATGAGATTTGTAAGGATTTTGTAAGATTGCAAAATGAGTATCGGCTTTAACAATGCATGCAACTTGAATAATGCGTGGAAAGAAGTAATGGTGCATAACCCGGGAATTCAAAAGTAACATTGGGAATCAGAAATAATTAACGAATAAATAAGCACTTTTCTGTTTAATTTGATGCAAGTAGTGAATGGGAAATCATTGAATTAAGATATAAACCCTAACTGAAAATTTCAAAGTTCAAAAGTTATACTCGAAAAATACTCAAAAAATAGACTTCAAAACGAATAGTAATTAGCATCCACCCAACAATAGATTATTTACAATGGAACCCCCAAGCAATTACCCCCACACCAGCTAGACCAACCAACTGGATCAAACTCATAACACCGAGGGGGACCACAATGCCGTGTTCTCATTGCGCCGAGAAGTCCGAAATCTACCAGTTTATCCGAAAATTAGAACTTCCCCTTCCTCCAAATGACAGACCCTGTCTACCTGGAGACTTGCTTGTCCCAAACAAGACAAATCCAGTGACTCTTTTGCATTCTCATTCAATGTCAAAGGCTGCACCGCACATCCCCCGCAGTCGACGCCCCGCTATACGGTTATAGTTTCTAGTGGTTTGCCCACTAGGAGTATCTTTGAGCCGATTCAAACATAACCTTTGCTCAGATATAAAACCCTCCATTGTCGTTTGCTATCCTCATGATTGAATTTACTCTCTTAGACCTATTTAAAAAACACGACCCCGATCAACAGATCGAGAAAATTCCCAACTTGGAGACTCTTGCGAGAGCTCAGCAGAAAGTAGAGCATGAAATGAACAGGAAAAGTGCTGCTAAAGCGTACAAAAAGACGGTTTTTTATGCTGCTGTGATCGTATGGACTATGATCTTATGGGGTTACGAAAGTCAAGCTGGAGGTATGGTTATTTCGATTCCTCAGTTCAGAAAAGATTTCGGGTATGAGTATAATGGAGATTACGTTCTTGAAGCAAAATGGCAATCTGCTATTAATGGAGGTCCCACTGCTGCAATTGCAGTTGGAGCAATTTTCGGAGCGTATCTTAACGACTTTATAGGCAGAAGGAGAACCATATTGCTTGCTTCACTTGTAAGTATTCCCTTCATCACCCTTGAGTTTATTGCTGTCACCATCGAGATCTTCTTTGCCGGAAAGTTTGGTAACGGGTTCTGCCTAGGAGTTTTAGCTACTGCTTGTACAGCTTATATGTCAGAGATATCGCCACTTGCACTCAGAGGGCTCAACTCAGTGGCCATAAATTTGGCGTGCTGTGTGGGGCCTTTCACATGTGTGTTGATCAACAATACTACCAGTACGTATACCACCAGAATGGCTTACAGAGGGATATTTATCCCCCAGTGGATTTTCGCAGCCATTTCAATCGCGGGGCAGTGTTTTATCCCAGAGTCTCCATACTGGCTTATCAGTAAAGGAAGAGACAAGGATGCACTCAAACAACTCAACCGAATGTACAGCACCGATATAAATCTGCAGTATGCGTTGATGAAAGTTACGGTTGACGAAGCAGCTGCTATTTCGGCAAAAGGAGGCTCATATCTCGACTGTTTTAAAAGGAAAGATTTGAGAAGATCACTTTTGGTGATTTGCACCTATATCATGCAGGCCATGAGTGGAGTTTCTTACGTGACAAATTACTCGACGTACTACTACCAGCTTTCAGGTTTTGATACCCGTAAATCGTTCCAAATTGCATGTGGAGCGCAGGCCTTGAGTGTAGCCGGGGCAATTACGGGGCTCTTAATAGTGGACAGAACTGGAAGAAGAAGACTTACGATGGGATCGATGACGGCACTTACAATACTTAATGCGTTAATTGCAGGCACAGGGATGGATAAAAAGAACAAAGGAGCTCTACAAGCATCAAGTGCATTTTTGGCTATGTATAATTACGTTTACAATGTTGGAATCGGGAATCTTCCGTTTGTAGTAGGAAACGAAGTTTCACTGGTTTTTTTACGGAGTAAAACGATTTCTATTGCCAATTTTTTAAACAATGCACTTCAGTGCATGTGGACCTCTGTACTCCCATACATGTTTAACCCAGATCAAGCTAATATGGGATCAAGTATTAATTTTATATTTACCGGATGTGCGTTTCTTTCAGTAATAGGATTTTTCATTTACTTGCCAGAAACTGCGCACCGTTCATTTGAAGAGATTGACGAAATGTTTGCGGCTAAAATACCACCTAGAAGATGGACAGAGTACAAAACAGAGAAAGAAGAAAAAAGTGATGTTGTATCAATTGAAAAAGCGGAGGTGACATATGTTGAGTCTAAGGGTATTTAATGAAACCCTTTACCCCAGATCTGGGGTAGCGTAAAAGTTTAAATTGTAACCTCGCGCCTCGCAAGATGTTACATTAAACACTCGCGTAATATCTAACCCAAAACGGAAATGATGAATGAAATTGGCCGAGCACAACAAGGCATTTTTAGTGGGGCATCTGGAAATAGTAGATGATGTAGTAGTTAAAAGTTAATTAAAATGGGTGGAAAAAAATTTGAATAAAAGTTGAATATAATGACTATATTATCACGTCACCTCCCCCCCGTAATGATATTTTTCTTATTCATTAATGTAACTTTGCTTATCTAAAACCTTTCCCCATCTCTGTTGCAAATGTAACATGGATTCTAACCAAGTCGCATTTTTTTATAACAGATCGATGGAGTAAAATTGATAAGACTTGGTATAAATAAACGTAAATATAACCTATTGGGATAATAGTATAAAAAAATGTCAGACAAGAATCCAGTAGAAATCGATGAATCTGTTGAATCAGACAAGATCCAAGATTCTCAACTTCAGTTTACTGGACCTTTAAGATGGTACGATAAGAGATTCGTCTCGTTTATTCCAGCTTACTCTGAGTCCATGAGTCAAGTGGTGATGCTTGCTTTTACTTGTTTTATGTTACCAGGTATGTATAATGCCTTAACTGGTATTGGTGGTTCTGGTATTACTTTAGAGACTGCAAATAATGCCAATGTTGCCTTATATTCTACTTTCTGTGGTTATGGTTTTTTCGCTGGTTGGATTTGCAACATTATTGGAACAAAAGTTAGTTTAATGTGTGGAGGTGTGGGTTATGTTCTTTACAGTGGATCTTTACTTTACTTTAGTAAAAATGTTGATACTAGTGGTGCAAAAGCATTTGTGATTACTGCTGGTGGTATTCTTGGTGCTTGTGCTGGTCAACTTTGGGCTGCTCAAACTTCTATTATCATTAGTTACCCAGCTGAAAAGAATAAAGGTAAAGCCATCATGACTTTTTGGGTTATTTTCAATTTGGGAGCTGTTATTGGTTCTGCTATTTCTCTTGGTAACAACTTGAAAAATGATAATAGTGTAGCCACTGATTCAACTTATGCTGTTTTCATAGCTTTAATGGGTACAGGTGTTGTTATTGCTTCCCTTATTTTACCAGCCCATAAAGTTTGGAGAGGTGGTGTAGGAAGTGAAAGAGTTGTTCACCGTCAATTCCCACACTGGAAAACTGAATTGATACTGATGTTAAAAATGTTATATCAAGACCCAAAAATCTATCTTATTTTCCCAATGTTTTTCGCTTCTAACTGGTTTTACACTTATCAATTTAATGATGTTAATGCTGCTAAATTTAACATTAGAACCAGATCATTAAACTCTTTATTATACTGGTTGAGTCAAATGGTTGGTGCTTTCTTCTTTGGTTTGATTTTGGATTGGCAAAGATTTGAACGTAAAATCAGAACTAGAATCGGTTGGGGTATCTTGGTAGTTTTAACTTTTGCTATTTGGGGTGGAGGTTATGATTTCCAAAAGGGATACACCAGAGAACTGGTACTTGAAATGAAATTGATTGATTTCAAAGAAGGAAGATACATTGGTCCTATGTTCTTGTACTTTTTCTACGGGGTTTATGACGCTATTTTCCAAACTTATATTTACTATGTTTTGGGAGCTTTATCTAACAACCCAAAGAAGAATGCTATTTACGGAGCTTTTTTCAAATCTATTCAAAGTGCAGGAGCTGCCATCATGTGGAGATTGGATTACTATGAAATCCCTTATATGAACATGTTTGCATCATGCTGGGCATTGTGTGCTGGTTCTTTATTGATTGTTTCACCATTGGTTTTCTTTATGATTAAAAACCATACAGACGACGAAGAAGATGACTTAAATGGTGAATTAGTTAACAGAAATGTTGAAATTGAGAATGACGAAAAGGGTGTATAATTATTAATATATTGACTTTTAGATATGCTCTTGTAATTTAGCGAAAGACGATTGTGATACAGATCCTCATGGAATTGATTTTAACTGAATGCTGTATAATTAGCATACTTTTCTATGACATAAAATAGCAACTTGTTGAAGTGCAATTAATTGCTGTTATATGACAAAATGTCACGAATATTTTTTCACCATTTTTAATTTGGTATAAAAATATGTCAAAAGGTTTACTCCAAAATTAGTTAACTACAATACATTCTTAATCCCGAAGGCTAGACGCTTAAACCTCCTTTAGTATACCATTGAATACAATTATGATCTGCCTTCGCACGACGCTAAGTTGATCCCCCGCACTCGGGTCAATATTGTTCCACTATATAACCAAGCTCGATAGACAAAAAAATTATGTCGAAACACCCAGGTAAAAGGATCTGTCAGATCGTCAAATTGAGACCAGAGTACTTAGAAGAGTATAAAGAATGCCATAAACATGTATGGGAACCTGTAGCTGCCAACTTGAAGAAATACCATATCGAAGACTACTCCATCCATTATTCACCCGAATTCAACTTATTGATTGCAAATTTTAAGTATACCGGTGATGATTGGGCTAAAGATGGAGAAGCAAGTAGATTGGATGAGGGTAACTTTAAATGGTGGGAAATGACCGATAAAATGCAAGAGACGTTGGTTGAAGGTTCAACTGGCTCTAGAGATGAAAAGGGTTGGTGGGTCAATTTGGAGGAAGTTTTTAGATTTGATAGTTAATTGAACTTGGCACATTTGTTTTCGTAGGGTTTTTCTATTGTAATGGATTTCTGATCAGTTTGAGTGACTCATTAGATACTGAATTGGCGGATATTTAAGCACGGAGAGAGTATGATGAATTGAGTGACTCCTCTGCTTGCAAGGATAACTTATAGAACTCTATTAGAACCTCTATCTTAGGAGAAAGTTTGAAACTGAAAACTTGCATTTTGGCAAATTAAGAACATGCTTGTAATACTTTCTGGATTAAGCAATTAACAGTTTATTCCCTCAAAACTACCTCAGTTTGGATTTAACTCATGCATTAGGCCCAAGGATACTTACTACGTAATACTGTTGAAGATTGAGGGTTCGGGAGCAGTATTGAGTCTTCTTCTGCGGAATTTAGTTAATTTTGACAAATGACGTAAAAGTCAGTCAATAGGACACTGAAGAAAGCAAAGCTATTCACACAGGTATAAACTCTAAATCTAAATTGTCTCCGAAAGAATTCAAATCTTTAACGTTTCTGTTTCTTTGGTAATTCGCGGTTCTGTCCAATATCACATGACTTAAATTCAGATCCATATGAGGAAAAATTATAAATACTGAGATATTGTCGCGCCCTGCTGGCCAAACGGTTAAGGCATCCGCCTCCTAAGCGGGAGACTCCGGGTTCGAGTCCCGGGTAGGGTTTTATTGATTTTTAGAAGTGTTTTTATTTTTTCCACTACTTTTTTTCAAATTTAAGTATATTATCTAAATATTAAAAACCAAAGTCGAAGGAGCTCATATCTGGCTCTTCAAATATTTGTTGAGGTGGTGGAGTTTGATCCATTTTGAAATCATGAAATTGCTTGAGATTAATTTTATTTGAAGCCTTCTTCTTGATCTTTTTGTAGTCAAACTTCCAAGTTTTAAGAAGTATCAATGCTAGATAATCACAGCCCATTTTATCGTAAATTGAACAAACTTTGAGCAAGAAATCTGTTTCTTCTTCAAGATTTATAGAAGAATATCCCTGCTGATAATCAACAGTTTTGGATTTGATACTATTATAAAGCAAGATTAGAGCTGGATCATCATTAAGGAAAGTATTAGCGGTGAGTTTAAGCTTATAATCAGAAGCATAGTTCAATTTAGACGAGGATATAACACTTATAGGTGGTTTGATAAGAGCTTGAATAGAAAGGTCTTTTTGGTTGATTTCCCATAAAATCCAGCTATTAATCCACTTATCGCCTTGTTCAACAACATCTTTCAAAAGATGAGTTTCAATTAATGTTTGATTGTTGATTTCTCTGTTTCTTACAAAATTGTAAAGCTTGGAAATAATGAGAGAAAGTTGAAAATCCATGAGCTTATTGTTGATAATATTACAACAATCTGAAAGTTTATCTGCCAATAAGAAAAAGTAAGCCGAATCTAAGTATCTGTGTTTACCAAGCAATGCAAAAGCATTTTTCATTGATGCTAATTGCCATTTCTTGGTACTGAAATCGTTAGTAAGAAAGTTAAGAAGTTTGTCTTTCTCTTTATGACTAACTGTTCTCCAAAGACCTATCAAGATTTGTTTTTTGTTCAATGTCAAATAAAGAAGCGAAACAATTCCTGAAGGATCACGTTCATTATTAAATTCATTCTTAGCAATGCTTTCTACAATTTCTAAAAGCTTGTAGTTATCTACCCAGTAAACCAAACCCAAGCTTTTGACCAAGTCCAACGTGAATTTTGAATCATAAGTATCCTCAATTAAGGACAAGAGAATATCTTTGTTTCTGCTATGAAGAGCAAAGTTTATATCTCTCATGTTTAATTTTGTTTGTCTACTTGATAATTGGAAAAGTTTAAAGCCAATCAAAAATCTGAGCCCATTTTCATCAATCATATTCACATACTTGTGAATCACTTTAGTTATTCCCAAAAGTGACATCAACGTGATTTGCTGATGTCTTGTCAAAGAAGGAAGCGAAACTTTTGTCAACTGTTCTGTCAAAAGATCAATTAAACTTTCACTGAAACTTGAAAACACGTCTGGGTTTTCGGTTTCTTCAAAAATTATACTCTTTCTGCGCCCTAAAACTGGAGCTTCAGGAGGTAAAAACGAACTAAATAGATCAAATCCAAGATTCCAGCTTATGGTTTCGTTATTTCTTATTTTTTGGTAAAGTTTCACCACAATTGACTTTGCGAGTTCAAACTGGTTCATGTACAACAACTGGATCAAAAATTGTGGATGATAGTATGGTAAAGGCCCATTAAGAATTCTGACAATATCACTGATATCAAAGATATTTTCTTCAGCAGATTCATCAGTTTCGTCAAAGTATCCCTTTACCAATTGTCTTGTCATATCGTTGATGAGATTGTTTTCTGAACTACCAATTTCAAACCACCTGTCGTCGATGAAAAATTGATTCCCACATCCAATTACCAAATACCCGTTATTGATCCATAACAGATCTCCAATTTCGTGTGAAGTATAGTCACTTACATCGATTTTTTTTAGTGGTGAATACGTAGGTATCTTATTTGTATAATCGTATCTCAATTGGGTGTAGAGCAAAACTGATCTCAGAAACCCTACCGAAAGAAGAACATTGTGTGTTCTCCTATCCGGTGAGCTTATAAGACACCAGTCTATATCTTTAACATCACCTTTGCTTTGATCAAAATCTTCTTCGTATTCCAAAACCTTAGCTTTTAAGTCCCAGATATATAACTTATTATTTGACTCATTAATAAGGGCCAATTTATGGATAATAGAAGATCCCATGATTCTGGAACAATTCTTGAGACCAGTGCTGATCGAGAAAACTTCGACCCATTCTACTTTTTCAGATAACTTGATTGAGTAGTTTTTAAGATCACCTTCTTCATCTATAACAGAAATTAGACTCAGTGAGTGGTTATTGATCAAGTTTTCTATTCTGCTTATTTTGTAGTCTTTTTCCACCGGAGGAAGCGAATCTATAGCATAAGGAGTAATGAGACCCTTTGATTCAGTGTCTAACATCCAGCACACTATTTCATCCAATTCGTAAATAGATATGATTAAGTACTTGTCTTTGTCAACCTCAACTAGCTGAAGAACTTTCGGAGGTTTCAGCAACTCCTTTTCGACTTTAAGAACTTCAGCACACTTATCATCACCTTTTTTCTCATCACAATCCCATACCACAAGGTTTCCAAGCTTATCAAAAGTTATCACCAAATGTCTATGCTTTTCGCCCTGAACTTCAATGTCGTTCAAAATCAATGCATCGTGGATGTAATTGTCGGGATCTGGATCTACAAGTGTCAAATCGATCTGAAACTTTTTGGTTATGATTGTACGCTTGAAAGAAGTTTGAAGCACCAACGGTTCCCACAAGTAGTTGAACTTGGCGAAATTCAGAATTGATAATACCACCGACTGATTGTTCGATTTGTAGGACTTGATAAGCTTTCTTATAGATTTATCATGACCCTGATACTTATTCACAAGGGAAGTTCCAATATATGAAGAATTAGGTTTTAATAGCAGCTCAAAGTTCAAACGATTGAGCTTGATAGTATTCTTCAATCTGTTATGGAACACGATTCCAATGCTTGAATCATTCTCATCCATAAAGGAGATTTTGGGGATAATCACCGGTTTTAAGCTCATTTGAAACTCTTCTGTGCTAATATCAGTAACTTTGGGTACTTTAATTTTCAGGAAACAAAACTGGTTAAATTCCATGGCCATTCTGTCGATTCTCACAAACTCTATTGAATTTGGAGGGATCATCGAGATATTAAGAATCAGATAAATAGCTACCTGGCCACTTTCACTTATTACAAACAAGAGATCGACGTTATCGTAACGTTGATTCTTGAAATAAGTAGCCATTTCTGAATCGTATTTGTCCAAATGAGTGAAAAGTGTTTTCTGGAGGAAATAATTATCTATCAAAAGAATTCCTACAATTGTTTCATTCTCAAAGCACCGAGAGAGATCTAACTGGCCCCAGCACCGTATTTGGTTGTGACCACTTGACTCGTAGGTAGACCAGACCCGGAAAACATTATCGTGAGAAAACGTGAAAAGAGTATCAGAATCCTCGTTCGTATCGATATAATTTCTGATATTTTTTATGTTAGCCATTGAACCATCAATGACTTTATTGTTCTCATATAATCTGAATCTCCATTCAAAATCTAACACAAAGTCTCCCCTCGGATGCGGGAGGTAAGTTAGCTCGAACAAGGTGTTATCGTCGCCATAATTAATACGGGTCCACACTTTTAAGAGCCGATCATAAATACCATTTTTCACGACTATTTTACTGCTATTAACAGTGATTTGAATATTTGTCACCGGAACAGCCTGCAGCTGGTACCATATTCGGTGATGCTTTAGCACGCCATACAGGTGGTAAAGTTTGTACAACAGAATCGAGTCAATTGAGCCAATTGCGAGTTCATTTTCAATTGGGGCCCAGTGAAGACAGCTGGCACCGACGCCGATATTTATGACTAAAGTTTGGGTCCATTGTGGTTTTTTCATGTATTCATTCACGGGAGTAAATATAAGGATTTTGAACCCTACAGCTAAAGCAATATAGCCATTGGAGGAGTTAAAATCGATGCAAGAAGGGTCTGATTCGAGGTAAATGGTTTGAAGAAGGGACTGCGAATTGGCCAGAAACAGAGAGATCACCAAGTTGTTCCCGGAGCCATACGCTAGGATGTAATGATGCTTCCATTTGCCATGCAGAACTGACGATTCTTGTCGGTTGACTTCGCCGGGTATGAAGTTGATTGTCATTGCGCACAATTAATTTGAGCGAGAGTTTTACAAGCCAATGGGTCAAATGGGTCGATGAGTGAAAAGGTCAATGGGAAGGTCAATGGGTCAATTGGATCAATTGGGTCAATTTCTGTAGAAGGAATGTTTGAAAGGAGAGGCAATTAAGTAAAAAAGTGTAGAGGAAGTAATAAAAGAAGTTGATATCATTACTTTGTGAATTCTACGATCTGTGAGAATAGCTGCTGCAATATTTATTAATCAATTACTAAAACTTTAATATAAGAAATACAAGTACTAAAAATGTTCCGATCCAATGCTTTTGAGTGTTGACCAGTTATCTGGCGAAGTGATAATTTTAAGAAATTTTAGACTTATCAGCTGGCTACGACAATTAACTACGACAGTTAACTACGACAGTTAACTACTCTCATTAACCCATAGATTTGTGTTATGATCAACGTATTAACTAGTTGCCATTAATACTCATAACTAGTTTAACTCATTAACACAAAATTAACCACTACTAAACAGGAATCAGATAAAACAGTTAAGCAAAATTGACATAAAAGTATTTAAACTAGAATAACCAGTTAAACTAAAAAAACTAGCATTAAACAACTACTCTACAATCCTAAGTATTCAAATACTTCACAACCTTCGTGATAAGCATCCCGTCCTCTCCAAACTCTACCCGGCGAGACTCGTACAAAATATTCCACCGTCCAACAAACCGGGCCCCCTGAACATTCTTTACAGCTTTATTGTACGTTGATCTTTCCTGAGGACTCAGAGTCACATACCTCTCGTACTCCTTAACCCCATCAAACAGCAAGTTGTCTGCAACCACAACTGTTCCCACACCAATGTAATTCAACAGCTCAATTATCCTGAAATCTGGGGTATAAAACTCTTTCCAGTGATCAATAAAAATAAAATCAATGAGTCTTTTGCTGCTTCTTTCAATTCCATCTTTCTTAAGCTGTTCTTCAAACTGTGGAAGCGTTTCCCCAGCTGCTCCAACTATTATTGTACAAGTATCAGATAATCCGGCAAGATGGATAAAATCTCTAGCAATGGCTGCAAATTCTTCAGACACTTCGAATGAGTAGTATTTACCACCATTCTTCTTTAATTGTTCTCCAAACAAAATGGCTGAATATCCCACATAACCTCCGAGTTCAATCATGAGTTTAGGTTCAGCTGCATCCATTTCTTTCAATATAACCTCACCTCTTTTTTCACCTATCAGCATAAATAATTCAGGTACAGCCTCAATTAAGGCAAGGATTTTGGAAGGGTTGCCTCTGAGAGCCTCAAGCTCTTCCGGTGGCAACGAGAAGACGTGTTGATGAAGTTCTGATTCTTTTCCCATGATAAAGACGAGTATAAGATGGAGGATTTATATACGCACCGGAAACTCGATCCGACTCGGACACTTGATTTAAGCCGATTCAGGATTAGAATAGAGTTTGATGAAAGGGATTGGTGGAATTGATTTGTGTAGTGAAGTATATAGCTAAAAGAAATAGTTTATATAAGAGAGAGCAGAATGTTCTTAATTCACGTAAAATGTAAGACCGAAGCGATAAGAATATAAGTCCGAGCGATAAGGTTTCGGTTCTAAGTGAGGCCGAGGGTTATAAATTACTAAATAACGAAGACGAGTTATATTAAAGGGAAGAAAGGGTAGACGACTGGATAAGTTACTTATACAAATAGCTAGAATCTGAAGCAAAAGTTATGGAAAGAGCCGAGAAGCTAACAATTGACTTTAAAAGCTGAAGCAAAACTGGAGTTAAGAAACTAGCATGTAGATAGTGAATAACTGAGACAAGTTATCAGGGAATCAAAGCTGAGAGTTACTATTCAGTGATCATGCTGTTAAAGTGACGAGCCGGTTGGAGTAATTTGGTAGAAAACAAGGGCACTTAGATATAAAAGAGAGGACGAAAAAGAGGATGACAAAGAGGACGGGACCAATGAGAAAACCAGAGGATTACTGGGAGGCAAACGAAGCCACCATGAGGAAACTAAGAAAGGAGGCTGAAGAAGCCCAAAACGAAAGAGAGGAGGCACAAAATATCAAAAAAAGGCTGTAAGGACAAGAAAAGAGTAGAGTAGAATAAAAGAAGACCCAAAAGGGTAGAAAGCTGATAGCAAACAAGAAAAGCAAAGCATAAATGGATCCTAAAACAGCATAAAAATGAACAGGCGAAATAGACGTATAAGTAAAATGGATTTATGATCTGCAGTGGCTGCAAAAAGGCATTGCTCATGAAATTGCGTGAGACAATTACCATATACTCAGCCTTTAAAGTTTTAGGACTTCAGCAGGAACAATCATACCCAGGTGAACTATCACCAACTGACAGCCAAGTTCTTAGACATGCGCCACAACGCATCGCTACTAAATATGTAGCGATATTGACATAATTGCCGCAGTATTTAGACCAAGCCTCACAAAAGGTGTAGGAGATAAGCCAAGGAGATAACCACCTACATTTCTACAGATAATAAGAAAACGATACAAAGCAACTAGTTATTGACAGGTAAAAAGAAACCATAAACCAAAGCTTATTGCGCAACAAGTCCATTATAAGCAATACTCCGCGGATAATAAGTTTCCCTTCAAATAGGATTATTACGCGCTTGATTGTGGCAATCTTGGCGAGCCGTACAGCCAACGGGGACAATGTTTAAATTGACCGGGGTAATTAATATAGGGATTAATATGTATAATCCTATAGATTTAAACCAGTAGGGGTAGATCTATAATGTCAATAATGTTAATACGAGTAATTGTAACCTAAATTCGGCTTAAACATCTCCAACTTCTTGTCTCTTATCATTACTAAATGAGGTAAATTACATGCACAGAAAAATAAGAAAAGCCTCAGAGGCTGTGCAACCAAAACACTGATCTCGTCAGGCAAACGCGAGCTGGCGCCAGAAAAATTTAAATTGGGCCGCGGGCTGGTACCTTGTCGGTCCGCAGCTGGGACGTGCTGGCACGGTCCCCAACCCTCAGCCCCTGCTCGTAATTTTGGATCCATTTCCGCAGCGCGCTGCCTAAAAGCTGGGCCTGTGCTGCGGTCTCAGTTTATATTCAACAAGTGCTGCTGTATTTTTTATTACTAATTTATTAAGGTCCTGTTTTAAAGGTACTTTATCATCTAAGTTTAACTGCACTTTCCAATGTCAAGTGCAAACCCAGAGATCCCTACGGATACCTCTGTTAATTCCTCTTCGGAATCTTCTCCTACTTCACCCAAATTCAACTCAGCCTCAACTGAAACTGAAAAAAATCACCTCCCAGTCCCTGGAGGTTCAAAAGAATATGGTTCTGATATAAATTCAATTTCAAGTGATACCCCATTGAACCTGTCATATGGATTAAGTATCGAAGCTCTTCTGGAACTTCATGACCCAAAAAGTTTACGTAAATTAAGTGCTATTGGTGGGTTGGCTAGTCTTTGCGAATCCCTTAATACCCACACATCTAAAGGAATTAGTACTGATGATAAAAAGGATATGGATCTGAGATTAAAGCATTATGGTGAAAATAAGTTACCTGTTAAAACTCAAAAACTGTTTTTTGTTCTTTGTTACGAAGCTATGAAAGATAAAGTCTTGATTTTATTAACAGTTGCAGCCACTATCTCACTTGCTTTAGGTCTTTATGAAACTTTTGGTACTGATACAATGTATGATGTAGATGGTGTAGCATTACCCAAATTAGACTGGGTCGAAGGGGTTGCTATTATTGTTGCTGTTCTTATTGTGGTTCTTGTTGGTGCTGCAAATGATTATCAAAAAGAGCGTCAGTTTGCTAAATTAAATGCAAAAAAAGAAGACAGAGAATTAATTGTTATACGAAACGGTCAGCAAATCATGGTATCTATCTACGATCTTGTTGTGGGTGATTTAATAAATTTGCAAACTGGTGATGTTGTTCCTGCTGATAGTGTTTTAGTCAATGGTGAAGTTGAGTGTGATGAAAGTGCTTTGACCGGTGAAAGTAATACCGTACACAAACGTCCTGCTGATGAATCCCTTGAATTTTTCAAAAAAAATGTTTCGGATCCTAACGAAGATCTTGGTGCTTCTAGTGTTAAACTTAAGGACCCATTTCTTATTTCTGGTGCTAAAGTCTTGAGTGGATTGGGTCACGCTGTAGTTACTGCCGTGGGAGTAAACTCCATTCATGGAAGAACCATGCTTAGTCTTAATCACGAAAATGAAGTGACTCCATTACAAGAAAGATTAGATAATTTGGCAGGTGGAATTTCCAAGTACGGGTTTCTTGCAGCCATGGTTCTTTTCATTGTTTTATTCATTAGATTCTGTGTGGATATTGCTGGTGACGGGAAATACAGTGACTTGGATGGGGCCGAAAAAGGTAAGAAGTTTTTGGATATTTTGATTACGGCCATCACCATTATTGTTGTTGCTGTTCCTGAAGGATTACCTCTTGCAGTCACTTTAGCATTAGCGTTTGCTACCACCAGAATGGCCCAAAATGGTAACTTGGTCAGAGTTCTTAGATCCTGTGAAACCATGGGTGGTGCTACGGCCATTTGTTCTGATAAAACTGGAACTTTGACTGAAAACAGAATGAGAATCGTTAAGGGTTACTTTGGAAATGGTGCTGAGTTCAACGATATGGTTTCAAACAAGTATGATCCTACTTCTAAAGATGTAGTCCCAAGTCTTTTCTTTGAATTAAAGGAGTATATTACCGATAATATCATCTTAAATTCTACTGCTTTCCAAAACACTGAATACGACGAAAAATTGGCTGCTCTTTTGAAAACTAGACCAAAGAGAAAGAACTTTTTCCAAAAGATCTTTTCCGGTAAATCTAGTGAAGATCTCTTGAGAGCTAATACCAAATACGAATCTGTTAGTGAACCCTTCTTGGGAAACAAAACTGAAAGTGCATTGTTAATTTTGGGTCAAAACAGACTTGATATTTTGGCTGAAGATAACTTAGAAGCCATTAGAGAAAAGAACCTCAGTAGAACTGTCCAGATAATTCCATTTGAAAGTTCAAGAAAATGGTCTGGAATAATTGTCAGGATTGAAGACGGATTCAGGTTTTACTTCAAAGGTGCTGCTGAAATTGTTTTCAAGAATTGTGGATACATGTATGACGAATCCAACAATGTCATTAAAATCAATAGAGATTCTAGAGATGCGTTTTTGACCAAGATTGATGAATATGCTAACGATGCTTTAAGAGCTATTGCCATTGGACATCAGGATTTCAAAGGAATTAAATCATGGCCACCAAAAGAACTTGCAAGTAAAGAAAACCCACTGGAAGTTGATCCTAGTAAATTGGTGGATGTTGCTGCTGCCTCATATGTTGATGATAAAAGACAAATGATTGTTGATGGGCTTGTAGGAATTCAAGATCCTTTGAAAGAAGGAGTCCCAGAAGCTGTTTTAAAATGTAAGGATGCTGGTGTTTCGGTTAGAATGGTTACTGGTGATAATTTAAGAACTGCCAAAGCTATTTCTCAAGGATGTTATATTTTAACCCCAGAAGATTTAGGTCATGAATATGCATCTATGGAAGGACCAGATTTCAGAAAGTTAACTGAAGAACAAAGAATTGAAATTGTTCCACAATTAAGAGTTTTGGCTAGATCATCTCCTGAAGATAAGAGAATTTTGGTTGATACTTTAAGAAAAACTGGTGAAGTTGTTGCTGTCACAGGTGATGGTACCAATGATGCTAGTGCGTTAAAATTGGCCGATGTGGGATTTTCGATGGGTATAAGTGGTACTGAAGTTGCAAGAGAAGCTTCAGATATTATTTTAATGACAGATGATTTTACTGATATTGTTCAAGCTATTAAATGGGGTAGAACCGTGGCAGTTTCTATCAAGAAATTCATTCAATTTCAGTTGACAGTTAATGTTACAGCTGTTGTTTTAACATTTGTTTCAGCAGTTGCATCTTCAGATAACCATTCAGTTTTGACGGCAGTTCAATTGTTGTGGGTTAATTTGATTATGGATACTTTAGCCGCATTAGCATTGGCTACTGATAAACCAGATGAAAGTTTCTTGAAGAATAAACCTGCTGGAAGAACCGCTCCATTGATTTCAGTATCGATGTGGAAAATGATCATGGGTCAATCTTTCACCCAATTGGTGGTTACTTTCACTTTGCATTTCGGAGGAGCCAAGCTCTTTTATGGATCGGATCCAATTACTACTCACCAACAAAAACAATTAGATTCCACCACATTTAACACATTTGTCTGGTTACAAGTATGGAAATTAGTTGTTACGAGAAAATTGGATGAAGCTGCTGATATTACCACCATTAGAGGAAGAATCACTTCTTATAACTTAAATTTCTTCCTGCACTTATTCAGAAATTGGTATTTTATTGCCATTACTCTACTTATTTGTGGAGTTCAAGTGTTGATTATGTTTGTGGGAGGAGCTGCTTTTTCGATTTCGAGATTGACCGGAGGAATGTGGGCTACATCTATTTTGTGTGGATTCATTTCTATTCCTGCTGGATTAGTTATCAGAATTATACCTAATTCTTGGGTGGTAAAGATCTTCCCTACGAGAGCATTTAAGGTACTTATTTACTACATTGGGTTTAACTTTTTAAGAAAAAACAAAAAACAAAAAGACTTAGAGGCAAATATCTAGTGCTATGTATTGATTAATGTATTTATAGAGCAAATGATTAATATTATAATTAACCATATATATTTAGGTGATAATTTGCAATTGATTCGCATTGAAAATTATGGCCGAGTATGTGGATATAACCCAGGAGTTATTTGACTCTTTGGACCAGGCACCTGGAAATCAGGTGGTTAAATCAGAGTTGTTCGACTTACTAGAAGGTACAAGGGCTGTAGAAGTGCAAAATAAGAGATTGGATACAGGGCTTATTTTAAATGATCTCTCGGAGACAGAATTGAAATTTGACAGTTTGAAGTCGATTTCTGAACAACAACTTTTGGCTGTCATGCTTAAGCTTTTGAAGCTTTTGGCTTCTTGGCTCAATAGCTCATTACTTCCAATAACCGTGCTAAGTTGTCGGTATGTCCAGGAAATCGTGCAAACTTATACCACCAGTTACGATAGAGGCATCGACAAGTTCAACCTCGGGCAAAATGTTGAAAATATTGTGCTAAAGTCTTTTGTGGTGGGACTTTCAAAGTTCATTGGAATCATCATCAATACAGGGAACACAGTGCTTTATGAAGAGGAAGATTTGACAACCAGAAATATGGAATTGAATTTTTTAAATGAGATCGAGCTCAATGATGTGTTACAAGAACTTGATCTGTCGATTAAGACAGTGGAAGCGAGCTCTTTTGTCCACAAGGAATTGGTGATCAACCTTTTGAATGTGCTTAAACATCTCAATAATATCTCAGTTCTAACCTGCATTCTGGTTAATTTATATCATCCACCGAACCCAATACAATTTCATCAAATTAATGATATCTTTACCCAAGGGCTCAAATATGTTGATGCTGTAGTAAATGAAAAAAATGCATACGAAAAGTTCGAGCTCCCTCCAGGCTGTATTTCAAAGTATGCCCAAGCTTCTATGAATAATAGGCATATTCCGGGAGAAATTTATGATTGTGGATTTGACAATACTTTTGACCAATTCAAGCAGCTTTTTGGCCAATTATCTACGATATATACCCTGACAAATTCCTTTGAAAACATCTACGAACTCGAGTTATTTTTGAAACACGATATCCAACTTCGTATTGAAGAGTATCATGTTTTAACCAGAGGGTTTTTCCAGCTTTATCTTGTAAGAGATGACCAGAGCATTCTTGGATCTCCATTTCTTCTTCTGGACTTCACACTTGATTCCATGAACAAGTATAATCTATATGGAAGTAATATCGTTTCGCCTAATACCTGGAATTTGAACACCACTGATACTACCAAAGTTGCGGAGGTTTTGGGTGTTCTTTTCAAAAACATCGAAGGAGGTATTTACCAAAATTTGACTATTCACGCTAATAACAGAAGCAGACAAAGACAGTTAATGAACAAGAATGTCTTGATCTGGGATAGTCTACAAGTTGAGTCAGAAAATTTTGAAATGGAGCTTTACTCAGAATTCAAAGTCCAGGAAAAGCTTAATGATAAGAATGAATTGGCTCTTCCTATAAGTTCATTTATTTTCGGAACAAAGCTTGAATTGATGATAGAGTTCTTGCTTGTGGGTATTGAGCTTGATTTGTATATGGAGTTTGAAATTTACTCGATTTACTTCTATTTGAATTATTTGCTTAAAGTGCACATAAATCATTTGTCAGAAAGGGTTTACAATTACAATAAGTACAAGATCGAAAAGTTAAGCAGCAGAAGAAAGAAACTGAAAAATAAGCCTGAAATTGACCACAAGCGTGATGAACTCGCCAAGATCAACCAGCATATTCTCAGTAAAATCAATTACTATAAGGCATTCCAAAAACTCAATAATAGTGTTTGTTTGTTGTTGAATTTTTACAAGAATAAAGGAATTGTGGATTTCAACAGTTCGACAAAAGGATTCCTAGCTAACCCAGAGCAATTGTACAAGCTTAGATTTAAACCTTTCCAGTCAATTGGAGTACCTTCTATGCCTAGTTACAGTAATTTAACAAGATCTTTTATTGGTGATATCTCTGAAGCAGAGGTTGCTGAAAATCTAAACGAGGCTAGAAATATGTTCAAATCATTGGATACTGAAGGACGGGCTAAGTGGATAGAAAGTTTAGAGAAGTCATGTTTATCGTACTCTTTGGAATTGAAAGGAGATAAGAAGTTTGGGATTTCGAAGGGATATAACCCGTACTTTCCTAAGTTTAGATCTTAGATTGTAGATAGATAATATAAATATAAATTTTAGATGTCAAAATTGGTGATAACTCTCAATTTAAATGTTTATGTCCAGAACTTGTGAAATTTGTCATAAACACAAAAAAGAGAAACAGTTCATAAATACATCGATTATTCCACACCTTTTCAAAATCGAACAACTCAATCTCAAAACCATCTACATGAATCACGTCTCGTCATTTATTAACTATTTACAATTTATCCAATAACAGCTTAGAGGTCTCAGTAGCCTCCTTTATGTGCTGGTGATTATGATTGATGCTCTTGATGTCTTCACAGATCTTCTCTGTGGACTCGTTGATCATCTGAAGAAGACTTCTTGTCTTTACAAGCACTTCAATCTGCTTATCGTAGTCTTCCATAATCGCGATTTTTCAAATGGTTTTTGAATTCATTTAAATATATAGTACACTAATCAGTTTCTTCAAAAAGCTTGAAGGTATTTATAGCATCATTTCTCATACTTCTGGCCAAGTCGACCAAATCTTTATCTGAGTGGTTGAACATGATACAGTTGGCAAACATTAACATTACATCTCTTTCTAATTCTTTTAACAGATTGTAGGTTTTATCTCCTTTACCTTTAATGGTTTTTAAAATACTTTTTAAGTCCTTAGGTTCGTGAACTACTTCGTAATAATCTGGAACATCTTTCTGGGAAACTGGTTGTAGAAAGAGTGATGAAAATCTGTGTGACAGAATGCTGTTGATAAGATTGGTTGCAACGGCTTGAAACCGTTTGTTCCCACTGGGAACTGCAGGGGACATTGAGCGTTTTCTGGAGCTTCTTCTGGGGGTAGTTTTTTTGTCTTCGTCTTCGTCTTCTTTTTTCTTTCTTCTGGACTTGGGGGGTTCAGGCTTATCTTTTTCGTCCCCGTCTTCTTCCACCTCAGCTTCTTCCTCAGCTTCTTCATCATTTTCTTCATCATTTTCTTCTTCCTCTTCATCATTTTCTACTTCGTCTTCATCATCATCTTCCTCTTCTTGTTCTTCCTGTTCTTCTTGTTCTTGTTCCTGTTCTTCCTGTTCCTCCCCTTCATCCTCCTTCTCTTCAACTTCTTCAGCACACTTCTTTTCCACCCTTTCCACCTTTCCAGTCTTTTCCTCGTCTCGTTCAAGCTCCTTTGTGGTTCTCGTTATACGCCTAGAAGACCTACGCTTAGGAGTAACAGGCCCAGCTTCTGACTCCAGAGCTTCATCCTTTTCATCCTCTTCATTTTCACTTTTGTCTTCACTCTGGCTCTTGGCATCTTCCATTTCGACATCAGATTTATCTTCAGATTTGTCTTCAGATTTGTCTTCAGAATTGCTTTCAGAATTCTGCTTTCCTACATCTTCCATCTCAACATCTTTACTCTGTTCATTCTCTTCCATTTTGTCTTCTTTCACAGATTTTTTCTCCCCACTTTGGTCTCCATTTTCGTCTCCACGCTTGACAATATCCTGGCCATCAACGATCAATTTGCCCAAATCGTTCACGTTGTTCACCAAGTATTCGCTGTACCGTTTACTTCCATCAACAATAATCTGCTTGATTAACTCGGGATACTTGGGAGTGTCTGCAAAGATTCTTATCAAGCTTCCCTGGACTTTCATGAACTGTTTGAACTCACTTTTGTCTATTAATTGTAGAAGGGATTCCTTGGTGGTGATTGAATCTTCTGGTGTTGGTCGCCCAAACAAGTCTCTGTACGTTGAAGTGCAAGCCCTCAACTGGGCAAGAAACGTGGTGGTGTCGACTCGTACGTTGAGCGAGTCGTATCGTTTTAGAATGTTGTTGACAGTCGAAGCTACGAGTAATTGCAGAAGCCCTTTCTCCATCTGTGTGCGAATGAATGAGATTTGAGTATAGATTTAGATTTGGAGATTGAGTAGAATTTGGATAAGAAAGAATGTTGATAGTATTTGTTTGAAATTAAGTAAGATTTTTGTAGACATGTTGCTGAATTAAGAGATGTTAAGTTACTCGTACTGATAAACAGAAACTACAATTTCTAGTTATTTTCGTTATATTGGTCTAAACCATATGTACAGTAGTTTTCATTAACGCTTTTGCAAGTTCTGCATTAACAAAGCATTTTGCTCTTGGAATCTTTGTCCCACCCTTTCACTGTGTTTTAAAAACTTTTCAGAGCATTTCATGATACAAGTTTGCTCTTTAGAAGTCAAAGATCCTGATGTAAAATCGTTGACACAGTCATCAAAACATCTAGAAACAAGGTTGGAGTACAAGTTCATGAAGTCCTTCATCTGTTTTTGTTCAACTATCTGTTGAAATTCTTGCTGTTCTTTGACGTTTAATTGATCCATTGCTGAGTTTTGCTGAAAATTTTCATCGCGAATCTGACATTCTTATGGGGATGAGAATGGTATTAGAGACTACTTATTGACAACAAAATTGTTGTATTCAGCTCTTAGTTTTCTTATTCTAGTATTGTTACTCTTAATAGTTTTACTCTAGTATTGTCATTCTAGTATTGTTACTCTTAATAGTCTTACTCTAGTATTTTTATTCTAGTATTCTTATTCTAATAGTCTTACTCTAGTATTCTAGTTTTAGTATTCTTATTCTAATAGTCTTACTCTAGTATTTTTGTTCTAGTATTCTTACTCTTGATAATCTTACTCTAGTATTCTTATTCTAATAGTCTTCCACATCTATACATTCTATATACATTAACAGTCACAAGATCCAGGAGCTCTGGGGAATACGACTATATCTTTCAAATTCTCTAACCCAACCAAGTACAGAACTAATCTTTCGAATCCCATACCAAATCCTCCATGTGGAACTGTCCCGTTTTCTCTCGTGCTCAAATACCACTCCATATCATTTTTATTCATCCCTCTCAGGTCAATCTCCTCTACAAGTTGGGTATAATTATGCTCTCTTAAAGACCCTCCAATCAATTCTCCCATCACTGGGAATACTAAATCAAAGCAGGCAACAGTAGGCCGACTTTCGTCAAAGTTTTGGCTGTTGGGCATATAAAATGGTTTTTGCAGCTTAGGATAATCGGTGATGAAAACTGGTGACTTGTAGTACTCTCCAGCTATCCATTTTTCATCTTCTGTCAGAATGTCGTCTCCCCATGCTAATCTGCCCTTCAGTCTTCCCTTTAGTTTAACTTTGTTGATGGTATCAATGGCTTCAGTGTATGTGATAGAGGGCCAGTTTTGTTGGGTTAAAATCAGGTCCCATCTGCTCTTAATAACTTCACGTTCATCTTTGTTATACCGAGAGTTTATCACATCTTCTCCATTATTTTTAAGCTCTCTGGTGACATATTTGATCATTTGTTCGGTGAATCTCGTGATCTGATCAACAGTATCTACATATGCTATTTCTGCTTCAAGCATCCAAAATTCACTAAGATGCCTGTTAGTGTTGGAGTTTTCGGCCCTGAAACACGGGGTAAGTGTCCAGACTCTGTTGAGCGAACATGCTACTACTTCAAGGTGCAATTGAGATGAAACAGTCAAGTAAACTGGCTTGCCGAAAAAATCAAGTTCCTTCACTTTCCCATCAATTATTTCCTCCTTTGGATGCAAAGGAGACACCACAAACTGCTCACCAGCTCCTTCACAATCAGCACCAGTCATCATTGGAGGTGTGACTTTGAAAAACCCATTTTGGCTGAAAAATTCCATCAATTTCAACTCCAAAAACGAACGGGCCCGTAGTACAGAGGCTAGGGTCAGTGTTCTGTGTCTGAAGGGAAGATGGGCCCGAAGATACGGTAAAGTGGTCTCTTTTTTCTGGATAGGATACGCTTCTGTGACATCTCCTACCACACTGAGAGTCTCTAGGGCCACTTCTACGTCCTGAGCCCCTTTACTTTCCACAAGCTTTCCAGATACTTCAAGGCTCTGACCAACCTTAAGTCCATGATCTTCTCCTGAGTTTGGGAAAACTATGGATAAATTTTTGTGGGTTGAACCGTCTGATAAGTCAATGAATCCTATTTTTTTGAACTTTCGTATAGCTTTGATGTGACCCTTTACGTTTACATTTTCTCCTATTTTGGGTGCCTGTAGCAACAGCAGAATCGTGGGAGTTAAACTAGAATAGAATCGGATACCATTTGGTAGCTGCAACCGTGCTAGTCTACTTAGACTCATTGAATTTTTCACTCGCGCATTATGCACTCTCATCACTCCCATAGTGGCCAGTACGTTAGCCATGCTGTAGACGATTTGGACTCGATAGTGGCCCGTGCATATGAGATGAGGTTCTCCCAGTTCTGTTTAACTGAACACATGCCCCGAATTAACGACAAATACCTTTACCCCGAAGAAATTGCAAAGGGCTACTCGCACTGCAGCTTGACTGAAATATTTCACAGCTACAAGGCTCATGCAAGAACTCTTCAAAAGCAGTACGAAAACAAGCTTGACGTGCTTGTGGGCTTTGAGGTGGAAGGTGTAGATTCAGAACACATCCAACACGCATTGACTCTCAAACCTGACTTTGATATGATTGTGGGGCTGGTCCACCATGTGTTTGGCATTCCCATAGACTTTGATGAAGAAGCGTGGGTAAAAGCCATG
This sequence comes from Yamadazyma ubonensis, assembly GCA_030572075.1. Classification (NCBI taxonomy): domain Eukaryota; kingdom Fungi; phylum Ascomycota; class Pichiomycetes; order Serinales; family Debaryomycetaceae; genus Yamadazyma; species Yamadazyma ubonensis. The sequence goes on along the minus strand of JAJLZG010000007.1, from coordinate 234,548 downwards.
AAAACTACTAAATCACAAACTGCTAGAGAATTGTATTCAGAGTATTTCACACTCCAAGCTGAAATGATAAGGACATTATCTCCTGATGTAATTGGGCATTTTGACTTAATCAGGCTCTTTGGTTCACAACAAGTCGATACTTCTACAGGTAAGAAGGTTATCGATATAGATGTGAAATCGGAGTGGCCGGAAGTGTGGGAGCTCATTTTGGGAAATATAAAATTGGCTGCAAAAAGTTCTCTTTTTGAATTGAACTCTGCTGCTATTAGAAAAGGGTGGTCTAGTCCTTACCCCCAAAAGGATATAGCTCAGGCTATCATAGAGAATGGAGGTAGATTTTGTTTATCTGATGATTCCCACGGATTGAAGCAGATTGGCTTGAACTACCACAAGGTGTTGGACTACGTAGTGGAATTAGGAATAGAGAAATTGTACTTTTTAGAAAGAAAAGACGGAGCAACAGTGGTTTCCAGTATTTTGGTGGAAGATGCCAAAACCCATCCATTATTTAATTAATAGTTCTTCAAATGATATAAATATTTATTACACGACTAATAAGATCTACCGAACATAGTGTAGTTAACAGCTTTCTTATCACATCTAACACACTTTTGGCCCTCTTTCAATTCAGGCTGTTCGTTAGGAATACACAAGGATTTGGCACCCATGGAAGGAGCCTTTTCATCGACTTCTTCTTCTTCACCATTATCCTTTTTAGCAGAAGAATCTTTGATATCATCTTCACAATCAGCATCTCCACACCATGGAGCAAGAATAACGTTTTTAGCATTCAAAGTTGGAACGAAATCCTTCCATTCATTAACAATGACTCTGTGTTCATCGAATTCTTTACGAGCTTTTTCTAATAAACTATGTTGGATAGTATCCAATAATTTAGGAATTTCAGATTCCAAGTCAGCTAATTTGATAGAAACCTTTTCACCATTATCTCTTCTAACAGCGGTGATTTGGTTATTCTTTAAATCATTAGGACCGAATTCAACTCTTAATGGAACACCCTTTAATTCCCATTCACTGAATTTCCATCCTGGAGAATAGTTATCTCTGTAATCACCAATAGCTCTAATTTCAGATTTGGCTAATCTGGATTCAATAGCACTAGCACCATCATTAATAGCCTTTCTTTCATCATCAGTAGTCTTAGCAGTAAGACCAACAGGAATAACAACCACTTGGTTAATAGCAACACGAGGAGGTAAAACCAAACCTTTATTATCAGAGTGAGTCATAACCATAACCCCAATAACACGGGTAGATAAACCCCAAGAGTTTTGGAAAGCAAAGATTCTTTCTTTATCAGCTCCTTCTGGATTTTCAACAGATATGTCAAACATCTTGGAGAAGTTAGTACCCAAATGGTGAGAAGTAGCACCTTGAATACCTCTACCGGTAGCAGCAATATAACCTTCAACAGTAGTAGTATATTCACCACCAGCAAACTTTTCGTTTTCAGTTTTAACACCTTTAACTACAGGAACTGCCAATAATTCTTCATAAATACCTGCGTACAAGTCCAAGATTTGGGCAACTTCATCAGTAGCTTCTTTTTTAGTTAAGTGTGCAGTGTGACCTTCTTGCCACAAAAATTCACGAGTTCTTAAGAATGGTTGAGGATGTTTGAATTCCCATCTAACCACCGAATTCCACTGATTTAATTTCAATGGTAAGTCTCTGTGACTTCTGATCCATTTTGAGTAGTATGGGTACATAACAGTTTCAGAAGTTGGTCTAATGGCAATATGTTCGTTTAATTCAGACAGACCAGCACGAGTAACCCAGGCAACTTCAGGAGCAAAACCTTCGATGTGGTCTTTTTCCTTTTCCAAAACTCTGGATGAAACAAACATTGGGAAATAAGAGTTATTGACTCCCATTTTCTTGATACGTTGGTTAAACCAATCTTGAATGGTTTCCCAAACAGTATAGGAGTTTGGTCTCAAAATGTAACAACCCGAAACATCGTAGTAGTCCAACATTTCACCCTTAGTGACAACCTGGGAGTACCAGTTTGAGAAATCGTTGGTTTTGTCGGCAGTGATACCCACCAATTTAGCACCATCGATTTTAGCAGCATCTTTTTTAGCAGCATCTTTCTTTGGTGCATCTTTCTTTGGTGCAGCAACAGGAGCAGGAGCAGGAGCAGCATCAAAGTCAACAGGGATCAATTCGAGGCCAATGGAGGTCAAAAATTCCAAAACAACTTTGGCAGGTAAAGCAGCTTTAGAAGATTCAGTAGACAATTCTAACACGGTGTTTTCATCTGCCTTAGTGATACTTTCGTCGATAACAAATTTAACTTTAGCAGCAGATTGCTTGTCCAAATTAGCAACCGAAAATTCTTTTGCAGAAGTTGAAAAGAATTCTTGGACCAACTCGTCTTTTGCCAATCTTGGTTCTTTAACTCCAGCAGCTTTTGCGATAGCAGATGCTGGGGTTTGAGTAGATTGTAAAGCAAAAACAATCACTGGAACGGGAACAGCCGTCTTAGCAGTCTTTGGTTTGAAAACCAAGGTTTTGGTAGGAAGAGATCCTTCACTTGAAACGGTAGCTAAAGATAAAGCAGCTAAAGATTGTTCTAATGCCATTGATGAAGATTGTAGCGAAAATTTGAAAAATCGAGCGAGAAGTGAGAATGGAGTGGGGAAAAACTGTTTATATTACGGGTGTGTTTGGGGGGGTTAAGTAGAAGAGACTAGAATAAGGGGGTTGCTATATATAGAGTTATACTTAGTTAAGTAAGACGGATACAAGAAGTTCATCAACATCCAGGCGTAAATCTGGTCCCGTGTTGAAATCGCGCAGATTTGTGTCAGATTTGAGTCAGAAAATCTTTGAAATATTTTACCATGTCTGTCTACGTTCACGAACAAAAAGGCCAGGACTCGTTAGAAGTTGCTGGTTCCGAACAACAACCATTCCAATCTGCTGCATTTGCAGTTTATGCCCAACCTGAATCCAAGGTTTTCATCTACAAGCAAGTCGAAGACTCGGAAGACTTTGCATACAGTGAAATATCTGCTTCGGCATTAAAGAAAGCTAAAAAAGGTGCTGAAGGGTTAAAGAAAAAGCTTGAAAAACAGAAAAAATTACAACAAGAACAAGAAGCTAAAGCTGAAGAAGCTGCTAAAAAATTAGCTGAAGCTGAATTAATTACCATTGAAGAAGACTTATCTTTACCTAAAGCTGAAAAACTCAAACTCAAAAATGTCCAAAATGCAATTGATAAAAGAGTTACTGTTCAAGGTTGGGTTCATCGTTTGAGAATCCAAAAGGGTTTTGCTTTTCTTACTTTAAGAGACGGAACTGGTTTTATTCAATGTCTTTTATCTGGTGATTTAGCTAAGGCTAAACAAACTAAAGATTTAACTTTAGAATCCAGTGTGGTTATTAAAGGGGTTGTTAAAAAACTTCCAGAAGGTAAAACTGCTCCAGGTGGAGTTGAATTGCAAACCGATTTCTACCAAGTTATTGGTTTAGCTCCAAGTGGTGATGATGCATTCACCAACAAAGTTCAAGAAAATGCCGATGCTTCTTTATTATTGGACCAACGTCATTTGACTTTAAGAGGTGAAACTCTTAGTAGTGTTATGAAAGTTAGAGCTTCTTTATTAAGAGCTTTAAGAAAGTTTATGGAACAAGAAGACTTAACTGAAGTCACTCCTCCATGTATGGTTCAAAATCAAGTTGAAGGTGGTGCTAACTTGTTCAAATTAAACTATTATGGTGAAGAAGCCTACTTAACTCAATCTTCTCAATTATACTTGGAAACTTGTTTGGCATCTTTGGGTGATGTTTTCTGTGTTCAAGAATCTTTCAGAGCCGAAAAATCTCACACCAGAAGGCATTTGAGTGAATACACTCACGTTGAAGGTGAATTAGGTTTCATAGATTTCGAAGACTTATTATCACACTTAGAACGTCTTTTAGTTAAGACAGTTGAATTTGTTCTTGAAGACCCAATTGCTGGTCCTTTAGTTAAGCAATTGAACCCAGACTTCCAACCTCCAAAATTACCTTTCAAGAGAATGGAGTACATTGAAGCTTTGGACTGGTTAAACGAACACGGAGTATTAAACGAAGACAACGAAAAGTTCAAATTTGGTGACGATATTGCTGAAGCTGCTGAACGTAAAATGACCGACGATATTGGTGAGCCAATTTTGTTGACTCGTTTCCCAGTGGAAATCAAGTCCTTTTACATGCAAAAGTGTTCTGATGATCCAAGAGTCACTGAATCTGTTGATGTTTTGATGCCAAATGTTGGTGAAATCACCGGTGGTTCCATGAGAACCCACAACTACGATGAGTTAATGGCTGCTTTGGACAGAGAAAACCTCGATAGAGACACTTACTACTGGTTCACTGATTTGAGAAAGTACGGTACTTGTCCACACGGTGGATATGGTTTGGGAACTGAAAGAATTTTGGCTTGGTTGTGTAACAGATACACTGTGAGAGACTGTTCTTTGTACCCAAGATTTACCGGTAGATGTAAGCCATAGATAGCAGTAATATGAATGTAATAGTACGGGATGTAGAGGAGCCAATAGCTTTAATTCATAGAATAATTATTAGACCCAAGATGTAGGTTCGTTTTATTCACTGAACTCTATCCAAACCTTTATAGGTAGAAGTCGGATAACCAAAATTCGGATTACCAAACATGTATGGAAATTATTCATTTAATTACGCTTGTCCATATACAGTACTAAACAAACTATACTCTTTTTTCCCCTTAACATTACAACCTAAATAGTCTATACTGAACACCTTACATTCAATCCCTATTAGTAACTACTGACACCTAAATTATTATTTTATCTGCCATGAATAACAACTTATCTAAAAGAATAGGCTGCAAAATGATGAGTCACTGCCGAATTAGGTAATTCAGTGAAAATTTTTGCTAGCCGCGGTGATTAATCAGAAAAATTCACTTTTTGTATATCATGTCGAAACCAACAGAAAACAGATTATGGGGTGGTAGATTTACCGGAGCCTCTGACCCATTGATGGACTTATACAATGCTTCTTTGCCTTATGACCAAAAAATGTACGATGCTGACTTAACTGGAACTAAAGTTTATACCCAAGGGTTGCAGAAATTGGGTCTCATTACCTCAGAAGAATTACTGGCAATTCACGCAGGACTTGAAGAAATCAGAGCTGAATGGCAGCAAGATAAATTCGTTGAAAAGCCTGGTGATGAAGATATTCATACTGCTAATGAAAGAAGATTGGGAGAAATAATCGGTAAGCATATTGCTGGTAAAGTGCATACTGGTAGGTCAAGAAACGATCAAGTCGCTACTGATATGAGAATTTATGTTCGTGAAAACTTGACCAAATTGCTTGAGTTTTTGGGTAACTTCGTCAAGGTTATTAGCACTAGAGCTAAAGAAGAAATTGATGTTTTGATGCCTGGTTATACTCATTTGCAAAGAGCTCAACCAATTAGATGGGCTCATTGGTTATCTTGTTATGCCACCTATTTCACCGAAGACTACAAGAGATTAAAACAAATCTTAGAAAGAGTCAACCAATCACCTTTGGGTGCTGGAGCTTTAGCAGGTCACCCATACGGTATAGATAGAGACTTTTTGGCTGCTGGTCTTGGATTTGATTCGGTTATTGGAAACTCTTTAACTGCTGTCAGTGACCGTGATTTTGTCATTGAAACTCTCTTTTGGTCTACACTTTTCATGAACCACATCTCCAGATTTTCAGAAGACTTGATCATCTACTCGACTGCTGAATTTGGCTTTATCAAACTATCAGATGCTTACTCAACTGGATCATCTCTTATGCCACAAAAGAAAAACCCTGATTCTCTTGAATTGCTCAGAGGTAAAGCTGGTAGAGTTTTTGGTGGACTTTCTGGATTCCTCATGTCTACCAAATCCATTCCATCTACTTATAATAAAGATATGCAAGAAGATAAAGAACCATTATTCGATGCCTTAACTACTGTTGAACACTCTATTTTGATTTCAACAGGTGTTATTTCTACTTTGTCTATCAACAAAGACAAAATGGAAGGTGCTTTAACTATGGATATGTTGGCCACTGATTTGGCTGATTACTTAGTTAGAAAGGGTGTTCCTTTCAGAGAAACTCACCATATTTCTGGAGACTGTGTTAGAACTGCAGAAGAGTTGAAATTGTCTGGAATTGATAAACTCTCGATTGAACAATTCAAAAAAATTGATAAAAGATTCGAAGACGATGTGGTTGATGTTTTCGATTTTGAAGTCAGTGTTGAAAGAAGAACTGCAATTGGTGGAACTGCTAAGAGTGCTGTACTTAAGCAGTTAGAAAGCTTAGAGTCACAATTAGTTTAATATTTTTTTTATTATACATTTAACTATACGTCTTTATAATTGGCAAGTTTCTGCATTACTCTCCGTAATAGATTTTGAGGAGGTTCATGCTGATACCTATTTAACAAAGTTTCACTTGTAGCTGGGAGCTTGACCTCATTCTCCCTACTGGAATTTGAGCTGGATTCATGACTCACCGGAGTATTTGGCCTGCAATAAGATTTTCTCAAGGTGTTTTCCCAGTCACTTATATCCAGATCTTCAGCTTCTGGATCTTCCAAGTTGATTGAATATTCAGGAAACTCTGATATTTGTTTTACTGAAGGTTTAGCTGAACAAACCAGCTGTTCGCTCACTCTTCTTTGGAAATCCTCAGAGTGCCTTGTAACATTATCTAAATCAATTTTGGGAGTTGGAGTGGGAAAATACCCCTGTGATGACTTATGCACAAGAGGGGATGACGGAGAGCTGGTCGAATTTAGAGACCCCATATCTAAACTGTAATTACTGACATCGCTGGTCGAAACTCTTCTAGTAAAATCAATAGAACGAGATCTTCTGTGTCTAGTAATTTCATTGTTTCTTATCATGGCTATTGTATCAATGTATAATTACTTATGATTATGAGTTATATTTAAAGGGACCTCGTAAAAATATTACAGGCTGTGCATCAGACCCTTTGTTAATTAACCTAGGTTTAGGGTTTTCACATTCACTTGCATCAATTTGCTTCTCGTGGAAGAATTTGAGGATTTACAGAACTATATACAGAATGTGATGGTTTAAAATTGAGCTTGTTGGTTCATGTAATGCAAGGCGTCCACGAGAGTTTTAATTAGTTCCCATTAGACAGTTTATGTATCAAATTAGTCGAATTTTGTGGCATTTTCGGTGCTTGAGAATTCGATTTGAAACTCTTGATTTATTTTTTGTTGCAATGTGAGTTAAAGCATCATAGCCAAGACCATACTAATAACCGGATCGTCGAACGGATAGATTATAGGATCATCAAAGTTTGGAACTTTCGGACTCGAATTCTCGTGATATTTTGGGGGCATACGAAATTTACTTAGTTAACTAGCTAGTCGCAGCCAGAATTAATTTTGCAGCTATAGCCGAAAGGAGAGAAGGAGCAGTCGAAAGAAGGAGGAGCAGGCGAAAATTATGGGGGAAGTTCTAGCATTCCCCAGATGAAAAGTACATTGGATACCACCAAACCATTTAGCCAATGAAATGAGAGCAAGGAGGTTCACGAACTAATAGAGCATTATAGTTGCCCAGCATAAATCCGAATTTCCAATCCGCGACAAAAGCCGTACATTGCTTAGATATTGAATAGTGATACATTAATAGTATTCATTTCTACAAATGAGTGATATCGATCCAAATGAAGACACTCCATTTATAAGGAGCCCCCATTTGAACGGAGAGAGAGTCCGGTTTAACCAGATACAGCAACCTAGTGATTCGCAATTAGAGCATGCTGCTAACGACATTTACGAAGCATATACGGATGCAGTTGAAGATGAGGATTTGGATGAAGATGCTTTATGGCTTAGAGAGCAAAGAACTTTAAATAAGTCACTTCATTGGTTTAAAAGGCCATCTTTAGTTCTTATTGGAATTGCTGTTTTCTTACTTTCGTTTTCAATTATCACGGCTGAATCTACGAGGCAAGTGATTATTTTTAAGCTAGCATGTAATTCCATAATTAGAGATGGTGATGTTGAATATTGTGATCCTGCTAGTGCTGAAGTTATTGCTTCCAAATTAAAAGCTGCTGGAACCACGGCCATGAGTACGGTAGCATTGATATCAATGACGAAAATTGGTACTTGGTCTGACCAGTATGGGAGAAAACCGTTTATAGTATTGATTGTGCTTACGACATTTATATCCAGACTGGCTCTTTTTTACATCTTGACTCAGTATAATTATCTTCGCTTCGGTTTATTTGTGGTGTTTGAAACAGTGGCTGGAATGGCAGGTGGAATGATGACTTTTGTCAGTTTAATGAATTGCTATTTGGCAGATATTGCTGATTATCATGAACGTAGTTATTTTATGGGTGTTGGAATGGCGTGCTTTTATGCTGGAATTTCGCTTGGTCCTATCACTTCTACATTTTTGATGGAGCTTACGAAGAAAGCCAGGTTTATCAAACCTAAATCTATAGCAGAGCAAATTGTAATTCAGCCTTTTGAAAAAGATCCTTTAAGACTTGAACTTGCATGTTTTGTTGTGTTATTATTGTACACGATCTTTGTTTTACCTGAATCAAGACCACAAAAAGCTCTTCGTAAATCAAGAAGCCAATCAATGGCAAGTGTTGATTTAAGACAAAGCTTACCGGTTAGAAATAGAATGGAACAAGTCGTGGATATGGTATTTTCTGTTTTTAGACCACTCAAATTATTTTGGATCCCACTCGAATTCAAGCCTGCAAATTACTCTTTGGAGAGATTCAACAGAGAGAGAAGGGCAGTGATTTTATTAACAATTATAGATTGTAGTTTGACGGGTATAGGAATGGGGATTGCACCAGTTATGGTTCTTTATGGAATTCTTAAATTAAACTGGAACGCAGGTACGTTGGGTTACGTTCTTTCAATTCCTTTTGCTACCAGAGTATTCCTCTTGGTATTTTTTGCTCCATTTTTAAACCACTTTGTTTATCAAAAGATTTTAAAGTTTAAAGTGTTGAAGAAACAACTTGATATGCTTGATTTTTCAACTATTTTATTTGGCCTTGCAGCCGAAGGAATTACGGTATTTATTATGCCATTGGTCAAATCAACCCCCGTATTTATTGCTGTTCTTGCAGCCGCAAGTTTCTCAGCTTTGGTGAGCCCAGCTCTTAATTCAGCCCTTGTAAAATACTATCCAGATTCAAAGACAGGTGAGCTTTTCTCTGCACTTTATTTGATCAAGAATATTTGCAACATCACGGTTCCAGTGATATTTTTGACCTTATATAACTATTCCATCACTGATTGGAACCGTCCTGGACTTGTGTTCCATGTTGCGGTTGTTTGGATCGTAATTACCATGATTTTGACGGTTATCACGAAACAGCTTTTGGGACTTCACTCCAAGTCTGAGACCGAAGTTTTGAGCAGATCAAGTTCATTTTCGAACACGAATGGCTTGAGAGAGTCGAGATCAAATTCGTTTGTGCAAAGGACAGATTCTTTTGATAAGTCAAATGGAAGACCGGGGAAGTTTTACTTTGACGAGCTGGCAAGTCCTAGAAGGAACAGTTCATTTTCAGTTAATACTTAATTATATACGATAATATGACAGTAGGGTATGATTGGATCAGAAATCAATATTGGATTTAGGAATCCAGCGATTGAGTTATTTAGATACTTAATATTTATTAGTGATTAAAATAATTGTAGAGTTTTTGATACAATGTTGCATCAATCTCAAACTTCGCATCGCGATTCATGTCCCACACAGGGTATCAACATCTCAAATCGTTCGATACAGTAGCAACCCGATTAGTTTTGGCAGTAACAGTCATTCTGGTGATATTCCTTGCCATTTGTTTTGCCGTTCTGTACCTTGAATCAACGAAATACGACACCTATAAGCAAAAAGAGAAAGTCCAAAGAGAGCAGGTATCTCCACTTAAACCTCGTGATTTTTACACCCATTTGAACAACAGCTCCCAGTATTTAAGACGTGATAGTTTCACCCAGTTCTGAACAATGCACGTCTACTTCCCCCAGGATTTGACGAAAAATCTTAAAATCTCAAGTTCAGAGCTTCTTCTTCTAGGATACCAATGTGATGCTGCTTACGTGTGTGTTACTTTTATAAAGAAGGAAAAGTTTACTTCTGACATTGTGGCGAAATTTGGACTTCAAGTGTTGGCTTCAACTTCAGATGAACGTAATTTAGTGACTTATTCAGACGGATTACCTAAATTTGCTTTGGATGGACAGAAACTGGTGACAGTTATTATGTTTCGACCACCAAATTTCAGAAACTTGGAATACTTTTCCATTTCTCCAATTCTACTACAATCAATGGGCACACAAGAAGCTGACTCTACCATTGAAAAGCTTTATCAGCCTTTTAATCACGGCTACCCACTTGAAAAATTGCATTCAACAATTGCAGACGAGCAAGTCTTAGATAAGGTGAACAGAGTTTTACGGGTACGGCTTGAAGTAGAGGAAATGTTTGAAGATTCAAGCAAGTTCAAGGTTTTTGGATTTTCTAAAATTCCTTGGGTTTCAGGAATAATTCTTGTATTCTCGAAGCTCATTTCCAGCATTTTTTTTGTACTTTCGAAGATCGTGCTAATGATTCAAATGGTAACCGTTTTGGTGATTAAAATCATCAATGTTAAAGTGGCAGGATTCAGTCTTGTAGACGTTAGTCAGTTATTTAAACAGCTTGATTTAAGACTCAAACAAATCACATACTTTCCTATCCAGTTTCTTTGCTATTACGATAAAAGTATATTGTATAAAGACAAGTCTGTGCTTCTTAAAGAGCTTGGGCTTCCTGGCTTCAACTTCAATTTGAACATCAACAATTCAAACTATATCAATCTTTACAACTCTATATGGTTGATATGTAACGATATGCTTCTTGGAGCAACTGCATGGAATTTGCTTACTCGATATTCTACTCAACTTTCCAGCTTTTTCAATCAGGTAGTTTTTGAAAAACTTCTTTTCGAAAATTTAGGCAATTTAATCTCCTGGATTTCATATCACCACCCAGCAGGGTTCAAATTAAACAACGAGTTAGGTAGCTTTATTGGAGAGCTTTTTCTTTGGAGTTTGAAAGCATGGGAAACCACAATCAAAGAAACTATTTTGGTTCAAAGTAACCAGCACTACGCTGCTGTATTGACAAAAGTATTATGCTACTTGGGTGTAACTTTTTTAATAAGTTTTGCAGTGGACGTGATAAATTTGACCACAGTCCATATAGTATGGTTTTATCATGTAAGTGCTCGAATATACCAGAATCAGGTAAGCATTATCAAGTCATTATTCCAGCTTTTCAGAGGAAAAAAATATAATGTATTAAGACACAGAGTTGATGTTCTTGATAATTATTCAGATCCCAGCCAGTTTTTTGCAATTGACCAGCTTCTTTTGGGGACTTTACTTTTCATGATTCTAATACTTTTGCTTCCCACAGTTTTTGCATTCTACTTAGCTTTTTTCATTATCAGGTTGTCGAATATAATGGTATTGAACTTGCTAGAGAATCTACTTATTATCATTAACTTCATTCCCCTTTTTGTGATGCTTCTTAAGTTCAAAAACTCAAGCAGGCTCCAGGGAGGAGTTACTTTCAGTCTTATAGACAGAGTAACAGAAAACAGCTATTTGGAGTTATCAAATAAGTCGCTTTCGTATCGAGAGATTTTTAAAAATTTTGTGCTGCTCTTCAAAAGAGTTAAAAACTTCAGAACATCTATTATTGCCCATTTCTTTGGGGGCCATCTCATTGGCTTGAACCATAATCACAAACTAAAATTCAACTACTTAATGCTTCCCGAAAATATCGAAAAGTCAATTGATATCTGGCGATATTTCACTAGCAGTTTATAGAAATAAATGCGCATCTTTAATCATGAGACTAGCACTAATACGATATACATTTAGATACTATAGCAAGAAAACAGGTGATGATGCCGTGGCCAAAGCACTAGGGGTTTTAAAGAAACCGTATAAACCGTCTATTTTAAAATCAATGTTCTACGGGCCCGACTCGTCCCAAAAACCAGTACACAAGTCATCGTTGCCTACAACTAAAACTGACCATCATCGAGACTCGCTTGTAGGGCTTCTTAATGTACTTTCACCCCAACACAGTCTGCTAGCAAAGAGTCTTGTTTCTGCACCATATGAGCCTTATTTAAGAGTTGTACGTGATGTTAATAATGAAGATACTCTTGTTGAAATATTAAGCACCCTTTATCATCTGAAAAGTTTGACATTCCAGAAACTAGCTCCTATACTTACGAATCCCAGTCTTCGAGATTTAGACCTTCTTCCTTTTGATATCCAGAATATTGACAAAAACACCAGCTGGGACGAAATAGACTACACGAAACTAAACATCTTACTACTTAAAAAGTATACAAGTTTGCACAAGCCAATTTACGCAATCAAAAACATCCAGAACAATTTTGATACTTACTACAAATGCATTGAGAATAGATCCATATCACAGTCCTACGAAAGGCTAGTCTGGCACTACTATTTCCACTATTCTCCGGGTATAAATGGTGCTAAAGACGAAGCGTACTTCATTAATAAACTCAACAGTATAGAACACGGAGCTGCAATATTCGAAGCTACAAACAATTGGAAACAAGTTTCAGATATTCTATTAAAGTTCCAGGGTCTCAATGAAACCTATACGCTTTTTTTGCAAGCGTGCACGCGGCTACCCAAAGATAGTCCTAAGATAATTAAGTTTAAGAATTTGAGCAAGAAATACCATTTATACAAAGGGAAGAAAAGCAAAGATAAAGTAGAAGCTAATCAGGCTGTTGATCTGTTAAGCAGTTTACTCAGAGAGTGCAGGGGTGAAATGGAGGCGGACGATTTATTGTTGAAACTATACAAGATCCGGACTTTGAAGCAGTCGGCAGGATACGACTGGAGTCCTATAGTGGAGTATACCAAGTAGATTTAGAAATAGAGTTTAAGTATTAGACTTTTAATGTAAATATTAATCTTTTGAACAAAGTTTGATCTAAACTAGCATACAGATGAATTCAATCACAAAACTACTTCATAAATCACTACAACTTAACTACTACTATTCCCTTTCAAAACTACTACTACTATTCCCTTCCAAAACTATTCCTCATAAACTAAATAAATATTCCTACGTGCCTGGCAAATATTAGGGTTCTGGTTCCCGCATTTTACACCGTTTCCGGTCGCAAAAGTGAAAAACTAACCATGAAGATCCTCTCAGACAAAAATGTTTCCAACTTATTGGCTAACCTCACCAAAGAGACTCTTTTAAACCACTACCAGCCGCATCTTCTTGGTGCATTGGTCAATCTTGCCAAAACCCCGGAGTCTTTGCCTCACAGAATTATTCTGCCATCGACAACTAAAGGGGTCGACTCTACGCATTTATTCATGCCTAGTATAGGAGACCACCAAGTTGGGCTTAAAATTTTAACTGGGGGTCCTACGAATTCTAAAAAAGGGTTGGGGTTTGTAGGAAGTGTTTTCATCATGGATGAAGAAGATGGGTCATTAAAAGGGGTTTTAAACGGAAGAACCTTGACTGCGTTCCGGACCGCATTGGCCAGTACCTTGCCTATGGTTAAAATTATTGATCCTGAAAACCCCCAGATTCTTCCTGAGATAACTGTTTTGGGATCTGGGCTTCAAGCTTTATGGCATGCTAAGTTGGTACTTATACTTTATGGTAACAGCATTAAAAAAGTTAACCTTATCAACAGATCGGTTGCGAATGCAGAGAAGCTTAAATCTGACCTTTCTTCAGAGTATGATGTTGAATATCAAGTTCTTCTGTACACTGACGAAACTAAAGAGGCAGAGGTTACTAAAGCTATACAAAACAGTTCTATTATCTTGGGAAACCTCCCCTCGACTGAAGCTGTAATTAAAAAGCACCATCTCAATCCAGACCCTAAAGTATTGAAGTACATTAACCTTATCGGCTCATACAAACCATTCATGTACGAGCTTGACTTAGATGTGATTACTGATGAATTTAGTGATGGAACCAAGATCATTGTTGACTCGGCAGAGCATGCTCTCGACGAAGCAGGTGAGCTTATTAAGACAGGAAAAAGCCGTGAAGATGTAGTAGAGATTCAGGCACTCGACGAGAACCTGAACGTCAGAAGTAAAAACAACATTGTGGTTTCCAAATTGGTGGGTCTTGCCACCATGGACGTTTCTGTTGGGAAGTTTTTGATCGAGGAATCTGAAAAATTTAGTATCGGTGTAGAAGTAGACTTTTAGATAGAAGACTGAAAAATAAATAAAATAAAGTATAAAAAAAAAAAAAAGATTCGCACTCAATTATCAATTATGTCCGACTCAAGTCCACTTCTTGGGAAAAGAAACCAGGGATTCTTGAAGCAGTTAAGGATCACCGTGGTCGTTTTCGTGGTAGGTGCTCTCTTATGGTACAGCACCCGGTCTTCTCCGCCTTCCAGCAAGAAAAATGTTATTTTTATGGTTACTGACGGAATGGGCCCTGCGTCTCTCAGTCTTGCACGTTCATTTAAGCAGCACAGAGATAAATTAGACATAAATGATATTTTGGCTTTAGATAAACACTTGATTGGATCTTCCAGAACCAGATCGAGTTCTTCTCTTGTTACAGATTCAGCAGCTGGAGCCACTGCGTTTTCTTGTGCTTTAAAGTCTTATAATGGTGCTATTGGTGTTTCTCCAGATAAAGCACCTTGTGGAACCATTCTTGAAGCTTTGAAGTTGGAAGGTTATTTAACTGGTTTGGTAGTTACTACTCGTATTACAGATGCTACCCCAGCTGCATTTAGTTCACACGTTGACTACAGATTTCAAGAAGACTTAATTGCCCAGCACCAATTAGGAGAATATCCATTGGGCAGAATGGTAGATTTGATTATTGGAGGAGGAAGATGCCACTTTTTACCTACTTCTGAAGGTGGATGTCGTGCTGATTCTCGTAACTTGATTGATGAGTATAAGGATACTTGGAGCTATGTTGGTGACAGAAAACTGTTTGATGCTTTGGATGGTGGTAATAACGTTAGTTTACCATTATTAGGTTTGGTGGCTGATACGGATATTCCTTATGACATAGATAGAAACCCTAAAGAGTATCCTTCTTTGGCTGAACAAGTTAAAGTAGCATTGACCTCTTTATCTAAAGCTACTAAAGATTCAGATAAAGGGTTCTTTTTATTGATTGAAGGATCTCGTATTGATCATGCTGGCCACCACAATGATCCTGCTGCTCAAGTAAGAGAAGTTTTGGCTTATGATGAAGCTTATAAGGAAGTTCTTAAGTTTATTGACGAATCTGATGTTGAAACCGTAGCTATTTCAACCTCTGATCACGAAACTGGTGGACTTACTACTTCCAGACAAGTCACCCACTCATATCCTGATTACTTATGGTATCCTGAAGTTTTATTGAACAGCAAGCACTCAGGAGAGTACTTGACTGCCAAGATCGTTAACTTTCTGAACGGTGCTGATGAAAAGGATCTCGATAATTTCCTCCATAAGGAGATCCTCCACCACGATATGGGTGTGAAAGATGTGACTAAAGCTGAGTTCAAGAAGATCAAACAGAATGTCAACAATGCAGGAGAATTGTTGTACGTTTTGAACGATATCATCTCTGTGAGATCCAGAACTGGATGGACTACTCATGGACACAGTGCTGTTGATGTTAATATTTACGGAGTCTCTTCGTCTTTTGGATCCATCAAGAACCAGTTATTGAAGAACGAAGAAAATGTGGGTCTTTTAGGAAACCACGAGAACATTGAGATTGGAAAGTTTATGGAATCGATAACTGGTGTTGATTTGAATAAGATCACTGATTTGATTCAAGACACTAAACACAAGCCTTCTGCCAAGGGTAAAGCAGATGCTTATCATCAGCTGGTTTTAGAATAGATAGAATTAGGACTTATTTTACTCAATAAGACATCAATCTACTTTACTCTGCAGTATGCTTTATTTTGACAGTATATCTATTTTAAATCTATTTACTTAACTGTACAATTAACCTAATAACTCATTTTATCTCAAAGCATTAATTATTAGTTCAAGTTCTACAGTGGTCTATTAATTAATATATTACTCATAAATCGTACTAATCAACTACTTGCTGCAAATTAGCAGAGTAGTCCTCCTTACATAATTTACTTCTTAATCCCTTTCCGAACTTGTAAAATGCAAAAGGAATAAACATCATTGCCAATGCAATGAATGCTAATAACCAACTGGCCCATTGCAATCCCAATTTATGGTACATCTGGGTGATAAATAATGGGAATGCTGCTCCTCCAGTAGATCTAAGGAACACCTTTGTTCCCAATGCACTGGCAGCAAATTTATGGTATGTGTCAAGAATGTAGTTGTTCAAGGAATAGTAAAGTAGCACCATTCCGAATCCAAATGCAATTCCTGAAGATGCTGGGCCTACCCAAATGATATGTTTATAAGAAGTAGCACCAAGAATAAACAATGCAATTGCTGGGAAAGGAGCACCGATCATAGCACCCACTAATCTGTCTTCAGGTTCAGGTTTTCTTCTTCTGATCATATTACCATATTGTTTTTCAAGTATAGGAGTTACAAACAAAGCCATTAATGCACCTATCAAAATAGGAATGTACATGAGCCCGACCTTATCGTCCCTGTAACCGTATAACTTTCCAAAAATCTCTGGGTAAGCGAAGAAGAAAGCATATAACAAGGCGTAGATCAAAGCAATGAAAGCACATACCAAAACCAAAACTGGTTCTTCAACCACAAATTTTAAGGGTCTGTAGAAAACCTCGTTTAACAACTCGTTAAACAGAAGTGGCCTAGCTTCTTGTTCGGTCATAATCTTGGGGTTTCCAGTAACTTTTCTGAGTTTTTTAGCTCTGCTTTTCAAAATAACTGGAGCATAAGTTTCAGGAATTAAACTTACCAATATCCACATTACACCAGCAAAAGCCATGTTTACCCAACACATAAGGTCGAATCTCTCGGTGTTAACACTGATAAAACCGTTAACAATTCCCCCGAGAACCGGACCCGAATAAGGACAGAAACTGAAGAATGCAATCGCCAAACCTCTTGTTTCTGCATGGATATCACAGATAGAAGCACCCACAATTGTTAAAGCAGAAGAGCTGAAACATCCTTGGAGAAACCTGCATACTAAAACAGTTCCAATATTTGGAGCAACAGCAACTGGAATATTAAATATCACATACAATGCAAACGAAATGAAATAAACCGGTCTTCTTCCGTACTGCTCCGATAAAGGAGCCCATACTAAAGGACCTACAGAAAACCCAATCACCATTAATGACACTGCTAGCGTAGATACTTCTGTAGAAACTCCGAATTTCTTGTTGATGACGAAAAGTCCCCCAGCTAAACTCGAAGACCCGTAAGCAGCTTGAATCACAAGTAATGATAGTATTAGAGTGTACCAAATTCTGGTTTTAAAGTTCCAATTCAATGGGTTTTCCGGGTCGTTATCCGTGAAAGTAACGAATTCAATTTCCGGATCCAAGTCATCATATAACCCAGGCTCTTCGGTTTCTTTCTCTGTGGAACTTTTAAGTCTTCCTAAAGAATGCAAAGTTTCAACTTTAACCAACCCAGTCTCAGTTTCGAGCCTATATTCTTCAGGGAAAATTGCACCCTGAACCGGTGGATTATTTATATCTGGTTGGGGAATGGTAGAGGCTATACCTTTATCGTATAACGACTTATAACTTTCTGTTCTTGTTTTTGTTAATTCATTGGGGTTATTAGTTGGTGTAGTATCTAGAGATAATTCCGATTGAGCATCAGTATTATCGTCAGCTTTAAAAGCTCTTGGTTGATTTTCATCGTCGAGTTCAAAAGAACTTGAATTAGTTGAGTGAAAAGACATGTTAAGTGAAATAAGGGGGAAACTAATGGTTTAAATAGTCATGTCGATTTGCAGTCGTAGCCGCTTTTCCAGACGGGAAATTAATCCGGATACAGTAAGGCTGATTATCACGATTTTTAGAGTTCCGGTCGCCCTATATCCAGGAAAGTGGTATGGACATTAATGTATATAAAACTAATTCCGAGGGTGGGACCTCGTAAAAACTATAGTAACCGAGTGTTAACCACCTCATTCGCAATTTACTTTCGAGGGTTGATCAGATAAAAAGCAATCGGATCTGGTGATTTGGGGTCTCCAGGCAGTCAGGCAGCTGCTAATCAATTGCCCGTAAATATCTCATGGTTTGGATTTGGCTGATTTACCTGGTTGAAAATTTTGCTGGTTAGTGGTAGAACTTTCTATGGCGTCCCGGGATAGGCGGTTCAACTAGGTTAAGCTAACTTCGAGGGCAAAACATCCTAGATTTTCCGCGAAAGGGTCTGCCGTATATCCGACCGTATCTCTAGTTTGGTTCCGAGTTCAAAAAATATTTCCACGGAAACAGATAACCTGGAAACTTCTTGCAGTGATACTTGCAGGGATCAGCTTCGTTATCTGCGGCTTGCAAGTAGCTAAAAATTTAAGGGGTATCAACTGCTATCAAACTGTGCTCATGATCGAAGGTTTAGTTATGCCAAGTAATGCCAAATGGTCTGATAGTAAACTTGATCGGAACTCTAATATTTGTAGTTTAAAAGCAAGAGTAAATTGACTCGACGAGGCTTATTTATTCGAAAGCACTGAATCGTTTTCTATACTACTTTTCATATTTTGAAAGAAATGGCTGCGTGCATCAGACACCTTCTTTTAATGTAACATAGAGATCCCTTTGGGAAGTCCGATTCCAGAACACATATTCCTGGAAAAACAATAAACTGTTTCACTACCTTTCTATTCGGGTAATCATTTTACTCACGTGCTCCTTTAACTGGAACTAAAAACTGAATGACAATAACCGTTCTTTGGTGTACGAATATCAGAAACATATGCACTCCTCTCAATATTCCTTGCTTTCTTTACTTTTACTACTCCATAAACAATTGCAATATTAAAATAAGAGCCCTGCGCGGCTGCAAATCTATTGTACATTATCATTAATTAACCTTACAGTTATATAATTTTTTATTGGAACCAACAACCTCATAAGGATGTTCCAAAGCATAATCATAACACTCAAGAATTACTTGCTTGAGTCTTTCCACGCATTCCCAATCGTTTTGAAAAGTAAATGCTAACCTTTTTCCCATTACTTTAACCTTCCACTTGTCAGCAATTTCAATGAGCTTATCTTCACTCATTTTATTTGCAACCATGTCAAGAAATACAAAATTTGTATCTACAGGGCTTTCAAGCTTTATCCCGTTCTTCACACAAAACTCACCAACATTGGCTGCAAAATCATGAGCAATTTCAAGCTTATCAAAATTTTCCTGAATCGCAGTCAAAGCCATAGCCGTCATCATTCCAGCCTGCCGTATTCCTCCACCGTTCTGCTTTTTGAAGTGATTGGCCTTATCGATAAATTTTTGTTCTCCAACAAGAATACTTCCCATTGGAGCAGCTAAGGATTTCGATAAGCATAACGAGACTGAATCAAAATAACTACAATACTCTTTTATTGAAATCCCAGTAGCTGAAGAAGCATTCCATAAACGGGCCCCATCAAGATGAATTTTGATATTATTTTCACGGGCAAACTTGCTGATCCGTTTTATCTCTTCAAGAGGCATGATTATTCCGTGTAAGGTATTTTCTAATGAAATGACTTTGGTGGGAGCTGCGTGAATATCTTCGATATCCGGGGTAAAGTTTTCCACAATGTCTTCGAGGGTGAGATAATCACCGTTTCTGGGGATAACCGGATGGACCATTGCTTGGGATAAGGTTGCTAAACCACCAGCTTCATGAAGATAAACATGAGCTCTGTAATCACATAAAATTGAATATGGAGGTTGGTACAAATTAGCTCTCAAACCGATTTGGTTACTCAAAGTTCCAAAGTTCCACTTACACAAAACAAACTGGCGGGTTTACCAGAAATGTCGCACATAAATTTTTCGAGGAGTAAAGTTGACTCGTCTTCCTTGTAAACCGAGTCACCGAAAGTTGCCTGCATGCTACTTTCAATCATTGATTTAGTAGGGACAGTGAATGTATCGCTTCTAAACTCATTATTAGTAGGAAATTTTTCTTGTTTGAAAACTGTCATTTCTATTAGATTTCACTGGTGGATAAATCTGTTAAAATGGGGGTTCGCTGTTTTATAAGGCAATAAAAAATCGAGGCAATTTAAAAATTTGAATGAGCCGCCAATATCCGCTGACTCATCCGCTGCGGTTTCTTTTTATTTTTGCTCAGCATATAATTTATTTAGTTTGAGGGTAGTTAAAAGGTTCGGTAATTAAGAGGGGTGTTTCTATTGTTGGGGAAGTAAGAAGAGTTAGATGAGTAAGAAGAGTCTATTTAGAGTCCAATGGAGTCCATTTAGAGTCTAATGGAGTCACCGAGTCAAAAGGCACTAAAATTCATCCTTTCCCGACCCGCGTCAATTATGTACAGTTATGTGTCATAGCGATGAGCATGCATTCTCTATTTATGATGAGGACGTGTGAGGGATAATATTACTATGTTCTTCATTATCTTGGTTCAGATTTCCGTTTGGTCCATTTGGTCCATTTGGTCCATTTGGTCCCTGATACCCTCTAGCGTCCAAGTAGTCTGGGCCCATGAAATCTCCCATAAAAGACGGAGCAAGATTCTGGTTTAAATTCAGATTTTGTAAATTCAGATTTTGATTTGTATTTTGGTTTAAATTCGGGTTTAAATTCTGATTCAAATTCGGGTTCAAATTCTGATTCTGATTCAAAGTCACAGTTTGCAGTCTGGGGATTCCCTGATTCAAAATGAGATTCTGGTTCATATTCTGGTCAATATTCTGGCCAATTGATGGGTTTATATTCTGGCTTAAACTAGGCGTAAATGCGTTCCCACTCGTATAAGGACTCGATAAGCTGTTGCCAAAATTACCCAAATCGTTTGAAACACCAGAACCAAAACTGTTCAATTCGCCAGACCCATTTGTAGTATTGTAGACTCTTGGTGTAAGAAACAGGTTTCCTGTGTTCGGAGACAGCCATAATCCCTGACCCGAATATGATCTATTGTGGTTCAAAGTTTGAGCATCTGAGTTCCACAAATTGCCTCTAACACTTCCAGTTAAAATGGGCGTATTCCCCATATTCCCTCCGTTGAACAAATTGAAATTCGTACTAAGATGATTCAATGATCCAGCAGCCAGTGAAGGCTGTGAATGCAGATGGTGAAGCGGCTGAGCTTGCAATCTTGGTGATAACAAATTGTTGAACGACAGGCCCCATTGGTTCAGGTATCCGTTTCCTCCAGGCGTAGTTGGCTGCGGTTCTGTGAGTTGCTGGCCAAATAAGCTGGTGGAAGGAGAGTCTAAATTTTGCATTAGTCCTGGCGATCCAATGGGCTGAAAGTTGTTGAGAGCATCTTCTTCTGGGAACAACGGGTTTGGTGAGAGTGTAGGGTTGAAGTTGGAAACGTTGTTGGAAACGCTGCTAGTATTGATGAGGTTAATGGCGCTTAGGTTTCCTTGGGTGTTTTGAACGTTTTGAACATTTTGTCCATTTTGTCCATTTTGTCCACTATGTGCTCTTTGACCACTTTGTCCACTTTGTCCACTTTGTCCAAACTCACCAACATTCGGAGAACTCACGCTGAACCCAAAGTTGCCCACAGGATACTGTGGGAATTCAGGGGCTGGTGAGTTTCCTGGTGGTGTAGCACGGCCAGAAGCAGGGTTGGAATTCGACCTATTTCTTTCTTCAAGAACGATATTCCCAAACGAACTGATAGGAGCAGAATTACTATTGCTGTTCAGACTTCCACTTCTGCTGCCATTTGAATTAGTTCCATTCGTTCCTGTCACGTTAATAGCAGGGTTCAAGAACAACGGCTGGCCTCTTTGGGTTTTGGAATTCGACCGGTTTCTACGCTTGCTTCCCTTCAAAGTGATGTAATTAGAGCACCCGTAACGCTGACCAAATGAAACTTCAGATAACCAACTTGGAGCATAAGTTCTTTCTCTTTGAGACTTTATATCTTCAATTGAGTTGTGAAGAGTAATAAAGTTTCTTAAATCCTGGTTCAAAGTATTCTTGAATGCCTGGTCAAGATCCTCAAGTTCTTTTGAAACCTGGTGAATTTTGGGTGCCCACTCGGGCATCTTTGTACAAATCTTGGAGAGAACCTCAATACCCTTTTGGTTAAGTGAATTATCTTTATTAAAGCAGGTATCATTGAATTCGTCAACTAAACCCTTTATGGATTCAAAAGTTGCATTTATCGTTTTCTTTTGTGCTTTTAAAGCCTTTAATTTCTCTTCCTCTTGTGCCTGAGATTTTCGAATACCGTTGATCTCAGACTTTACCGACTCAATTTCATCTTGCAAAACCTTCAGGTCTTCATCA
This sequence comes from Yamadazyma ubonensis, assembly GCA_030572075.1. Classification (NCBI taxonomy): domain Eukaryota; kingdom Fungi; phylum Ascomycota; class Pichiomycetes; order Serinales; family Debaryomycetaceae; genus Yamadazyma; species Yamadazyma ubonensis. Next base: position 212,044 of record JAJLZG010000007.1, on the reverse strand, counting down.
CCCGAAGCCTGGATATTCTGTTTGCGTAGTTTCAAGTCGTCTAGAGTTGTCTGTAGCGAAATCAAATTCTTAGACTTATTTTCACTTGACCGTTTTAGTTCAGTTAATTTTGACGTGTTACGTGATTTCTGAAACATTAAATCTTCTTTACGTTTCTGGTGCTCTTTTAAAGCTGCCTGGTTGACGCTTACTTTTGAAACCTGTTCTTTCCATTTTGCCTCTAATTTTTTCAAATTGCCTTCAAGAAGCTTGTGATCATTCAAAGAAGATTCTTCAAGACACTTAAATTCATTGTGTAATTTGGATAATTGCAACTGATAATATTTGAGATAAGTTGTCAATTTTTCTGGATCATCAATTTCATCAATAATTTGTTGGTTGATATTTTTCACTGGGATCTGGGCAAGTTCTTCAGGTTTTATCACTGGTTCAACATGAGTATCATTTATTAATTTAACCGTTTCCGATTGGTCATCACCACTTGTTTCCACATAAAGAGGATTCGAAAGTGACCTGAAATTAGAAAAAACATTAACGGCCACCACTTGAATTTGGTACATTGTTTTAGGAGATAAATCACTGAATTTACAACTGGTAGCACTAATGGTGGCGATTTCTCTATTGTTGACCATCAACATATAATACAAGTTTTCATCGTGTTTTAAACACACATCCCAATGGACCACGATAGAATCTTTACCCACCATGTCAACGCAAACCACTGGGACATGAGGAATATCGATGTTTAAATCTCCGATAATTTCATCGACGGGGATTTGGAAAAGCTTGATACACCGGTAAATAAGCCATAGCACCGATGGGATCACGGTGATGAGAAGTTCTATCATTCCACGCAAATACAATACAATATGTTTTATTTGTGGCAGATTAGAGTCTCATCAAAACTTGCAACAGAAAAATTCTCATTCGCGTTGACGTATTTCCTAGACAGGGTGGAGTTAGGAATTCGTGGGAAGTCTTGGACGGCCTTGGGAAGAACTTGGGCTGGATGGTGATGAAATGGTGAAGAAATATGGCTTGAAATCGGAGCAAATTTGAATGAAGTTTTGGTTTGAATAATTATCATATCTCAGATCTATTTGTGTTTGTCACGTGAGATCAGTGAAAAATATGTCAAAAGTCTCAGATTCAATATAACCTGAAATACGTGAACAAGTGTTTATGTTTTTGTACCATTACAAGTGTACCAATATCCCTGTATAATCCTGGCCCTTTGTGTCTTTATATACCTCTTCATGTTTGCAATCAATTACCTATCTGCGTGTGTCTCACTCTCTAAGTCTCAGTCATCCTATCTAAAGTGTACAAAATAAAAACTTTAACTCCTAGATAGTCTCTGTATCCGATACTAGTTAACTGCCTTCTATAGTCCCAAATATCTGCTATCTACCCGCTACTCGGGTTAAACGGCCCCTCATCACTCACAATGCCAAACTAGGCAGGCCAAATTAGGCAGGAGACTGCGGATGCCTAGATAAGGAAACTTGTTGCGCTGATAAAACTATTTAAACTCAAGAACAATTTTCTTTTCACCATGACTGGGGTAACTTTTGAACAATTCCTAACTAAGGACCCAATTGACAATTATGAAGATCCTGAAAAGTATAAATCTTATATTCCTAAACTTGAAAAATATAGAGCTGATTTAGAAAAGGGGTTATTATCAAATAATTCAATTGATTTACCCCAACCTTTCGATGATTTGGTATCAAAACAATTTAATGCTGTCGATTATTTATACTCAGAAAAACTTCTATCAAAAGATGAATTCGCTATTACCGATTCAACTTTATCGCAGCTCCAAGCAAAATTAGCTTCGGGTGAATATTCTGCTGTTCAGGTGTTTAAGGCTTTTGCTAAAAGAGGTTCTATTGCTCACCAATTCACAAATTGTGCATTGCAATTATTCCCTGAAGAAGGATTGAAAAGGGCTGAATACTTGGACGATTACTTCAAGACTCACGGGAAACTTATTGGACCTCTTCATGGAATTCCTATCTCTGTAAAAGAACAAAGTAAGTTCAAGGGTAAAATTACTCATGGTGGTTACGTTTCCAATATAGACTATATTGCTGAAGAAAATAGTGTTTCTGTTCAGATCATGGAAGATTTGGGTGCTGTATTTTATATCAGAACAAACCAGCCCCAGACTTTGATGCATTTATGTGGTGATAACAATTTTACTGCTCCTTCAAGATGTCCATTCAATTTATCTCTTTCTTCAGGAGGTTCATCTTCTGGTGAAGGTTCTGTTGTGGCCTTTGGAGGTTCCGTAATTGGATTTGGGACTGATATTGGTGGTTCTGTTAGAGCTCCTGCTGCTTATTCTGGGTGCCATGGTTTGAGACCTACCACCAAAAGGATTAGCACTTTGGGTGGCCTTTCAGGTGCTGTGGGTCAGGAAAGTGTTTTGGGAGTTGCTGGGCCTCTTGCTAGAAATCTTGACGATCTTGAGTTCTGGATGAAACACTATATAAACGACGGGATCCCATGGGAAAGGGACCAAAATTGCTTGAGAATTCCTTGGAAAGAGGTTGCAAAACCCAACCCTTCTGAATTAACAATTGGTGTTGTCTACGATAATGGAATTGTAGCCCCTACTCCTCCTATATCAAGAGGATTGAATTACACGGTGGAAAAGTTGAAAGAAGCAGGTGTAAAAGTCGTAGAATTCAAGCCTCTTAAAACTGATTTAATCAATGAAACTGTCAATTTATTGTATACCTGTGATGGTAACTACATGCACAGAAAGCTAATTAGTGCCTCAGGAGAACCAGTTAAAAAATTGACAAAATGGAGTTTGAATTACGGAAATGGTGCTTCAGCTCTTTCTGTTGCTGAAAACCGTAGATTAAATACAGTAAGAGATCTGTTGAGACAAGAGTATACGAGATTTTTAATTGATAACAAGATAGATTTCATCTTGAGTCCAAATTACAGTAACGTTGCTCCTAAACCCACCGAAGTCTACGATTGGTCTTACACGTCAATTTTCAATTTATTAGATTTCCCAAGTTTAACATTGCAAACTGGGCTTTTCCAGGATCCTAAACTCGATAAATGGGATTCTGAAGTCAAATTCAGAAGCGCACTAGAAGAATTAGAGTTGAGAAATTACCACCCTGATGAATTCAATGGTGCTCCAATTGCCGTGCAATTAACCGGTAGAAGATACTTTGACGAAGAGGTTGTAGCAGCCGGAAAAACTATTGTTGACATTTTGAAGGTAGATTTGAATAGATCATAATAAATATATATGGATCAGAATATCAATATCCTAAAACGGTAAATAGCGCTCAGTGCTGCATATTTCCCAAAACGTAACTGATTAGATAACGTCGGGGTTTTCCCTATGAGGTACTTTGATACGGAACAAACTATATAAGGGATGGCAACTCCTACTTGACAGGTATGATTTCCAAAACTGACACACTTACCATCGAGAGTCTATTGACTACCAACGACTTAAAGGGCTATGAAGACCCTCAAAAGTACCAGCTGTTTTTGCCTAAAATTCAAGCTTACAGAGACGCATTAGCTAAATCCGTCTTGCCCGAATACTCTGTTGAATTACCAGCTAAGCCTGAAGATTTACAGGCTCGACAATTCAATGCTGTTAAGTATTTATATGACGAAAAACTTCTTACTCCTGAAGAATTTGCTATCACTGATCTGACCAGCACCTCATTGCTTGAGAAAATTGCTAACAGGGAATTGACTTCTGTTGAAGTTTTTAAAGCATTTGCCAAACGTGCTACTATTTGCCATCAACTCACTAACTGTGCTCAAGAAATATTTGTCGATGAAGGTTTGGAAAGAGCCAAGTATTTGGATGAGTACTTACAGAAAAACGGCAAAACCATTGGCCCTCTCCACGGATTACCACTTTCCCTTAAAGAACATTATCAGTACAAAGATAAGATTTGTCATGCCTCTTATGTCTCTTTAATTGACTATAAATCTAAAAAACATGCAGTAACCACTCAAATTTTGGAAAAGCTTGGAGGTGTGTTTTATATCCGTACCAATCAGCCGCAAAATTTAATGCACTTAGATTCCAACAATAATGTCACAGGAATGACCAGAAATCCGTACAATATGAGTTTATCTCCAGGAGGATCTTCTTCTGGAGAAGGAGCTTTAGTTGCATTTCACGGCTCAGCAATTGGTCTAGGAAGTGATATTGGTGGAAGTATTAGATCTCCAGCAGCCTTCTCAGGATGTGCAGGATTGAGACCAACAAGCAAAAGAATTTCTCTTGCAGGTTGCAATTCGTCTCTTGCTGGTCAAGAAAGTATTTTAGGAGTTGCTGGCCCACTTGGTAGAAGTATTGATGATGTTGAGGTTTGGATGAAGCACTATATCAACGATGGAGAACCATGGCTTTTGGATATGGACTGTGTTAGGCTGCCTTGGAGATCAGTCCAAAAGCCTAGTCCCCTGTCTATCACCATTGCAGTTATGTATGATGATGGTCTTGTTAAAGTCAGTCCTCCGATTGCAAGAGGATTGCGTGAAACGGCTGCGAAACTTGAAAAAGCTGGGGTAAATATAGTTGAATTTAAACCTTTTAAAACCAAAAAGGCATATCAATTGATCAACAACATGTATAATTCAGACGGTACACAATCAGCTCAGGAATTATTAGCTGCTTCAGGTGAACCATTAACTGATTTAAGTAAGTGGTACCTTAATTTCGGCCAAGGTAAAAAGCCATTTAGTGTGTACGAATTAAAGCAATTGAATTATGCAAGAGATAATTTAAGGCAAGAATACCATGATTATCTCCTTAATAATAAAATTGATTTTATTCTTAGCCCCGCATATAATAATGTGGCCCCAAAACCTGAAAGGATTTACAATTGGTCTTATACTGCATTGTTCAATATTTTAGACTTGCCAACCTTGGTATTCCAAACAGGACTTTTCCAAGACCCAGCAAAAGATGATTGGGGTAATGACCATATTGGGTATAAGCCGAGAAGTCAGTTAGAAGAGTTGGAAATCAGTAATTATGATGTTGACCAATTCATTGGGGCTCCAATTGGCTTGCAATTGAGTGGTAGAAAATTCTGTGATGAAGAAGTTGTTGCTACCGGTAAATTGATTGAAGAAATTATTAACTAGTGTTTTCAATATATGTTTCTGACTAATACGTATGAATAGATTAGGCAAAGTATTCCGGATCCTACATTTACCAAAGTATATTTTGGGTGCGATTTGTAGCGACTGAATTGGTATAGATTTGCGAGCCACGGGCACGTAACTTTTTTGGTATAAATTTAGGGGAAATACTCCTTCAAATAACAAAAATGACCGTTACTTACGAATCGTTGCTTACAAAGGACCCATTGACCGACTACGAAGACTCTAAGAAGTTTGCTTCTTACTTGCCCAAAATTAAAAAGTATAATGAAGACTTAGAGAAAGCTGTTAAACCTGAGTACTCTATTAAATTGCCTGAACCTTTAGACAAATTACACAGTAGTAAATTCAATGCTGTAAAGTATTTGTATGATAAAGAGCTTTTGACCAAAGAAGAGTTTGAAATCACTGACTCTTCAGGTGTTGACCTTAGCAAGAAATTGCAATCTGGTAAGCTCAAAGCTGTTACTGTCTTTAAAGCTTTTGCTAAAAGAGCTACCATTGCCCATCAATTCACTCTTTGTGCAAATGAACTCTTCACTGACGAAGGATTGAAAAGAGCAGAGTATCTTGACGACTACTTCAAGAAAAATGGTAAACCAATTGGACCTTTACACGGAATACCAATCTCTTTAAAGGAGCATATGTTCTATAAGGGCAAGATTTGCCATGGTGGATTTGCTGCTGGACTCGATGATGTGAAAGATGAACATGGAGTTACCACTCAAATCTTGGAAAATCTTGGTGCAGTTTTTTACATTAGAACAAATCAACCTCAAACTTTAATGCAGTTGTGTAGTGGAAATAATGTGGCTCCTGTTACAAGAAATCCATACAATTTACTGTTGGGATCTGGAGGTTCCTCTGCCGGAGAAGGAGCTGTTGTTTCCTTTGGAGGCTCTGTGGTAGGAGTGGGATCTGATATTGGTGGTTCTATTAGATCTCCTGCGGCATTTTCAGGATGCCATGGACTTAGACCAACTACAAAAAGAGTTTCAATGAGAGGTTCTGCTGCTCTTGATCATGGTCAAGAAAGTGTGGTTGCCGTTTTCGGACCATTAGCAAGATCAATTGATGATATTGAGACTTGGATGGATGCTTATATTAACCACGGAAAACCTTGGCTTTTAGACGAGCAAGCTATTCAGCTTCCTTGGAGAAAGGTGGAAAAACCAAAACCGTCTAGTTTGACTTTGGGTGTGGTTTATGATAACGGGATCTTGAAAACCACTCCCCCAATTGAAAGAGGGTTGAAAGAAACGGTTGCAAAATTAGAAGCTGCGGGTATCAAAGTAGTTGAATTCAAGCCTATCAAGCCTCAGTTAGCTTATGAAACTGTTCATAAAATGTACACTGCTGATGGAAACCACGCTTCTGGAAGCGAGATCAAAAAGTCAGGTGAACCTGTTGCTTACTTGACCAAGAATTACTTCAACTACGGGGAAGGTAAAAAGGGTTTATCAGTTACTGAAAACAGAGAATTGAACAATATCAGAAACGAATTGAGACAGGAATACACTGAGTTTTTGTTGAAGAATAACATTGATTTTATTCTCAGTCCAACTTACTGTAGCGTAGCTCCACAGCCTGAGAAGATTTATAACTGGTCTTATACTTCTCTTTTCAACATCTTGGATTTCCCAACTTTGGTTTTCCAAACCGGTTTATTCCAAGATCCAGCTAAGGATAAGTGGGATGATTCTTTTAAGAATTATAAGTTTAGAAGCAATAAGGAAGAGTTAGAATTAGGTCTCTACGATGCAGATATTTCTGTTGGTGCCCCAATTGGATTGCAATTAACCGGAAGACGGTACACTGATGAAGACGTTGTTGCTGCTGGTAAGACCATAGTTGAAGTTTTGGGTGTTGACTTGTTCAAGCACTAATTTATAGTTATATTGTTTTAAATTATATTCCCCGAACCTTGTTTTGTAAACCAGAAACTGTTTAGTATCGCTCTGTTTAAATCATGTATTCCTAACTAATACTTTAATACCCCTATATTCTCATTCTAGGCTTTGAGTAGACTGCAACACCTATTAAAATAGCATCAAAAAGTCCTACTAAAAAGAAAGGTGCCAATATCCATGAATCACTCCATACACCTCCAATCTGACTCAAAATAAGAATACCAGCACCTCCGAATAAGTTGTAGATTCCACTAATACTTCCTACTGAATCATTTTCTCCAGAAATAATACTCATACTGGTGATAACAGTTCCAATTTGAGAAATACCAATTATACTCACCAAAATGAATGTAGTAGCGTTTCTTGGATCGTAAATACCCAAAATACATATTAACCAATTACCCAAAACCCCTATCAAAGAAGATAACATCAAAGTGTGAACTTTTCCAAACTTATCAGCAATTATACCCCAGAAAGGCGAGGCTAAAAGTGAAATGGTTTGAGCTACTCCTGTCAAAATAGCTGCAAAAGTATATCCATCATAGCAGTTATTTTTGGCTGGAGTTCCATCGTTGTCACAAATTCCTGATTTAAAATAGAAGTTGTAGACAAACAAAGGAATAAATACAGCAATTAAAACACTGGTTGATCTGGCTACCCATCCTCCAAGACAAGCTATTCTTACCGAAGGGTTTGCTTTAACTTTTTCAAATCCAGCCTCAAGAAGCTTGAAATAGCTTGGTTTGGCAGCAGAAGGTGTATGTGATTTGTAGATAAACTTAAACACAATCAATCCCACAAGCAATGCAATTGAGCCGAGTAATAAGAATGTATACTGCAATCCTTGCTTGGATGAAAGATCGTAGTTTGTCAGTAATCTTACAGGAAGTGGGAGGAAAACTGAGACAGAAAAAACAGCTCCCAATCCCACACAAATTCCCACGAGAGCAGAGTATCTTCCGTTTTTACCCTTGTTACTTTCTGTTGAAGGTTCATGCTTTTTCCAGAAGAAAATACTCAGAAACTTAAAATCTGAAAAAACCAACTGGTGTAAAAGAACAGGAATCATACTCATTGTACTTGTAACTCCCAAAGCAAAAATCACTCTAGGCAAAATCAATTGGGGCCATGAAGTAAAAGGTACAATACCATATAAAAAGAATGAGACAAAAATACTTAAGAACCCAATGAGAACTAATAAATTTGTATCACCTAAAGACAGATTGAAAGTTGACAACTTATCATTCAAAGAACCAATTAATGGAGACGAAACAATACACATCAACTCGTCCAGAACTCCAAGTACCCCTATGATTTTCCCAATTTTTTTATTATCAATTCCTAGCACCTGAGTAATATAAAAGGGTTGTGAAGAGGTGAGGAAGATCACGAAGGCAATACAGAAAAAGCCCGAGAAATTGAACGCAAGCAAGTTGCGGATCTTATAGTTCCTGTTACGGATATCCTGTTCATCCACCTGTGTATCTTCAAACTGGGTGTCTTCGTTTAAAAGTTCTTCTCTTTCTTCTTCAATATCCATTTCCATGATCGGGAATCAAAGCTGCGAATTTGCACCCGCGAGAATAGTAGTGCTTCCATATCACGTGGAATATGTATGATGTAGCCATAGATTTTGCTTACAAAGCTGAAGATGAATGTTCATGATGATAGTTATTGAGTTAGTATTAGATATCTTCAAAGCTCACTTTGTGTGAAATTTACAAATTTCGATGAACTAAAGGAGGTTATTGGGAAATAGAACTTAATTTTTCACAACTCTTCGTAATTTTATAATGTCGAAAACTTTCAAAATACTTTTTAGAACAACGGAGACTCATTATCGAGTCATCTTATTTCTAAACTATCACTTAAAAACTGTAGTCCAGATAATTATGACAGAATAAATTTACGTCCTATGGATTCAGATGGAAGGATAAATCTCTGACAAAAACATAAGATTAAACTCTTAACTGTTTCGGACATATAAGAATAAAGCCTACTGAGTAAGAGAATACTTACCTTAACATAAATAAAATGAATGAACCTTTGAGGTTAAATTCAAAAACTCCGAGACTATAAGTATGCATGTTTCTGCTTCTACCTGAAATGCTCTCAATATTCGGGTAGACAATGGCCTTAATTTTTGGAACAATTTGAGCAATTGCGTATCTGATTTGAATCTAAGCCCAATTATTAAGCTTGCTGACATTAACCTGATTACTCAACCATATCATCATTAATTCCGATGCTGACCATACCCTGGTCCTGATTACGCAGTTTTGTATATTAACTCCGTTGCTTATAAAACTTCAAGGTCATAAAAAACGGTTCCGATAAAGAGGGTTCATTACTCAATCGGTAAATTTGGACAGCGCTAAGCCAACTTGTCGGAGTGATTTTGGTGCCGATATTTCGCGGAGCTATCCAAAGTTAGTAATCACTCCAATCTAATTAACGCACTGTGCGGAGTTAGCTTAGTAAAAACTTGTCGACTATTTAAGAATGCTAAGACCTCTTAAACACATCAGAAAAACTATTTAATAAACACCTTTTGCCTTTAACTATCACCGAACAATCAAACAATGTCCATAAAAAATTTTACTGGGTTTACTATAAGAAAAAACAACTGGTCCGAACCAGTCTTGTCTCAATTCGCAGCCAAAAAATTCAATCCAGATGATGTTACCGTCGAGATCATTACTTGTTCTGCTTGTGGTACGGATCACCATACTGCCTCTGGAGGATGGGGTGAACAACACCGTGAAGATTTGGTTGTAGGCCATGAAATCGTAGGAAAAGTTGTTGAAGTCGGACCTGAGGTTACTGAGTTCAAATTGGGACAAATCGTCGGAGTTGGAGCTGCCGTGAATTCTTGTGGAAAGTGTAAATTATGTTTGAGTGATAATGAACAGTATTGTTCCCAAATGATCAATACTTATGATAAAATGGATGTTTTTTCTGATAATTATGTTACTCAAGGTGGATATGCTTCTCATATTAGAGCTAGTCAAAGATTTGTGTTTAAGATTCCAGATGGGCTCAAACCTGAAGAAGCTGCTCCTTTCTTCTGTGCTGGTCTTACCGTATATTCCCCCCTTACGAGACACCTTAAGCGTGATGTTCCTCAAAAAGTCGGAATTGTTGGTATTGGTGGATTAGGCCATATGGCCATTCAGTTCGCCAATAAACTTGGAGCTGAAACCATTGCATTTTCAAGAAGTGATAGAAAGAAAGATGAAGCTATTCAGCTTGGAGCATCATCCCTTATAGCCACTGCTGAAGAAGGCTGGGTTGAAGAACACAGAGATTCTTTTGATCTTATTCTTAACTGTGCAACCTCATTTACTGATTTGGATCTCGAAGCTTTCTTAGACATTCTTAAGCCAGAAGGAAAACTTGTGGGTGTTGGATTACCTGATATAGGGGAAGAGCTCAAGTTCAATGCCTATAAGTTTGGAATGATGGGAAAGTTTATAGGAGGATCTCTTATCGGATCTAAGAAGGAAGTCAATGAAATGCTTGAGTTTGCTGTCAAGCACGATATCAGAGCCTGGACTGAAATTCTTCCGATCAGTGAAGAGAATTACATTACTACAATGAAGAGATTGTCGAAATCTGATGCTCGTTACAGAATTGTTTTGAACAACTACAGGGAGTTCTTTGGTTCTAATTAGTTATAGATTTGGGGGAATATAAGTTCTATGGAATTGTGTTCGATTTTGTAATTTTCTTAAAAGTGAAGTTTTGCAACTTACTGAAGAACATTATTTCATTTCATATTATGGAAATCAAACGTGATTAGTTAAAATCCTTATATGTAGTGCATCTGAAAGTATGATAACAAAACATTAACTTCTCAAGAAGAACCTGATTGAGATTAAGAATAGAGAAAATATACTCATCAATAAAAATCCTATATTCAAGTCAGTCCTCTCACTTAAAGCTTTTTCAGTTGTCTAATCAACAAATCCTAACTACTGCAAAAGAAACTGCAAAAGAACCTGCAAAAGTAACTAGTGATATTAGCGTCCGCGTACCAAAACGTAAACACACTTATCAATAAATTAACCACACCTGACAACACATGGCCAAATTAACTCAAACACTTGATAGTAGTCAATACTCATTCTATTCTCTATATATTCCCTCCAAAACCAAAATCCTCCACATCCAACCAATCACATGCCTCCCATTAGCATCACGAGATTAGATGGCTGCAAATTGCGAGTCAGCCTCACTTCTCACTGATCACGCGGCGCACATGTGCTGTCAACACGTGTAGCACGCGTATCAGTAACCCTTATCCAAGATGTATTGATCTCATCAACTCTCATTCATCTCTTCTCTGTCTATTTCTCTGTTTACTGATATCCATTTTTTGCATTATTCCTTACCTCCCTCCACAGCAATGCGCAATAATTTCAGGCACTCGTCGAGCTCATTAAGTGAAAGATCACTAAACGAGTTACGAAACAGCTTGTCGGATTTTCAAAAAAAAATGGACTATGCAATCGATGATGATGATGCAAAACTTACTCTGATTGATGATAATAGTGATGACTTTGATTACTCCTTAAAGAGAAGTGATTCTTCTTCTTCCCTAAGCTTTATTGACCTAAACAAGTTATTATATTTACAAGACTTTGACTTCGGTATAGGCCTTGATCAGGTCGGTGATTCTACCAGAAGGAAGCTTAATGAAATGAAAAACAAAACAAAAAAGAGACTCAACAAATTTAAGATAGATCCAAACCTGACAAGAGACTTGGTTAAACTTCAAGATTTATTGAACCAAAGATTAGCTAAGTTTGACGAAAAAGTCCACAAAAACTTACAGAGTTCCAGCACAGAAAAGCTTTTTTATGCTTTAGCAGTTTTCTCGATAGCAGCTGGTGGGTTTGTAATTGGAAAGTATCCTACTTATTTCCATGTTTTCCACACAATCTTGTTTTGTTTATTGATGCCTATCAGATTTTACTCGTACTTCAAACAATCATTTCAGTACTATTTAGCTGATTTGTGTTATTATGTCAATTTGCTTTTAATGATCTTTATTTGGTATAAACCTGACCTGAAATCCCTATTTGTTTCAGTCTTCTCCTTGAGTTTGGGGACCCTTTCGTTTGCGGTTATAACCTGGAGAAACTCGTTGGTGTTACACTCAATTGAAAAAACAACTAGTTCTTTTATTCACGTAATGCCACCAATTACAGTGTTTGTAATGGTTCATGAAATGCCTAAAGAATTCGTTCAAGAACGGTTTCCTGCAATCACCAGAATTAGTGATTGGAACTTTTTCTATGGGATCATTATCACCTCAGTTTACTACACTATTTGGCAAGTAAGTTACCATTATTTTATCACTATTCGTAAGAAAAAAGAGATTGAAAACGGAAGAGTTACTTCATTCTCTTTCTTACGTAAAAAAAATAAGGCTACTCGCTTGGGTAAATTTGTTAACCTGATGCCATATAACTGGATGTCAATAGCAGCATTTACCTTGATTCAATTCTTTTACCAAATATTTGCTATGCTTCCATGTCCCATTTGGTTTAAGTATAAGCACTTATGTGGTACTTTTGTTACTTTTGTATTTATTTGGTCTGGTTATAATGGAGCCACTTATTATATTGATGTTTTTGGAAAAAGATTTGAAAAAGAAGTCAGCAAACTTAAAGCTGAAATTAATGATTTACAAGCTAAAGTCGATTCTTCTCAAACTTCTCCTGTCATAATTCCTCAAGATGGTAATGATCAAGATACTTTGAAAGATGATACCGAACCCCAGAAATCATTTAGTTCAGGGGCAGATTTAAATTCTTTCGGTTTGGATAAATAAAACTATAATCTAGTTCAACACATTTATGATTTACGATTGGGACTCAACGCTCCCTTTACAATATATATTCTCTAATAAACTTCTAAAATATATCTGCCTTCTTCCTTCATATCTTCAATAGCCTTGGTAAGATCAGGGATGGTTTCACCTCTACTAGCAGCTCCACTCTTAAGAATATCTTCAAGACAAGCTGTAATATCAGGAACTGGCCATGTTGGTCCACATAAGTAAAATGCACCATGTTTGGTATCGATAGCTTCAGTTAAATCTTCAAGCTTATCTCTGATCTTATCTTGAATATAAATCTTTTGAGGTTGATCTCTAGAGAAAGCAGCACCAATATGGGTTAAAATACCTGCATCTTGATAGGCTTCCCATAATTCACCATAAAGATATTCTTCTTTCTTATGTCTAGAACCCATAAATAAATAAATTTCTCCAATCTCCATTCCCTGTTCTTGTTGCCAGATCTTTTCTTCAATAAAAGCCTTAAAAGGTGCTAATCCAGTACCTAAACCTGACATAACAATTGGTTGAGTAGATAATGGAGGAAGTTTCATAACAGATGGTTTAACACTGACAACCAATTCAGATCCAATACTCAAATCACTTAAGTATTTAGAACAGTGTCCCCATCTCTTTCTTCCCTTAGAATCAGACCAATCAACAACAACAACTAATAAGTGAACTGCATTTTGGTGAATTCTTTGAGATGAAGCAATAGAATATTCTCTTCTCTTTAAAGGAGCAATGATCTTGACTAATTCTTGGAATGACGGTCTAGCACTACTAAATTCTTCTAAAATGTCCCAGTAAGTACAGAAATCAACTTCTTGTCTCTTTTTCAAATCAGCAGCTCCTTCACTTCCTGCCAATTTGTTCAAAGCTTCTTTTTCCTTTTCGTCTTCAGCAAATTCAGCCAATGCTTCATAAAATCTCTTTGGTGGTTTACCCAAAAAGTCAAGAGTTTCAGATAAAGATTGTCTGACGGATCTGATTTCCAAAATAGAAGGTTGGTCCTTGTTAGAAATTTCAATCACAGAGTCACCGTCAAGACCGTAAAATTGAATAAACTCTTCAACATCATCAGGATGGTTACGGCCATGAATACCCAAAGCTTCACCAATATCATAGGTCAAACCGGTACCAGAAATATCGAATTCAATATGGAAAATGTTTCTGGAATACTCTTCTGGAGTCAATCTAATATTTTCTTGAACCTTAACCACAAAGTTTTTAACTGGTAAATCAGGTCTTAAGTCGGTACTAGTTTGATAAGCTTCTTTAAAAGTCAATTTCTTGGCCAAATCAACAAAACCAGAGTGAAGAGTCTCTTCAGGAATTTCCAGATTGTTACGTGGGTTTGGAAGAAGTGATGTTTCTAATGGGAAGAATGGTAACTTGACGTAATCTTCATCATTTTCCAACTCTTTCCAGGCTTCTTCAACGGCAATTGATTTGATAGAACCATTTTCACGAACAGTAGCAATAAACTTATCCAAAACAGCAGCCAACAATTCAAATCCACTTCCATTAGCTTGCAACAACTTGTTGACAATAAAAGAACCAAGTTGAGGCAATGCGGTTTCCCAGAAAGCGTACTGGATCAAAAACTCATTAGAGAAACCCTTAGTTGAGTCTTTTAATTCAGTTAAATCGTCTAACGAAGATAAATCAATAACCTGGATCTTGTTATTGTTTTGAGCAGCAGTTCTCTTGAAGTCAGAAGGTAACTTATCGATGAAAGCTTCTGGATCGTACTTCTTTTTGTTTCCAATAAGAATAGTAGCTCCTGGATTAGCAGTAGCAACGATGTCGTACTGGGATAAAACACTGACGTCTTCAACAATGACAATTTCAGCACTGTCGATTTCGTCAACTGGAGTGGAAGCAGTAGTCGATACGATCTGGGTCTGGAACAAACCTCCGGCACGAGATGTATCGAACTTAGTACGGAGAGTAACGTTCTTAGTTTCGTCTAAAGATAAAGCAAAAGCCAATTTCTGGGCCGAAGATTCAAACTCACCTCTGTCTCCACCCCAAACTACAAACGTACCGGCTGGAGCAGTTGCAGCCGTAAATACAGAAGGAAGAAGTTGATCAGCACCAACCACTTCACGTAACGCGGTGGCTGGGTCGATTCCCAGGGCGTAGTTGTGCAAGACTTTTGTGGTGGTGATGGGAGTCCAGGCAAAGTCAGCGGGAGGAACAAATTCGTCGACAGAAACACGGCTGTGGATTCCAGCTGTGAACAAAGCAGCAACGATTTCGGCCTTAATGGCACGAGCAGCTCCTACTACGACCAATTTTTCGGCCAGAGCAGGAATGATTTTCGAGAATTCAGATGATAAGAAAGGAACGGGGACTCTAACTTGAACTACACCAACACGGGCAGAATCTGCAGCTCTTTTGATGATACGAGAAAGAGTTCCAGCTTCACTACCACCAAAAACAACAAAAACGGTACTAGCTTGTTGGTGGCCGTGGTAAACAAAAGGTTTGTAATCGGTTCCAGAAATTGCAGCCAATTTACCCAAACCATAACGAACCAAATCTTCTGAGCCTGAAAGCCCGGAAACATTGGACCCATCTAATAATTTCTGGTACAAGTCTCCGACCTGCTCGACCGAGAGCACGTCGTTGAAACGACGGTACGTCTTGGCCCCATCTACCCCGTCAAATAAGACGGTAGCTGGGCGAGCAGTTGCGGCTGCAAAATAGTGAGAAAGGGTGGTAAGGTGTTGATGTTCGACTGCGTCGGCCGAATCGACCGGGACGAGTGTAGGAGCACCCACACGGCGGGCTCCGGCCACAGCAGCTTCATAACTGGCAGTAAGAGCGTTTGAATCGTCGATATCAGCAGCAGAAATAGCAAAAGATACTGGGAAATGGCCCGATCTTGGAACGGCACTCGAAAGACGAAAAAAGCCACGGGAATCCGTAACGACCGAAACCACGTCATTCTGGTCACTTACAAACCCATTAAGAGCTCCACCAGCACCTGAACGAACTTCAAAGTGGTGGAAAAATGGAGTAACTCCAAATGAGTTACGACGTTGATAAGCCTTTGTCCAGAGTTGGAGGTAAGCATCAGAAGCTCCAGTTCCTACCACGGTATCACTGCTGAAAATCTGGGAAGAAGCAGCGAAAACTGCTTGATTTACAATCGTGATAGTGGAAGCATAGACTGAACCTTTAATAAGAGCTGGGTCAACGGCTACGTCGAAGGGGTTTTGACGAATAGCATGGAGCACATCGGAGGAGGCTTCGCTGAGAGAGCCACCTACACTGGCATTTGCCAGGGTGTTATTGCTAGGCTGAGCTAAAGCGTGAGGTGCCATTAGTGATAATTAATGAGAAGAGTTTGATTCGTTTTGATGAGACCGGTTCACGTGATATGGGGTAATGGTTCACGTGAGAATTTAGTATATGGTTAGAAGGGTTGGTGAGTTGTATGCAGAATATATGGACCTGGTTTGAAATTGGATTTAGAGGTTTGGTTGGCTTTTGATGGTTTATGCGATACGATTTGATGACTTTGGTTCCAAGATACTAGCAAAATAAAAGTGTTGATGAAATTTTTTAAAAATTTGTTTTTAAGAAAAATCTTTTCATTACAGCCTGCTGGTATGCCTGTTGTAGTATCTATATAGATTACCTGTTTACTTGAATCCTGAATCATTTAAGTAATATATTAATGTATATCATCTAAAAGTGAACATGAAGGTCCATTTTCTTTTTCTCAATTATTTGCACCCAAAATGCCTGGCTCATTCACCTATTAAACTGACCAGTGGTTATGTCCTAGTTCATAACGATGAAACTACATTCCTAACCATCAAGCCTACTCATATAACTCATACATTAAATTTCTATAATTATTCTATACAATCTCAAACTGGGCAATCACTGGACGGTGATCAGAGTATCTAAACCCACCTTCAGTCCAGGTATCAATAACATCATACCAGGTAACTGTTGACGTATCTCTGCACCAAATAAAATCGATTACGCTCTGGTGATCCAAAGGTTCAAACCCAGTATAGGTATTCATTAAATTATTCTTGATTAGAGAAACCTGTCTCGTATCGCTTAAATCTTTCACCAACGTTTGATACGAAGCATCACTCGAAATCGAATTGAAATCTCCAGACAAAAACGTTTCGTAATCATTGGGGATCTGTTTGATCCATTCTATAAGAAGTTCGGAAGATTTCCCACGAGCAAGTTCACTAATATGATCGTAGTGGGTATTAAGCATATTCACTCCAACACCAGTCTCTTTATTAATAAATGTAGTGAGTGTGGCGATCCGGATGTTAGCAGCCCCCCAGCTTCTACTTGGAACATCTGGTGTAGTACTAAGCCAACGAGTAGTAGAATTAACTAAATCCCACTGACTTTTTCTGTACAAGATAGGAGCGTATTCACCTCTTTTATTACCATCATCACGTCCTACCCCATAGTAGCTCCAGTCCATTTCAGGGGTCAAGTTATTCAAACCATTAGTGACATCTTCAAGCTGATTGTGTTTCAACTCTTGCATCCCAATAAGTGTAGGCATCAGTAGTGAGTGTTGGGCAATATGTTGTACCAATTCAGGAACTCTCTCGGACCATCTGTGCTCGTGAAAGAACCTCAATTTCGTGTCAGTTCTGACGTTAGAGCTTATTATTTGAAACTTTAGTCCCTGAGTTAAATTAATTGCAGCTGGATAAGCAGCAGCCATTACCACAAATAGCAAGAATCTAACCAATAACATTGGAGACCAGATCAAATTGGCAGTACGGCTGTTCTTATACAAATCACTTATATACTTTCTAATGTACGCACGTTTGCAGCCGCCTGTCAAGGTAGTTAATTACTATTCCATTCCTGTGCCTAAGCTGAACGTGGAATGGGTGCAAATTGCGAAATTGCAACTTGTTTCACACGTGCTGTGTATTGTACATTGTTGAGACGTGTTGCCAGGGGTGATTCGTTACCATAGTGAATATTGTGAATCCCAATAGATACTTGACGAATTTAAAGTTGGCAAGTTTACAGTTTAATTAACCTAAGCGTAAGCCCTGAACCGTGTCTCACGTGAGTCGCAGACCTCTGGCAGTCGCAGACCTCTGGCAGTCGCAGACCTCTGGCAATCCGGACCTATTGTGCGCATGCTAAATCAACGTCGTAAACTACATCATAAAACTAATCCTGTACATTGAATAAGCTTATTTCAACAGTCGTTTACTTACATACAATTCACAAACCTTGTTCATACACGCTCTCAATCTAACTCTCACTTTAACTCTCTCTCACTTACTCCTTCACTCTCGCTCTCCCCCACTAAAATCGCAAACTCTGCCGTATCGCCGACCCGAAGGATCCCGCGTTTTTTGCAATCGGGTGCGAAATATTTTCACTAATGAACCGTACTTCCCTGGCTAACCACAGTTCAGGGACTTTTGATCCTCCACAAACACCCAAGTCCAAACCCAAGCCTCCGGCTCTTCATCTAGAAGATGCCTTCAAAACAACAGCCCCGAAAGACCCTTCTCAATCGCTTCTTTCACCCCCACAAGACCCTGATGATCCTCTTATTGATCCAGAATCTGACTTGGAAGATGAAGAAAATGAGGTGATCCCGCTTCTGGATCCAGTCGACCTGGCCCGGCCCAGGTACTCCAAGACGTTGTCCCAACTGGACGCAAATTCCTTGGTCGGTGGTGAAGCAATTGCAAATGAGCCTACTAAGAAAGTGTTTGCTTTCCAATTGCCTTTTGGTGGAACATTTTCTTCTTTAAAAACCAATTTCTACCACCAAGTGCACCTCAAGCTTCCTAACTTCAACTGGTTCAATACGAAGGACGATAATGAAGAAATTACTGAAGATTTCAGACTAAAACTCAGCAGACAAGAGTCTTTAAATACCCTAAATGAAGCAGAGTATTTCCGGAAACATAAGGGCAGAGACGATGTACGGTTCCGTGCCGTAAAACACTCCCTTGCCACAAAGTATAACGAGTTTCTTCCACACATAAATAATAACCAAAAACCCATCGAAGATTGCGATTCGATCTACCTGAGAATCGACGGTAATATCGTCATTTTGGGCGGATACAGAGGCTCTGTGCTACGAGACTCTCGGACCCATAAACGAGTATGGATCCCCATAAAAGCTGGGTTTAATCTCCGGAAAATCAACCTTCTTCTTGGCCCTACACCGCAAGATGAGCTCGATGCCGTCAAGTACATGTATCCAGACGGAGTGTTGAAGAACATTGGGCCCATTGACTTGTGCAAAACTCTTATAAAAAAGCTAGACAGTAATCCCAACACAAATGTCAAAGAGTTTGGCTATGACTGGCGTCTTAGTGGTGAACATGTTTCTCAGTTGCTAGAAAAGTTTCTCCAAGATATCTACGACAAAACTGGAAAACCATCTCTTGTTATCTGCCACTCTATGGGAGGCCTTATCACCCACCGTACGATTCACAGGAATCCAAAACTTTTCAGATCTGTCATTTATGTGGGAGTTCCCAGCGAGTGTCTTAACATTTTGGGGCCAATAAGAACGGGAGAGTCGGTGTTGTTTCTGGACAAAATCTTGACTGCTGAAGCTAACTTCATGATGCGTTCGTCGTTCAATTTCTTGCCTTTGAGTGGCCGTGTTTTCTACAACTCCCAAACAAACGAACCCTATATTCTCGACCTATTCAATCCCGATACATGGGTCGAGTATAACCTCAATCCTCTCGTGGCCAAAACGAGACTTGAGAAGAAACTGACTCTAATGGAATCCTCATTCAGCTCGATCAGTAGTAGACTTAAACAAATTAGAGTAAGATCATTATCTCCCTTATCTAGATCACCCAAAAGTGATTCATTTGATCTAGAAAAAGATCCTCTCCCAATAGAAGATGATGATGGGTATAGTGTTACTTTTGAGCAGGCTTATGAGTATCTTGCAGACTCTTTGAGTAAAGCCAAAAAGTTTTTGGAAGATATGGACTATAAGCCTGAACTTGAAGATAAGTATCCCCCCATGGCGATTGTTTATGGTAACACTGTTCCATCAGTAAGAGGATCTCATGTTGATAGCGAACAGGATATTCGTAATGGAGATTATTACAATTTCTTTTATGGCCATGGTGATGGAGTTGTTCACCAAAAATGGCTTATGCCTGAAAGAAGAGGATTCAACGTGTATAATCCTGAGACAAAGAAGGGCCAGATTGTAGGAAAGTTTTCAACATGGACGGGACATGTTAACCTTATGACTGATTTGAGAGCCATGGGAAAGGCTCTTCACTCTGTTTATGAGGCAGAAAAGGTGTGGGGGATAGATAAAAAAACATTTATATAATAGAATGGACATATGGTAGTAGTTTCCTGTTGTGTTGACAATTGAGTTGATAAGAGATCTTTTAATGTGATGGTCACGTTTTTACGATCGTATCTTTCAATGGGCTTCAAGAGTTGTAATGACAAAGATCTTCGTCAGCTTTAGTATACTAACTGTACACTTCGATGAGTATTGTGGTTCTCGGATATTAGCCATTTATCTCCAGTGTATAAAAAGGCATAAAATTGAACAGTTATTAAAATAAATACTGAAATTTATGCTGTAAACATATAGACTGGGTAGATGGTTTATTCTGTAGTTACTATGCATTTTCAATCCATACATAGGATATAAAATATAGGATACGACATAAAATAAAGAACACGACGTAGAATATACACGAATATCCTAAAACCATCACTAACCTTACCAGCAAAACCTGCAATCTCCACCCTTAACCCCTCCTCTCCAGTATACCAAACCCGATTTATCGCCAATAATCCTCTAAACAATTGTACAATCCGGTTCGGAATACGATTTCGCAGGTCCAGTCTCTGATTCAACTTCACTAAACTTACTGAACAAATGACTTTCTTTGTCCCATGTGGTTCCAGAACTGGGATCTTCAAACCAAACCTGTGCCAATCAAATAGCATCACAGCATTCTGAAGGGTACGTTAAGGCTCTCGAAGATATAGACGAGGCAGTTGAAATTTTATGCTACTAAGAAGCAGAGGACAATTGGAATACCAAGAGGTGTGTTTCGGTAAAACCAGTTCACTTGCTTCACAACCCGAAATGTATGTATAGTTCCAACATTAAATAGCCTGTTCTTGATGTTTACTGTGACGGTTCAGAATTCAATAATGGATCTCCTGGTGCCTATGCGGGGCTACGATGTCTACTTTGATGGTCCGTGCAAACGGTATTCAATTGCTTTAGATGATTATCCTGAGTCTGTTTATACTACAAATAAAGTGACAGAGTTGCTTGCGATGGAACATGCTGTAGCATGTATTCAAAGAAGGTACAGTAATGGAGAGCATGCTAGCTATTTCATTTATACAGACTCTACGTACGTTGTCAATTTCTTGAACAATTGGTACCCTGAGTGGAAGAAAAGAGGTGGAAGAAAAGCAACAGTGAACCGGTTCGTCACATAGGCTTATTAGTCGTATAGTTGAAACTATCTTATTTCAGTTTCGCCAATTGTACGTCACGTTAAGGGCCAGATGAATATTATGGTAACTCGAGAACCGGCACCTTTGCACGGATGAAGTGGAAAGAATGGCCAAAAGAGGTCTTTCAATTTCGTGATTTAGTATTGTAAAGCATTTACTAGCTTATAACCTCAATATAAGACTACAGCTATACCAAATATACGAATTCTCCTAAAAAAAATACAAACTACTCCTATAAGATACAAAACACATATAAACAGCAGTAGTATAACTTCTTTACCACACAATCTACAATTAATATAAACCAATGCAAGATAACACTACTCATCTTCGCATCCTGATTTAGCTTATCTCATCGCATTAAATTTTTTTCACCATGAAACGCAAGTCTGAAGACTATACCGAGATTGATATCAAGACCCACGTCGAAGAACCCCTGGTGGTCGTCGGGTCCTTCTTCAACGGATTGAATGTTCCTTCCCACACAAAGTTCGACCTTTTCAAACACAAATCGAAGGACCAATTTGAGCTTCACGGTGAAAACGATACCTTGGAATATACTGCTCAAACTGCAAACGAAGAAGCTGACCATGCATACACGGTTGCAGTTTACGATCCAAGTACCAGAAGTGTTGAACTTTTTGAAGCCCCCATGTTAAACGGAAGAGTCATCAGTAAAAGTAAAAGAAAGTATACTGGACCTAAGATAAAGCAAGTAGGTATTAGAAATAACTTACAAAGGAATGCATTAGGTGAAGCTTTCGGGACCAAAAAGGCCAAGAGTGCTATCAGCAATTTGGAAAGAAACAGAATCGATTCTGATAAGTTACAAGATGTGGAATTGGATATTATTGACAGTGTTAAAACTTCTACCCAAGAATTACCTACTAGACAGCAAATGGATAAGGCATCTAGTGACTTAAGACCTACTCCCAAAATCAACTTGGAAGCCACCAACTCCGAAGATATCTATTCTATTGATAGTATCATACCTTCTAAAGACTGGGAAAATATCAGAGTTAGTAGTATTTTAGACGAGCCAGAAATGAGTGCTAAACTCGATATGTTGCCGTACAAAAACTCGGTATATCTCGAACTGCATGTCGGAGTTTCCGACGATACAAAGGGTAAATTGGTTTACTATTTATCGATTTTACTTGGAATATATCACAATAGAAGAGTAAGAGATAAAGCTACTCTTTTAACTAAATTCAAGACTCAACCTCCAGAATTATTGGTAGATAGCATTTTACGTACTTTCACTGTCAATAAAGCAGGAAAATTCGGAAAGGCAAAAGACAGATCTTTCTTCATTGACCCTCATAATGAAGATAAGTTATTGTGTTATATTTTAGCTATAATATTTCATCTTGATAACTTCCTCATTGAGCTCCAGCCATTATCATATGAATTAAACTTAAAGCCTAACAAATTAGTTAATTTGTGCAGAATCATGGGTGCAAATGTCAAGCCACCAACTGTAGGCCAAGCTGAAGCCTTGAGTATTCCTAAATCGCAAATGGCCACATCCAAGTTGGCTTCTTTGAAGGCACCAGTTAAGT
The DNA here is from genome assembly GCA_030572075.1 of Yamadazyma ubonensis. Taxonomy (NCBI): domain Eukaryota; kingdom Fungi; phylum Ascomycota; class Pichiomycetes; order Serinales; family Debaryomycetaceae; genus Yamadazyma; species Yamadazyma ubonensis. The sequence goes on along the minus strand of JAJLZG010000007.1, from coordinate 189,056 downwards.
TGCCAGACATGAGCAGGAGGATCAGAAAGTAATGAATAGACCTGTATAAATAATAGATAAATGAAGAGATCGCAGAAATGATTAAACTGAATATAAACTTTAAAGTAACAATGAATGAAAGAGAAGATAAAAGTGAATCTAAAAAGATGAATATAAAAATCAAAACTAAATAATCCAATACTCTAAATCTCATTCGCGATGCAAGTAGACGAAAGCCTCCTAAAGCTAGCAGAATGCGAGAAGGAAATGGATGTGGCCGAAAGGGACGCAGAGATCTATAGGATCAAAAAGACCCAGGGAATCTATAACAAGAGAAGACAAATTCTCCAGTCAATTCCTAAGTTCTGGTACATTATACTAGCAGAGAACGACGATTTTTCAGACTACATCAGTGTTGAAGATTTGAAGTATCTCGAATATATTTCAGATATTTATGTCCACTACAAAGTGACTGAAGAAGAACCCAAGCTGACCAACCCTAAGGATTTCAGTATCACGATTTCTTTTAAAAGTGACGGAATAGTGCCTAGTCAAACTGTAACTAAAGATTTTGAAGTGGCTATTGAGGATGGTGAGGAAACAATCACATCAAAGGCCGTAGACGTTCAGTGGCCTGAAGAGCTTGATTCTATCAACCCCCATTTGATTAAGGCTAGTAAAAAAGAGTTAAGTAAAGAAGATAAGAAGAACTATAGGCTTGGAATGAAATCATTCTTTGCGTGGTTTGCATGGACCGGGAAGAAGCCGGGAAAAGAGTTTAGAAGTGGTGAAGATTTGGCCCGGTTAATCATTGATGATTTGTTCCCGTATGCCGTGAAGTACTATACTGAAGCACAACCAGGAGCAGGAGAAGATGGAGATACTTCGGACCCTGAGGAGTTAGATCTTAGTCTGGAAGAGGAAGGTGACAAAAAGAGACAAAGAGTAGAGTAGAGAACAGGGATGACTAGTGTAAGAAGGTGCTGGTTGTAGATGCTAGTTAGTATTGTAGAGTAATAAAAGATACTGCTGTAGGTGTTAGTAAATGATACTAGAGTGAAGTGTTAATGATACCAATGTAAAGTGTTAATGATACTGGAGTGAAGTGATAATGATACTGGAGTGAAGTGTTAATGATACTAATGTGAAGTGTTAATGATACTAGAGTGAAGTGTTAATGATACTGGAGTGAAGTGATAATGATACTAGAGTGAAGTGATAATGATACTAGAGTGAAGTGTTAATGATACTAGAGTGAAGAGATAAATGATACCAATGTAAAGTGTTAATGATACTGGAGTGAAGTGTTAATGATACTGGAGTGAAGTGTTAATGATACTAGAGTGAAGTAACAATGATACTAACGTAAAGTGTTAATGATACTAATGTGAAGGGTTAATGATACTGAATGTATAGTAATAAATTACTATGAACGGTCGTATAAAAATTGAGTATCAATATTCTAACTTTTCACTCCACAGCATCACATTTTTCACTATACGCTCACACGATACACCAGTCCACTCCAAAACTCAAAACAGAACCCTCTTCATCCGTTCACCACATCTCCATCACATCTTCATCACCACCCAACCTCCCACCTCTTCATCACCACATTCCCTCTATATCCTCGCTCCTTCCCTCTCCTCTTCATTCTGACAAATTCAAGACAAATTCAATCTGACAAATTCGCACATTTCCACACACTTCAACTATGAGTGTAGACACTGCAGCAGCTGATGAACCCTTTATGGGACCAAACCTCAACATCACCCTTGTATGTCCGGACTGTAAAGTGTACCCACCTGATCTTATCGAAAGATTTAGTGAAGGTGACATAGTTTGTGGTAGTTGTGGGCTTGTATTGAGTGACCGAGTTGTCGATACCCGAAGTGAATGGAGAACTTTTAGTAACGATGATCAAAATGGTGATGATCCTAGCCGTGTGGGTGATGCCGGGAATCCTTTATTGGACCACGAAAACTTATCCACCATGATCTCCCAAAGTCCTGAAAGTTTAAGACTCGGAAGAGAATTAAGCAGAGCTCAGCTGAAATCTTTAGTTGATAGGAAAGATAATGCTTTGGCTGCTGCTTTTGCTAAAATCTCTCAGATGTGTGATGGGTATCAGTTACCTAAAATCGTACAAGATGCAGCCAAAGAAGTGTATAAATTGGTTTATGAAGAGAGACCTCTACGGGGGAAATCTCAAGAGCTGATTATGGCTGCTTCTATATTTATTGGGTGTAGAAAGGCTAAAGTTCCTCGTACTTTCAAAGAAATATGGGCTTTAACCAATGTGCCTAGAAAGGAAATTGGAAAGGTATTTAAAATTATGGATAAAATTATAAGAGAAAAGAATGCAATTAATCCATCGGCCTTTTCTTTGGTGGAAGATAATATTCAAACCACCCAAACCTCAGCCGAAGATTTGATTAGAAGATACTGTTCTCATCTTGGTTTAGGTACTCAAATCACCAATGCTGCTGAATATATTGCCAGAAAATGTAAAGATCTTGGGGTTTTGGCTGGTAGATCTCCAACTACTATTGCAGCCACGGTGATTTATATGGCAAATGTGATTTTTGGTGCTGACTTGCAGCCTCTGAAAATTGCTGATAAAACGGGAGTTAGTGAAGGTACTATTAAGACTTCCTATAGGGTTATCCTGGAGCAAAAGGATGTATTGACCAATCCTTCATGGAATACTCTGAATATCGATGCTCAAAGACGTTAATATTGCTTGTAGTTTGACTACTAGTTTGTTTTCAACGGATGTAAATGTATAGCTGGGATAGAGCCGGAATAAATAAAATAATAGAAAAGAGTAGTTTTAATTTATTCCTAAAAAAACATGTTTCTACTGGATCTTTTTTATCTTCATTACCAAATCATTTCTCAATTTGTAGAATCTGAACTTTATCCAAATTTCATTTGGGTGCAACTTTTTATTGCGCAATGAGACTGTCAAAGTTCTTATCAGCACCCATCATTTACACCAACCAATTTGCAGATCTTCGCCTCAAGTACCTGCCTACGAAATACCCACTCGTTCTATGTCACGGTCTATCTGGTTTCGACAGTCTTGTGTTTCTCCCGAAACCAAATTACTGGCGTAAAAGCACCGTGAAAAAAGTTATCCACGATGGCCTTGTCAAAGTCGATTACTGGTGGGGAATCCAGGATACTCTCAAAGAAATTGGCTGTGAAGTTCATGTGGGGAGAGTTCCTCCTTTTGGGTCAATTGAATCAAGAGCAAATAGTCTTAATGAGTTTCTTCAAGCTCAATTTAAAGAATACAAGAAAGTTAATGTTATAGCCCACTCTATGGGAGGTCTTGATGCTAGATTTTTGGTGTCCAAACTCGAACAGAAAAACTTTGAAATTGCAAGTCTTACCACAGTTGCAACTCCTCATAGAGGTAGTGAAGTTGCAGATTTTGTGGTGGATAATGTCAGTAGTAGTCTAGTTATACCTGAAGCTATACCCCAATTAACCACTTCATACTTGAAAAAATTCAATGAAGAAGTTAAGGATAATCCTAAAGTACAATATTTCTCATACGGGGCTCAATTTGTGCCCCAGTGGTTCAATTTGTTCAAGTTTCCATACCGTATCATTCAGCATTCTACAGAAAAAGGAAAGAGCTATGCTAATGATGGAATGGTTAGTGTAGAGAGTTCGAAATGGGGAGAGTATTTAGGTACACCTGATCAGGTTGACCATCTTGATTTAATTAATTGGACTAATACAGTACGGACATTTGTTGATGAAACCGTTTTCCATCATAAACCTCAGTTCAATGCCTTGGCCTTTTATGCCCATGTAGCACAAAATTTACACGATAGAGGGTTCTAATTCTAATTCTAATTCTAGTTCAAAGTTATAACCTTGGCATATCTGAACTCCTGAATGCCCCATTTACTGTTGAATCTACCGTAACCACTTTGCTTAATTCCTCCGTGAGGAGCAGTAGCATCGTCAAATAATGTGGGAGCATTCACGTGAACTCCACCCGATTCAATTCTTCTAGCATGTTGCTGAGCCTTTAGAATATCTTTAGACCAAATAGACGTTTTTAACCCGTAATCTTGTGAATTTAGTTCATCAATGAGCTCTTCTGTATTGGAATACTTGAAAACACAGGCTAAAGGTCCAAATGATTCTTGGTGGAAAACTTGCATTTCAGGGGTAACATTTGCTAAAATCAAAGGCTTTATAGCTGGATTTCCTGGCCCTAAAGGAGTTTGTTCTCCAAATACTAACTCAGCTCCTTTATCTATAGCATCTTGTATCAAACCCGATACTTGTTGAGTGAACCTTCTGTTTCTTTGTGGAATCAAGTATTCTTCTTTTTTTGCAAGTTCTGAGCCTACAACCCCAACTTTTTGTAAAAACTCATCATACACAGATTCATGAACAAATATCTTATCGGTTGACATGCAAATCTGGCCCTTATTGGCCCAACTGGAGAAAAGAGTTGTTCCAACAGCTTTATCCAAATCAGCATCTTCTTCTATAATTGTATTGTTTTTACCACCAAGTTCTAATATACATGGTTTAAAGTTGGCAGCTGCAACCAGAGCGATTTTACCTCCGGTAGATGTTGAACCTGTAAAACTAATTTTACGAATGTTCTTGTGTTGAATTAGTCTTTCTACCACTTCTTTACTTTGTTCCGGTACTACGTTTATAAGTTGAAGGGTTTCTTTAGGTACACCAGCCTCGTGCAAAAGTTTGACCCAAAGATGGCTTATTTGCGGACTTAATTCGGACGTTTTTAATACCACAGAACAGCCTGCAGCCAAAGGAGCTATCACTGTACGACCACACAAGATACCCGGGGCGTTCCACGGAGCTATGGCCAAAACGGGCCCGATAGGCTCGTTTATTACCATGGCTTGTGTCGACATGCTTGACTGCAACACTTCTCCTTCGGGAGCACTCATTTGGGCAATATACTCGTTCAATTGGTCTACCATTCCATCAGCATTGACTTCACTGAACCAAGGGGCTATTCCGATCTCATTGTGAAGTTTAACAAACTCTGATCTTTTTGCTTTCAATAATTCGGCTGCTTTTTTCAAAATTCCGATTCTGTGTGGAACGCTTAAATCATTCCATTTAGAAAAGCCATTTTTGGTCGTTTCACAGATCAGATCAAGCTGGTTATATTCTACACAACTCATGGTATCTAAATGTTCTTCCCATGGGGAATAGACATGATATTGTACCTCTGTTACCACCTCATCACCATTTATAAGTAGTGGAAGCATCGCGATTTTGTAAGTACTGGCTTCTTTTTTTGTAGGCCTTGTGAGTAATGAACAAAATATTCTTATGATTTCGGTAAATTGTATAAGAAATTTAAACGGTTTTCCTGGGGAATGGTTTATTTCAAATATTGAATACTGGGACTCCAGGGGTATTTATAAGCTATGGTTGCATAGACAATTATATAGTTCGTTTGTTCTCCACTGTTAGTTTCTCTGTCTTGATACGATTGACAACTTAGTTTAGTGTTGAACAACCCAGTTAGGAGTTGGAAAACCAAGTTTAGTATTTTATCTGTAAGGGGTTCTCCTTTTGAACAATATGTTTGGGCTTCGAAAGCTTTTTGAATTAAAAAACTGGTTGTTGTATCTCAATATTATCACTTTGAAACAATCCATTGTTATTTTAAAAGAACTATTCATGACAACACCTTATACAGTCGATTCTCTCAAAAGCTTTTTAAGTGTGAATGCTTTACTTCTATTTCAAAAATCTTCTTTCCCTTGTCTATACCTTCTCGGAACCTGCCCTATAATTCTCTAGCTCTCAAGCCATACATATGTAGAGTTTCCGTAAGTTTCAGCTGCTTATCACTTTTGACTCAAATACCACGCTCTATGCACCTAATCCGGTATTTCAACCCAATTGTAAGTATTATCTGTTTTGTCTCATTGTCCTCTCGGTAAAGATTAACAAACAGCTTGTTCAAGGAACTTTTCACAAGTAATAACTTTCTACCAATTAAAGCCTTTCGCAGCCATTTAGTATTGTGACAAAAATGAAAGTACTCAGAAATAACAAATTTAAAGCACTTTTGATTTGTTACAACAACTTGAAACACTTTTTGAAAGTGACCAAAATGAAGTGTAGAGTGCATAAACACATGATCACCAATTTGAAACACCACCTTCAACTTCCAATTTTTCACCGACTTTCGCAGCCATTTATTTTGACCAAAATGAATACAAAAACTCAGTTGTTTTTTAAAATCAGTTTCGTTTCCACTGTAAATTATATGAACTTGGTCTGGAATTTTTACCCAACCACTTTAGGTCACTATCCACTCTCGAACTGTGGAGAAAGCAGTTAATACTACTGTAACTGTATTTTTCTTCTATACTTCATCTTATTATTTCTAGTGGAAGTTTAATTTCTTATATTATCTACTAAATCATGGGCTATTTCAAACTTCGAACTCTGAAGTAGGAAATTCAATGTTTGGAGAAATTAAACCTTTAATCTAACTTTATAAGAATTGCATAATATTCGTCAACTATAAACTTACGGACTGTAACTCCTGGTTACAGAAATCACAATAATCTATAAGATGATCCCATCCTTTAGTTACATTTTCCAATGCAGAAGCACTTTTCCGGAACTCTCCACACTTTCTTATCTCACTTACCAACCAGTTTCGATACTCCGTAGCAGCAATTTCCTTTTCCATCTCATTCAAAATGTTGAATTCTGCAAGTAATTTATTTCTCTTAATTCCAATCTCTAAGTATGTTTGCTTGAGACCGTATGCCGTCTGTCTTGTGTCTTCATCCAAATACTCTGACTCTAAATCTGCAGCGTAGCTTGTGATAAAAGAGGCATTTCCAAAAGACTGTTGGACTTCTTGCAGGATTTGAACTCGGTCCTCAGGAACATCTCTAATATAGTCCTGAAGATCTTTGAGGTAAATAGCTCTTTGAAGCATGGGTTCTTGTGTGAATAATTCTCTGGTAATCGTATGGGCTTGATGGGCTTTCCAGTAGGAAACTGTTGATCTTCCCATCAAAAACACATTGAGAAATACCAGGATTAATATGATAAGAATGAGCAATCTCTGAGCTGTAAGCTGACTTATAAACTCTGCTACTTTCACCTGATACCTCATTATATATCTCATTATATCGGCAATAAACTCTATGCCAGGTCTCACGAAAAGATGATAAAGAACTCTTCTAACTCCCAAATGACACACAGGAGGCTCTAATTCCTCTAAATCTTCAGCAACAATTATTTTCCCGTAAAGATAAAGAGCTCTTCCAATTTGTCCGTGGGTTCCAATCTCTTTCACGAACCTTTGGATATGCTTCTGATATGAATGCATTTCTAAAGTTCTGAACCTTCTTAAAGGACCTCTGGTTAACAAATTCATTGGTGAGTTTGAAAAGTAGAGAGGCTTGGAGAAAATTGATATGGAACAGCTTTCGGTACTTTCTGATTTGATGACTATTCTGGTGCTTACACCGATTTTAGCACCAAAAACAAGGAAATACTTCTTTTCGAGAACAAAGTTGTAGTACTTGTTTTCTACCATATCTTCGATGGTGAATTTACACATAACCACCTTATTAGGGCCCAGCTCTTGAAGGCTACACAAGAATGAGTTTGAAAGCTGTTTATTCTTAGCTCTGAGCCATGGCCTTCTAGTAACCTCCATGACCCCTACTGTATCGTCGAAAATCAACACCGACTTGTCCCCTAAAAACGCATGGAACATCGCCTTGGCGGCTACTGGAACAGAAATGGTGTTTTTAAGTGAATACTCTGCGTAGTCTACTCTATAACTTTCTAATTTTCCAGATTTCACCACCGATACTGACTGAATAGCAGGGTCTTTTGGAGTAGAAATCTCTGGGGATTGAAGCTCCTCGTAGAACTTCTTTTCGATCTCAAAGATCTTAAGAATCACTGATTTGATAGGAAGTGGAGAATCAGAAGCATTGTTGTTGAAAATAAACTGGATTTTCCGTCTCAATAATTCTCCTCTATCCAAGTAAACTTTACAGCGAATTGTATCCTGGGCCAACTCCAAAACCAACTCATCATACTCTGCGTGAGGAACATTAGCCACAGAAACCAACCTGAAAACATCACCACTTACTAAAGCCCTGAAACCGAATGCCAGCTGAGACAAAAGGATCTTTTTATTGGTGATAAATACCCGGCAGCAGAGTTCCTGGCTCAGATTAGGTGACCAGATACACCCATAAGAAACAAGACAGAATTCATCAGCATCTACTTCACTTTCAAAGAGAGCTTTCATCTGCATATCGTGCGAGAGAAGTACTCCGGGATCAATTTTAATGGGACCAGTCCGTTGCAGGAACAGATCAACCACCTGGAATGATACCGGGAACTCTGGTCTCAGAGTAAACGAAGGCTTGGTAGCAGTTTGTGGCATAGTTCTTTGGATATAGTAAACACCCCAATTAACACTCCCCCACATATTTGCTGTCAAAGCTGAAGGTAAAGGAGCTAAACATGCTATGGAGCTAGCAATGATAGCACTTTTTGTATTACTGGTGGTTAACGGGGTTTTCATCAGTGGAATCTGGTGATAAATATATTTTTGAAAGTACTTTTCGTTCTGTTTAATTTTAGTTGAAAGTGTATGTGAGGAAACAAGCAGACCCAGTTCATCTTTAATCCGAGTATTTGTCAACTGTCTATCTACCAAAGTATCTGCAGTCAGAGCAAATTCTGTGATTAAAGGAGGGTACCTTGAACTGGCTGTTTCAAAAGACACAGACTCTTCACCTTCAGACCAGATCCTATTTTTTTCGTTATCAAACACTTTCAACCACAGTTTAAGCTCAATATATGATTCAGCCTGGAGTGTGATTACTTGGTCACTTGTTCTGAGCTCAAAACAGAATCTTCTATCTTCTTGAGCTGCATAACGAATATTCATAAGAAGAACTCCGATTTTGTCAGCTTCTTGTACAAAAGTTTGAGATGGGCTTAGTACAAGCATTCCAAATACACCACCCTTGATAAAAGCCCATCTCTTGACCCAGATAGGCTTGTTGGAGTTGTGCCAAGTTTTCATCATAAGATACCCGTGTTTTTCAAACGAAGGCTCATCTATTTCATTAAGTGTATGACTGTTGATCAAAGTAGCATCGTAGTCTTCTACCAAGTTTGAAGGCTGTAAAAGCTCGGAAGTAGATTGTTCGATTTGGACCCTTGCAGTTTTCAGCTCGTCTTTAAACTTGGTAGAAAGTTTCGTATACTGTTTAGACCAGCTCTCTGTTCTTTTCACCTTGAAAGTAGTATCAGCAAAGATCTTTGAAAGCCCAAGAAGTCTATCTGCGTTCATGGAGTTTCTCCAAATGGTCAGGCAAAACTCTGCAAAATAATTATCAACTGCCATACTCACTTCATGAGTTATCATCACCAAATCTAACGAAGCATGAAGATATGTTCTTCTCGTTTTGAAAAGCTGAAGAGCATCTTCTACCACCATTTCGGCTTTTTTCATCTTTGAATTCGACATATAAACTGCATAGTACTGATCGTACCTTTCTTGAGCTGAATCAAAGTAACTTTTGGTGGTAAAGTACCCCTTAAGCAATCCATGGATTTTCTTTAGAGTAGCTAACATTGCCGTAGGATCAAGATTCATAAGAGCAAAACAAGTTCTGAATAATTCATTGTGACTTTCAGATATTCCTTTAAGTAACGGAACAGTTGTTTCTTGGTCTAAGATTCCGTTATCGGCAAAAGATGGGAAAAGATATTCTGAAAAAGACGACATGGTGGCCCGTAAGTCATGGATACGTTTGGGGAGTCTTTCTGTAGCAGAAACAAGAGCATTGGCCCAAGATTCAAGATTTCGGAGCTGAGTACTCAGATGGTTCATGGAAGCTCGGAAACTGGGAGAGTCGAGTGAAGCTTCTTTAAAACTCACGCTAATGAGCCGGAAACTTGCCTCATGGTTTATGGGTCTATTGTTGTCTCCCTGTACTCCGTTGGACGCAGTGGTGGTCGGCTGGGCGTCCGAATTGGGGTCCATAGGGTGTGAGCTGGTTCCCTCTGGCATGTCGCGATAGAGTTTTTGCGAGCCGACTTTTCAGGTTAACTGGGTGTGAAGAAGCGTGAAGAGAAGAAGAGTAGAATGTGTGAAATGTGTGATGCTTGTGATACTTGTGATGCTTGTGATGCTTGTGATGCTGTTGTAAACCTGTTGAGAGACTGTAGAAATACGTTTGGGTGATTAATAGCTCCTGTTTCTCTAGCAAGCCCCATCAAAAGCTTTATTTAGTACCTTTTGATAATCAATGAAAGTTGTGTCTGAAAGTGAAGAACCTTTGGACCAATACTGTGGTTTTCCTCAGGTTTGAGTCCAAGCTTTTAGTCCATTTGTGTAGTACGCATCATGAGAGCCCTTGAGTAAAGATAGTGAAGCAGGTAAGTTGAACGGGCTTATAGCGTTTTTTGGACACAGATCTGTAAGCTCAATCATATCTGAAAGGTTTTCAGGCTCAAGAGCTCAAGTAGACTTGAGAAAGCTCAAATAAACTGCAAGAGCTCAAATAAACTTGAAAGAGCTCAAATAAACTCCAAGAGCTCAAAAAAACTCCAAGAGCTCAAATAAACTCCAAGAGCTCAAAAAAACTGCAAGAGCTCTAAAGCTATCTAAGATAAAATCTCGATAAACAGACCCTCCCTTTAACAAACCACACCTTCTTTCTTTCTCCTGAGTTTCTACATCAATAAGAGCTCTATATATCAGGTGCCCATTGAATACTTTTAGCTATTCTCTTCCATCTTATCTCATATTAATATTTCAAATCGCGTCGCGAAAAGTAAACATGAAGGTAGAAGAGCTCATTATTGATGGGTTTAAATCGTACGCCACCCGTACGGTGATCTCAGGGTGGGACGGTCTGTTCAACGCCATCACGGGGCTTAATGGGTCGGGAAAATCCAACATTCTCGACGCCATCTGTTTCGTTCTTGGTATTGCTTCAATGACTACTGTGAGAGCACAGAACCTTCAGGATTTGATCTATAAAAGAGGACAAGCTGGTGTAACCAAAGCAAGTGTAACAATTGTTTTTGATAACACAGATACTTCTACTTCTCCTATTGGATTTGAAAATTGTCCCAAAATTAGTGTTACTCGTCAGATCATTCTTGGTGGGACTTCAAAGTACCTTATAAATGGTCACAAAGCTCAGCAGCAAACTGTACTTAATTTATTCCAGTCGGTCCAATTAAATATCAACAACCCCAACTTTTTGATCATGCAGGGGAAAATCACCAAGGTCTTGAATATGAAACCATCTGAGATCTTATCGCTTATTGAAGAAGCTGCAGGTACCAGAACTTTTGAAGATAGAAAGGATAAGGCTCAGCGGACAATGGCCAAAAAAGACGCAAAACTTAGCGAAATTAGGTCGCTTTTGCAGGAAGAAATAGAGCCTAAGCTTGAAAAATTCAGGGCCCAAAAACGTACTTTCCTTGAGTTTCAGCAAACACAAAGTGATCTTGAAACGCTATCGCGTGTTTTGGCGGCATACAACTACGTCCAGAACTCTCAAAACTTTCACAAGTACCTGGAAGTTTTGGAAGAAAGAGAGTCGAATATGGCTAGTTTGAACAGAGATGTTGAAAGGACCAAAATCGAAATCGAAAATTTGAATCGTGATTTGACCCAGGTGAAAGCCCAGAGAGAGCAGGAAATGAAAAAGGACGGGAAGATCAAGGAGTTGGAAAACCAGGAAACTCAAGTCTCTGAGGAAATCACCAGACTCAATACTTCTAAAGATATAGAAGATGATAACTTGAAAGAAGAGACGAAAAAACTCAAGAAACTTGAGTCTCAGTTCAGTACACTCCAGGCCAAAATCGATAATAGTGATGATATATATAGAAATCACGAGAAAACGTATCGTGAAGCCAAAGCCAATTTGCTGGAACTCAAAGATGCATTCAGTAAGAAAGAAGAGCTTTTAAACAGTTTATCAACTGGGGTTTCAACAAAAGGTTCTGGATCAGTAGGGTATATGGCTCAGTTGAAGGAAGTTAAAGATAAGCTCAATGAGTCAAATACGTTCATAAAGCAGCTGGAAATGAAAATCGACCACTTGAAAAAACAGCTTGCTGAAGATAAACTCAAGCTCAAAGACGCCAAAGACGAATACCAGCAATTGACGAAAGAAGTTGAAGTTTTCCAGCATAAAATCGATGCTAAAGAGCAGGATTTGGTTAAATTAGGCTTTGATCCAAAGCGTGTAGCTGAGCTTCGAAATCAGCACCAAGCATTACAAAACCACCTCAGTAAAGCCAATACTCAGTTGGATTATCTCCGGAGAGAAGTGGGAAATGTCGAGTTTCATTACTCGAAGCCTTACGCCAATTTTAATCCTTCTGTTGTCAAAGGTACCGCCGTGCAATTGTTCAATCTCCAGCAGGGCCAGGACTCTAAAGCCATGGCATTACAGGTCTGTGCTGGAGCTAGATTGTATAATGTGATTGTGGAAAACTCGGACGATGCATCACAGCTTTTGGAACGAGGCCAGCTCCGTAAACGTGTTACAATTATCCCATTAGACAAGATTCATCCTCGTTCTGTTTCAAACGATATCGTAAACTATGCTAAATCTGTTTGTCCGGGACAAGTAGAAATCGCCATAAATCTCATAGATTACGATAATGATCTCATGAAGGCCATGCAATTCATATTCGGAACCACATTTATTTGTGATTCACCTGATGTTGCTAAAACCATTACTTTTGATCCCAAGATCAGAACAAGGTCTATTACTCTCGAGGGTGATATTTATGACCCAGAAGGAAATTTGAGTGGAGGATCCAGAAAGAATACCAGTTCTCTTTTGATCACTATGCAAAAATTCAATAATGTTCAAAGAGAAGTCCAACAACTTAATGAGCAAATTGCCCATGTAGAGCAGGAACTCAACCTGTTTGAAGAACTTGGTCAACAAACAAGATCGCTTCAAAACGAGTTGAATCTCGGCAAGCAAGAGCTTGTGATTCTCCAGAGAAAATTGGATAATAACCAAGCCACCATCATTGTCCGTGAGAACGAAGCCAAGCAGGCAGAGGTTGAAGACACGCTCAAAGTTATCAGTGAAGAGCAGAAAAAGAGTGCTGACTTGAAGCAGGAAATCAGACGTATAGAAAAGGATATGAAAGAATTCAGTAGCGATAAAGGAAGCAAACTCAAGCAGTTGGAGAAAGAAGTGCAAGAATTGCGGGATCAAGTGGTGAACAAAGAAGATGAGATTGCAAGTAAAGAAGACGAGTTTCAGACCATTTCAGTAGAAACAGAACAGGGTAAAAGTGAACTTGAAACCCTCAAAGACCAGATTGAGCAGACAAAAGCCGCTTTGGAAAAAGGACAAAATAACATACGTGATATTTCCAGCACCGTTGAAGAGCTCACGGAAAAGAATAATCTTATCAAGCAAGAACTAGAGCAGGAAAAAGCTAACCTTTTGGGTCTTAATGAAGAGATGAATGAATTAACCAGAATCATTCAATCGAAAACTGAAGAATTAAACAACTCAGAGCTCGAGATCCAAAAGTTGAGTCACGAGCTTGAAAAGTCTAAGGGTATTACCAAAGCTCTCAAAAGTAAGATCGATGAATTAATTGAAACTCATGATTGGGTAACTGATTCCAATGTGGTGAATCGTATTATATCTGAGTATCCTAATTTCGATGTAGAGAAAAATAACGAGCAAGTTGAGCTTTTGGAAGAGAAGTTCCAGGATATGAAACGGAAAGTTAATACGAATATCATGAGTATGATTGATAATGTCGAAAAGAAGGAGTCGTCTTTAAAGCATATGATCAGAACCATCGAAAAGGATAAGTCAAAGATTATCAATACTGTGGAAAAGCTTAACAGTTACAAAAGAGATACTTTGAATAGCACATACAGTAAAGTTTCTGTTGATTTTGGTAATATCTTTTCGGATCTTCTCCCAGGTTCGTTTGCTAAATTAGTACCTGTTGATGTTGAAGATGTGACAAAAGGGTTAGAAGTCAAGGTAAAGTTAGGACAAGTCTGGAAGGAAAGTTTGGTGGAATTGTCTGGTGGTCAGAGATCGTTGATTGCGCTTTCATTGATTATGGCTCTTCTTCAATTCAAGCCTGCACCAATGTATATTTTGGATGAAGTGGATGCTGCTTTGGATTTGTCACATACGCAAAACATTGGTCATTTGATCAAGACAAGATTCAAGGGTTCACAATTCATAGTTGTTTCGTTGAAGGAGGGAATGTTTACGAATGCCAACCGGGTTTTTAGAACGAGGTTCCAAGACGGAACTTCGGTTGTATCTGTTTTATAGTGTATAGTAGATACTATGTATTATGATGAATTTAGTAGAACTGCTTGCTTATTTAGATGTCTCTGAAGCTCTTGCTCTGCTCCATAGCTTATATTTGTTTATTTTCTTATTTTTTAAATTATTAGTTAGATAACTACATAATCATAAACTGTAGAGTAATTTGATTTGTGAGATTCACATAAATCATTAATAATATTTTCATTCAATCAAAGGCAAGAGGTACTACACTCTATAGAACAAGGCTGATTGAACGAAATATCTCTGACATCCAAAACACCCTAATCACATCATTAATATCGATGTCTCTTAGAAAACTGCTCAAAGTATTCTGGGCCCACTCCGCGCAGCACCCGCGCAGCATCCGTGCCAGCTGGCACCAAGTGGACCAATAACTCGCGAAACCTAAATCGCGAAGCTCATCTCCATGATAAGGCACAGACTAGCACGATTGGCCATACGGCACAATCACACGGGCCGTAGACCCAGTGGGTATAAGAAGAATGTGGATAGAAGATCAACCAAAACTCAATACAGCAAAAACTGGGAAAAACCTCGAGCTACAGTTGGAAATACCAGCGACTTCATCTCCAGTTTCCAGAACCTTAAAAAGCCTAGCTCTCCAATTACACCTTCCCAACATCAAGAAACACGGGAATTGGTCCAGGCTGTGGTAGAAAGCCGGAAGAAACCAATGCTAACCCTTGAAAACCTGCTGCTTGATTTCTCGTTACTGAACAAGGATCTTGTACAGCAAATCACCGAGTCCTGTAAAACAAGAATGCTAAAAAGGTACGGTAGGATGAGCGAAAAGTGGCTTCAAAATCTCGACAAGATACTCTCAGAGAATAAAGGTTTACTGTCAAAATTCAAGAAGAAACCTGAGAAATTGAAGGCTATCAGAAAAAATTTTGAGCGTCATTTCGCCCGTGCTTCGATTTGTGCTGCTCAAGTCGGCAAGCCATTGGGTGTAGGTGATTTGGTGACACTTCAAGAAGGGAGTATGGATTTTTATATCACCGTTAAGTGTCCTGAAGATTTGGAAAACGACGTCTACACATTTATCAACAGTAAAGGTAAAATCATGTTCAGCCGCAAGTCAGCTATAAAGTTTCGTATTCCGTCTATTTTCCCAGAGAACTTCGGGCCCATTATAGAGAGCATGGTCATGATAGAAGAGAAGACTTATGGGATCGCTCCCGTGGGAATTGTCGATAAACAAGTTGGCAGATCTATTGAAGCTAAACCTGTAGGGATGAAGGAAGACGTCGAGGATCCAGAGCTTCTTCTTGGATCATCTGAAGACGACTTTATTCTTAACCTGAAACTGTCAGCTCTTTTGAAGAATACAGACATCAATACGTTTGTTGTTCCTGCTGTTGCTAGAGAGCTTTACTCCAATCTTTTGACAGGCCTTTCGATCAAATGCATGCAGAAACTTAAGGATTACGGTACAGAATTGGAGGTTTTACACAGAGCATTGCAGTACGAAGATAACGAGGATTTGTTTGCTTCAGAACGAGGTATTTCGATTTTCCAGGTTCTTCATCTTCTTGGTAGTTCTACCAGTGAAACCAGTTTGAATGCAACAGCAAAGGAAAGTAAAGAAAATGCAACAGAATTTAAAAAAGAAAAATATGCTAGTAGACTTGGTAAAATTTCTGAATCAAGCACAGAAATTGAACGGGCCAGCTACGATCTATCACTGTACTTTGCCACTGTTCTTCTTATACGAAGCCAAACAAGGCTCTGGAAACTTAACGAGCAAAACCTGATAAATCCCGTCACAAGCATTCTTGTTCTCCCCATGGAAAACAGTATCGACAAAAACGAATGGTGCCGGGCCATGAAGAAACAGATTGGTCCTCTTGCAACGTATTTGCGGGCCCAAATCGAGGGCAAACAGCAAGGACCAAAACCTCCCTACTATCACGAAAGTATCAAGCTTCTTCAGGATTTTATAGTGGGAAATCTCCGCAACGACTTTGAGCTTGAAACTCTTTGTGCTGAGTTGGTTCGTATGGTGAACCCATCGCTTCCCCAGCACGAATATTTGTACGAATACGGTCGACTGAAGGCGTACGATTTACTCCAGGCGTTGGGCGAAATCGATTGGGAAGATCCTCTGGTTTGGGCAAGAGGATTGGAGAACAATACGTTTAAAACTGCTTTGGGGCAGCAATATTTCGACTACGTCGACAGCGTAAAACTCGGAAACGGGTTAAACGGTATAGAAACTGAACATGATAGAAGTACGGATGAGAGTGGAAAAAACACGGGGGATACTGAGCTTTATAGCGAAGACCCAGTGGCAGAATTAAGAAAAGAATTCATAGAGCCAGTTTTCTGTATTGATGCAGAAACTGCCCACGAAATTGACGACGGAGTTTCGCTAGTTGATCGTGGAAGCTCGTATGAAGTCACCATTCACATTGCCAATCCCTCGTGCAAGCTCAAGCCAGAATCAACTCTCTCCCAAATTGCTTTAAACAAAGCTACAACTACTTATCTTCCTTCTGGACCACTCAAAATGTTTCCAGATATCGTCAGCAGATCTTGTGGGTTGGGTGTAGATAAGCAAGCTACGCCTACGTTTGCTATACAATTCCAGGTTCCAAAACAGTTTGAAACCATGGATCTAGCTGAGCTCAAGAAGAGGATCGAAACATCTTGTGAAGTCAAGTTTTTCACTGCTTCTAATTTCCCACAGGGCTACACGTACGATCACGTTAACCAGGTTATTGGTGGACACGTTGAGGACCAACATGGCGAAGTGTTGAAGACAATGCACGCTGTGAGCAAACGGCTCAAGCAGATAAGACTTTTGGAAGGAAAGGCCATCGATATTCAGCGAAACCATGCCAGTGTTCTGGTAGGAAAGTCCGTTAACACTTCAAGAGAATTCACGGTGACAGACAAAGGATACGTTTTGAACGTGGACGGGACCGAGATCAAACTCGAGACATCGGGGGAAATGGACTCGACAGTTTTGGTGAGTGAAATGATGATTATGTGCAACCATCTCACGAGTGTTATTGGTGAACGTAATGGGCTTGAGTTAATATTTCGTAACCAAGTATTGAATATCAGTGACAAGATCATGGCCGAAATACAAGAAGCACAAAAAGGGGGATTCTATGAAACCATCAAGGTGTTGAGAGCTATGACCAGTGCCAAAGTAGATCTTGTAAACCGGGGGCACACATCACTCGGGCTTTGCGGCTACGCCCACGTTTCTTCACCTTTGCGGCGATATAGTGATCTTATTAATCAATGGCAATTTCAAAAGTTCATGACGGGAGATGAAACACTAGCCAATCTTAGCAGCGTGGTAAATCATTTACAGGCCCGAGAGATTATTAATAAGCAACTCAGTACTATTTCAGATCGTTTCTGGAAGGGGATGTTTCTCAGAGAGTATTTTAAGTTAGGAGAAGATAAGCTCAAGTTGCAAATGCACACCGGCCGCAGTATTGCCCAGGATAAGGTTGAAATAGTTGTAGAAAACTTTGATAATTTCAAGAGTGTATTACAAGGTGAAATTCAGGATACAGGTATAGATCTTTTAACAGTGGATTTCATGGAGAATGAGTTGGTATTTACATGTAAATAGAATTAAATAGAAATAAAGAATGGTAATTGAGCGTAATCTTCGACCGTATTTACGGCCCAGTCTGTGTGCAGTACATGTATACAAAGCTGCAAGAGGTTCCTGAAACGGAGTGCTGCTGAAATTCGTAGCCGATATCGTCAAGTGTCTGAGACCGTTGAAATTGCCCGGACACGATGATTGTCAATGCAACGGAGTTATTATGGGTGAAGGAAGGAGAACCGAAGTTAGATTGAGACGATGAGGAGATTAAAGGTTAGTGGTGATGGCATCTGAGGGGGTCAAGAATAAAGGAAGCCTCGATATACGGTAAAGAAAGTAAATACAGAAGAGGGGCATTAACGGTATGCGACAATAACATAGATAACGGTTATTGTTAACTGGAACGGAATAAGCGATGCGCAGTGAAAGGCGCAGTAACGGATTCGGTTGAGGCCAAGACTAATAATTTGTAAAGAGGAAAGTGATGAGCAAGGTGGGGCGGAAGATGGGTTATTTTAGGTACTAAACTCAAAATGATAAGACTAGACTTGCTGTTGAAGGGGAGAATGTCAGATTCGCGTCCACAACAGATCGACAATATGTGGTACAACTTAAATGCCCAGGGAGGAGCTTATCCTGCACGGGTGATTGAATTTGTTCATTAGAAATGTCGCTGTTCCTTCACTTGCATCCTTCAATAAATTGCACGAGCCACTTGTGGAATAGCTTGGAAATTTACATGAGCAATTGAGTTGATATTTGGCATTTAAACAATAATAATACATTGACAATATAGTGAATAATAAATTCGATAATAAGGTGAATAATAATGGGAATATAAACATAAGGGCTTTGTGTGCTTGTTTTAGCAATTGTAAATATCTCTAGCTACGGAATAATAAGACTAGGTATTATTCAGGATACATTTAGCACTATCGCATTAAATCGAAGGAGATGTCGCTTTGGTACGACACTATGACGTTTTCGTCTGCAATGTAAATATAGGCTCACTCAAAAAATTGGTGCGCTCACTAATGAATATGCCTGGCTGCTCACATATTTGGATTTAAACATGGTGATGCACATTCGTACATGCTAACAATTACCCCCTTGTTAAAGAACGCTCCCAACTATTGCATTATCCCTCACATGTTATCCTATCTTGCCGAAACATTCAAGGGTTTTACATCAGATTTGACTTTTCTTTCCATTCCGTTTCTATGCACAGCGCAGCTCTCGCAACCAAAGGTAATTTAATGTATTTTCGGGTTAATTTGCGACAAACTGCGTGGGAGCACGGGTTTAGAAGGATTTGCCCTCGGACATGGCTAAATCCCGATCCCAATGCAGGTGGTGGACTTTTCGTTAAGAGCGTGTTTGTAAGGGGATTTCATTTCATAGACATGGAACTGATTAATCAATAACCTTTAACCCTTTAATTAAGCACCTGTTGCCCACGTATATTAAGTGCATAATACGATCGCTTACACGGAATTGACCTTGGAATCTTAGGCAATTTGGAAAAATTCCGAGGCGGTAGTGACAGCCTTCGCCACGAACAATAGGGAACAATCAAAAAATTAATTACCGATTTAAATAAAAAAAAAAATCGAGTGGACAATTACACAAGAAAAAGAAAAGATTTTCAGATGAGGTCTAAATCAAGATAATTTAATTTTCAATTTATTTCGATATCTGATGCATGAAAGACAATTTTTGCAATTTGCTGGTTCAAATATAATTTGATATAACAATATAAAAACCAGCTCTATCCCGCTAATCAAAAACTACCAGCCCAAATGAATTTCATTACTGTTATTGCTTCTGCTTTATTTGCCAGTTACGTTGCCGCAAAAGATGTTGCCTGTACCGTTAACGGTGAAGAAGTCGCTATTGTTGACTTAGACACTGGTGTCTGTCCTTTCACCATCCCAGAAGAATTACCAGTAAAATTCGACTTCGTCTCTTCTGAAGAATACGATGTTACCTTTTACTATGCCATTGCTGAGGCTCAAAAATACTTCAATGATATCCAAAACGCCGGTAGAATCATTGAAATCCCAGCCAAGGCCATCTACGGTTCTTCTGACATCCCATTATACCAAGTTCACCTTGAAGAAACCCCAGCTGCTAACTCCACTGCTGCTATCAGAAGAAGATTATTGAAGCAAGTCGAATTAGTTAAGAGAGCTGAAGTTGATGACTTCATTGCCTCTGCTAAGGAAGAAGAAGGTACTGCTGTTAGTGGTACCACTTTCGGTGCTACTGACCCAGCTGCTGAATCTGGATCTGATGCTTCTTCTGCTACTGAAGGTTCTGATGCTTCTTCTGCTACTGAAGGTTCTGACGCTTCTTCTGCTACTGAAGGTTCTGACGCTTCTTCTGCTACTGAAGGTTCTGACGCTTCTTCTGCTACTGAAGGTTCTGACGCTTCTTCTGCTACTGAAGGTTCTGACGCTTCTTCTGCTACTGAAGGTTCTGACGCTTCTTCTGCTACTGAAGGTTCTGACGCTTCTTCTGCTACTGAAGGTTCTGACGCTTCTGCCACTAACGGTTCCGATGCTACTCTTACTGAAACCAACACTGACACCACCATTGTTACCATCACTACCTGTTCTAACAATGCTTGTGCTGCCACTGAAGTTCCAGCCACCGCCTCTGAAGTCGTCACCACCGTCGACGAAGAAGTCACCACTTACACCACCTACTGCCCATTGACCACTGTTGTCACCATCACTTCTTGTCACGAAAACAAGTGTCATGAAACCGCTGTTCCAGTCACTCCATCTTTGACTACCGGTACTGTTAACGAACAAGTTACTTCTTACTACACTTACTGCCCAGTCAGCGAAAGCACTACTGTTGTAACTTCTACTGTTGAAGGCAAAGAAACTGTTTACACCAGCACTGCTCCAGCCACTGCTCCAGTTGCTCCAAAGGAAGAAACTACCGTCGTTACCTCTACTGTTGAAGGTAAGAAAACTGTCTACACTTCTACCAAGGCTCCAGCCACTGAAGCTCCAACCCAAGAAACCAAAGCTCCAGCTCCAGCTCCAGGTACCGCTGCTCCAGCCACCGAAGCTCCAGCCCAAGAAACCAAAGCTCCAGCTCCAGCTCCAGCCCCAGGTACCGCTGCTCCAGCTGCTGATGCTCCAGCTGCTCCAGGTACCGCTGCTCCAGCTGCTACTGAAGCTCAAGGTACTACTGTTGCTGGTTTATCCACTACTTTAGCTACCTCTGCCGCTGCTGCCACTTCCGACTCTCCAATCAACACCTTCGAAGGTGCTGCTAACAAGGTCGGCTCTTCATTGTTTGCTTTGATCCCATTGGCTGCTTTGTTGATCTAAGAAGCCAGATAATTTAGAATTTAAAGTTTCTGCATAATAGCTTGATTCCAGCTTCATAGCACGTTTCGCCACTATCGTGTTCCATTTGTATTATATTTCGATAATTGATTTTTGTATAGTTTATTTCGGTTAATAATAGAATTCTCCCGAATTGTGCTGTAGGTTTCCTTATACTGGATAATGGCTGCAAATTTATTGTGTCGCGCATATATTTTTTTGTCGTGCATATGGCCCACGTCAAAAGCTTATTTACACGAGACCACGAGGCTGCACCCCAAATTACAACCACACCCTAATCGAATATTCCATAGTTTGTGCCCATAACAACGCATTGTTTTGCCAAGATGGCCATTAGCCTAAGGTTTAACCTTGAGCCAATTCCGGATCTGGTAAGCAGCTGCATGCATTGGGAAGCGTCAGTTAACGTGGAGAATAAGTAAATAATAACACACTGCTGGTAATTATCTCCGTCTTGAATTAATCCTGTGCAGTTCAATTCCACGTGGATATAGTCCTTATTTTGCTCATGAATTTGCTCATTGTACTGTTACTGTTTGTGAAGTTAAGTTGAAATCCAAAGTCAATGGTGATTTAGGTTTTCAGTTTCTCTTGCAGAGTTTCTACAGAGTTTGTGTTGAAGTTCAGATTAGCAGCCATCTGAAAATTTTTGCAAAGGAACCAATTAGAGAAGTTGTCACGTGAATGTAGTGAAGGACGTTTTTAAGTGATAAATATTGTGTTACAGAGTAATTGTGTATAGTATATACATTCCCCAGGTTGATGCTTGCTTTCTGTCACTTAATGTAGTATATGTGTTGTAAGGTTTCATATATTAAGGATTTCGCAGAATTCCTAGAATTTAGCAGCCAAAAGTGAACAGTTGTATAAGCCAAATGGTAACTTCAATATACAACAAGAGATGAAGGTAATGGATAGTCACAATAATATTTATTGGAAACCACCTACTAGCCCCAAAGGTTGATTTTCGTAGAAAGAGTACACCATTAACTAACTATCCATTCTTGTACTTTCCTATATTTCAAAACATTTTGAATATGAGATCAGGATTCTTGCATTTGTTTTCTAATCTGTAACAGACATGACCCAAAATTCTGATAGTGGTGAACATTTTTTGATACCGAGAGAACGCTGAGACTTTTAAGTCTATATACTGGAGATCACTCTGGGTATTGATGTGGTGAGGGACAAATTACAATTACTGGGATCCAATAAGCATTTCAAAGTTATTCAATTTTTAAATGTAAAGATTCGGTCAGGATTGAAAATGGAGACTTCCGGTCAAGTATGGCGAGGTTATATCTTAGTGTTGACTTGGTAGATGGCCTGATTGAAAGATAACTGAAGACAAAGGTTGTTTGACCGACAATGATAATGCCATTTTGAAGAAGTACGAAGAAGTAGCAAGGAGAGCGAAAAGGAATGAGACTTCAAAGAGTGAAGTACTGGACTTGAAGGATCAGCGATTCAAAGGACAAAATACTGAGTTTGAAGCAAAAATTAAAGGTTTAGAAGGAACAAAGTCCGGTATTGAATCTGATCCGAGCACTAGTGAGTGAAAATGAATCCGATCAGAGTGATAACGAGTCTGTAACCAAAGGTAGTAAGACGAGTGAAAAATTATTTGAAGTAGGTCATATCAATCCGTTGAAACGTAGAAGCTTTTGCAGGTTTAGACTGTCTCGATGCCTGGCCTTTAATTATAATTTTGAGGGAATTATCTTACCAAATATACCTTTGATGATCTCCGCAATGCAAACAACGACGTTATTGACAGGATTATTAAATTCTATGACATCAACTCGATCTTTCCAGTTGAAGCTACAAGAAGAAAGTTTTGTGTTTCAGGAATTGTATGTGATTAAAACCAGTTGGAATTATTTCTATCAAAATAGTTTATAATACCATGTTGCATTAACCCAAAATGTAACCATAGACGGGAATCAACTGAAACAATCCATGCCGACGATTCGTAAAACTTAACCAAATGCCTTAAATGCCACGAGTTTAAGGCAATAAATTAACCGTTAGACTCAAGAGAGAATGTGATGGCCTAGACGGACAAAGTTGCGTCTTCGTCACATTCCACTACATAACCTTTAAGGTAAAGATATTAAACTATGTGACGTTAAACCTAGTTTAGTAATAGGTGATGTATGAATTAAATTGAATAGGAATTAGATCAGCAAGGTACGTTTATAGAGTTAGAAAAGTAATTAGATAACAAGCCCACGTTGTATATAGAGCAGAAATAACCGAAATTAAGAGCGGCTCGACTACGCTCGACTAATTAGACGAACAAGGCTCGTCTCAAAAAAGAATTGCTCAAAGTCCAAGCCAAAAAAATCAGCTTCAGTTCAAACTCGATCGAATCAGCACGAGCGAGTCAGCAATCTACGCCTAAGCCGACCTATGGGCTCTTGGCGTCGCGTTGTAAATAAACATTCGCGTTGTTTTACTGTGCCCCTGATTCACGTTGAGTGAAAAAATATTTCAGGAGTATAGTCGCGAGCTTGGATGAGTTTGGATAGATCCCACGAGGGAGTGTTAGAGACGAATTGAAAAGATAGCCGGAAGCTAGATGCAAACTGGATGCAAACTGGATGCAATCTAAACGCACAACCGAGATCTAACAGAGGCGAGATCTGACGGGGTAGGATAAGACGATACCTGACAATGAGCGCGTGGGATATCAAATATAAATGGTAACCCCTTCACATTATTGTAAATACGCGAAATGCTCGTTATTTTTAAAATAACCTAATCGGTAAAAGTACTCGCTTAAACTATTGTATTATACCGTGTAAGAAGTTGACATCTAATGAATAATTATCGCGATTAGTGTCTCGGTTAGGCAATGGCTCGTTGCAAACCAAACAAAATTTAAACGCCAATTGACGATGTTTATTTCTTGTCAACCATTTATAAACTTTGACACCGCCATTTTTCTACCCCAATTATTCTTTACAGGTCTCACCCTATACATTCATTTATTTAACTTGTAATGAAGTTCTCAAGCCTTGTTTCTATCGCTGCCTTGGCCGCTTCCACTATCGCTAAAGATGTTGTATGTTTAGTTGGTTCAACTGCTGTTGCAACCGTTGATTTAGATACTGGTAAATGTCCTTTCACTGTTCCAGAAGATTTACCAGTTAATTTTGAATTTGAATCTTCTGAAGATTATGATATCACTTTTTACTATTCTTTAATTGAAGCTCAAAAATACTTTACTGATATTCAAAATGCTGGTAGAATTATTGAAATTCCTGCTAACTTATTATATGGGAAAGATAGTGTTCCATTGTTTCAAATTGATGATTCAAAATCTCCAGCTTCTAACTCAACTGCTGCTTTAAGAAGAAGATTATTAGGTAAAACCGTTTACGCTAGAGATGAAGAATCTGATGTTGTTGATCAATTAAAAGAATCTGATGGTACTTCTGTCCCAAGCGCTGAATTCTCAGTCGTTGACCCAGAAGATTCTGCTATCTCTTCTACCGCTTCTGGTGCTGAAGATGATATCACTTCTACTGCTACCGTTGAACAAACTACTATTATTACTATCACATCTTGTTCAGAAGATAAGTGTCAAGAAACCACCGTTGCTGCAACTGAAGGTTTGACTACTGTTACTGAAAATGATGTTGTTACTTCTTATACTACCTGGTGCCCAATTACTACCGAAACCGTTCAAACCACCATCACTGTCACTGCTTGTGAAAATGGTGAATGTCATGAAAGTGTCGTTCCTGCTACTGAAGGTTTAACTACCGTCACTGAAAACGGTGTCGTCACTTCTTACACTACTTGGTGCCCAGTTACTACTGAAACCGTTGAAAAGACTATTACCGTTACTGCTTGTGATAACGGTAACTGTCATGAAACTGCTGTTCCAGCCGTTGAAACCGTTACTACTGTTACTGAAAACGGAGTTGTTACTTCTTATACCACTTTATGCCCAGCTGATGAAGTTTCAACTACTAAAGAATCTGACGAATCTTATGAAACTACTTCTACCCTTTTCGTTACTTCTTACGTTACCCTTCAATCTTCTTTACTGGAAGTTGTTACCACTGTCACTAAAAACGGTGTTGAATCAGTTTACACCACTGTTTGCCCTGTTGAAGAAGAATCTACTGTTGTTTCTACTGCTACTCAAGCTCCTCCAGCTGAAGAAACCACTACTAAGGCTCCAGCTCCTCCAGCTGAAGAAACTACTACTAAGGCTCCAGTCCCAGTTTCTTCTTTAACTTATAGTGCTGTTACTAACTCTTCAATTCCAGCTTTTGCTAACTCAACTACTTTGGCTGGTGTTCCAGTTACTTCAGCTCCAGGTGCTGCTACTATTGTTTGCTCTGGTGAAGCTTGTCAAGCTGAACAAACCATCACTGTTGAAAAGACTGAAACTGTTTCATCTTCTCAAGCTGCTGTTCCAACTATTGAAGGTGAAACTTCTGCTGAAGCCGGTGCTGCTGGTGTTGCTGGATTCACTTCAGTTGTTGCTTTAGTTTTTGCTTCTTTAGCTTGGTTAATCTAAGCCCCTTTGTTTTCTAGATGACAGATATTATTGTACAATAACTATTATCCATGGTGTACTATACCCTGTTCGATTATGTTGGTGTTAAATTTATATAATATATCAGTTCATCTACATAGCTTGGCTATGTACGTTATGACTTACTTAATTCACTCTCACTCTTTATCTCTTGACTCTAAATTCGTATAGTGTTTGAGATATTACCCTTATCAATTCTAATACATAGAAATTGCATGGTTAATGCATCCCGATTACAGTTCCCGTTTTCGACAGCCAGCAGTATTTTTTAGACATTTTATAAAATACTGCAGCACTAATAGGGCTTATTTTTTGGTTTGTAGTTTGATGTGCGTAGATAATATTTTGATAGGGCTATTGATCTATGTAGCATTTAGTAAGTGCATAGAACTAACCCACAGTATTTGCAGTGCTGGCTTTATCAGATTTGGAAATCCTTGGTTGCTCCATTATATAAATGTCGCAACCTCTCTAGGCGGAGAACTGATCAATAGTTACTGGGCTCAACATTCAAATTATTTTTGCATTTTTATTGAAAAAAAAAAAAAACGCTTGAAAGGGTTCACAGTCTGCAGTATTTCTAAACATTACAATGTCGTTCTCTAGCACTAGAACCACATTCCTGTTGGGTTCCAACTAAAGCCTGTTTTTGAGTGGCCTTCATAAAAATAAAAGAAATATGTTTTTATCTTAAATTTCCTGCATGAAAAAGTTACATCTAACTATTATGACAAACAATACGTGTTTACTAGCAACGATCCAGGGAGCCCTGGTTAGAAGATAGCAGTTATTGGGTGGTTTTAAAACCACGAATGTACTTCCTAAAGATAGAGACGTGAAACTGAAAGCCTAGAAATTTCTAGCCCCTTCGGAGTTATCTTAAAAGAACAATAAGCTTGGAAAGGTCAGCGAAATCATTCGAGATTTTTCTGACTTTGAACTGTTCTACTGTTATGAAAGCAATTCTTAGCGTTGAGAACACTAACTTTCGGACTTCTTACACTAGTAGTCCAGCTTCTTTCTTTTCTGTGAGAAAGAAGACGTAGATTGAACAATTCTGGGTGTGGCTATCGTATGCTTTTGTGGATGACTATAATTGAGGCGGTTCTGGTCTTGGTCATTCGTGTTTGAAACTATTCTGCGTCTCGCAGGGGTTATTTTGCAGCCTAAAGATGTTTGGGTCAAACTAGCTATTCGTGTTTAAATTTCCATTAAGATAGTATGAGAGTTTTAGATTGAAATCCAGAGAATCCAGAGAATAAGGATTTTTTCCCCGTTCGTTGAATAAAAGAATGTTATTACCTCATAACCTCTACAAGATTTAGCTAAGGGTTTCAGAAATGAACCCTATCCTACTACATGTATTTACTAGAACGATGAACATAACGAAGAATAATGGATAAACATCCAATCTTTTGCCATTCAAACTCCAGAACTTCAAAAAGCATTTGAATTGACCACACTTCCACTTCAAGCCCCGTACTCACGTCTCATCTATTTGCCAGTTCACGCGCGATTCAATCTTCACCATGTCCGACTTGTACTCACTTTCATACATCACCACCAAGGAACACAGCTTCAAGAGCTCCACTCGTATAAAGCCAGCAAACAAACGGTATAAACCAGCTCGTCAAATCATCAATGACGAATTAAAGTATCTCCAGTCCAAGGATCTCAAATTCGATACTCCAACTGTCACTTCGCTCACAGCTCCACCCACTCTTAAACCAATAAAAAAGTACTGTGATATTACGGGACTAGAGGGGAAGTATAAAAGTCCATCTAACAATTTAAGGTTTCACGATGTGGAAATTTACCAGGAGATAATCAAGCATATGCCACCTAGTTTGGATCAAGAGTACTTGAGTCTACGTGGAGCCAATGTTATTTTGAAGTAATACTAGATTCTCTTGACTAGAATCTATTAACTAGATTCCTATTAACTAGATTCTATTAACTAGATTCTATCAACTAGATTACTATTAACTAGATTACTATTAACTAGTTCACTATTAACTAGATTACTACCAACTAGATTACTATTAACTAGTTTATGATTGATTTACTAGATCACTATTCAAAATCATTAGCCTTAGATTTACTGATTTAGTCTTAGGTTTCTAATTTTCAAAGTCATTAACTACTTTAATTAATAATTGAATAATACATTATACTATGACTATTTGCACTCTATTGTTCGCTTCTGACCTCAATACATTATAACTCACTCGTTCCACGTATCCACAAGCTTCCGTACGCTTTTGTCAAACAGTGGGTGCTGGAGAACATCGTCTCCAAATTCCACAAACGGACTACACACTCTCTTAACATAAGCCTTGTGAGCCTCTAAAAATAACTGCTTCAACGTCATATCTCGCTTGTTCAAAGGGCTCAGATTATCGAACCCAATGATGATTTTAACCCCCGTGTTCGACTCATAGCCATAAACCGTAACCCCATCATGAACCACAAGAAGTACGGCTCCATTATGCAAATCACCATTCTGCTGCTGCTCTCGAATACCAGTCGAAGCTGGTGATGCAATGATATCCAATGCCATGTGCGATACAAAATTGTACTTCAAAAACTCATTCACGTTCTCATCTCCAAATCCCTGGATGTACATGGGCTTATCATCTCGAGATATGAACGAAACAAAACACACTCTCTTATCTTCAAACTCCATACTTCCTAAACAAGTGCGCGATATACAATTATCAAATGGCAGTGTCTCCGTCAAACCAGAAAGTTGACGACTTCTTATCGCTGTTGTCTTGGCTCTCACAAGAACACTTGCAAGAGGATCGTCAGAGACAGAGAGTTCTTCAACGAAACATCGACCTGCTTCGTCTGCTGTCTCCCGTAAGATACTCGAGTCTGTCGCCTGATCCTGAGGCTCCTGCGCTTCCACGCAGACGATCTGAGGACGGGCCACCCCTTCCACGCCGTAGAGCAGACGTCGATCCAGACATCGACCCAGAAATTGACCCAGATGCCCCTCCACTTCCACGGAGAAGAGACCAGCTGCCCCCACCTATGCCTAAGAGAAAACCTGATTTTTCAGTCAGTTTAGTCCAGCCTGTACCTTCAAAACCAAAAACTAAACCACAAATTAAACCACAAACTAAACCACAAACTAATCCCCAAATTCCTAAACAATTTTTCAAACAAAACAAGTCTCAATTCCAAATAGAAAGAGCCCCAGATAATGGAAAACTGTTTCGTTCGTTTGCAGATGTCGAAAAGTCTATTTCCAGCTCGGGAGTCAAATCAGACTGGCTCAGCCCCGGTATCAATACTTCCCCCGTTCGTAGATCTACTCCCGAACGAGACTTGGCCTCGATCGTCTCACCCACGAGAAAACCGAATTCGTGGCTTGACAGTGCTGTGAATAAATCTCCTAATCCTAAAAAGCCCGTAAAACCTCCAAAGCTTGAATTCCATAGAGAACCTGGAAAACTAAAACTAGAGCAGAAAGAACCTGAAAAACATAAGCTTCTTCAGAAAGAACCTGAAAAGCCACCTAAACCTCAGAAGGAACCTGAAAACCCTAAATTTCAGCTCCAAAAACAACCTGAAAAAACACTGGCACCTACAGTTCCTGCAAAGAAAGATTTCAAAATAAACCCAGAGTCAAAATCATCTAAATCTTACGAACAGTTCAAACAGAAAGATAATGAGCTCCTTCTATCGCAGCTAGCTAAGATCAAGTCAAGTAAACCAGAACCTTCTAAACCAGTCCCAAAGCCTCAACCTCTACAACAAGCAACTGCATTGCAAAAATTGAATGATTTGTCACCTGCTAAAAAAACCAAGCCTGCTAAACCATCAATTCTCAAATACAACCTGAACGATACAGAGGAGTTAAAGAACCAATTGAGCAAACTTTCGCCTAAGCGTAATATTAAAAATACTGGTTCTAATGTTTACTTGAAGAACGATACAAAAGAGTTATCTGCCCAGATAGGAAGACTAGGAAAGCCAGGGAAACCTACTAAACCTGCTGGTCTTAAACCAGACGAAACGACAAAACCAGATGAAAAGACTAAACCAGTTCAATTAGAGTCTAAACCCGTCCCCAAACCTGGACCTAAGCCTGGACCTATAGTTGAAAAGCCCGAAGTTAAAGAGGATTCCAAACCTCTAGACTTTAAATCACAACTCAATTCTCTTATAAGAGCAGGCACTGCACCACTTTCCCATTCCACTAGCGACTTAACTTCATCTAGTCGTGCTGTTGCTCCACCACAAAGAAGCCAGACCTTTCCTGAGGCCAGAAGAAAAGATACCGAGTCGTCTAAGTTGTCTCATCCTCAAAAACTGCGTGCTAAAGGACCTAAGAGAAGATTACCAAAGAATTTGAACAAAGAAGGTAAAACAGAGGAAATCAGCAAGATAGAAACTCCTAAAAAAGAGGCACCGAGAAAAGAGGCACCGAGAAAAGAGGCACCAGAAAAAGAGGCACCGGCTGTCAACAAGCTGGCCAAACCTAAACCCCAGCTTAAACCCAAACCTGACATTAAGACATCCCTCCAATTTAAGGGAGAAGTTTTTATATAATAGAATATACCCTACAATTTTTCAAATTCTCACTCTAAAAATATGAGATTAATTCCTACTCCATTTTTCAAATCGCGAATTTCAGAGCAAAGCATGGGACAATTTGCAGATCAAGTTAACGGTATTGTATCAGAAATACCTCCAAAGTTGGAGCAATTCGGAGAGTACATCAAGAAGAACATTCCAGAAGGTGTTGAAGGTTATGTCAATGAACTCAAGTCCATCGACTCGCAAACATTAATTAACGATTTCAAGAACTTGAAACCAACTAGTGCCACCATAACTGCTTCAATTATTGGATTAACTACACTTGCTTTATTGACCAAATTACTTCTTTCTTCTTCTGAAGAGCAAAAACCTAAGAAGAAAAAGAAAAAGGTTTCAAAGGCCAAAAAGACCAATAAAGAAATCCAAGATATCTTGGACAATTTTGAATCTACTTGGGTGCCACAAATAAACGAGTATTTCAATGGCTACGAGAAATTGAAGTCTGAAGATGTGGAGTACAAGTATAACTACTTCCAGGAAATGTTATTGAAGGAATTATTTAAATTAGACGGAATTGATACTTTGGGTAATCCAGTTATTAGAGATAACAGAAAGAAGGTGATTCAATTTATACAAGACCACCAGAAGAGGTTGGACGCTTTCAAGAAGGAAATCGACTTGTAGATTATTGTAACTGAATAAACAGCTTCAACGAGTTTTGGCTTAAATTAATTGTGTAATTTCTTTTATTAGCTGTAGTTTCCAGTACTTTAGTTCTGTATTTTCAGTACAATTCTGTGGCTAGTATTTATTAATCAATTCCCAATATAAGTCTACAAACTTTAATGTTCAATTCATAGTAGTCAATACATCTAAATGCCAATTCGTATTATTTAATCCATGACCTACAATGCATATCCAATTCCTTAGCTAGTCGTGGAATTTTTCAGGGTCGAGCCTCTTGCCTCTTCTCACCCCAAATTCAGGAATCCCATCACCATTCGGAGAGAATATCCCCGTAATCACAGGCAATCTCTCCCCCAACCAAAGTGCTCGATTGGTATGATCTATCAAGTCTTCTCCCGTCTGGGGATGGATAAGAACTGAAAGATTCCCGTGATACAATTGAAACCACAGAAGTACCTTGATAAATACCTCGGGCCTACAAACATCAACTTCCCAAAATTGTGTAACATGAGGACCAATTACTTTATCATCAGGAAGCTTTTTCACAATCACAGACCCATCCGATCCTTCCAGCTCGAATTCTTTCAAAAATTTATCTCTTAAGTTGTCTGACTCAATTAAAGAGTCCTTATTATGCGCATAGTAGTATACATGAAAGTCGTAGTATTTAACTGGATGCACGTACAGTAAACCCAATGTTGACGTTGTGGCACTCTTGGGGTTACCGGGATCAAGATGTGTTAAATATTCCATAATTAGGTTTCATGTGGACGAGCGTATTAGTACTAGTGTGGCTGGGGCGTGTAAGAGATTAATTATACAAATTATATACCTAAATCTTTCTTAACCATTGTAACGCAGATTGGGTGGTAATTTGGATATGCCTTGAAAGTTTTGACTGCAAATTCGTGGCTTACATGCTTGGCCAATAATTTGTATCCGGGACGAACGTATTTCATTCTTCCTACAGTGTGGAGCCAGGCTGCAAATTCTTGCACCACTTGGTCAGTTTCTTTGTAGTTTCCGAATTTGATCAAAACACTGGCAAAGTTGAAAATGATTTCAAAGTTCTCAGTGTTACTGTATTGGGGGTAAACATCAGCTATAGCTCTGATAACTATTGGGTCAACGTCTACGAGTTTCTTCGAAAGATCTCCCAAAAATACAAGATGCTGATTAGCTTCAAAGTTGGCAATATCCTTTTCGCTGAAAGTGTCTAAAATCACTTGTTTATCTCCTTTAGAAACAGTACTGACCCATTTATCAGCTAAAGCAGTACACTCATCTACCAAACTTGTATCAAAATTTTGGTATTCAGGTAATCCTGTTCCATAAAGCCATTTTTTATAGTCTACACTGTCCAACACATCCTTCTTGCCTTTTGGTTCGAAGAATTCATATAAGGTATCGATGAACTGGAAACTGTCAATTGATTGGTATCTGAATTTCTTGAAGTAGAAGGGAATAAACTCGTCAAATACTTGCTTTCCTCCCAACAAGTTCTCAAGATAGTAAAGGAAGGTAAACCCTTTTTCGTATGGGATTCTTGAGTAAAAAGAATCAGGCTCACTTCCTTTAAGGTCCCAAATCAACGATGTAACTTTATCGTCCAAATCACCCACACTTTCAGCCAACTCACTGTAGCCAAGGAACGAAGCGAAATGCCGTACTTTTTCTCCATACTCTTCGTAGTCTTCTCTACCTTCTCTTTTAGCTTTAACAGCAGCTACACCCCCCAAAATTCTTCTTTCAAGATAAACAGTCCACCCTTCGTTCAACCAGAAATGTTCCCATGAACTATTGGTGACTAAATTACCAGCCCAAGAGTGTGCTAATTCGTGAGCAAGAACTTTGACTTGTGAACGATCTTTACAGAGTAAAGTTGGAGTTGCAAATGTAATGTTAGGATTTTCCATACCCCCATAAGGAAACGTCAGAGGTAACACCAAAACATCGAATTTAGACCATTCATACTTGAAAGTTAAACCCTCAGCCACTTTAATAAACTCTTCCATATCATTTTCAAATTCCCATTGAGCCTGATTGATTTGAGGTTGTTCAGAGTATACTTTAGATCTAGGCCCAATTGGAGCTGAAACGATATTTCCTGAAGCCACGGCCACCAAATAAGAGGGAATAGGAATTGGTTGTTCAAAATAATAAGTATTGCCATCACTTTCTTTTGGTAACCCACTAACTAATACCTTATAAGGTGAAGAAACCTTGTAAAAAAATGGAGATTTGACTCCTGGGGTATCAAAACAAGGTAACAATGAACGAGCATGGATAGCCTGACATTGGGAGAAAAGATATGGGCCGGTATCACCATTTATAAATTGAATAGCCGTACATTTATCAGTGGTGCTATAATCGACCGAAACGGTGAATTTCCGGTCAATTTCCAACACCACTTCAAGGGCCTGTCCATAGAGTTCATGACGATCTCCCAAAGTATACGTAACCTTTTCTCCATTGATTTTAACCTCATTTATCTCTAAATAAGAAGTGTCAAGTATAAGCTTATTCACCTCCAGATTAATTGGGTCTAAAATAAAGGTGATTTCACCAGCAATGGTCTTTGCATCAAAGTCAATAGCAACGTCCCATTCACTCTTTAACACGTTGAAATCACGGTAGTTTGATTGCGTACAAGGGTCTACGATGTTTCTGTCAAATGCCATAGCAGCCATAATTTCGCAGTATATTCGCACTCTATGTAAATTCAATAAATACTATTTCTTCTGCCTCTTCTTAGATGCTTCGGCCACCAACTCTTCAAATACTCTGGCCTCTTCAGCTTCATCTTCAGTACGTGTAGTGGCACTGAAAACTTCACCTATAAGTTTTAAGCCTCTTGCACGAGCAACTCTCTTGTCTAGTGGTACTTCTTTATCGTATAATAAGGTGTCACATACAGAACGAACTGTGTTCTGGATTTCAAACTTGGACCCAGACCATGCAGCAGCAATGACTTTTCCCATGAGATACTGTTCCATTTCTGCTAGTTCTTGTTCCGTGTGTTTTTCCGGTACTTTCTCTACTTTCTTGTCTTTGTCATCTTTATCATCTTTTCCTTCTTCCTTTCCTTCTTCCTTTCCTTCTTCCTTTTCTTCTTCCTTTTCTTCTTCCTTTCCTCCTCCCTCCTTTCCTTCTCCCTCCTTTCCTTCCTTCTCCTGTTCCTCTCTTTCGTGCTCTCTGATCTCCTCTCTCACCTCTTCAAGCTTCTGCTCAAGTTTCGTCACTTCTTCCTGCTCTTTGGCCAAGTTCTCCTTATTCTTCTCCTCCTCTTCAGCTTCTTTCTTAGCGTGAAATTCGTTATCTTCTTGCATCTTGGTATACTCTTGCATCGTCAGCTGAGCATCCAATGCACTGGTGATGGTTTTAAAAGTATCTCTGACCACCCCACCTTTCTCTTTAAAAGACCACCATAAACCTCCAAATCCTAAAAATGTTTGGTTCTTCAAAAAAATCTTCAGCTTAAGCTTATATATGGCCCCAATGGTGTGAAGAATTTCAAGCCCAAAACTTTCCATCTTCAAAGACTCAGCTTCGTACTTCAACTTGACTTTGAAAGACTCAGCTATATCATCAGCCATGTCTGTTTCTGTGAAGAGTGAAAGCCTATTAATCATTTTATCAGTTAACTCTTTTCTCATTTCAACCTTCTTTACACGGCACTCTTCTTCGTATTTCTCCAATTCTTCCTGACGTCTTTTCTCTTCTGCTTCTTTCTTAGCCACTTCGCTCTTGTTAGCATCCTCTTGGCTTCCAAGAAGCTTTTGCTTAGAATCGTAAGTAGCAGCTGGCCCTGTTTCTTCGGTCAATTTCTTATCAACTTGAATGTTTTGGGTACTTGGTTCTGAAGTTTCGGTCTCTTTCGTCTTTTTGGGGTCCTCCTCTTCAGTCTTTTCATCTTCCTCTCCAAGCCCACTAATCTCTGCAGACTTGGCTAATTCTTGAATTAACAGAAGCTCACCAATCCAGTCTTTAAAAGCTTCACCTCCAAATATCATAGAAAAGAACTCCAGAGGATCCTCGAATCCTTCTGAAGGCATCAGCTCTTGTTTACCAAATTTATCGTATTTTGCCCTCAAAGTATCGTCACTCAATACCTGATAAGCTTCACCAACTTCTTGAAATCTAGCAGCAGCTTCTGGGTCTCCGGGGTTTTTGTCAGGATGCAATTTGATGGCAGCCTTTCTGTATGCCTTTTTGATATCCAACGACGTAGCATCTGGGGCGATGCCTAACAAGTCATAGTATGCTGTGTCTACAACCATTTTACAAATGCAGCAATGAGTCGCGCTCGGAAGCACATGAAGAGATGGCTAGTGGTGATGTAATGTGAAGAGACTACTTAATGAAGGGCTAATAAGTGAAGAGACTACTGGTGATTATGGTGTTTCGTAGTTGGTCAAGAATGCTTCTGTTTTATTTGTTTTAGCATTGTAATAAATTTTATTACTTAAATTGTAGAAAACACAAAGTTCAGATATCTGGAAAACTGAATGAGATAATCTTAAATTAGGAAATGAAAAATAATACTGATATATTCTAATTACACGGTTATTTACATGACTAAGCGGAATAATAAACCTTTCTTAAATCCACCATCTTCTTACCTCTACTTCCTGCTAATTCTTCCAAACTTCTTTGCTTTGTAAGTGCTTCAACAAATCCCTTCACCACATTCATTGGGTTTCTGGACTTGTAAATTTTACCTCTCAAATCTTTGATTCCTGCAGCCTGACAAATTTCAAAAATATTCGAATTGACTCTCAAACCAAAACCTGGTGGAGCTGAACGAATAGATAACTTCACAGCATGATATTTGTAATCAATATCACCCAAAATGGTTCTGTCTTCATAACGAAGAACTGGTGCCATATTTTTCACCGCATTCCAGTGTGCTTTAACTAAAGCAGTTCTCATTCCGTCTCTTGATTTACCTTCACCTAAACCAACCATTCCGTTTCTGTCTCCTACAACTGTCAAAGCATAGAAATTAGGGATTTTACCCTTTGAAGTTTGACAACTAACTCTCTTCATCACAATAGGTCTCACATATAATTTGCTGATAAATTTTTGATCAAGACCAGTTAATTTGCTCAACCCTTCGGAAATGTCTCTGGTAGTAACTCTTTTAGCTTTTGGTTCAACAGTTGGAGTAAATCTTAATTTTAAGTCAGTTCTGTCAGCTGCTTGAATTTGAGGAATTGGTGGGTATGGAGTCTTGGTCTCAGTTTGGTTAGGGTAAAGTATAGGTTCATCCCAGTTTGGATCGTTAACACTAAATTCATTTTTTTCCAAGTTTCTACCAAGTTTCGAACGTGAATTAGGTCCTCCTTTGACCATATTCAATATCGTATCAGGCTCGACGAGCGATTCGGTGATTTTAATGCTTTGAAGTAGTTCAGGTGAGTAGAACTTTGATAACACCTTCAAGTGTTCTTCTGCCTTGTTGTTCACCATACTACTTGTACTGAAGCTACGTATAGCTCCAGGCACAAGCTTTATTCTGTTAAACATTATGGTAAAAATTTTCAGTCAATTTTTTTCAGTTTGTAGAGCGCGGATATTTTGGGAGGCCTGGGCCTGGATTAGGGCGGCTCGCGGTGGGTGTGGAGCTATTAGCGAGAGGTACTATCAACAATCAAATTTATTTATACTACTTGACCAGTTCAGCAATGTTCTGCTTATGAAATGATGAATAGAGTACAAGAAAATAGACAGAGTAGAAATCCTGGCAACCTAGGTCATATTTTATATTAAGCCATAGTCTATAGTCTATACTCTATGCTAATGGCATGTTAATGACAACATCCATGGGGAACTTCGGTGATATGGCCGGCATCAAGAAGCTCGTCAAGTGGGTCGTCTCTCTCTAATTTAACCACCTTATCAGGGTTAAGAATGGCATTAGGATCCAACAGATACTTTATTTTACGCATCAAATCTACCAGCTCTTGGCCCAACTCTTTAGGCAAAAACTTTCTTTTCCCAACACCTACACCGTGTTCTCCTGTACAAGTTCCCTCAAACTTAAGGGCTCTTTCCACCATTCTCTCGACCACTGCTTGTGCTTTACTGTAGTCTTTTTTATTGTATAACAACAAGAAATGGCAGTTTCCATCACCAATATGCCCCATGGTAGCAAACTTCCCTCTGAATCCCAGATCATTCAAATCATCATGGGTTTCGGCAATAACATCAGGTAAAGTAGAAAGTGGTACAGCAATGTCGGTAGTCCAGCACTGGACATCGTTTGGATCTTCCAACACTTTCTGGCCGTGTTCAATTGTCGACCAAAGTCCATTACGACGAGCAGACCAAAGTAAAGTGTTATCTTCAATACTTGTCAGGGACTCGAGCTTCAAAACTCCGTTTTCTTTGGCGATTTTCTCAACAATGTCGGTATCTTGCTTGATAGAACCAACAGTTGGCCCACCAATCTTGAAAAGCAAAGTAGGTTTCTCTATAAATGTTTTAGGGTTCCCTTTTGAGTCTGTGATTCCTCCAGCATTGACAAAACCAACTGTGGTTCCGTCAAGCAATTCAATGGCATTCAATTGGATTCCACTTTTTCCTACAATTGTCAGAGCAGTCTTGGTAGCATCCTTAATGGTGGGGAAAGTGGCAATTGTAACGTACTCATGAACAGGTTTGACATTGAGTTTAATTGTGACTTCTGTAATCAAACCCAAAGTTCCTTCTTGGCCAATGAAAAGACGAGTCAAGTCGTAACCAGCTGCTGATTTCCGTGGTCTTTGACGGGTTTTCAAAACCGTTCCATCGGCCAAAACCACCGTCAAGTTCACCACATTCTCCTTCATAGTCCCATATCTATAAGCATTGGTACCACTAGCCGAAGTACTGGCCATTCCTCCAATAGTTGCACCCATTCCAGGATCTGGACCAAAACTCAACCGTTTTCCATCATCTCTTGACTGAAGAAACTCGTCGAGCTCCTGCCATCCCACAGCTGGTTGTACAACGATATCCAAGTCGTCTGGGTGAAATTCCAACACTTTGTTCATTCTGGAGAACAGAATCGAAACACTATTAGGACCTCTAGTGTGCATTGTATGCCCTTCCAAAGACGTCATACCAGAATTGGCCACTATAGGAACTTTATACTTGTTTGCAATTTTAACTAATTTGACCACTTCTTCAGTATTTGCTGGACTAAGAATAATACTAGGCTTATTCTCACTGGGTTTAGGAGGTCTGTGGGTTGAAAAAAATAAATCTGAAACAGCCTTGATTTCCTCTTCGGATTCTGACCAATGGTCACCCACAACCTGTTTGAATTCCTCAACAGCAAGCTTAAACTCGAAATCACTAGCATAAATTAACGGATCAACGTCTTTTAGTGGTGCGGTAGATTTCTGATAAATGGCTGCGTTAGGAAACGATTTAAGATTTGCTGCTGCATAACCGGTTGCAAATAACACCGAGCCTATAGCCACGGCAGTGAATGAAGATGATTGAGTACGTCTAAAGCCTTGAAGCCTAAGCTTACTAAAGTTGACTCTTTTCCACATAGATGTAATTGAAATATTTCACCAACTGTGGTTAGCTCGCATCTGCACGCATTCGCACCTGGATCCACAGTTTTGCAAATAGCAGGTTTGCAATTGATATACTAGATTAGATGATTTAACCGCTTTGATATCATCATCTTTACCTTCTCTTACTTCTCATCCATTAATCATTTCTACGTCTCGTATCATTTAAATCTTAGCCTTACTCCCACCGATTTCGCGAACTAAAATTTTCAGTCGAAGGCAAACATGCTTCAGGTACTTAGACGGAGATTTACTTCTTTAACTGTACCAAGAGCAAGATATATACGTCCTGTTGTGTTTAGTCACGTCAGGCTATTTAGTAACTCATCATATCTCTTGTCAGATAAGCAGAAAAAACTCGATGAAGAAATAAGAAAACTCAAAGATCTCAGAGATAGATTTAAAGATGCTAACGTCATTGAAAGATTCAGACTTTCTTCCCAAATCATAAAACAAGAAGCAAAAGTATCTCAGTTGCAGGAACTCCAAAGCAGCACTTTCGAAACCCCAGAAGTCAATTTCCGTGACGGCTCAGACCCTTTAGATGTTGAATACATTAAGCAGTTGAAAGTGTACTTTGCATTTAACTTGAATGCTTTCTTGAGAGAATGTGAAAAATACAGAAATGGAAATATCACCAATCCTAACATTCTTTTACAGGAACTTGTAGATGAGTTTAAAACCGCCAACCCAAATATTGATCCCTTGACTAAAGAAGATATTTTATCATACTTCCACATCTACCACGATCTTTCCAACGGGATTACCAACGCCAACGAGTTGAATTTCACTGACCCAAAAGTCCAGGTCATGCTGTACAAGTTTGGTGAGTTGGAATCATGGGACGAATTGGAGGCCCCAATCAAGTCGACGGCCGAAGAATTGCATCTTAGTGAAGAAATCGTCAGCAACTGGTTCGACATTTTCAAGGTCTTGGTTGACGTTCCATTCTCTTCTCAGGGCCTTATCAACACATGTACAATCTGTCCAAGAGAGTACCAGAAATTCCAGAACATAACTGAAAACTTGAACGATATCGAGGGCAAATTGTCCCAATTTTACGGTAACTTATTGAACAATAAAAACCAACAAACCAAAGCTAATCCTAATAATAAAAACAAAAAAGATGGTAAAACCCACGAGATCCAATTGGACATTACTCCTTCCCGATTATTCCAATTTGGAGTCGTTGGAGGTTTGCTTATATTCTTTATTGTATCGTTGTACAATGACGGGTTTGAAGAAATAACATTCCAGAAACTCACCACTGATTTCTTAGAAAAGGGTCTTGTTTCTAGATTGGTTGTTGTTAACAATAAGATCGTTAATGTGGAGTTAAATGACTCAGGAAAGTCTCAGTTCCCTCAAAGCTTTTACTTCACTATTGGATCTGTAGAATCTTTTGAAAACCAATTAAAACTGACTCAAGACGCTTTAGGTATTGACCAAAATATTAGAGTCCCTGTTATTTACACCACTCAGGGTTCAACTGCTAAATTGTTGATGAACTTTGTCCCAACTCTTTTGCTTTTGGGAGTTATCTACTTTATGAGCAGAAAAGCTGCTAACATGGGTGGAATGGGAGGTCCATTAGGTTTTGGTAAGTCCAATGCTAAGAAGTTCAACCAGGAAGCTGAAGTCAAAATCAGATTTAAGGATGTTGCAGGTATGAATGAAGCTAAGGAAGAAGTCATGGAGTTTGTTAAGTTCTTAAAGAACCCAGCTAAGTACGAAAAATTAGGTGCAAAAATCCCAAGAGGTGCCATTTTGTCAGGTCCCCCAGGTACAGGTAAAACATTGATCGCTAAAGCTACTGCTGGTGAAGCCAGTGTTCCATTCTATTCAGTTTCTGGTTCAGAATTCGTCGAAATGTTTGTCGGTGTTGGTGCCAGTAGAGTTCGTGATCTTTTCAAGACTGCCAGAGAAAACGCTCCTTCTATTGTTTTTGTTGATGAAATTGATGCTATTGGTAAAGCTAGAACCAAAGGAAATGCTAGTGGTTCAAATGATGAAAGAGAAACCACTTTGAACCAACTTTTGGTGGAAATGGATGGGTTTGAATCTTCAGATCATGTTGTTGTTTTGGCCGGTACTAATAGACCAGATATCTTGGACAAAGCATTAATGAGACCTGGAAGATTCGATAGACATATAAGCATTGACAACCCTGAATTAAGTGATCGTAAAGATATTTTTGATGTTCACTTGAAGAAGATTAAGTTAAAGGAAAATGTTGACCACGATTTATCTGGAAGATTAGCTGCTTTAACTCCAGGATTTTCTGGTGCTGATATTGCAAATGTATGCAATGAAGCCGCATTAATTGCCGCTAGAAAGAATGCTACTTCTGTTGACTTGACCCATTTTGAGTTGGCTATCGAAAGAGTTATTGGAGGTGTTGAAAAGAAATCGAAGGTATTATCACCGGAAGAAAAGGAAATTGTAGCTTATCATGAAGCAGGCCATGCTATTTGTGGATGGTTTTTGAGATATGCTAATCCATTACTTAAGGTTTCGATTGTTCCAAGAGGTCAAGGAACTTTGGGTTATGCCCAATATTTACCACCTGATCAATACCTTTTGAACACCAAACAGCTCAATGATAGAATGGTTATGACATTAGGTGGAAGAGTTTCTGAAGAACTTTTCTTTAAATCTGTTACCGGAGGAGCACATGATGATTTCAAGAAAGTGACTCAAATTGCTCAATCGATGGTTTTGAGGTATGGTATGTCTAAGGCAATTGGAATGGTGAATTATGCTGATACCAGGTCTCAAGACAATTTGACTAAACCTTTCAGTGATGAAACCAATAAGATCATTGATGAAGAAATAGAAAGAATTGTTAACGAATGTTATAAGGAATGTCGTGAATTATTAAGATCTAAAGAAGCAGAAGTTAAATTGGTTGCAGACGAATTATTGAAAAAAGAGTTTATCACTAGACAAGATATGATTCGTTTACTTGGAAAGAGACCATTCCCCGAAACCAATGACGCTTTCGACAAGTATCTCGACAGCAAGCCTCCATTCCAAGAAGGAGACGAATCCGAACCTCAACCTGCCAGTGCCTAATGTATGTATGTATCTTGTAAATAATAAAGTCTACAGAGTAACTGAAAAATTCAAAGTCGCGCATTTTTCAACATCAACAACATGGTGAAGCGTAGCACTAGGAAACCTGAATCCCCCGAAATCCCGCAAGCCAGAAAAAGAAGTGCCCGTAGAACCAATCTTTCTGGACTTGATCTTGACCCTGAAGCTGGTGATGATGAAGAGTACAGTGAAGACGCACCCAACGATTCAGTTGCAGCTGAAGATGAGGACCTTCCTGAGGACGACCAGGATGAAGACGACGAGATTGTCAGCAGAAAGCGTGACAGAAGAACAGTAAAGGAAGAGGACGAAAACAACGACGAAGAAGAAGAAGAGCAGGACGAGGAAGAGGGTGAAGAAGACGAAGAAGAGGCTGAGGGTGAAGCTGAAGGAGAGGCTGAAGGAGAGACTGAGGGTGGAGCTGAAGCTGAGACTAATGAAGATGGAACCAGTGTGAAAGCCAAGGCCAAAAAGCAGGCTCCCAAGAAAAGAGGCAGAAAGAGAACTAAATTGACCATGGCTGAAGATGGTGTTTATTATGATGAAGAAGGTAATTTACTTCATGTTAAAGATGACGAAGTTATAGTTGAAAACGAAGATCCTAAGGGGAAAGAAAAAATAGATGGTGATGGGAACTTACTTGGAGGAAGAAAGTTCATCAATAAAAGTTTTACTGTCTTGGGACAAGGTGAAAGAAAATATATGATTTCCACTGAACCAGCTAGATTGGTAGGATTCAGAGATTCTTATTTATTGTTTAAAACCCATACAAGATTGTTCAAGAAGGTTTGTACCAATGAAGAGAAGATGGATTTAATAGAGAGAAACATAATTCCTAACTCTTACAAAGGAAGATCAGTCAATTTGGTGACTGCCAGATCTATATTCAGAGAATTCGGTGCTAAAATCTTGGAAAACGGTAAGAAAGTTACGGATGATTTCTGGGAACAACAAGCTATAGATAATGGTGATGTTGCTGGAGAATATGCTGATCCTACAGAGCTTTATAATTATAACATGAGTAGAAATGCTTTGGGTTACGACAGTACCATTAATAACCAACCTTCTAACTTATCAGGAGCTGCATTGGTGAGTTATCAAACGGATCCTACTTGGATGTATCAAATAGCTTTACAAACGAGAGAATTGAATGTGAGGTTATTGGAAGGTAGAAGTGATGGTTTTAGTGGTTATAAAGATACTTATACGGGACTCACATTCGTTCCAGAAGGAACTCAGCCATCTACTTTCAGAATTTCTAAAAAGAGTGATTCTTCAAACGGAACCTTGTCATTTGATACAAAGTTCAAAAACTCAAATATAAGACAAAAATTCACAGGGTTATCATCCATACCCCAGGATGTATTGGAGCTTGTTGAAGATGAAGAAACCAAGAAAGCCATAGCTGAACAACTTTGGTACGAAGAAAACTATTAGTACCCAAATGTATATTATAAATGAATGCTAAATAAGACTAGAAGTAAATATCATAATTCATTCTCTGCCTACTGCGTTTTAGGTAGGTGACTGGAAAACTGGTGCTGGAACTGAGCCTGCGGTGGTTGCACGGGAGCTCTCTGTTGTGATGCCAATTGTCCATCTTGAGAGTAAATTGGAGGAATTGAAGTTATTTGAGTGTTTGGCGACTGATCGGGCATATTCGTAACTCCTTGAAGAGGATTTATTGGAGGTACTTGTGAAGATTGCAGACTAACAGTTATTGGTTGTGATTGTCCTAGTTGTGATTGATTTACCTGTGAAGATTGCAGGTATGCAGGGCTTGGAGTGAAATCATTAGATCCTTCAGGGCTATGAGAAGGATTCGAACCATAGTTTTCTTCATCTTCTTCATCAACTACAATACCTTCTCCTGTTTCATCCATAGCACTATCAATAGAATAATCTTCATCATAATCATAAGCACCTGAATCTTTATCAACCTTCTTCTTTTCCATATGGGCTCTCAACTCAAAGTCAACTTTGGTCTTTCTACGCCCAACATGGACCGTGATATCACCTTCTTCTACCACCTCTGCGTGTTTCTTAGAAAATGCAACTTCATCTTTGGCTTCTTTACCCAAGATTTGATGATTAACTCTTATATGCTTAGCCAATGTATCATGTCTAGTAAAGATTCTTGGTCCAATTCCTGGGTTCTGTTTAACACAAACAAAACACTTGAACAACTTCTTTTTCTTAGAATGAACCGTTTCTTGATGTCTGATTAATTCATACTTTCTCGAGAATCTTCTGGCACACATTTGACCTTCTTCATCAGCAGAAGGAAGTTGACATTCATGGGTCACTCCTGGATCATAATTGGATGATTTAGTAGAAATACGAGTATTGGCTCTTTTGTAAATTTTTCTTGCAAGTTTAGGTTCAATAGTTATTCGTTTCTTTTCCTTTGAAGCCAAAGACTTCAAATCATTATTGATAAAAGCATCTGACCCTTCAATAGGATCACCATTTACATCAACTAATTGACTAGTAGAGCCTATACGTTGTACAACTAGACCCGAAGATTTTGGCTCGTTTTCGGTATACTCTTGATCATCACCCGAAGAATCATCTTCATAATCTT
This sequence comes from Yamadazyma ubonensis, assembly GCA_030572075.1. NCBI lineage: Eukaryota > Fungi > Ascomycota > Pichiomycetes > Serinales > Debaryomycetaceae > Yamadazyma > Yamadazyma ubonensis. The sequence goes on along the minus strand of JAJLZG010000007.1, from coordinate 144,710 downwards.
CGTCATCTTCCCCTTCTTCAGCCCATGCTCGTTTTTGACGTTTACCCACATTTTCTCTGTTAAAATCAATATAGTGTTGCTGGTAGTTATAAGTTGAGTAATCTTTTACAAACCTGGTATAACACTCATTCAAGTTAAATTGAATAATCGAAAGAAAATGGTAAATGGCAGGTTTCCAACTCAATAAGTTATATAACTCCCAGTAGTTCAACAGCATGACTAGTTGAGTTAAAAAACGAATGGCTTTAGTAGATATTTCAAGATCATGGTTGTCGATCGATAGTTTAATCAAAACGTCGAAATTTTTTTCAACTATCAAATATAGTCTCGAATTTAAAGGATGGGAGGTGCCTTTGTAAACTTCAAGTTTATCGAATAATTCGACTGCTTTATCCTTTAATTTATTGAAATGAGTTTCAGACAAGTATTGATGCTCATATAATATGCTTAATAGCTTATAAATATGTTCACTATACTGAATAATGTTTTTGGGTTGACCCATCGATAAAAGCTGGATGATCAGATCTTTATCAATAGCACCATCTTCGACCAATCTATCAATGAAAGGAATTTTAGGTTTGAGAGTCTTGGACGTAACTGGAGGTTGTTTAGGGGTTGCAACAAAAGACGGGGTTTGAGTTGGAGTAGATAGTGAAGGTTGGGTTTGTGGAGGCTGTAACATTCCGTTGAACGTAGCATTTCCAGAGCTACCCATCATGTGGGACATTTCTAGCAATTAATTTAAGCAAGTCCTAGTGTTGGTTCTCGGTTGGCAAAAAAATATCAAATCTCACACAAAACCGAGCAGTTTTTGCACTCACTTTTTGCACTCACTTAGCCGCTAAATTTACTTTGGGGTTGTAAATTAATTAATTTAATAGGTTTGAAAGGACGCTGGTGATATTAATGGAATTAGCGTTGCCTGTTTAATGGGATCACAGATTTTCAGATTCAAAATGTAAAGTATTTTGAAAGATTGGTTCGATTTACTTGTTTTTTAGCACCCTAAGGAGACACCCAAGTTAAACACGAGCTAAAAAAGTCAGGAAGATAAAATGAATTTTTGTCGACGAACTATGTGAAAATTCCGTCTTTTTTCAACACAAAGGATATTTCAAAGCAATATTAATCAGCAATTTAATTAATATATTCAAATAAATAGATATATTGCCGTAGCTTTGAATGATTTTTGTCTCGTTTTTTCAGGTTTTTTTTTTTGACTGCAATTTTTTGACTACGTGCACGATTTATCAAATATGGCTGCGAATTGATAGGTGTTTATATTACATATTTAATTAGGTTGTTGAGATTCAGTTTCTTTATCTTGATTAGAGTACTTGTAAACTGGATTCATCACATAATTATAGGAGCCACCAGAATTAGCTTCTTTATCTTTAGCCACCGGACTTCTCCCGCTCGCTGAAGATATCGACCCAGACCCCCCGTCTTCTGGTTCCTCGTCACCACTGTCTCGCAGTTCTGACTCCTTCCATTTCTTTTCTCTTTCATGACTGTTGAACAGAAGAAATCCAGAAAAATTGGGTTTTAACTGGTAATTTTCATCAAGAAAATGTGGTCTTGGTAATGGATTACTGGTGATAGCTTTCATTTCTTCTCTGCTAGTCTTCTTGGGGTCTTCAATAATGATGACATGCTCTTTTGCAAAATTCACTGCCATCTTATTTTCTTTCCCCGTAACTCCATGCTTTCTTCGTATATGTCTTGCTAATGAATCATGTCTAGGATAACACTGAACTTTACCTTCTCTTTTGTTACAATAGACGCACTTGTATATCCTTTTTCTTGTAGCATGTACGAATTCTTGGTGTCTTAGTAACTCATTTTTACCATAAAATATCTTCCGACATGGATTTAAGCTACTCGGATCCAAAAGATGACATTGGTGAATTACTTGACCGCGAGGCTTGTATTTACTAGGAGGTCTATCTGGATTCTTTATGGCCTTTTCATACGGTTCTTCGTCACTTGACATGTCACTAGGAACACCTTCTTCAAAATCATTAAAACCATCATCAGGTTCGGATTTGATTTCTTGTACTAGTTCTTGCGTCGTTTGTTTAGATTCTTCATTCAAAAGTCCATTTTCTTGCCTTGTTTCGTTTTTATCAACTGGGATTTGTACTTGTTGATCTTGATGGTTTTGGTCCTCAATTTTATTTTCTTGTGTCTGTTCTTGGATTCGGCTTTGATCCAGTCTTTCCTGTTTTATTTCCTGAGATTGTCTTTGCTCTTGGGCCGGAATATGTTCGGTAACCGATGGTTTCTCTGTGGTTACAACTGGTGGTAATGGTAAAGCAGTATACACTCTGTTTGTTGAATCCTGGTTTTCTGAACGAACTGGCAAAGAATTAGCTCGAAGAGAGTCCAAAATTGGAGTAGGTCCCTGGTTATTATCCTGATGCATCTGAATGATCAGAGGAGGAAGTCCTGGAGTTATTGGATTCTTATTATTTGGCTGATGATATGGCATTGAATAGTTAAGTTGACCTTGATATATTCCTTGTAAAGCCAGAAGGTTACTGGGAAGAGGAGAACTTGCTACACCATTAGCTGGGAGTCCTGGAACTGGTGGTAAATATACAGACTGAAGTCCCATAATCCCTCCCTGATTGTATAAAGGAAGCGGAGGTGGGGGTAAAGGTCTGTATTGGTAATTCAATTGTGGAGGTTGGTAAGGATATCCCATAGGTTGTTCATAAGCTACTTCTGGTTTAACGTCTGGCAAATTTGGAACCTGCCCGTTCAGGCTAGGCCCATTCAGGCTCTGAATTTCAGTAGAATTTTGTAATTCAGTGGGCTTTTGTAATTCAGTAGGATTTTTTAATTCAGCAGAATTTTGTGCTTCGTTCAAATTTAGTACGTTGTTTGAATTTGGTAACTCGTTTGAACTTGAGCTTTGCAAACTCGAAGTTGAAGGTTGGTTTTCAAGTTTTATCCTTCTCAACTTTCTTCCCCTTTTCTTCTTTTCGTTATCCAAACGAATATCGATATACGGCTTTATCTTGACAGAAGCATACTTTTCATCAACATTGTTCGACATTGGATGGTATGAGAAGTTATAAAATGGGTATGGGTACGGATATTGGAATCCTTGATAAAGACATTTAACCAAGTAATTTTTTGGTGGGCGTACAAGGATGTGGTTTAAATCAAGGATTTCAAAATCGAGGATTTCCAAGAATCTTCTGAAATTAGGTAATGCATTCATGAGATGATAAACTTCCCAAAACTGTAAAGAATAAACTACCACCACCAAAAACCTGGTTAATTGACTTGTGAGATACAAGTTCATATGTTTCAATATACAGTTTTGTAACTTGTCAAAGTTTTCAAGAAGAATTCTTGACATATATGCATCAGGGTATTTTTGGAAATTATAGTCGGTCAAATTAGGGTCTGGTACAGATGAAGTTAAGGTGAAAAGATTAACTTCTACTACCAGTACATTTGGGCAATTTTCCAGCATAAGTTGGTCAACCAAGCCTGATAAAAACGAGGAGTATGCAGGGATCAGAAGGCTCTCTTTTGCTGTTACAATAGGGGTAATAGTGTGTGGTGTAAGTTTGAGCAAATCTTTTGCAATAGGATCTGGAGGAGGTCCCAAAGTGGTATATCCATTTATGGATGCTTCCAATTCCTTGGTGTCTATGGCTGTTGGTATAGACTTCAGCACCTTCCTTATAAGGTCGATTGGCATGTAAGTATAAGGACCTTCGTCTGCCATGATGACTCTAAGTTGGAATATGTAAAAAAGACTTTTTGCGAGCGAGCGTAACTGGTAATAATTAGAGGAATGTTGCAGAGAGGGGCAAGTATGGAGATATTGGGGGTTAAAATTGATGGTGATAGAAATTTGGTTGATGGGTTTGTTTGTTGTTAAATTTGGGCTCAGTTGGATTCGACAGCGTAGTAAGATATTCGACACCACATCGTTGAAAGTACGAGAAAATTGTACAAAAGGAGTGTACGAAAAAAGTGTACGAGAAAACCTAGATAAAAAAATAACTTAAACTTAGGAGATGAACTGTTCAATAACAAAAAGCTCTTACTTCACCACGCTAAGACAAACAATCACAATAATACAAGTAACTGAAGACGGACTATGGTAACATAATAATGCGGAATTGCAACCGTCAGGGCACGACTAGTTGCAAAAACTTAAATCGTAAATCATAAATCGTGTATTAATTACTAACTAATTTAGGAGGAGTCCGATTAAGTTTGTGAACAGAACCATTGCTGCTGAGACGGATGTCGGTATCCAAAAATTGAAATACGTGTCTGAAAACTTTGGTGTAAATATCTTTTCCCCAAATGTTATCAAGGTGTTCGTGACCAGGAACTGCAACTGAAATAACTCTTTCATCTGGCAATTGCAGTTTCATCACGTCTATGTCGACTAATGAATCACTGTCACCGTAAATAAGATAAATAGGTATACGGATATTTTTAAGTGGGTAACTCGTAGCATGCATGTTGTTATCTTGGTACATTTGGAAGTTTTTATTCTTCATAATTTGGAACCAGTGCACAACCGTTTTCACAGATGTGGTCGAATATAAATGGGCATACAGGCACAATTTCTGGATCTTGGTAATATTTTCGGCTTTCCAGTTGAATAATAAATAGTTAGGTATGTCAATGGAAGTATTAAATAATGGTGGATACATGATACTTTGCCAAAAACTAACTGATGGCATCAACACTTTTCTTGAAAAAAGAAGGTATATGATATCGGGGGATGCTTTAATGAAAATATCAAGAAACTTGGAGTATAATCCATGTGGTGTTGTAGCAGGACTTATGGCCACTATACGGTCGATTTTTTTGTTCAAATCGTTATTGATGGAAACACTGGCAAATGCCTGGGCAGTTCCTTGACTGAATCCAATATAAGTCAATTGCAGTACTTTAGAATAGTCTAAAATATAATCAATTATATTGGGGATGTCGAAAATTGCAAATTCATCAAGAGAGAAATTCCAAAACTTTTCTGGACGCAGCTCAAATACATGCTTTTGGCAGTACTTGTTTCCCCTATTATTTCCCAACCACACATCATAGCCCAAATCAAAAAGTGCTAAAGGAAGGTTTTCTGCACTATTTAACATTGTAAGCCAAATTTCACTACTCATAAGCAAACCATGATGAAAATAAGCTACTTTACCATTTGAAGGTCTTTGGTTTGCAACCTTGGTATTGGCTACGATTCTGTGAACTGTTAAAAGATAATTGTCTTTAGTTCTAACCACATGACTTTCCACTTGATAGCCAAAAACAGCGGCCATTTCAACGGTATTTTCACACTGAAGAAGCTTACGCATTCTGTTATAAACACTGGGACTTATTTCATGTTGTTCTTTTTTGTGGAAATAGTGGTATTTCTTATCGTTGTTCAAAGCAACCGAGAGGTCAAACACGTTATAAATTTTTGTTACCGAGTAAGTAAATGCATTAATAATTGGAGTTGGAAGGAGAAGTGTTATAAATGATATGATATATTCTGCCCAAGCAAGTGTGAAACTTACAAGGAGTATCACATATTCAGATATCGAAAGTCTTCCTAGGAATGGGATAGCCATGATAATTATTCACGCAATTTCGCGAAGGCTTTTATGCTGGTGATTTTTTAATAAGTGGTTCGATTAAGCTAGGCGGCTTTAATTGGACCAAAACGCTGATTAGAAATTTGAAGTTCTATTCAAGGTTTTCGTGATACTTTTATGAAGAAAATTCAGTTTTAAATGGCATATCTAAGCTTTTTGTGGGATTTCCCCACATATCTCTAGTACGCATAGATAAGGTTCAGCACCGCACCAAGCCTTTATGTATAGCCTACTTGTACACGAGGTTTGAATGTTGCTATCACGATGGAAAACACGAAACTCTTTAATTGTAGTCCTTTCTGAATCGTCAGAGATCAATACGTTGAAAAAATATTAGTGACCCAGTATTTAAAACCATACAATTATTGGCGAGCCAGTCAAAATCATTCTTTAGCACGTAGAAATTGAGTTAACGTAAAAATCTGGAGGTTAAGAAGTTAATATTCAGAATTTTCAGTCGAGCTGGTAGTGTCCTCATCTATTAGATTAAGGTTTAAGTAGCCTGGATAAAGACCTTTACAACCAAGGCTATTGGTGATTCCATCATATAGTTCATTAACCTCTCACAACAGGATGTCGCAATTTTATAGAATCCACTTTAAAGTAAATAAATATATTGGTCGAAAAGATGTTTGTATAAAGGCTTTCTTCAAGTGAAAGATGGTTTGTTTTCTAGAATCAGTACTCATTTGGAGAATTGAGCTGCTTAAAGCCCACTTCATAGAAAAATTACAATTAGCGTATTGTTAATTCCAGTTCCGTGCATACACTGTGAGTTACTAAAACATGCATTAACCATGTCATATGTTTGAGATAACAGGAAGTCGATAAGAATCAAAACTAACAGATGATATGCAATCTTCAAAGATAAGCAGCGAATTTAGCTCAGGTGGGGATTAAAAATGTCGTAGGGAAAAAAAACTAAGAGACATTATTTTGTCTACACAATTGTGAATTCCTTGCTGTACTACTGGTTATTTATTGGGTAAGAGAACGCCTTAGGCTCTCCTTAAATATTTTTCATTTTCGGGTCTAACTTTGACCCCTAATAATTAGTAGCGATTTTGATTGCTCAGTTCCTGCGACGTCAATATATTTTGACACATGGGGCTTATTTTTTAAATACATATGCATTTACACCCTTTGCTCAGGATCTACAATTTCTGTATCATACATTAGTTTATAAACGAGAAATTTTTCGGAGCAATGAAGAATTTATAAATCACATTATGTAAGCTACAACATTTACGGCATTATAATAAAGACAACAACTTAATAAGGAAATTAAAGGATATTGAACACTGAATACGCCCAGTAATATATCGGGTGAATAATCAAATCGTAGTTTAAAAGCCGGCACATTTCGTCTTTTGTATTTCCGATTAATACATTAAAGAGAATCTGCAGGATGAATAAAATACGTCAATATGCAATCAACTAAAATTCCGTTTGACAGAGCATTTTTTTCACCCATCAACAATTGAAGTAAACAAAATTGCTCGTCTTGCGAAGATAAAAACCAGCTGTCTCGCACTCTATACACTTGTAATGAACCTCTAATACTCTCAGATTAAAACTGAATAACAGTATTTTAAATCAAAAAAATGGTTTAGGGGTAAAGAGTCAAGTAGGAGCCCCTTATAAATGACGGATACTTGGACGGCCCGTCACCGGAAGCGGAATCTAGTATTCCATATTTGGTTATACTAACGTTGTGGTGCTGCTGGAAGCATAAAGTATTTTTCAAATACAATAAAACCGCAGTTCTGTCTGCACTACCGATTGAAAAGATAACCAATGAGAGTTTGAGCATGTGGATAGATTAAATCGCAACCTCCGTAATTTTGTTTGTAGTTGAGTAAAACTATATAAAAGACTGGAATTATCATGTTTCAATTTGAACAAATCTTTCAAGCTATGCAATTTAAACAATTAGCCCTTTTAGCTACTTTTGGTGCTTCAATTGCCCAAATTCAACCAGTTGCAAATGATTCTCCTGAAGACACTTATGTCGCTAACTTTGACAAAAAATTAGACGGTAGTGTTAAATTTCAAGGTTTAAGTAATGGTTCAATTGAAGTCTCAGTTGACATCAAGGGATTACCTGAAGAAGGTGGTCCATTCTTATACCATGTTCACGAAGCTCCAGTTCCAACTGATGGTAATTGTACTGGTACTTTATTGCACTTAAATCCATACAACGGTAACGTTAATGCTACCAATGTTGATGAAAAAGAAATCAGTGATTTAAGTGGAAGATATGGTAAATTAGATGGTGATACTGACATAAGTTACGTTGACCAATACTTATCTTTAAACCCAGAAAGCAAGGCTTACATAGGAGGTTTATCTGTTACTTTCCACTTTGCTAACAACTCCAGAATTGCTTGTGCTAACATCACTCAAGAAGATGCTGCTGAAAGCTCAACTGCTTCTCTTGAAAACAACACCAGTGAAAATGCTGCTAACGGTGCTAGTTACAAGGTTTCTGGTGCCATTGCCGGTGTTGCTGCTGCCGCTGCTGCTATGTTAATTTAGGTTACTAGATAATATGTAGTGAAAAAACAAGATCTGGTACTAAATGTCTGGGTTAAAATTCAATGGTATAATTTTTAACTATAATTTTACAGGGCTCGTTAAATAACTTGACTACGTTTATGCTAGGTTTCGCCATGTAAATCCATGCAAGATCTTTCTGATAAACTGGGGTATCTATTATGAGCCACAGGTGAAACTTTTGGCGAAGTTGTGCGCTAACTTTTCTCAAAAATTGTAAATCTCACGAACTGAAAATTTTTCATTGGTAATTCATTTTATTAATTTAGGATAAAAGAAATCATATTATTTAATACCAAGACATTACGAGATCCAGTTTAACTAATTTTTGTTTGACTCTTATATTTCAATTGAACTTTTATCGTCAATTGGATTTTAACAAAATGTAAATGGATGGTGTATACGATCCCACCAATGAAATCCGTGATTATTTACACCCACTACGTCATAGAATCTATCTCACATCTACAATCTCTTAGCCGTTCTTAGCTCTCACGCAACATATGATTTTTAACCTCGGCAGTCAAATAAATCTCTTCTAAGTTTAAGGTATTTTTCGGTACTAATATCGCCTATTCGTGTCCATATACGTAGATCGCTAGAATTATCCTCTACACTGATAAAGCCTTCTGCCCCATTTTACGTAATTGTTATCTTTATCTGCCTGTGCACGCAACCCCACAAGCTTTTTTTTGATTTTATGAGAAAAAAAAAAAATTCATTTACTATAACATGGCACTATCGCAATTTTTGAAAGACAACTTCATCCCACGTATTCCAGACGATGGTAATATTGTGGAAGAGGTAAACACCTCAGCACTTGATGTACAAGAATCTCCAAAGATGAAAGAACTGGGGAATGATGACGCTTCGGTATACTCAAGGCTGACAGTTTCAACCTCAAACAAAGAAAATCGATTACATCGACAACTTCGTGGACGTCACGTCCAATTATTAGGGATTTCTGGTACTATTGGTTCTGCACTTTTCGTAGCTATTGGTAAAGCATTGAATAAAGGTGGTCCTTTAAATTTACTTCTTGGTTTCTTATTTTGGTCAATTCCCATCTTGTGTATTACTTTATCAACTGCTGAATTTGTAAGTTATTTACCCATCACTTCTCCTTTTGTAAGAATGGCTGGAAGATGCTGTGACGAAGCTTTAGAAATCATGACGGCCTGGAACTTTTGGTTTTTATGTTGTGCACAAATTCCTTTTGAAGTAGTTACCGTAAATTCTATTCTCCATTTTTGGAGAGACGATTACTCTCCAGCTATACCTCTCGCTATCCAAGTAGTCTTGTACTTTGTGATCAATGTGTTTGGGGTAAAAATCTATGGGGAAACTGAATTTTGGTTAGGTTTAGGAAAAATTATCTTGGCAACAGGTTTGATCTTCTATAGTTTTATTACTATGGTAGGTGGTAATCCTGATAATGATCCATATGGATTTCGTTATTGGAGAAATCCTGGAGTCATGAATGAGTATATTCACACAGGAAATTTGGGTAGATTTGAAGGTTTTATGGCATGTTTAATTCAAGCATGTTTTACATTTTCAGGACCTGAATACGTTTCAAGTGTTGCATCTGAAACTATTAATCCTCGTAAAACTTTACCATCTGCTTTCAAACAAGTGTTTTACAGATTAACTTTCTTCTTTATTGGTGGAGCTTTATGTGTTGGTATTATCATTCCATACAATGATCCATTATTAGTTGAAAGTATTACTGATAGTAAACCTGGAGCTGGAGCTTCACCATATGTTATTTCCATGCAAAATTTGGGAATCACTGTATTGCCTCATATTGTTAATGGATTATTGGTTACTTCAGCTTTTTCAGCTGGTAATTCTTATACTTATTGTTCGTCGAGAACTCTTTACGGTGTCGCTTTAGAAGGTTACGCACCAAAATTTTTAACTGCAACTACCAAAACTGGTATTCCACTTTATTGTGTTTTAATTTCTTTATGTTGGGCTTTCTTATCGTTTATGCAATTGGGAGAAACTGCAAGTAAAGTATTAGATTGGATTATTAATTTAATTACTTCTTGTCAATTATTAAATTTTTCTATTTTGTGTACAACTTATGTCTGCTTTTATTATGCCCTTCAAGCTCAAAATATAAGTAGAGATACTTTACCATTTAAGTCTTGGTATCAACCTTGGTTAGCAGTTATCGGTGGAGTTCTGGCTTTCTGTATGATTTTCCTTTCAACATATGAAATCTTTTTACCCGGAAATTGGGACATTAAATCATTCTTATTCAGTTATTTGATGTTGTTCATTGATATAGCAATTTTCATTGCATTTAAATTGATAAAAAGAACCAAATGGAAGAAACTGAGTGAAGTTGATTTAGTTACTGGATTGAAAGAGGTTGAATTACACGAACAAGAGTTTTACGCTGAACTTGAAAGAAAACATAAATTACTGGATGATGGTAAAATCAAAAAGACTCTTGTTGGACGTATAACCACTTTCTTGTTCGGTAGTGAATTCTAATTATATATGCCTTTCATTTCTATAGATTAGTTCAAGCTATCTAGCTTGGACTTTAAAATGACAATGCTTTCGTTATAAAACAATGTCTATATAATAAACGTCTTTAGAAGTCACTGTATTTTCAAGTTGAATCACCTCTGTGCAGATGGTATTTCCCCGGGTATCAACGGTATATTCTAAAATTGCAACCGATGACCAAAAAAATTCGCAACCAAAAAAAGCCACTCAGTCAGCCTCGGAGATGCTGTGCGATTGACTGAAATTACCCACTCTACATAAATGACGGCATCGAGTTTGTTTATAGTTACTTAATAGGCTAGAAAAGTTTATAGCTTTAGGTTAAATGAAACCGAAACTCTAACTGTTTTAAATTTGTGCACGGCAAAATTACAATTAATTTGAAATTTTGTGGTAAGTGAATTAGTATCTCATGTAAGTATAGTCATTAAATCTATTAATAAATCTATATTGTCTTGCCACTAATTGCAGTGTTGACGTTGATATGCCAAAGATAAACTCAACTCATACGTGTCAACATTCACGTGGCCCTTAACATCCGATCTGATCGCTTAAACCACTCGGAAATCCATTATTCAAGGTTTATTTTTCATTGAGTTAGTTTATGAGCAATTGAACTGCTGATTGTGATTATACGAGAGTATTAGAATTGTTAACTAAGCAGGGCTTGCTATAAAGCACAAAAAAGTGCTTACCAGTACAAGTAAAATATTTTTAGTAGATCATTCTGGCTGGACAACTCATTGAGTACCAGCCTATCAAACAATAACATGTGGAGTAAAACAATCACTAGGCTATTTTTATCGCAACTCATAGTTAAAGTTTTATAATTTAGCGTGTGGTACACAAATTGCTGGCAAAAAGAAAATATGTCTGTATGTCATATACCTAAAATAGAAACATAATTTAACAGGTGATGGGCTAAACATTACTGAATTGAGCATTCAGACATCCGCTTACGAATTAGTTCCCCTTAAACTTTTATTATAAATATGGGGCCTAAATCCCTTAATTATTAAATTATCAAATTATCAATTAATACCAAATGTTCAAATACGCATTCTTCTTAACTCTCGCTTCCATTGTCGTTGCTGACCAATCTATTACTATCACTGCTAAGGGTGAACAAACCGGTAACCTTGTTGTTAAGGACGGAAAGTTAATCCTCGGTGAAGGTAACAATTCTTACGACTTAGAAGAACCATCTGGATACCTTTCTCAAGATGGTCAATACTTCAGTTCTGCTCCAGGTGGATTAAGTGTTGGTGACAAATCTGATGCTTCTAAAGACTGGGGTATTACTGATGATGGTTTATTAAGAATTGGTGTTAACCAACCAGATTTCTACGTTTGTGAAAAGGACAATGTTAAATACGTTTCTGGTGTTGTCTGTGTTGAAGGTGGTGAAGAAAGCAAAATTCAATTAGTTGTTAACGGAGGTGAAGCTCCAGCTCAAGAATCTTCTGCTGCTGAAGAATCATCTGCTGTTGAAGAATCCTCTGCTGCTCCAGAATCTTCTGCTGCTCCAGAATCTTCTGCTGCTCCAGAATCTTCTGAAGCCCCAAAATCATCTGAAGCTCCAGAAACTACTGAAGTTGAATCTGAATCCAGTGTCCCAACCACTGCTATCCACACTACTTCTCAAGCTGGTAATGGTACTACCCCAGAAGTTCCAGAAGCTTCTGAAGATGGTGCTGCCAAGCTTGCTCTTGGAGCTGCTGGATTAGCCGGTATTGCTGCTTTATTACTCTAGATATTTAATGATCATAATGTATAATGTTAATTCTTATTCTCACTCTTACTATTATTTGTGTGCAAGACTAAATTATTTAATAATCAGACAAACTCGCAGCCAGCTCGCAACCAGCTCGCAACCAGCCAGCTGGCAACCCGAGGCATTTAAATCATTAGGCGACCGAGGGCTCTGAATTCGGTGGTCTTGGTATAATCTCCTATATTCTATAGTGGTCATTAATGATTGTCTCCAAGGTAACTTTGGATACCGAAATCGTCATCCACTTATACATATGCACAATCTAGTTCCCCCACGAGGAGTGCGTCTGCCAATTCACGCTCTGCGAATTTCATATACCTAAAACATCACGACAATAAACAAGTGGTAAACATAAACTTTATCTAAGTAAGGAATTTTTCTGCCTGGTTTGAATCGTACCAAAATCTCTAGATTCAAACAATTCTATCCCTTAAAACCCCTTTCCTCCTTCTATATCTCACCCCTTAAGTAATATCGCAGATTTAGTAGATCCTTCTCTCATTTCGCGGTCGCTTCCCTAACGAGCGCTGAAAAAAATTTGGCGAGCTCTTACTCGACTTCATCCTGCCAATCCCTTAGGCTTTTCCAGTTATACATTTGCCAAATAGAGGGCCGATACCAATACGGCCATTATTGTGCCACAATCCTTTCTATTAATATCTTTTTTTCATCCATTCCTTGATCCAGTTTATTTGTTACTTGCGTCATCCATAAACTTAGGTAAAAGGTCGTTGAAATGATTAATCGACATTCGAATCTACGGTTCCAGTACTGGAATTTCTTCCGTGGTGTTCTACTCATACTTGCTATCTTTGCAATCGTACCAAAAGTGAATGCTATTCCTTCTTCAAATTTATATCACCAGCTGGCTGGTAGGGAGTCATTCGGTCCTACTTCAAAAGTTAATCAAGTAGAGTTGTTTTCACCAAATGAAGCTTACGTACAGAGAATTTTGGCAGTAAGTTCTTCATCTACTTCAATCGTTTTTTGCTTAGTATCCATGTATTTTTTCTTTGCAATAGACCCAAGAAGATTGGTGTTTCGTCATCAGTTAATTTTCTTTTTGTTATTTTTTGACTTACTTAAAGCTTGCATTCTCCTACTTTATCCATCAAGAGTCTTAACAAATTATACAGCTTATTATAATAATAGGTTTTGTCATGTTGTGGGTTTTTTTACAGCAACTGCTATTGAAGGTGCTGACTTTGCCATTTTAACATTTGCCATCCATACTTATCTTCTTATTTTCAGACCTTCACTTAACGTGAAAGTTGGAAATAGCAGAAGAACTGAAGGTGGTCTTTACCTTTACAGACACTACATTTATGGCACGTCATTTTTAATCCCTTTGGTGGTTGCAAGTTTGGCATTTGTCAAAAACAAAGGGTACCAGTCTTTTGTGTGCTGGTGCTACTTACCTCAGGACCCAGTATGGTATAGAATGGTACTAAGCTGGGTCCCCAGATTCGTGATTGTAACAGTTATTTTCACTTGTTACTCTCTCATTTATTACCATGTTATAAGAGAATATAGAGTGCTTGGAGGTGTTTTCACCACGCTTCCAAAACGTGACTTGGACAGTGAAAACGTCTCGTTTTACCTGGCCTTAAAATATTTTGTCCGTCTGGTTAAAGATCAACTTTTCCCCAAATTAATCCTTCCCGATTCAAACAATAATTTACATCCATCTAGATCTAGAGTATCACACCCAAATAGGTCTGCTTTAGGAACTCCAACTAACGGTGCTGGTCACCGTAGTGAGGACGAAGCAACGGTTGGGGCTACTCCAATATCAATTATTGACGAAATTGATGTAGATGACTTAGATGAATTATCTGATGAGGATTCGGATGAAATCAATCATCCAGGTTACCATACCCCGGATGCATACCGTACCAGTTCTGAGCAAAGAAATCTGAACCATTATACTAGAAATGATGAAATCCAGATGGAAAATTTAAGAAATTTCAGAAAAAGACAAAAGATCATTAAAAAGCAAATGAAATCGATTTTCATTTACCCATTAGCATACGTTTTCATTTGGTTATTCCCATTTATTCTTTACTGCACTCAAATCAATTATGAAAAAAAACATGCTCCTATCTATTGGTTAAACTGTATGGGTGCATTCATGCAACCTTTTAACGGGTTTGTTGATAGTCTTGTTTTCTTCTATAGAGAACAGCCTTGGAAGTACACTGTGATGACCAAATTTGAGAAAGATCACACAGGTATGATGGATAATATAGTTGCAAAACACCCATCAGTTAATAGTCACTCGATGCATGGATCATCTATTTCTACGCAAGGCCCAGGTTCTCAACGTAACTTATCAACCAATTCAGCTGATTATCATTCGGGACATCACAATTCGTTGAGTGCCAATTTAGGAGTAGACTTTGCCCGTTTCAAAAGATGGAGAATCTTCTTAAACGACATAAAGTTACCTCTTTTCCAGTTGCCTACAGAGAAGAACTTGGCCAAGTTCCAAAAGAAATACTTGTCGAGAAAGGCTAAAGAAGCAAGAGCAGAGGAAAATCAAAACTACGGAGCTCAAGAAAAGGACTTTGAAGTTGAACCTGGAAGCCATGATTTTTCAAATATTCTTCAAGGCAAATTTCATGAAGACGAGTTCCGTTCTACACTTGAGAACTTTTCATTTAACTTCAACAATCATCGTTCAAGTGTTACTTCATCCAACCCGCAAACTAGAGTTAACTCATTTGGCAACTTAAGCCCAAATGCTCAGCCTAATACACTTAATGACAGAAAAAGCAGTATCATCTCCAACAGTATTAGGTCTTTAAGAGGCAGACAACATTCGGTAGTTGATCCAAATGAGCCAGTAATTTTAGAGAATCAACCATATGATTCTCTTGAACCAGGATCACCTACTCAGACCAAGAATTCACCCACCAATTCGAAATCTGCTAGAACCAGTCATACATCGAGCAGAACAAGCAAAAGAGGTACATTCGGAACCATTACTCCGAATAAGAAACCGTCTCGTGCTACGATTGAGAGTTCGAGTACTCACGAATCAGACGACAGTGAGATGGATTTCCTTGAGTTTTTGAAGAAGGGACCTCAATAAGAGCACATTCATTTCTACTTAATATTTTAATATACCTAATATTTGTATTTCCAATTTTCAATACATTAATATTCATTAATCTATTAACCCAATAGCAAACGGCTACTGCGACTCGGAATAAAAGTTGCAAAAAATATTTCGCGCAATTGCTCAAGCCATAGTATTATTCATCATGGTAGACAATGAAGACGGTGAAAAGCTTCGAAATATAGAGCTGAATAAGGACAAGTACTACGAGGCAAAAGCGGGTGACGGGACCGAGGCTTCAGACCAATATCTACATGGAGTTAAACTTCTTTTAACTTTACTAAGTGTAGTTTTAACATTATTCGCATCAGCATTGGATCAGACAATTATTGCAACTTTACTTTCAGATGTCGGGGAAGAGTTCAATTCGTTCGAAAAAATAGGATGGCTTACTTCAGGATACATGCTTCCCATGGCCACACTTGCACCATCCTGGGGGAAGGTTTCAATAGCCTTTGGTAGAAAGTATACGATGCTCTCAGGTCTTTTCTTTTTCGCCGTGGGGTCTTTAGTATGTGCTCTAGCAAAGAATATGGATACGTTGATTGTGGGAAGAGTCATTCAGGGTATAGGAGGAGGTGCTATCCAGGCAATGACCATGGTGATTTTGAGTGAAGTCGTTCCTATTTCTAAAAGAGCTTTATCTATGACTCTTATTGGTATAACTTTTAGTGTGGCCTCAGCACTTGGTCCTTTTATAGGTGGATCTTTCACTTCTCATGTAACATGGAGATGGTGTTTTTGGATCAACTTACCAATTTGTGGAGTGGGAGTTGTGTTTTTACTTTTATCTTTCAAACCTCCAAAGCCTGAAGGTGATCTTAAAGCTAAACTTGCAAAAATTGATTATGCTGGAACATTTTTGATTTCTGTGGGTTTAATCTTAACTCTTTTGGCTTTGACTCTTGGAAGTGAAACCCGTAATTCCAGTGATAAAATGTCTTGGAATACAGCTGCTGTTATCTCGTGTTTTATCATTGGAGGTTTGTTCTTGATAGCCTTCTGTGTCTACAATTTTGGCTACTCCAAAAATCCTATTATTATGAAAGAAACTCTCACCTTGAGAACACTCTTAGCATGTCTCTGTGGATTTTTTGCTTTCATACAGTTTATGATGAATTGTGTTTACTTAGCAGTGTTCTTCCAGGTGGTAAAAAATGCAAGTGCATGGCAATCTGGTATTGATCTTCTACCATTTGTTATCACTGTTTCTGTCTCATCTATTGCCAATGGTGTTTTTTTGAGGTTCACAAGAATAGTAAAATTCAGTTTAGTCTTGTGTGCTGTTACATCTGTCTTAGGAAGTGGTTTGTTATTATTGTTAGACAGAAAAACAAGTTATGGTGGCCAGTTTGGAATCTTGGTTGTCAACGGTATATCTGCTGGGTTATCGTTTCAATCGAGTTTATTGTCTTCTCAATTATCTGCTCCTACTGATATCCCAGGATCAATGATTCTTGTCACGTCGTTCAACAACTTCTGCAAATCAGTAGGTGGTGTTCTTGGAGTTGTAGTGGGACAAGTGATATTGCAAACCACTGCAAGTGACAAGATAACTGAAGTTTTCGAAAAACTAGGTAGCGATGTTCCCAGCTCGGTTGATCCAGCTTTAGTGGTTTCCAATCCTAGAATGATATATGACCTCCCGAAAACAATCCGTGTGGATATTGTAGATGCTTATGTGCTGGCAATTCATAATGTATTTTACTTTTCCATTGCTGTTTCTGCTATTTTATTTGTGATTTCATTCTTTACTACCAACAAAAAACTACCTAAAGACGATCAGGTAGCAAAGAAGGAAAATAACGAGGAGACGGTAGAAAAATCTGATAGTTTAGAATCCGGAGCTTAAAATTAATGTGTAATGATACCCTTATCAATCTAAAGTACATAATATACATATGGCCGTTTATATCCTTTTACTCATCTCAGCCAAATAGAGCTTCAAGTGTGAGTTTAGTTGACCAACAGCAATCTCACTGTTATTTATTTCTTGTTCAAGCTCTTGCTTTCTTTGTTTAGTTTCATTTTGAATATTTGAAATCAGTTCTTTGATTTTTTCAAAGTTCTGGTCCATTACTTCCCTCTTCTTTATAGCTTCTTCATGTGCTTGTTTAAGTTCCTCAATGGTTTCTTGTTGTTGTAAAGACCTCTTTTCACTCTGTAATTTAAGATTCTCTGTCTTTTCTTCGGTGGTAGAAATTTGATGTCTATACTGCTGTTGTTGTCTAGCAAGTGTATCAGACTCGAATTTTTGCTGGTCCAAATTCTCCTGTATTCTCGTGAGTGTATCAGAAACTTTCTCTTCTCTGTCCACATCGTTAAGAACCTCTTCAAGTAGCCTGAATAAATTCTTCAAATCATTTTCAACTAAATGTAGAGAATCGATGGTAATGCTGATATTTCTATTTTGCAATTCAGTACTGCTTAATTTGTCAGTCACTTCACTCAAAGAGCTCTTTAATTGATCTATAACACTGTACAACGAATCCACGTCAATCTGGTCGTAATCTTTAAGAAGTTCGATCTGTTTACTTTGACTTAACATCACATAGTTTATATCTTCAAGGTTTTGAATTAATCTGTTCTTTTCGTTTTTATACTGTGAATGTTCAAGTGTTAATGCTTCCTGGACTTTCTTCAATTTCCTCAATTCATTTTCCAACTTTGAATTATATACATTTATCTCTTTCAATGTAGGTTTCTTTTTCCCTTCTTCATCCACATTAACTTCTAACTTGTGACGTAAATCGGTTATTTTATTAGAAAGTTCAACATTTTCAAGATCAGCCAGCCTCAAAACTTCGATTCCATCGTAAGCTTCTGTAGCTAATCCTTCGATCTCAACCGCTCTGTCTTCTCTAAATCTAATAAAATTAACCACAGCACTGAGAATACCTCTTACTCTATTAGCTTCAGGTCTGACCATATCCATCAACGAAAAATCCGGAACTCCACAGGTGTGGAAGAAATCAGCAGCTTTCCGTGCAAGCACTACTGTGCTTAAACTTTGGCTCGTATCATCATCTGTATGTTCATTACCGTTTTCATTACTTCCATTTTCGTGATTATTGGGGGATATTGCCGAACGAATCAGTTCGATCAAAGTCTCTATTGACGTAGACGTGAAAGTATCCAAAAGCTTTTCTGTGAGCGAGTGCATAAACTGGCCATTTGGTCTTACAATTTGTTCTTCAAGCACATCGAAATCACACGCCTGTAAAACAGCACAAATTTCGGGGGCGTCCAAGATCGGGTACAGAAGACGGGCCTCGTCGTTCAAAAGACTCGTACGCCGTCTGTGGATCGTCAGGTTTCTGTTTCGAAACAATTGACTAGCTCGAGACATTGTTTATATGTTTGTATATTTATCGCGACAAAGTGCGGGTTGATTTATGTAATTAATTAGTTTGGTGATTTTGGTGATTGGGATTTGATGTTATTGGGTGGATGGTGGGCTATACTCTTTCAGCAGTGTAAATGGCACCGTGACAGACGAGCTTTATGGTTTCTGTCAAAAGAATGTAGGGCACTGCTTTTTCAGCATCGTGTTCGATGGCCGTATCTAAATGCTCCAACTCTTCGTCTCTAAACTCAGATATAAACGACTTCAACTGCTTTAACTCAGGAGAGGTACGAAGCGTCACTTCGATATCTTCTTTCGATATTTGTTCACCGGTTTCTTTGTCGTAAATAGGAACATCGTATTGGTTCATTAAAACACGCAATTGCTCGTTATAGTGGTTCCCAATAACGGTTTCAACTGCAACTGTGCACGCCATAGCAGCTTCTTTGCTGATCAATGCAGTCACTCCACCCATAGCAACGGCTCCCAATTTCCACAATGGAGTAAGTAATGATGGCCTTACTCTACGTCTAACTTGTAAGTCGTTGAAGGTGTTGTAATGATTGACTTCCTGGTCCCACATGTGCTGTAATACCGGCTTCAAATGAGGGTATTTGTTAGCAAGAACCACATATTGTGCATTGTAAATTAAATT
Organism: Yamadazyma ubonensis; assembly: GCA_030572075.1. Lineage (NCBI taxonomy): Eukaryota > Fungi > Ascomycota > Pichiomycetes > Serinales > Debaryomycetaceae > Yamadazyma > Yamadazyma ubonensis. Next base: position 125,108 of record JAJLZG010000007.1, on the reverse strand, counting down.
GGCACCCAATTCTCCTGATTGGTCAACTCTAATAACTCTGTCCAAGTAAGCCTTTTGAGCATGTGATAATCCCCCGAACTTCAAGTCTTCAATAGCGTATTTCTTCTTCCCCGAAGCCTTGGTGGCTTCGAATATTCTAGCACTCTGACTTAAGTGTCTCTTAAACATTAAATCAGTTGATTTTTCAAAATTGCGGATCGGTTTTAAAACTACCAAATTTTTGCTGCAAAAAAATCATTCCATGAGGAACGACGAAGACGCAGAAAAGGTGCTGAATATATTCATCATTTGAACCGCGATGTCTCTGGGGATTTCTTGGGTGTCCCTTGAGTTTGAAACTGGTTTATTTTCGTTGTTGGGGTTCTTGAGCTGGTAGAAACTACGATTAGGAATATCTTTAATCAATAACCATTCCACCAGGAAAACTCCTCTCCATCTGCTTCCTTCTGACCAAATATCACTTGAGTTGCTCATATCAATATCACTTATCATTTTGACTAGTCCACAAAACTTCCCGCTCCCATTGACCAGAAAGAAGAGGTAAATACCGCCACCACTGTTTGAAGCTTTTTTGAAAGCAGCGCTCAATCTTTTATTTCCAGGCTCAGTGGATGCCCAGATTCCATTGATGAAGGAAGCATTGACATCAGTAAGTGTATATGACTTTATGACGAAAAATCTCGACTCTTGTTCAACGTTAACCGTAGCGCCCATATAGCTTTTAAACGAGAAAAGATAGTTGTGTTTTCTAGTGTTTTTCTTTTCCTTTTGATATTTTTCATCCTTATTCAAGGGTGGTGAAACGTGTGAGGTATCTGAGTTGATGTTTGAATCAATGTAGAAAACATCATCGCCGAAACCAGCGGCCAATTTATCAGCGCCATAAATACTTGGTTCTGAAGCGCTGAGTGATGTGTTATTCTGGTAGGTGATAGACCATATATTTGTTGAAGGGGAAATCGAAAGCTCTTTGATACCAGGTAAAACAGGAAGCGCTTCTATCGCCAACTGGGTAGCAAGAGTGCAATACTTGTCGTTTGGCATGTAATTACTCTGTGGTGAAGTTGAAACAGATGTGGTATCTGTATAGGACGAAAAGGATGAGTCAACATTCATTCCATGATAAGCGCCATTGTACGACTCCAGCATTTCCAAGTCAGCAAACTTCATTCTGAACATCTTGTTATATGAATATATTTATATATATATAAATAAAAGACGTATAAGACAAGATAAAAGATGTATTATTTTGCAGCTTCGCGATCTGAAACAAAATCTGAAACCTGAATGTCCAAGACAGAAAAGTACCCCAAAATCTTCTCTGAAACTGTTGATACTTCGAAGGTGAATCTCCCGGTGATCAAGCGGTGGATTGAGCAGAAGCTTGAAGAGGAATTGCCCGAAGATGACGTTATTTCAGATTATGTGTATGAGATGATCGTAGCCTCAGATAAGCCCGATGCCAAAGTGTTATACATGCACGTAAAAGAATTTTTAGACGACTCAGCGATGAAGTTTGTGGCCAGGCTTTGGAAGCTTCTTCTTTCTGCGCAAGAGGATAAAGATGGGATTCCCGAAGAGCTTATTAAGGTTGAAAGAGAGAGGATTGAGAGAGAGAGAAGTGAGAAAGAGAAACTGAGTGAGAGAGATGAGAAAGAGAAACGTGAAAAAAAGTATGGGTCTGATTCCAGGTATGGATACGGACGGGGCAGGCCGTATCGTGGCAGGCCGTATCGTGGAAATCTGTATCGTGGAAACTCGTATCGTGAAAATACGTATCGTGAAAGCAGGGAAAGCGGTGAATACAGAGACTACCTAGACAGAGGCTCTCGTGGCACAGCTCGTGGTACTCACGGCGACACCCATCGCGACTCGCGCCAGAACCCCCGCCCCGACGACATCAATCGATTCTGAGTTCGCGCAAGTCAGTTTTCTTTTCGACACCAAAGGGATAATGTCAGAACAAAACAACAGTGAAGAACACCACCACCATCACCACCATCACCACCACGAGCACCGTGAACATGGAGAGCATCATCACCACCACCACCACAATCACGAACATCACCACAATAACCCACAATCCAATGCCCCAGTCGATCCAAACGCTAACCCTGCTAATAGAATTGGTAGGTACCAAATAATTAAGACTTTGGGCGAGGGTTCGTTCGGGAAAGTCAAATTGGCCCAGCACTTGACCACCGGTCAGCGGGTGGCTTTGAAAATCATCAACAGAAAGACTTTGGCTAAGAGTGACATGCAGGGGAGAGTCGAAAGAGAAATCTCCTATTTGCGTTTATTAAGACATCCACATATTATTAAATTGTACGATGTGATAAAGAGTAAAGACGAAATTATCATGGTCATTGAATACGCTGGTAAAGAGTTATTTGATTACATTGTGCAAAGAGGTAAAATGCCTGAAGACGAAGCCAGAAGATTTTTCCAGCAAATAATTGCTGCGGTTGAATATTGTCACAGACGCAAGATTGTCCATAGAGATTTAAAACCTGAAAACTTGTTATTGGACGATAAATTGAATGTTAAAATTGCTGATTTTGGGTTATCCAATATCATGACTGATGGTAATTTCTTAAAGACAAGTTGTGGATCTCCTAATTATGCAGCTCCTGAAGTCATTAGTGGGAAATTATATGCTGGACCAGAAGTCGATGTTTGGTCCAGTGGGGTGATATTGTACGTGATGTTATGTGGACGTTTACCCTTCGATGATGAATTTATACCAGCATTGTTCAAGAAAATTAGTAACGGTGTTTACACTCTTCCTAATTATCTTTCATCAGGTGCTAAGCATTTGTTGACCAGAATGTTGGTGGTGAATCCATTGAACAGAATAACCATCCATGAAATCATGGAAGATGAATGGTTCAAACAAGGTATTGAAGAATACTTATTACCTCAAGATATCAACAAAGAAAAGCATAACAAAATTGATACTGATGATGACGTTGTTAGTGCTTTAACTCATACTATGGGTTATGAAAAGGATGAAATCATTGGTGCAATCAACCGTTACAATAATACTCCAAGTCAACAGCAAAAGACTAATGAAATCCTTGATGCTTATCTTTTGATGAAGGATAACCATGCTTTGGTTAAAGACTTAAAGAAACACAAGGCTGACCAAATGGAAGGTTTCTTAAGTTCATCACCTCCACCTCCATGGGATACAAATAATATCAATAACAATGTGTTAAGTCATAGAACACCAAGTATTCAACAATCAGTCACTTACCAAACTTTGGCTCAAGTGCCTGATTTATCTACATTACCAAACTCAACAATTGCAATATTACCTACATCTTTACCTTCAATTCATAGAGCTTATATGGCAGAGAACACTAATGGACAAAGTAAAATCAGTCCAGTGAATAACAAGAAACTGAAAACAAGATGGCATTTTGGTATAAGATCTAGAAGTTACCCCTTAGATGTTATGGGAGAAATTTATCGGGCTTTAAAGAATTTGGGTGCTGAATGGGCTAAACCTACTGAAGAAGAATTATGGACTATACGTGTGAGATGGAAATACGGTCCAAGTAATAAAGACCTGCAACTTGACGAATCGTTAAGTGATATGATGATAATGCAAATCCAATTGTTCCAATTGGAGCCAAACAATTATTTAGTTGACTTTAAATTTGATGGCTGGGAAAATAGTAATAGTACTCAGAACATTGATAGTGATGAGATGAGTTCTTTTTCGGCTTATCCATTTTTGCATTTATCAACGAGATTGATAATGGAATTAGCTGTTAATAGTCAGAGTAATTAGTAATGTATGTTAGATTAAACTGTAGAGATGAGCTACTTTTTTCCAACAGTGGCACGACTGGGTACGCGTATCTACACGCTACACGAGACACGGTTTTTACTTTCACGTACACAAGACACGCTACGCGGTACCCTTTATTAGTTTACAGGTTAGTTAACCGAATGGGTAGTCATATGGTGTCGATGTCGTTCTATGGGGCTCTTTTGGAAGTCAATGGTATCAAGTTTCCCAAAAGAATCAGAATTTTACTTCTAGCTATTTTTGCGGTGCGGCTGCGAGAATTTGATGGAGCTTTTTGGGAGGTGAAATTGGATTAAATTCATGAAATATTTCAGTAAATACTGCTTGAAAAAGGGCAGTCACACCAGTTTGAAATAAACATCATTCTCTCAAGGTTCAATTTTAGCTTTGTTCTGTTAGTTAAAGAAAAGTACCACTTCGAGTGAACAGCACTGCCCCCATTTGAGTTTTTAGGAACACTTTAATTCTTGAAAAAACACCCGCACTGATATGAAACAATTTCCAAATACTAGAAACCCCTGATAGAGCTTTTCTGCCATTTCCCTTCCATCTTCACATTATTCATTAGGCTAAATACTCGGATGTCTCTCAGTTGCAAAATGTCGCATTCCCAGTCTCATTTTCAAGACTCAACGTGTAAAAAAAACTTAACCAGTAATCTCACCCATTAGTGCACGACTTCGCAGATATTTACAAATCACACAAATGAAGCAAAAATTAACCCGACTCCTAATTACTGAATTGGTATGGAAATAAAACTAGTTTAAATTATTTATATAAACTTGCCGCATCGTTCAGATTACGCATTTCAACAACACAGATGAAAATAATAGACCTCTTGGAGCACAAGCCAGGTCAGTCTGTTCATGAGCTACCAAGTGATGTTAGCATTAAATTAACTGAAATCTCAAAAATTATCTTCAAAGCAAAAAAAACTACTTTGTTAACTGGAGCAGGTATATCTTGTAATGCAGGTATTCCTGACTTCCGTAGTAGTGATGGTTTATATAATTTGGTCAAAGAAAAATACCCAAAAACCGTTGTTAAGGGACAAGATTTATTCGACATCTCCCTTTTCAGAGACGAATTAACCCTTCAAGTGTTTTGCACTTTTATGGAAGGATTATATTCAAGTTCATTACAAGCTCGTCCAACTGAAACTCATAAATTCATTCGTCTTTTAAAGGATAAAAATAAATTATTAAGATGTTATACCCAAAATATCGATGGTATTGAATCAAAAATGAATTTAAATACCGGGATCAAACCTTCAGACATAAAATCAGAATCACCTGCTCGTCAAAACAATTCATCATTCACAAAAAATTGGAAAACTTTAGACGTAGTCCAATTACATGGTGATTTGCATCAGTTATCTTGTACCCAGTGTTTTTCAACATTTCTGTGGACTGAAGATTACCAAAGTATGTTGAGCAACGGAGATAATCCTGAATGTGCAAACTGCTTCAAAAAATACCAAGAACGTTTATATTCTGGCAAGAGATTAACTGGTAGTATCGGTATACTTAGACCCGGTATTGTTTTGTACGGAGAAAATCATCCACAACTGGAAATGTTAGCCCAAGGTTTAACAACAGATATCAAAATGAAACCAGATTTATTGATCATAATGGGTACTTCATTGAAAGTTGATGGGGTTAAAAAACTTGTTAAAAGTCTTGCCACTAGTATTCATGAAAAAGGAGGTAAAGTCATATTCATTAATAAAACTGCATTATCATCAAGTCAATGGGATAGTTATGTCGATTACCAAATTTTAAGTGACTGTGACAATTTCATAAAATTATTAAAGCAAGAGATTCCTGATCTTTTCTTAACACAAGAGCAATTAGATAGTAAGAGATTAAGACAACTTGAAGCTAAGAGAGTTAAGCAAGAAATTAAAGATGAAAAAAGAAGAATCAAAATAGAAAAGGAATCCAAAATAAAATCAGAGCAATCCGAACCGAGTGTTAAAATAGAGAAGAAAATAACGGTTAAAAAGGATCCTGATATGACTCCTCCTGCTACTCCTACCAAGAAAAGATCATTGCCTCAACTGAGACCTGTGCTTAAGAGAAGAAGTATAAATGCCAATAAAAAAGATACCGGATTAAAATACGAATTACCATCTCCTCCCACCAGTTTTAATGATACAAGTGTCAAGGTTGAAAACCAAGATGTGATTATTATTAGCTAGATCTTTATAATTTTTAGATTAATGACTTACGACCAATTTGATTTTTGTTATACTTGTTTCCATTCATGCGATATGATATTAACAGTGAATATTTTTGCAAATTTCACAAAATGAATCTGTGTTTCAGAAAATATTAGATTATTTATATTTAAAGAAATACAAAAAAAAAAAGCACCAATAAATAGATCTTGTTTCAAACACCTTCAAAGTAAAAACGCAAAGACAACTGTCCCTAATTACCAACCCGAAAATCCCCAACCTTACCTGGGCCGGTAATGAAGTAATTGAAAATGAGGATAACCTATCGTAGGATGCTAACAATGAATTGGTCTCTTAAATGCGCTTTAATCAGAATTCTCTAAAACTATTACTAGACTCCAAACATGTTTTGGAAAACGTTATTTATCCATTTTTTCACCTGGATTGAAGGGCAAATTCTTGAAAGATTAAGTCATAATGCCCTCAGCTATATTTGCAATTGGTGAACACTATAGTTACCGTTATACGGCGCAAACAATTTGGGGTATATATTGTCAACTATGATCTTCTTTTTGTATGCTCAAGTACACGGAGAGCTTTGTGATCAACAGTCACCAAACTAGTACGTCAACAGTAAAGATGTAGAAGTAATAAACTAATTGAAAACCAACAAGAGGTAAAGCAACAGGAAAGTCTATTCTTTGAGGATTCTATTCGACTAGTTCTTTGGTTTATTATGATCTCGGCGAGGCAAAAGAAGAAGATGATAAGTTCCTTGCTGAACCAAACGAATTAATGATAATCTTGTCAATGATGACGAAAATGAGAATATTTTTAGTGATAACGGAGGTTAAACAGAAACATATTTAGGGATGATATATACAAAACCAAATCCCAGAAGAGGTTATATGAAGTAGATGATGAAGAAACTCTAAACCATGTCGAGTGAAACAGAAGGGAAATATTTTAACCCAAACTATTAATCTACCAGTTAACTCAGGAGAATCTTGGGAAGCTACTTCAATCAAGTAAATTTTGAAAAAACATTACTGGTATAAAGACGGGTTAGTCATGTCCTTTCATATCTGAAGAAACAGACAGAGTTTATGGATCTCGCCAGTTCGCAACAACGCCAAAAATGCGCTTTGATGTGAAATAATTTGCAGCCACCTCTCAAATCAAATGCGCTCATTTCCTCCCCGGGATTTTAATAAGGGCTGTTTAAACGTAAAGTATCAAGATATGATAATCAGCTAGAGCTTTCTCAGAATTTCTGAAATGATAACAAGAAAGCACCGGAGTGTTAATCACACCAAAATGGCTTCTTTAATCAAAATAATTTGCGTAAAATGAAACCTTTTTACCTATAAATTTCAGGTAAGCCATTGGGTCAGCCAGAATTTCAGTTGAGTTCAGTACAGTGTTGAAATATGTAATTTATTTGCTGTTCTCTGTGGAATTTTCCATTGAAACATGGTTTTCAAGCTGCTCCATTAATCGAATTAGCTTTGGCACTTGGGTGTACAATTAAGTCTGCTGAAGGAGGTCTAGGAGTAGAAACCCTCGAGAAAAGAGATTGGGTGTCAAAGGGACTACTGAGATATACCGTAGCCGCCTTAAGTAAATATGACATCTGATGGAACATTGTCTGGTGTTAGAAACATTGAATTTGATATCAGAGATATGAAACGAGATGATAATCCAAACTACAGTTGCATCTATGGTAGAACCACTGATGCCGGTACATTTGGTCTTATATTCACAGGCTACTTTAAAGCAGAAGTTGATGGGGACTACACTTTCTAATTTGGACCTGTTGATGATGCTTCAATGAGGGCTTTTAGAGTTTTAGACTTTGACTGTTGTTCTGGCCCGAAACACATTGATGGTGCCAAAAATATTGAGAGATTTGGATCCATTGACATTCTGGTTCAACAAACAAGTGGGAAAAATGTGTAATTAGAAGAAGGAGAATACTATCCTGTTAAACCTCTTTACTATAACCTGAAACAACTTGGAGGAGTGATCAACTTGAAAATGACTTATCCCAATGGTTCAAAGTAGTCAAACAGACTGGTATTATCCAGCTAGTGATGCTCTTTGCCAGGAACCTGTTCCACCAACTACTTTCACTACTTCATGAACTGGATCTACTACTAGAACTATTTCTCATACTCCTTCAAACCCAGAAGATCCAACAACCGTTGACACTTCCAAACAAGGTCAGCAAACCGAACAATGTGAGGAATGTGGAGACTCAGATAATTCATCTGAGCAAGGAAATACCAAGCCCGATCAGGGCAATCCTGGACCAAGGTGAAAATCCAAAGTCTCAATCAGGTCCTGACTCTTGTAGACCATCAATTGCTCCATCAGAGGGTAAATTACCGAAAGAAAGTATTACTTTCTCAGCTATCTTAGCAATGTTCTTTTTCATTTTCTAATCAGTTTGAATTTCCATTTTTCATGAAGTGCTTGATACTTCTTTTTTATTCTGTGTTAATTTTTCCTCCAATACCTATCCAAATATGCCAAACCCAGAGACATTTTAAAAAAACCTTGTTATCAATAAGTACATAATAAAAGATTAGTATGCCTAAATCAAGATTAAGGCTATTCTGGATTACTACTGGAAATAAGTATAGATTTCAGTTGGTTAAGGCAAGTAGATTTTTTGCATTAAGTTGCAAATAAAAAAAGCAATTATGATTGAGCGACTTTTATAGCATTAATTCCATAGATAAGATAAACGTAATTTTTGTTCAATTCCCATTTTGCTAACAGTTTTTTGCCATCTTCTGTCAAAAAGCAAAACACTGATTCATATCTCATCTGTAATTGCCCCAACATTTTTCGGCCCAGGTTGGGTCCATCACTTCTGTGCCACTCTGTGGCCGCACGATAAATTAATCGCATTCTCATATCAATATCACTAGATGGAACAGGTTTCAAGTTTCCTAGAGAATATTTTAACGGTTGAAAATGATGAAGAACTAGCCAAGAATGCTAAAGCCAAACGTTCCAGTGGATCAGGCGTTGGAGATTTCACGAAAAAATCTAATTCAGTTCTAATTGATAAACTTGTAGAGAGCTTGATCTCTATGATGATACCAGTTTATGACGAGAAGAAGATTATTGACGAAAGAATGGTGATGCAGAAAACAAGACCCCCATTATCTATGAATATCATGACGAGAAACTCAATCATGATGAATGCAAGATTAACAAATACGTTTATTTTGTTTGATAATATCATCAAAATAATCAACTGGAAGAACCCTTTTTCAACCTTGGGGGTGCTTTTGATATTAACTCATTTGGTTTTGAATCCGTATTTGATTTTGGTGCTCCCACTTGTTCTTATAGTCAATAATGTTTTGGTACCCCATTACCTTGTAACTCATCCACCTGATAAGGCTTTATTACAATATAATCAAGCTCCAGATGACGGGCCAATTTTGAAACAAGCACATATTCCAGGCCCAGTTCCTGAGTTTAGTCAAGAGTTTTTGCTTAATTTTACAGACTTACAAAACCATATGATTTTATATGTCTATGGATATGATTTTGTTGTATGGTTAACTAATGACTATTTTTATTTCAAAAATGAGGACGTTAGTTCTTTGGTTTATTTGATGATTTTGACCTTAATAGGCAGCAATTTATATTTCTTGCCAATGGTTATTCCTTATTTATTCAATCACTTATACCTTTTAAAACCTGGTCTTGTTGCAAGTATTTGGATCATTGGGATATTAAGTTATCCTTCAAATAGAGAAATCATACTCGAGTTTCTTTTCAACGAAGAAACAAGAATATCAAGTCTTCACAGAATGAATTACTTTGAAAATCTACTTGTGACAAAATTACTCATCCCAATCTCAAAGGATGAGAGCATAGAGGAAATAGTTAAAGTGATTGAAGTATATGAATTGCAAAAATATAACAGAGATACCAAAGTTTGGGAATCAATTGGTTACGCCAATGATTTCTATAGCATTAATCATCCTTTGAGAAAACTTAATTCGAATTTGTTTACCAATATTGAACTGGATGAAGGGTATTTAGAAACAGAAGAAAATATTAAAATTAATAGAGTTCCAAATTTAGAAGTGATTAAGCCTCCAGTGGGTTGGCAATTTCTTAATAACAATTGGTTAGTGGATTTAAATCCAAAAACTTGGGTAGAAAAGAATCTTATCAATGAGATTGTAAATATCGATGATGATGAAAAATGGGTTTACGATTTTTACGATGACGATTCTGAAATTTTCCGTAGAAGAAGATGGATCAGGCACTGTAACCGAGAGAAAACTTTAAAGGAGGAAGTATGAATCATGAAATAGTACATTAATAAATAAATTGCATAAACACATAAGTAATTACATTTGCATAAACTCCATTAAGTCTAATGACCCACTGGTAGTTTTTTGCTTTTTCTTATCTTGAAGCATACTTTGAAGGGTATTCTTTTTCTTCTTCTTTGACTTTAGTTTTTCGACATTTTTCGGAGCTTCAACCTTTTTCGGAGCTTCAGGTTCAGACTGTGGCAATGGCGATTCGCTTTTCGAAATTGAAGGCCCGGGTTTGGGCAAATCAAATTTGAGCTTGTTTTTACAGTTCAAGCATTTGTAAACCAATTGTGATTTGTTTAATCTAACATGTACATTTATACCTGGTACATTAATTTGACCACAATTTAAACAGATACGAGTGCCATTAGTAAACGGTTCAGGATAAAGGATTGATTTTTCACGATTTATAGATTCTAGCTTCAAAGAGTAAGCTTTAGTTAAAGGGTTATTTATAGCATGACAAGCATTCAAAAGGTATAGACTCTTTAGATGATTAGCATTTGTATTGGAGATGCTCATCTCTCCGAATGCGCATAAAATAGAGAGTCAAGTACGAGAGGTAGCAAGGAAAAACCATCCGATATCGACAAGGCTGAGGTCAATAAATACCGAGATAAATAAATCTAATAATCCGTACGCGGGATTGAAACCGATTGAAAACCATGCCACGCTCAATTCCTCCAGGGTCCATTATTACCCAATTAATGAAGATCCATTCGACCTTACATTGCAAGTCCGATATTTTACAGCTATGAACCAATAAAACGCGCGGCGTACGATGCGCTTATCGGGAATCTTGTATTGGGTTTTTAGCATTTGCTAACCAGTGACAGGGTTTTAAAAATAAGCATTAATTAAAATGTGGCATGTAGATCCCACAATTCTTTACTCTAACACTTAATATTTACTATTCAATACTTACTATTTAATAGTTACTACTTAATATTCGTATACTTTGTATATAGTTTAGCTTCGTAACAACCTACAATCGCATTATCCAGCACTCCACACCTAGTGCGAATCCCGGCACCTAATTAACCAATCACTGATAAATCATTATTAATCGGACCTTAATCAAGTCGGATTTGGTATTTTTTTAGGAATAATTGCATCACCAGTAAAATTGTCTGAGTAGCCGATATAAGGGAAAGCTATTTCAGCCAATTATTCGCACACTATTTTATATTAATCATCTCAGTTTATCGGTAATATAATCGATTATCATTTAATTGTGTAAATTGCCAACAATTTTATTTTTATCAAAAAATATGATAACAAAGATGGATAATTTACCAAAAGCTAAAGTAACAAAATCCTGTGCAAGGTGTAGGAAACATAAGACTAAATGTGATCAAATGATAAGGAAACCACTACCTTGTACTAATTGTGCTAAAAAAAATCACGAATGTATTTTAGACATTATATCCTATAATCCTAAAAGAATTTCAAATGATATAGTTGAAAAATTAGATTATGAAGTAAAGGGTTTAAAAAAATCAGTTGATAACTTGATTTATAGAAAACTGCAATTAATCAATTTATTAATTAAACAAAATCCAAGCATATCCGAAATCCAAAACTGTTTAGATCTCGAAGAATTTGACGAATTCGAATACGAATCAAAAATTGATGGGTTCGGTGATTTTAAAATTTCAATAGATTCAAGTGTACCTGAAGTTTCATTAACAAAAGACGAAGTGGTTTTCCTTTTTGAAAATTACTTTGAAAACTATCACAAGTATTTGCCAATCTTACCAGATTCATTTCACACAGAATCAAACATCAATCAAGTATTTTCAGAAAGTGAATTATTATTTTGGTGTATAATCCTTACAAGTCATTTAAACACCGATAATTCTCAAAGATACTTGAATCTTTCCAAACATATAAAAAAATTGGTTGTCGATAAGTGTTGGATCAATACTCCAAGATCTGTTTACGTATTATGTTCATTATTAATTTTAACAACTTGGCCAATACCTTTAGCACCTAAGGAAAATTTCAACGATAACTTATCGGTGAAATATTTATCATTAATGAAATCTTTATCCCTACAACTAGGATTGCATAGACTTGAATTCATCAATGAATTTCTGCATAAAACCAACATGACTATAACTAATGAAATTAATTTGAACAATTTGATCAGAGAGAGAATTTACAAATTCATCACCATTAACCTGAATTACTGGTTAATCAACTTGGGTTTATTAAACTTGAACTTCAATGGATTCCAAGAAGATTACATCATAAACAAGGCAAACACTGAAGATCAAAACACTAGTGATAATTCAAGTGACGATAAATATATCAATTCATTACTAAAGCTTTCTATCATTCAACAAAGAATGCACGAAAACTTGAATAACAACCTCCTGAATCAGTCAAAATTAATTCATTTAAATATGTTTGAAGTGATCTTAAATGATTTGGAAAAGAAAAGTTCAACTTTAATTGATTCAAATTTGATTAAATTATCCATTGAATACTCAAAATTACAATTGTTCATGTATTCATTTGATTCAAGTTTGAGATTATCTATGATTGACTATAAAGCATTTTTATACAAAGCATTGACTTCATGTTACAAGATAATCAACTTGATTGAAATTGAATTTCCAGACTTATACAGTGTTAATCAATTGCCAATTCACTTTAGATTTGTCATTGATTTAGTGGTCTTAATTTTAACCAAGATCTTTTACTCACCATTATTAAACAGCGTGGAAGATTATGAACTTGTAAAGCTGAAATTTAAATCAACTTTGAATTTAATGTTGAGAAATAATGAATTAAATTGGAGATTTTATAATAACAGATTCTTCAAAATAATTTATAAATTTGATGAGATCCTTGGCAAGAATTTACTCGGACACTTAAGAAGCTGCAAATCAATTTACCTTTTAAACAAATTTAACAGCCACCAAATTTCTAATATTAAATATGAGATCATTTGGTCCATATATTCTTCAAAGAATATTAATAACGATTCTAACGATAATGAAATAACTTGGGAAACCTTCGGAATTAAGGATAATAAATTAATAGAGTACTTAGATAACATATCATTGTTATAATAAATGCTATATATCTTTATGTCTTGTAGACCCATTGCTTATTTAATTCTTTCTTTATTACCATTGGTCTTGTAATGAAATATGCCACAAACAAAACAATAATGGTTAATATCAATTTAATTCTTTGGAATCCTTCACCTAAGATATCAAAACTTAACGATGGTTGCACTCTTGTACAGAATTTATTTTCACTGTTTATGAAACACAAAATGGTTGTGGATTCTAGTTTTGTGTCTTTGATCAATATTAAGTTATTAGAATCTGTTTCAAGTTTATACTGATGGTTCAAGATTTGGTAATTGTTTCTTGCAATTATTGGTTCATATGGAACCACTCTGAAGTCGTCTTTGAAATCATTGGCTGAAAGTGGCCTATCATCAATTCTTCTAGCACTAAGAATGAATTTTGGAATTTCAGTTAAGTCTCCGTCTTCAGTCAAAGCAATCACCGATTTGGTGGTGATCCCAAATTTGGTGTAGGTTGACTTTAATTCAAGAATACGTTCAGGGTAGATATAAGACTTGGTGAAAGAAGAAGCTACTGTGGTGTTAAATTCACCTGTTGGTTTGGCTGCAAATAGATCGATAACCAGGAGTCTTTGTTCATACTTTGGTTCAGTGACAAAGTAGGAGTAAATTACCCAGTTTTCATCCGTTACCAAGTTGATAGAAGATAAATCGAATCTTTCATTGGCAGGATGTTGGTGTGAGTAAACAACGTTTCCACTTTCTCCATCAATCAAATACACATTCAAAACCTCCTGTTCTTTGGTAATTACAGTGAGAAGGTTGTCGTTCAAATACTTGTGTAACACAGACTTATCGTGTAAAGCGACACCAACAGAAGCAGTGTCTGTATCTGGTTTGATTTCAAAAGCAACAACTTCCCCTTTGGAAAATTTCCATGTTTGTGTGAGCTTTCCGTCAATAACTTTGTGACCAGAGATTTGGTTCCCGTCCCGTTTAACAAAAAGGGTTGAATTGGAATCAGATTCAGCTATGAATTCTCCTAAAATTTCTCCGTCTCTAATACTGACTTCGAGGGTCTTAGATGAATAAACTAATAAGATCTTATTAGGGGCTTCAACCAAATCTACTAATCCTGGCTCAATAGGAGTTTGCCAGACATTTGAACCATCCAAAGAATCAATGGCAACGAGCTTTTCTCCGTCAACATAAACCAACAATTTGTCCAAATCGTAAGGGTTAGTTATATCAAGAACCTCAGTTTCAAGATCAATTCTGGCTACTAAAGAAACAATTAATTTCCCAAACTCAACCAAGTGTCTTCTGGTTCTCTTCAACCATCTAAGGACGAAATTGTTTTGCTGGATCTCGTCTATCAAGTGTTGTATAGACTCTTCAGTTTGTTTGGATTCTGGTTTGTTGATCAACAATGCTTTAGGGAAAGCAAGATCGTATGTAGATAATTCGAATTGAGATTCAACAACTTTATCGTTGGTGATATCGAAAACACTAGTGCTTACGGTTTTTCCATCAACATCCAAAGTTACTATTTGTTCACCAAAAACGTAACTCGAGCCTTTATTGGTGAGATTATAAGTCTCTAAGATGATAGAAGATTCATCGAGAGTGGTGTAGAATTTACTTAAATCAATAACCTTACGCTCTTCTTTAGTATCAACCACCAAGAAATCGTTCAAAAACTCGACACTTTCTGTCTCGAATTCGTCTTCCAAAACAAGCTTGTCGTTTTTGTAAAGTTTGAATTTTGGAGTTTGGAAAGTATAGGAAAACAGAGGAGCTGCAATAGCAAGTTTTTTTGCTTTGTTCACCAGATTATTTTCGTCTAAATCGTAAGCTTGGTCATTCACAATAGCAAGGTTATATTTGAAGTCTGTGATTTTATCAGCACGCACTGCTGAGTTTTCGTTCAAAAGCTTAGCTTCGCCATTTTGCAATTTGTACAACTGAGAATCAGCAACAATGTAATTTGATTCGGAAACAACGACATGGTTTACAGATTCGATGATCTTTGAGTGTTTAGCAGCATCAATAAAGTATACATCGTTGTTGCTTTGCACCACAAATCCATCAGCAGATTTGCCTGCGTACTTTACGGAAGACAAAGGAGCAAAAGTCAAAAGAGCACCCGAAGTTGTGTTCCACAAATACACATCATCTTGCCCGGTGGAAAAGGTGAGGATAAGATCACCAACCACAAGGAATTCAAAGTCACTCAAAGGCACGTTCAGCTTATAGGAAAGCGAATGTTCTGAATAATGGACCAATTGGTTGGAAGTCGAGGCCACGAAAGAAGATGCGGACAAGGCGTGGATCTTGGCAATTGGGCCGTGGTTATACAGGACCCAGTTCTTGGAGAATGCATCTTCCATAAATACTGCTAATATGGATGGTATCCATAGTGCTAGGACTAAGTATTTCATGGTGAGTTCAACGCGCGAGATTGAATAATGAGATAGGAGTGTTATTTGGTGGGTTTAATATTTTGTAGGTTTAATATTTTGTAGATGAACTTGACTGTAGGGATTAATCTTCCAGGTCTTTCGGTGGAATGTTGAAAAATGAATTTGAAGTGGTATTTAAGCAAATCTGTATCAAATTTTAGACACTCTAAATTCTTTCAATACTCTAAATGTTCTCTCCAATTGTAGGCATGCCGAATCATAAACTTAATACCAGGTAATAAAGAAAGAGAATCAAGGCCACTAACCTTAAAATTGTGTAACTTTTGAACCCCTAAAACAAACTAAAACCTTCCAGAAAACCACCTCTATAATTCATCTAGGTATAGTAGCTTCTTATTATACTGTATAATTGCTGTACGAAAGTGTATATTAAGTATCGAAATTATCAGAAAGTAGCTCAAATGAACAATATAAAAATAGGTAAGAAACTGTAGAGCATTTTGAGGGAAGTAGCCAGGTCTTCAAGTTGAGTAGATAAATTTGCAGTGAAATCACCAGTCGGTTGAACGGTATTGTCCTCTGGGCCCTTATCAACTCCGTTGTGGTCTCTTTCATCATCAGAACCAGGTCCTTTAATGTCTGAATTACTCTTCTCAGGTTTAGTTTTTTCTGATCCATTGTCAGGGTTACCTGGCTTATTTTGATCACCATTCGAATCACTGTTACTCTGATCTTGTCCCTTTGGATCGTTTTGCCCAAGTTGAGTCTCTTCGATTTCACATTTGGTGCAATTAGCCTTGGTTTTCACCGTAGTACTATTACCGGGCTCTTCATTGTTGCCGTTTCTGTATGGGATATAGCATATAACTGTAGTGGTCTCTTCAGATGACTTTGGGTAAATGGTTTTGGTGAAAGTGTGGTCTCCAGTCCAGTAGGAGGTGATACTCTCACAGATCTCTAAAGTGGTTAGTGTAGTTATTGTAACTGGCTGGTTATCTTTTGTGGTGGTTACAGTAGATGTAATAACAGAAGGAGTAGTGGTAATCACCACGGTTGGTGCTCCGGTTGAATCAGAAGGAAATATGGTAGTAGTCCCTGGGACAGGTCCGGTAACTGTTGTAGTTACTGGAGGGCTATCTGGAACTGAAGTGATAACTACAGTTTTTGGTCCACCATCAGAAGGAGTAATTGTAGTAGTTCCTGGGACAGATCCTGGGATAGTGGTAGTGATTGGTGGAATATCTGGTGTTTGTTCTGGGGTAGTGGTGATAACAACTGTTGGAGAATTACCATCAGAAGGACTTACGGTAGTAGTACCAGGAACTGATCCAGTAACTGTTATAACCACCGGAGGATCTGGAGTTGTTGTGATAATAACAGTAGGAGGATTTTCATCAGAGGGAGTGATGGTCGTAGTCCCGGGGACTGATCCTGTCACAATTGAGGTTACTGTTGGAATATCTGGTGTTTTATCAGGAGTTGTAGTGATCACCACAGTTGGAGGATTACCATCAGATGGAGTTATTGTAGTTGTTCCTGGAAGTGATCCAGTAACCGTTGTAGTCACAGGAGGTTCCGGAGTTGTTGTGATAATGACAGTTGGGGGATTACCATTAGAAGGAGTTAGCGTAGTAGTGCCTGGTACTGACCCCATTACTGTGGTTGTTGAAGGTTCAGGTATTGTGATAACAACAGTCTTAGGTCCACCAGGAGTACTTGCAGTTCCAGTTGTCGTACCAGCCAGAGGACCAGGAACAGTTGTAGTCACAGTAACTGCAGGACATTCTTGTATATCTTCTGGTACATTTTCAGTAAGACGGAAGAAATCAAAATCTTCAGTTACTTCAATTCCACTAGGGTATGTAATTTTCAAGTCAAAAGAACCAGCACCAGGTCCCCACTGAGTAAAAATGAACTTATATGCATAATAATATCCTTCTTCAAGTTGTAAGTAGTGATTAACCTTGGGGTCTTTTGCAAGTAAGGCATCTACTGGTAACACGTCCTCTTCGAAGTTACTGGCGGTGTTCCTTTCACAGCAACCAAATGCTTTACCACTATAAAAGGCGTACCCATAATTATCAACAGGACCATATGTAAAAGTAAAAGTACCAGTTTCTGAAGCATAAAAGTAACCAGTAAATTTCAAACCAAATGCTTTAGCATCTACATCGACCCCATAAAGATTTCTGGTATCTTTTTGTGGGTTTGAAAAACTAATAAGGTTTCTATGAACAAAGTTTGGCAGTTTAGTGTATGATGTAGCATAAGGCACTCTCTCTCCATTATCTATTTGCTTCGAAACTTCATCATAGTATTCTTTAGCTCTAACCTCCTGGGGAAATTGGTCATAATACGCAACATCAAGACCAGGAGCTTTACCCTCTGGTAGCAGACATTCACCCTCTGCCTTTGTGAACGAGAGTGTAGCCAATAATAATAAGGTATAAAAACGCATGAGGGCTCTGATACCAGGAGTATGTTTATATATCAAAGTTGGTGAAAGTCAGTTCGTTTGACTAGGTGTCAAGATCCCAATACAGTCGTAATCTTATTCTTGAGCTTTTTTTTTGATTCGACAGTTTATTTTCATTGAAGTATTAGGTATTCCTCGTATAGGATGACTTCGTGGTTTCTGGTTGGCTGAAGCAAAACTTCCTAATCGGTTGAACTCTTGTATTACCTAAAATATCAGGATGTGCCTTTGGTGTGGCCCACACACGAAGTGTCTATTCCCTGAAACGTACAATTGAATCACATTGAAAGGAACTATGAAATATCACACCACTAGTCGTCGGTTATTGTTTCAATTCCAAGCTAAATAGTTTTTCCTAATTTTCTGTTTAAATTAAATTTTTAGACATAGCATTGTTCTAATTTCGTAATTTTTAAAGCAAGGAACTTTAACCCGGTTAAGATACGAATTTCAGACGCTGGGTAACAATAGAGATCGTCGAACGCAAATCCCACTTCATAATACCGTGTAGGGTTCCTTTATATCTCTATTAAATCTTTTTTTACTTCATGGGGGAAATCGGAGACGTCTGTGTTTTACTTCAAGGGTTAGGTGCATCTCAGGCGATTAGGGGTTCAAAGTCCGCACAATCTTGTCCGGTACAAGTTGCAATATGGTACTTATTGTAAACCTGAATATTATGATAATCAGAGTAACTATTCGATGGTTTGAATGCTTGAAAAAACCATCTTTGTTCACCAATTTTTAGATCCAAAATTCCATGTCTATAGCTCTTAACTCACCTTGAACATAAGGATTTTCATTACCACGTATGCCTCAGTTCCGGGTTATGCAAAACATGATGATGTTGGCATTTGTATGCGATAAGTGCATATAACACCACCAGAGTTCATAAGCAGTAAAAGCTTTTTTTTCATTATTAATACAACTGGGCATGGTTACGGTTCAATTAAGACAAGCACAAAATTACTTACCCATTAGAAGTGGTCTGCCCAGCCTTTTTTAGTCCGTTAAATATTTTATATGTGTTCTAATGATTCCTCTCAAGTCTTTGATGAAGGACATAATTTTTCTCTTTTAGGTAGGTATTAAGTGGCCCCAATGATATTCAGGAAAGTGAATACAATGTATATTAACCAAAAGACTGTACATTCAGTTAATCACTTTCATTGGCGATTGTACGTTGCGGATTAGGCAGCTTCCTTTTCAAGTAAGTACTAAAAAGTATTGCAAGAGTCAGTATTAGACTATAAGTGATTTTATAAAAGATTAGAGCCGATTTATTTGCAATAGCATATTATTGTTTGGGAATTCTGGTTCCAGAATTTGCCAAAATCAAGAAATGCTGCAAATTCTCTAAACCAAAGATTGGGGCAACAATAAGATGCTTTTTTGTGTTTTATGCAACATATCAGGCTTTGTTTTTATTATCAATATGCCAAATAGAATACGGGACTCCATTGGTGATCACACGGGGTATCAGCAAATGTATTCGAGGTTTTATTTATGTATATCATGAAGTAAAACCGGGACAGAATATAAATATTGTGTACATCTGTTCTACTTTATGGTCAAATGGTCTTCAAATATTTAATCCTTGAAACCAGGAAGGTTACTCGGAGATTATAAGAGAAACTTAATATCTTTAGCCTCTACTAATGGTGTGTTGAGAGTCATCTAAAAAGATTGGACCTACAACTAATCTCGAAAGTTCCTTAAGAGTTAAGCTAATAATAGAGGGATACTTGAGATATTAAGGTATTTCGGTGGTTTTAACGATCACAAGATAGATTTCCTTGTGGTATAGTGAAGTCTCAGTCAACTCCATTTTGGAGAAAGGGGGGAGCACGAATCAATCGTCAAGAAACCAATTTCTCTTTGAATGAAAGAATAATGTGAATACCATCATGATGGTAATTGCATACAAATAAGAAACTAAGAGATTTACGGAAAAGAGAGAAAAGAGACAAAAGAGATCTAGAGATCCAGAGACGAATTTGCCAACTTTTCAATCCAAAAATCTGATAAAGCAGTATCACATATAAATCGAAACACCATGCACAGTTCATTCATTCATCACCTTCATAAATCGTATTTCTATCTAGAACAATAAAGCGTCTCGGTCTATCTTTTCACCTAGCCAGTACACGCCTCGATAAAGTCCTCATATAAAGCAATCTAACTTTAACAGGTAAATTAATTATAATGCACGCTCAAGACTGGTTTATGGTATTTATTGGATTCTTCCTCCCTCCAATACCTGTATTAATTAAGAGAGGATTCTTTTCGCTTGACTTCTTGATCAACATTCTTCTTTGTTTGTTAGGATTTTTCCCCGGTTTATTACACTCGTACTATATTATTCTGGTTTATCCCTACAGAGAAGGAATCAGTTTAGGACACGATCACAGAGACTATGGGTCTACTAATTAGACATGATAATGAACTAATTTGTTAGGGGCCTACTAGAGGTCTAAGCCTGCTAGGAGCCTAAGCCTGTTAATTGGACGAATTTCCAGTAATTATGCCATTGAGGCATAAATTTATGTATTGGATCATGTAGTATCAATACACATTGAAATATAAATTCTTATCCATATTGAACTTATTTAAAACTCATTTTTAGTAAATTGAACCAAACTGTTCCAATTCTTAAACTATTCTCATCTCACTCGCAAAAATTTCACTACGCACAACTTAAGTTGTTCAGTAAAGGTCTTGAACCATATTACTACTGGCCAATGTGTCTATGTGCGAAGAGAAATATATTCTAGTCTGAGACTTGTACTTTGGTCCGTTTTGGTTCAAAGTATTTTTCTCTTTCCTGAGTTTTCTAGATGGTTATTTGTGTTTTGCAAGTATTTATTCTAGTCGATACTTAGGCGTGGCAAGAAACGCTGAAAAGGATCCCTTTCTTGTCACTTATTGAATATTACATAACTATACAATTTGTGTTGTTTGTGTTAAACAAGTTGTGCTATTTCATCGTCTTCATTTTCTTCTTTCCCTCCTCCTTGTTTCCATAACCATAATGCTTCAATAGCATAGTTTCTCACCGACACATTTGATGTCTTGGCTTCATTGGCTGCTTCAGTGATTGACTCAATGATTCGAAGCTGATCAATTAAATCCCACATCATCTTTTCAAACTCTTTGGTAATCACACTGGCACTCTGATTGAATTCTTCGTCTCCTTCACTAACTGGTAGAATATTGTACTTATGAAGCCCTAACTTGTGTAAAATACGTCCTAACATCTGAATACTCAAACAACGCTGGCCAGCTACTACAGACCGTGATAAGTGTACCAATTCTCCTAAAGTATAGCCTGGTAATTGAGGATTGTCTGAATGGTGGTGTAATCCTAAATATGTAGGTACGTCTTTTTGGTTTAATTCTACTAAATTTCCCTGGAAATCAAACCTCATATCCGAAATTGACTCGTATGTTGATGTCTTCTGTTTGGGCATCGGAGCTGTCATCCATGCTAATTTACCAGTTTCTTTAGGAAGATCAGGGTAATATTTCTCATGGAGTTTATCGTAAAACTCAGGATCATTGAGATCGAGTTCTTGTCCGAACTCTTGCTCTTTGTTCTTTGGTTTGGTGAAATGCACATCATCGTGTTCTTCTTCGTTCACAAGCTGGTACTCTTCTGGAGCTTCTTCTTCTTCTTGTTCAGGAAGCATGTCGTTAATATCTTCAATATCTTCCCAGCCTGATTCTTCAATGTCTACTCCTTCAGGTAAATCTTCATACCGTACGGTCGAAACAGTATCAAAATGAACCTTCTTTTTGTTTTTAGGTTCCTCCAAATTTAATTTTTCAATCCCCAATGCTTTTTCAATATCGTGTTTGTCGAGATGTGAAAGCTCCCTTACTCCCTGATCAGTTTTCATACCTCCTATCCATTCACCATATCCTTCGGCGTGCTGGTGGTCACGGTGGTTGTGTTGATCGTGCTGGTCTGGTTTTGCCTCTCTTTTTTCAGCCCGTTTCAATAAACTGTTCACGAGCTTTGGGTTCAATTGTTGCAAGAGTTCCTTTCTTTCGGCCTCGATTTCTTCGGGACTCATCGAGTTCAATTTCTCCATGTTCTCCTTGTGGATTTTTTCAGCTTCACTGAGCTCTTCTTCTTTAGGTTCTGTTTTTGGTTCTGTTTTCGTCTCAGTCTTTTTGGCCTTGAATCGGCTAGCACGTTTTGGCTCATCACGAGCTTTACTGCGTGTTACAGAGCTGGAAGCTCGAGCCTTTTTAATGTCCTGGATCTTCTTGATATCCACATTTTGGACGGGGGTAGGAAGTGTGGGTTCGCCAACGTCTCTCTCTATGATTTCACCTACCAAGTCCATCGTAGTTCTTCGCGATCGCGGATGAGATCAATGAGAATATGAAGTAGTTGGTGATGAGTTAGTGGTTGGTAGGTAAAAGTTGTCAGTTAGTCAGTTGGTGGTTAGTGGTTAGTTGAATTGGGAACGAGTGTAGATGTATAGAGCTTGATATATAGTATAACGAAAATCAATACGAGAAATATATTAATGCTATTTGGCTGCAAACTTGGGGACCTTTTTCGTAATGTACAGAGGAACAAAGCATCTGTGACGTGCAATTTTATCTTGAATGTGGTCCATGAATGCTGGTGATAATGAGACCTCGTTGTGGTGGGCGAGATCGTTTTTTATGAATAAGTCCACTAGTGGAATGATATAAAGAGCCGTGCTTTTTATAAGCTTTTCGGTGGTGTAAAACCCTTCTTCTTCAGGGAAATACATGCTGGAATTATAAAGCATGATATTGATCCAGTTCTTTTTAAAACCAAAATTATAAAATTTATCGTGGATAGAACACTGAACTACAAGCCTGAATGATCCCTTTTTCAAAGAGATAAATCGTGTACCTTTTTCTTCGTATTTGGGATCAAAGATTTCCAGTTCTTCTTCGTCTTTAACTTCCTTTCTTTCCCTTTTCTTCTGTCTTTTTGCCGCAGCTTTGGCCTTTTTGGCTCTTTTGAAGTTCATATCGTCAATCGTAGTAAGGTTTCCAAAAATGTAATACCATTGCGAGATAACAAGGCCCCCTAGCATAAGAATCCAAAACCCACACAATATGTAGAGTACAATAAAGTTATGATCAAGGCCTTTTCTGACATTTGAAGGAGTATAGACAATAAGATAGACGAGCATAATGATGAAAAATATCAAGTACCAAAGCATGAACTTGAGGAACGGTCTGTAGTTCTTCTGGCCAATTACATCACCCACCCATATGCAAAAATGGTCGACTCTAGGAGCACATCTTTTAAGAGTTTTCATATGATTGGAACGCATATGCTTTATACTTTGGCAATTGGAGCACCAAATAGGATAGCCGTAAATGTCACAGAAGAAAGCATCTGGAACGTTTTGATCTGGCTCTGTAAGATTATAAGCATCTGTTTTAGGACAAGATCCAGGGCCTAGTAGTAATATAGCAGCCCAGTATGTAAAGATGAAAACCTGACAAATTCCCATAAGCACCCACAAACAAATGGCTGCTCCGTGAGAATGATGGGTATATACTTCCTTGTATCCCAACGAGTAGCAACACCCAAAGTTAATGTAGCCCATTCCACATAGCACACCTATGGGGACTACTAGTCTTGTACTCATAGCCGCGAAAAATTCAAGATGCTTGACATGGAAGGTATGTAAAGAGTCATGAAGAGAAATACTAACAAATAGATGAACGATCCAAGGACATGTGTCCGATCTGTAGAACAGACAGGTATCTTTCCCCCAATATGAATTTTCTTATAAATCCGGAATGTTATCACAAGATATGTGAGTCTTGTGTAGACAGAATCTTTTCACTTGGTCCAGCCCCGTGTCCGTATCCTAAATGTGGCAGAATACTTAGAAAGAACAAGTTTAAGAAACAAATCTTTGATGATATCAATATAGAAAGGGAAGTAGACATTCGAAAAAGAATATCAAAGATTTATAATAAAACAGAGGACGACTTTGAAGACTTGAAACTGTATAATCAGTATCTTGAAACGATGGAAAACATTGTATTTAATCTCACAAACTACATAGAGTATCAGAAAACAGAGGCTGATTTGGTGGCTTACGAAAAGGAGCATAAGGTGGAGATTCTTGAAAGAGAGATGAGAGAAAGTCAGAAAAACGCAGACTTGGTTCATTATCAAGAGGCCATGGCTCGTTTGAAGCAAGAAAAAATCAAGATCCAGCACCAGATGGAAGCAGAAGACTTGGAGTATCATAAGCAACAAAAACAAGAACTTTTGGACAAATTATCCAACTCGAATGCCAACTCCGAAGAGATTATTAATCATGCCAATAATGTTTTGATGAAGAGAAGCAACACCAGAAAGAGGCAATTACAACAAATCAACAGCCAGCTCGAGCAGCAATTCGAAAATCAAATGCCGGGTAAAAAGAAGGTGGAAGAAGGTAATAAAACGCCGTTCACTCCATTTATGGGTGATAGAGAGCTCACTAAGAAGTATAGGCTTTTGCCAGTTCCTAAGTTCGATATGGATAAAAGTACAGGTACGTATTATGATCCATTTGTAAGCGAGCTTGCAAAGAGCAAAGAGTATTTAGGAAGTGGATGGAGACTCGATGCTGTTTTTGAACGGGCTTTAGACGAGGCATTTACGGGATTAGAATGTTTTATAGAGGAAGAAAAGGCCATGGCTGTATAGTTAATGAACGCATACGATATTTATTTACAAGGAAAGTAAGTCCTGATCTTTTTTATCGTTAAAGTTATGATTTTTATGAGGTTGGTTATCGTTGAAATCTATAAGGGGACTTGGTTCAGAAACAGGGAGAAACTTGTGGCTGACTTTCGGTTCTGGAGGGGGTGGAGATGTTTGGAAATCGTCAAAGTCGTCGAATTCATCAAAGTCGTCAAATTCTTCTGCTTTTGGAGGCACGTTGAAGATTTTATCCAAGTCGTCTTTTGCTATTCGAAGCTCAGGCGAAACCTGGGGAGGAACTTTTGAAGGAGAGTCTGAGGATTTTGATGGAGGTCTTGGGGATTTTGAAGGAGAATCTGGGAATTTTGAAGAACCAATATGATCAGTTTCTTTAGTTTCCTTCAGTTCGTTCTCTGTTTGGGAACTTACATTCTCTCCCTCTTTCCCTTTCTCCTCCTCTTCAGGCTCCATCTTCAAATCAACATTGCTCTCGCTGCTTCCCGGTTTCGAACTGAACAAAACAGATTTGGGAAGAAACGAAAACCGTTTACTTTTAGGTGTATCTTCCTCTTTCTCTTCTATTTCTTTCTGTTTCTGATCTCTTGGTTCCAGACCAAAGTTGAAGATCCCAAGAAATCTGCTCTTTTCCTTCTCTTTTCCCTCCGTGGCTGCCCGTAATTCTCTTTCGTACTGCTCTTCCTTGAGTCTTAATCTTTCAAGATGCAATTCATGATCTTTCCTCTTTCTTTCGTTGATTTTCTTATTGATTCTCTCACTATGATGAGCCTTAATGATCTGAATTCGCTCGTGAATAAACCGGTTTGATTCCTTATCAACCAACAGATTTAATCCGTGCAAAATGCTTTTATTAGGTGCTTTAAGCTGGAGTTTATCAGCCAAAGTTTCAGGTTCCTGCTCGTCTTCGACATCTGTTCCGTCGGCACGCCAGCCTATTTTTTTACCAGCCTTGAGCAACTCAGCTTTACGGGCAGAAATATATGCTTCATCTGAAGACCAGCTGAATAAAGCACTAGACGTGGGCCGAGTATACCGTTTAGAACTGGAACTGATGGGCTTTGTTCCGCCCATGAATCCTTGCTCGACCAATTGGCGAGCTGCTACTTCGATCGAGCTGTTTTTCCATCGCACTATCGACCTATCTTGTTTAATAAACTGTCGATTGTGTCTTTGGTATGACGAGTAGTACTTATTGGCCAATTTTGTTTCCTGGATAATTCTTTCCACGTAAATTCGTTCAGGTGGATGCTCTGGCTTATACACAAGGGCTGGGCCCAATGCTTGGTCTAAAGTCTCGTCCAATACGCTTTCTATATCGTGATACTCAAACGTATTCTCCATAATTGACTGCGCGATTTGGTTTAATCGATTTGGTTTAATCGCGATTAATCTTGATTAAATTTCAACGATGGGCTTTCAAGTACTACAGTTCCCTTCTTTCGGTAAGAATGTGTTTATATCGTTGTTTGTTGACGTTCAACCGCAAGTTCTTGATGAGGTCAAACTGCAGCTTGTGGCTGCCAACGCAGACTACGATTTCTGTTTTTTAAACACCCAGCACATCATCTCAAATGAGTTTCTTTTAAATGCAGTCCATCGAGCCATTCTAAACTATGAAACTGGCCAGAATAAAGCCAAAACTTTAAACACAGAAATCATTCTTAATTTGCTGCCGGTGAATAATATCATGGATGCTTTAAAGAGATTTGGTGTCAACAGTGACGTACAAAATGTTATATGTATAAAGGTGGTAGATGAGCCACAAGACTGGCAAAATATAAATACGCATTTGGCTAAGCTCCTTAAGGTTGAACAGGACCAAAACATTGAACTTTCAGACGAGTTTCTTGCTGAACACGTTGACATTCAAAAGTTCAAAAAGTTATTTAAACTCAACCAAGTAACAATAAATCATGTCCAGGGAGACTTAACAAGACTTGCAATTGGGGCATGTTTAATTCGGGGAAATTAGATAATTCGGGGGAATTAGTTATTTGAATGCAAAACGGGCTAAAGTGGGGTTCTTGATCTCTAGTCTCTTTGGAGGTAAGTTTTCAAACGAGTCGTTTTGAAACGAGTTGTTTTGAAACGAGTTGTTTTGGGATGGGAATGGTTTGGGGTCTTTTGGAAGATCACTGAAATCGTCAGACTTTAATTCCACAGAACTTTCGGAACTAGACGAGTATGTAAGCGAAGGTTCGGATTTGGGGGTATGTACAGTAGGTATATGTGTAGCATTTGGATTAAACAGAAACGTATCTCTCAACATTTTTCTTAGTCTATCGCTGCCAGGTTTGATGGGACTTTTGTTCTTTACAGGCGACTCGTCGATTTCGTCATCTTGTTCGTCAAATTCAAAGTCGTTATCGTCATCAGTCAAGCCATCCAAAACGTTTTCAGTGTTGACTTCAACTGTTGATTTTTCAATTTCAACTCTTTCAATCTCAGCTCTTTCAATCTCAGCTCTTTCAATCTCAACACTGGTGACTGTTTCTTTAATTTCTTTAACAGGTGAAGAATCAGGAACTTCGCTGTCTCCGCTGATATCTGCGTCCAGGGGTTTCATGCTTTTGGCTGCAAAGAATTTACTGAACTTTGGAGGATCAGGTTTTTCTGCACCGACAGTTCTGGTCTTTTTATGCACAGGCGAGATCTTTACTTGCTCCATTTCAGGTGTAGGTAACTCAGGAACAGGCTTCTTTTCTACCTTTACGGTGGTTGTTACTTTGGCTTTCGAAACACTAAAAAAGCTGTCAATTCTGCCAGGTTTTGATAAAACTCCCCGAGGAGCCAACATGTGTCGAGAGCTTGAATTCAATGAACGAGACTTTGTAGCCTGCGTATGTTGAGATCCTGAAGTAACGGATTTGCTCTTAAGCAGCACGAGATTCTGCTCTCGAGAAATAAGCACATCATGAGTGTTTGGGTGCAATTTCCCAGTAGAAATACCCTTGTGGATTTCAGGAGTATAAGAATACCCACAGCACTCTTCGACCAAATCCATGCTGAATCCAAAATTCTCAGGGTACTCGTTCAAGGTTGTAAGACAATTTGATACGGGATCAAACACTTTTTGAAACTGGAAAGCTAAGTTAGCTTTAGTGGATTCATCGTCAAAAGTATCGGGCACTTTCTTACCCTCAGCTCTCAATGCCCTCAAAACTCTATCCATAGATACGTATTTTTTCATCATATTAAATGCAGTTTTTAATCCAACTCCCGGAATTCCTTTGGTATAATCACAGCCTGAAAGCATGGCTACTGACCTCAACTGTTCAGGGGTGAAATGATTAAGCCCGTTCACAGCAGAAACCTTATCGAAGTCCTTTCTGCATATTTCAACACACTCTCCGTATTCATTTAATTTACTTATCAATTTGTTGCAGCCAAAAATCAAAAGATCGGAGTCTTCAGAAAGAATCCCATCAACAAGACCCATTTTTTCAAGGTACACCATCTGCGGGTCGGCCTCGTACGGGGCCACCACGTACTTCACGTTGAGTCTGTCCAATTCTATCATGACAGATTTAGCCATTGCTGAAGTAACAGCTGCAGCTTTCATAAACTCTTTCCAGGCCAATTTACGGTTACCTTTTTTCAAGAATTCGTCAGCTTTTACCTGAGCTTCTTCTCTTCTTTGACGTCTTTCAGCAGCAGTATTTGCCTTGGTGGGCAAGCTGGCCCCGTCGAAAACAAAATACGGTTCTACGCCAAAATGTCTGAGCATGTCGATCTTTTTTGTCACATAACTGATGTACTTTTGGGTAGGCTGGTTTTGGCACAATTCCTGGGCACACGAAATCGTTGCCCGGTGGAGCCAGCCGTACGTGTCCACAGCAAGAGTCTTGTGCCGGTACTCCTCGAGCGAGGTCGAGTGTTGAATCTCTTTTAGAAGAGGATGAAACCCAGTGATACCCATACGCGTAGATGAGATTTCGCGATCAAAACATCGCGTAAAGTCTGCGAGGTTCGCGGTGTGGATGGCGGTACTTACTACGGGGTTGATGGTTTTTTTTATATATTTTATTATTTTATATTTTTTAATACTTTTTTATACTTTTTTTAATAAATATGATATAGATGGTGCAAGCAGGTCGTAATGATGAAGTTAAAATGGATAAAGAAGTTAAAATGGATAAAATGATATACGTGGTTAGTGCTGCAAAACCATATCTCTGTAACACTCTTGTGCTAATGGTGTCTTGCCTTTCGCAGCCTTTGATTGTCTTCTGTGGTTATCTTTAAAATGCCTTAAATATGTGTAGTATGGCAGAGTGCCACTTGTGGTTGATGATTTCTCAACCGTGATAACCTGGTAGCACACTGGGCAAAATACCTTTCTCCCTCTACCAATTGCTGGCTCTTTGCAAAGATATGGATCTGGTGTGAGATACGAATCTGTGTGTACACCGTGGTGGAATGCTAAGTGTTGTCCGTAAGAAGAGTTTTTCAATTCGAAAAACTTAATTTCTGGACAGAAAGGACATAGTCCACTTCTAGTTTGATTACGAGGTACTTTATTCCCATTGTAATCAATAATCCACTCGGCTCTTACGAACTCGGGACGATAAATAATATCATTACCTTCATAAGGAATGATTTGATACATTGGATCATAGTTGTCAAAAAAGCCAGGTCCTCTTACATAACGAATTCTTTCAATGCTACCCCTTCCGTTATGTTGATGGTCCTGACAAGAAACACTAGCAATGTTATTTGGAATAGTGAATTTAGAAGTATACTCATGAGCTTTAGGAGCAGCAACTCCTGAAGGTGTTGGTGATCTTTGTGGCTTTACTGATGTAACAGTTGGCTTCATGTACTGACCATGGCTGATTCTGCCAGCGAGCTGTTTCAAGACAGCTTCCTCAGTGATGCTTGAGGGCCTGTTTGAAGATGGCTTAGTGATTCTGCCCTTTCCACTAAAGAAAGGCTTCTTTACTCCAGTATGCTTCTTGTGGTTTTGGGTATACTGCTGTTGAGTGTGCTGGTATTGATTGTTGTAGTTTTGAGAATGATGGTGTTGATTTTCGTGATGTTGAGTGTGCTTATGTGCTTGTGGGACCTCAGGCTCTACTAAATGCTGCTGAGGTTTCTCATGAGGATCCTCAAATTCCCAGTGGAAATCTTCAGGCAGCGAATCTGAGTGGCCAGGCATGTCCAGATCAAAAACATTGTTATTTTTAATCTCTGGTGTGGTGTCGATGTTAATGGTAGTAGTGTTAGCATTGTTGGCTTCCTTTTCAGCAGTATATTCTGAAAAGATTCTTTCTAGCGCACTATCAAGTTTAACCAAAACTGGAGATGCAGGAACTGCGATGGACTGTTTTAATTCTTGTTGTAACCGTAATCTTTGCATAAAAACATCTTCTTCCTTAACCTCCTTTTGGAGTTTAGGAGTGGTGGATACTTTAGAATCAGCATTTAACTGTTTTTTTTCTGGTTTGGTTTCAACTGCAGCTGGTGTTTCAACTGCGTTGTTTGAAATGTCATAGGTTGGGCTAAGAACAGGACGATCAATAACATCGTTGGTCCAGTCGCAAGCTGGGAATCCAACCATTTCGTCAGAAGCCCAGTCCTTAAAGTAAGTGCTGCTAAGTGGGTTAATAGGTGTGAAGGCATCAAAGTCTTGATCCCTTTGTGGAGGGATCGAAGGCACGATGTCAGTAAAAAAGTCGAAAGGTTCAGTAATAAAGTCGTTGAAATCCATTGAGAAGTTGGTCTCTATGTGTAAAGGAAAACCCCAGGTTTTTCTGCCCTTTTTATAGACAATTTGTGCCTATTATACTTTCCTTGTTTTTTCGCAGCCATTTTTATTCGACTAGCTATTTTGGGGAAAATGCAACATCGAAGCCGCGAAGAATAAACTAAAAAGCTTATGCGATATGCTGAGAAGTAGGACTCACTAACAAAAACAAAGAGCAGAATATTCTTCGAGGCTAGAAGGAAAGTCTAGATATGTATTTGGAGAAATTATAAGGAATTTGGGGCTAATTTGGGGCCGTCTTTCAAATGCTGTATAATAATCATTTGATAATTTGGGGTAAAAATAATATGCTCCAACAGCATACTTTTTTTTGGTTGCAGTTGGGAGGCTTGTTTAACTCTAATGAGATTAAAAGATATTCAAGTTTCTTAGACTTGTAAGTTTTGGGTGAGTGTAACCTAGAGAGAGAATATTCTAGTATGTAGAGAATAAATACTACCTTCACGAAGCATTTGTGTTTCAATGCTGAATTTTCTCTTTTTTTCAGATATAACAGCGAAGCAGTGAAAGCAATATCTTGAAAACAATCTTGTAAAGTTTCTAGTATCCTGGAATACGTCTCCTGTTCTAACATGCATTATCCTAACTAATATACAATTTAATTGGAAGTGCTCTTTTTCTTCCTAGGTGGCTTGTAAATGTAAACCGGCGTGTCTCTAGGAATATCCAAAACACTGACACCCGGTCTACTAGCCTTTTTGGCCTTTGCTCTGGCCGAAGCAGAAGCAGCTGCTGCCGCTGCCGCTGCCAGATCCTTCGATGGGTCGTACTCTAACATGGGCCCAAACTTAATAGGTTTATGGTTTTCCTTATTTGATTTTTTCCCCGAATTTAAATTAGGATCCATAAATGTAGTTTGTGATGCTGGGGCCGATAACGGAATGTTCATATTATTCATGGCCATGTTTTGAAGTGGTACAGAATTCATGTATCTGTTTCCCATTTGGTTTTGCTGGAGAAGCATTTGCTGTTGTTGCATCTCAAACTGTTTCTGGACCATCATGTACTTTTCTTGCAAATCTGGAGGTAAAGAATTAAATGGAACGTATCCGTTTCCAACATTTACCATCAACTGTTGACGGGTTGCTGTCGAATACATATTTTGCTGAGTTTGTGGGTGCGGTTGTGGATGCGGTTGTGGATGCGGTTGAGGATTCTGTTGAGGATAATTGAATCCTGGTTGGTAATTTCTCACGTTTTGAAGCGCAGGAGATGTCGACATCTGGGACATGTTTGGACCATTTAGCGTTGTGTCTTCAGGGAAGCCTTTAAGTGGAGTTGAAGTTGCTAAACTCGAAGAACTCATGCTTTGAGGGATCTGTCCATATGGTCTGTTCATGTCATTGAAAGGCGAGAGTTCAGGCGTGTTGTTGCCGATAGTGTTTCTCTGAGGAACACTCTGGCCCTGGAATCCTGGATTAAACTTTGGAATATCATTAGTTGATTGAGAATGAGACATCTGGTAAAAATTGTTCTCTTCTCTTCTTCCTGTTGTCATTTGCTGAACCAATCTAGGATTATAAATTGGAGCAGAAGCAGGGCCTGAAGCAGTGATGTTTTTGGCGGCTGCCAAATCGATTTTCAAATTCCTTGCAGGAGATTCTAATCCACCTTTTAAAGGAGATGAATCTGCTAAAACTGTTTCATTATCGTCTTCTTCGTCTTTGATATCTTTCTGTGTAGGTTGATCAATTTCCTCGTCTTCTTCTTGCAAATCATTAAGATCATCTTTGACTCCTGAGTATCTTATGCTTTGAATATTTGTGTGCCCACGCACCTTGGGGCCATTAAATTTATGCACCAAACACAACTCGATGTTGTGATTATTATCGTAAATAATTTGAGATATGGAGATCTTTTTGAGTAACTCAGCATCATCGTTCCCATTTACTAAAAACGTAAGGAATCCAGTCCAGAAGTTCTTTAAAAACGGAATGGTAACGTCGAAATTATTTGCTGGAGTTAAATATCCAATTAGTGGATCATTTGAACTGAATAGCATATTATCTTCCTTAAAAATTCTGGTATAACATATCCAGTTCAATGCTTGAGTGCCAGGGTTCGACACTTGTAATTTCATCTGTGAATTAATAGATCCTTTTTTCAAATCTAAAGGATTGGATCCTGATATCACCGAATCCAAAGAGTCGAATTTATTCTCTGAGTTCATGTTCAAGTTCAAATGATTTGAAAGTTGATAACAAGTATACGAATTTGATTCATAGCCACTGGCTAACTTATCCACTAAATTTTTCGTAAATTCTGAAGTATCCACTTGAACCTTGAGTTTATTCAAGAACGAGTTTGTTGCAATTTCCAATGGTTTCCCAGTTGAAACACTCTTCAAAAAATGATGCATTGATGACTGAGAAGAGTAAAAGATTTGGATATCTGAAACTTCAATTCTTTGAATTGGACTTGCTGGGAAAGGAGATGTTTGTAACTCAGGAGAGAAAATTAAATCCAACTCTTTATCGATTTGGGCATTGATTTCCGTACTGCTGATGGAATCAAGGTGGTTGCTTGAACCAATCAAATGCTCTAAAGGAGTTCTAATTATTTCATCAATTTCATCATTTAACGAAGGACTTTCTTCTAAAAATCCTGAATTAACATTCGAATCAACCGTAGACGTTACCGGTTTCTTAGTTAACTTGAAAAGTCTTGATGCAATTTGTTTTGGAGTTCTCAAAACATTTGTTTTATTTAATAACATTCTTGAAAGAACTTTATTCTGAGAAACATTCTTCAAAATAGAAGTATCTGAGCTATTATTTTTCTTGAATGCTTTAAACTTGAAGTATGACGAGAGCAAAACATCATCTAGCTCACTATTCCAAACTTTTTCATCAGATTTTGAACTTGTAGTAGATGATCTCCTGGTAGATCTTGCTCTTGGAGGGGATGCAATTGTTTCAAGTTTTGATGCAAATGAAGTATTTGGAGATTCATCAATAGACAATCTTCTTTTTCTATTAAACAACTTTTTAGGGGTGAGGAAACTAGCATCTTTTTTAGGAGTTGGTTTATCAGGAGTTTCTTGATATGCGACTGTCAAAGAAGTCAAGTTGTTTTCAGTTAAATTATCATCATTTGACCAAATTGAGTCGTCTACATTTGTTGTGTCCATAGTTGAGTCGGGCTTTGTATCTGTAGAAGATAAAGAATCTAAAAATTTGGAGTGATTAATCTTTGATGGAGTGTTGGTATTAAACACATTTTTATCGTCCCTTTTAGCACTGGTAATTCTTGACAAATTATTTGATACTTGAAAGAATCTTTGTGGAGACAATGAGTTTAATAAGTTAATATTTCTGGGACTATTAAACTGGAACGAAGGCAGGAAACCTAGGCCAAAACTATATGGAGTCAAATTTTTAGTATTGGACTGGGGGACCGCGTTTTGTTCTTTATTAGCAGACGCTCTGGGCGTAAGAGGGGCCTGTGGGGCCTGGGATATGCTGATAGTTGGCTTGGACATGCCTTTGAAGAAAATTAGCGGTAGCTAAAAAAATGCTTGATTTCAGTACAGGGTCGTACTCTTTCAAAGTTAAGTTTGAGTTTGAATTTTCCAAATTGATGGGGGATGAATTCTTTTTAAAGTGGGGGTGGTAGGTTGGTAATGGAGGAATGTGTCTGAAGAGTATCTGATACGTTCCAGCTTGAAAAGATGGTCTTTCAAAGGACCTGTAATAAAAAGAGTGACTTAAAGGTGTAAATAAACTGAAGGTTCTTAGTTTGATTCTTGATCGCGAAAATGTCACAAAACGCGAGTTGGTATTAATTATTTCCGAATTTGAATTGCGCTGCAATTGACAATAATGGTGTCGTGTTGTAGTAGTATTGTTTATAATATATAGTTGTAAGAAGATGAAGAAAACGATACGTTGCTCATGGGGGGTGCTGAGTGCTGGTTGAGGTGTTTAACGACTCGCTTACAACGCAGGGGGTAGGGGGTGTAATGAGGATTTAGCTGAAGTGTCAATAACTATTTTTTCCAGGTAAGCGAGAGCTGCGGCCGGATATAATTTGTTTACGATATCAACTTACTACAAAATATCACATAAATTGACTTTATGGCGTGAGTTTCCTTGCATTACTGGCATTAATATTAAATTTAATGAAAATTTAAACCTTGTGCTTTATTGACTAATTATGTGCCTTGAAAGTACGCGGTTTAAACTTCATGTCTCAGTTTTGCTGGTGATTATTTGATCGAAACTTCTTCTAGTTAGCGAGTCCTTCTCTCAGCATATCCAGCCATGGGATATATTACGGCTGGCTTTGATCCATTCTACTCTACAGCAAGATCATCCTGGGTTGCTAACCAGCTCGCTTCTACATTCTACTTTTTACGTTCAATTTCTCTACATTCTACTTTACTGTGGGTCTTGTGATTTTTTGCAGCACGTTTAAACTCCAGAAATTAACTCCATAAACAATCGCGGCCAAAATACCGTGTCTATTGTAGATTCCACTCGTACTTCTCATTGTAGATAATTTGACTGAGACAATAGCTCATCGGGTGAAATTTCTTCGATTCCCGGAATGTTCGATGATGCTTTCTAGTCAGGTCCAGCGGTGATTTTTTGCACCTGTGAATGTTTAGTGAGGCTCTTGGTTGGAGATGTTCATCATATTTTCTCAAAACTTAATTTTGGAATCGAAAATTAATTTAGGCCTGAGACAATAAAAAATGCTTTACCTCCTCAATGGGAATCTCTTCTAAACTGTAACCTCCCCATAACATTAACTGTGCAACTCCTTGGTGAATAGTGGCCATTACTCCATTGATAACCACCCACCCGTTAGCTTCAAATTCCTTATAAAGCTCTGTAATTACTACAGGATTGTAGCACATTTCTAACACTGCACCTCTAGATTTTGATATGAAAACTTGTAGGGTCTGCTTAGCCTTTTTCTCTTCTTCGGTGGATGGTTTCAAATTAGGTACACAAAGCACGGCTAATTTTGGCATCTCTAGACTCTGTGCCTGTTCAGGGGTCTTCACATAGATCACCTCCAATCTTGGAGTGGTGGTTGCAAAATTATCCTGCAAATCTATAACCTCCTGCTCATCTCTATTTACAACATATACTTTTTCGCAGCCAAAAAAAATATGCAATGCAAAAACTGCTGCTCTAGAAGCACCTCCGCCTCCGTAAACTAGCCCTGGACGTTTATTGTTGGTTGCAAATGAGGATGCTTCTGGAGTGTGCAAAAATGAATCTCTTATGCCCACTGTATCAGTATTGGTACCTATCCTCACCAACTTTCCTGTTTCAGTCCTGCGCGTATATACAGTATTAATGGCCCCTACTCCGTTTCCTATATCATCTATAATATCCATTTCACTCATAAACCGGATCTTATTCGGCATGGTTACAGCACTTCCTACACATTTATTTTCAGAGAAAATATGATTAAATTTCTCGATGCTGTCGGTTTCGTAAACCAGGTAGTGCCAATTGATCCCAAGATGTTGGAAAATAAAGTTCATAAGACTTGGGGCCTTGGACTTATCGAGATGTACACCAAATAAGCGTAGTTTTTGCGTAGACTTCCGGAGCGTTTCAAACGGTTCTGTAGGTTCTAAGGTACTCATTGAGATCTGTAAGATTTTTCGCTCTATTATTATGACTTTTCCGCGACTAACGCCGGTAACGGAGAATTGGTGCAGGACGCCGATAAGGTTCAGATCGTTGGTTTGTTGGTCCAAGCTAAAAGTACTTGATAATCTATAGAGGATTTATGTGTGTTATTATATAGCGGGGTTAAGCTGGAACCCCCCATTCATGAACTTCTTGGCTAAACCACCATTGGATACACCTGCCAAATGCGTCTGGGGTACTAAAATTTTCAACTAAATTTTCGCGCATCTCTCGATTAGTCATTTCCTATGTAAGCCCGATCTTATAAGGTGTATTTAGTCGATAATTTCAAGTTAAAAAGACGCATGGAATGCACATGTATTACTCCTTTCTTCTTATTGTACTTAGAACTACCTCATCACCTGTACACTATGCTCTGACTCGTGTCCGGTCTTAAAACATGCGGCTGCGAAAACTCTTCTCCACAAACTCGCACATCAAAATATTTTTTTAACTCCTAACCGTTGAAAAGTTTCCATCTATATTTTTCTTAAAAAATAATCTGTAGAGATAAAAGGGTGAAATTTTTTATTTTAAAGTTTAAAAAGCCAATTTTCGTTCAAAAATACTAGTAATAAGCCTTTTAAAGTTGAAACTTTAAACATTTATTTCTAATAGTCTCCATTTCAAAAGAAAGTTTACAGAGATATCTGCAGAAATGACAAATGATCTGGGTCTAGAACCTGAAAATCCTGATATGGATAACTCATTGCTCGAGAAAGAAAAAAGTGCTGATAGTTCAGTTCAAGTCGACTTAAAGCCCCATAAAGATGGAATCAGAATCTATTTCGCTGCTATAGTCGCTTGTTTTGCTGCTATTGTTATTGGGTACGATACTGGGTTTATTGGAGGAACCGTTGTTCTTCCTGAATTTATAAAGGAATTTGATTTCGACAATATGAGTCCTTCTAAAGTGTCTTTAAATAAGGCAAACATCATCTCATTGTTCCATGCTGGTGCCTTCTTCGGTAGTTATTTTATCTATCCAGTTGCCATTTTTTTTGGAAGAGCTTGGGGTTTGAGGATTGCTGGTATTTTTATTACTGTTGGTTCAGCCATTCAGTTAGCATCTAATAAAGATACTGGTCTCTCTGCTCTTTTAGCTGGAAGAGTTATCAGTGGGTTCGGTATTGGAGCTGTTTCTAATGTGGCCCCAATGTACGTTTCCGAAATTGCTCCAGCTCATATTCGTGGTAGATTAATCGGAATGTATGAAATCTCGTGGCAAATTGGTGGAGTTATTGGGTTTTTCATCAATTATGGTGTACAACAAAACCTTGTTGGTAAAAGACAGTGGATGGTTCCTATTGCTGTTCAGTGTATTCCTGCTGGAATCTTTACCATTGGTGTTTTCTTCATTCCTGAATCTCCAAGATGGTACTTTACAAGAAACAGAAAAGAAGATGCCTTAAAATCTCTTAGTTACCTCAGAAGTGCTGAACCTGATTCCGTTGGAATTGTAAGAGAAATCAATGCTATGGAAAGAGAAGCTCTCGAAAGAAGAACTTTAATCAAATCTGAATTTCTTGATCCAGTCCTTCTTATGTTCAAGAACAAAAACTTGCGTATCCGTTTACTTAAAACTGCCTGTTTATTTATGTTCCAAAATGCTACAGGTATAAATGCCATTAATTACTATTCGGTTTCTATGTTCAAAACTATTGGTATCAGTTCTAAAAGTGCCGGATTACTTTCCAGTGGTGTTTTTGGGTTACTTAAAGGTTTATGTTGTTTTGTATGGGCATTCTTTATTGTTGACAGATACGGTAGAAAATGGCCTGTTTTGATTTTTACCCTTATTTGTATCTTCTCGTTATTCTACCTTGGAGCATACATCAAAATAGGCAGACCTGAAGAAACTCTTAACGGTTCTGCGGATGATGGGTCAAGAAGTGCATTGGCATTCTTTTACATTTGGACAGTTGGTTATGCTATTTCTTGGTCAGGAACTCCATGGGTTTACATGTCAGAAGTTTTCGATTCTAAAGTAAGAAATGTGGCCCAATGTTTTAACTCCTCATCAAATTGGTTCTGGGCTTTCATACTAGCCAGATTTGCTCAAGACATGATCGATGCCATGGAATACGGAATTTTCTTTTTCTTTGCTAGTTTCTTAACTGTTTTTATTGTCATTTATATGATCTTTTATCCAGAAACGAGACACATTCCAATAACAGATGTTGATTTACTTTTCGAGCATGGAGTTAAGCCATATAAGGCTCATGCTAGAGCACTTAAAATCATACAAAATAGAGCGGATGATAAAAAGGTCGAAGAAATAGTCTTTGAACGGGAACTTGATGACCAATCCGATAAACTTGCTTAGTATTTAGATTTAAAATTAACGATACATATAAGTATACACTACTAACTAGACTTACCAAAGTTCAGAATCTCTTCAACAAGAGCATGGCACAATCCAGGTGCATATCTCTCGTGTTGGAGAATTGACTGACAAAGGTGATCGACTACGTTCTTAATATCTGGAGTGTGAGCTCTTGCTTTAACCTGATTTAAACAGTAAACAAGAACTTGAATAGAATAACCATTAGCATCTGGTGGAGCAGGTGGATCAGATTTGTTGAAGTCATTTTCTTCTTCTTCGGTTGACTCTTCAAGTTCTTGGGTATGGCTTTCGTCAGGCTCCTGGTTTTGGTTACCCTCTTCAGAATCAACACTTGAACCTACAAAAATATCATATGGTAATTCCAATTCTTTCTCATGTTCTACAAGAGTTTGTTGCATAGGGCTTATTTTACGGCTCTGCTGGATGATTTGAGTATACCTTCTTTTGGTGTCAAAATCCCAAACAATCGAATTATACTTATCTGACTTTTCGAAATTCCTTATATTGGGAGTTTTCTCTATTCTGTGGAATTGGAAGTAGCTCTCTTTTTCTTTAATCAATTTAATGAGATTGACTGATCTCTTTACACTGGTCATGAACCTATGGTGTAACAAAGTACTGGCACTTGGTCTCTTGGTTGGGTTCTTTATCAAACAATACTTTATAAAATCCTTGATATTTTCACTAAACTTATCTCCTGATAATACAGGAGGTTGTTGTTTCGGAATTTGAAATAAAACCTTAAGTGGAGCATTTCCAGCATGAGGTGGAGAACCAGTGACTAATTCAATAGTGGTAATTCCTGTAGACCAAATATCAGCTTTCTCATCATGTCTCCTACTGTTTTTATTCTTGTGAATAATCTCAGGTGCCATCCAAAAAGGTGTGCCCACAAACGTATCTCTCTTGAGATGAGTCCAAGTAATTTCACCACTGACTCCAAAATCTGCAAGCTTGACTTGGCCTGCTGAAGTCAACAAAATATTTGCCAGTTTTACATCTCTGTGGACTTTTTTATTGGAGTGCAAGTAATGCAACCCTCTCAATACATCTCTTACAATGAATGCAGTCACCTCCTCTGAAAGAACACGGTGACATTTCAAAAGATCCTGGCACGATCCACCCCCACAGAATTCCATCACTACCCACATGTTTGTGTTTTCAAGGAACGTTTCATAATACCTAATGATGTATTCAGATCTCAATCTCGAGAGAATTTGGATCTCTTTTACAAGCGAATATATGTTCTCATTGTCAGCATCTAAGTTAACTAATTTCATTGCAACATAGGACTTCTCCTTTTGGGAGTATGCCCTGAAGACACTGCCAAAGTTTCCCTTTCCTACGCAATTTTGAACATCGTAGTCTTCAAGTCCCATATTGCACAAATAGTTTTTGCAGCCGCGATTTGCTAAATTGTTTACTAATAATATAGATGAACTATAATTGTTATGAATGTTTACGCATGATTTCGTTATGTTGTTCTGGAGTCACTTGATGATTATAAGGCCTAACCCATTTTACCGTGCTTCAAATCCCAGTACTCAAAAGCTTCTCTGGTCAAATCAAAGTCTTTATTTATTTTACCAACTTTGCAGCCATTTAAAAGAAGCAATTCAGAAATCACAAACAACTTACTACCATCACTTTCAATGTACTTTCTCAAAGAATACTCGAATAAAAGAGCCTTGGCTCCTTTCATTTGAACGTACAGATTTATATCTGCTCCAAGAATAACGTATTTGATTGTATCTTTAATATCAATGATCCTGATTGACTTGAAAAGTAAATCATTCAATCCGTCCACCTCAAGAGCAAACTTTCTATCAATATACTTATTTTTTATGAAGGCTAATCTTTCATCATAAGACATCAGTGATTTCTTTTCGGATACATTTGCTTCAAGATAGGAGTTATGGAGTTTGTTGTTGATGAAAGTGAATAGAAACTCTGTTTCCTTGCTGAAATTATCTAGCTTTAACGACCGTACTTTGGAAATATGAGATCCCAAATTTCTATGGAAAGAGGAACAGTTAATGCAAAGAACAACTAGGAAGTTTATTGATACCCATTCAACAGATTCAGTCGATCCACAATCAGCACAGATATGATTATCTGATTCTGGAATTTCTCTCACTGCCTTAAAGTAATCTTTGGGGATAACTGTGTTTGAACTCAAAGAGACTGGCGAAACATTTGTCTGTTCAGCAATTATCTTAGGTCTATCAAGCTTCATGTGTAACTTCTTACTCAATCTACTTGGATCTTTTGTGTTCATATGATCATCCAATCTTTCTGTATTTACCACAAGACGGGTATTTTCCAAAGTCTTAATCCAGCTGTCTCTTTCTTGTTCGTTTATAGCTTGGAAAATATACTTGTTACCCTTAGAGGTAAATATTTCGAAACAGTTCTGTCTCTTGTCGTGAGTTGTTGGTTTAACGTTGGCTAATGCTATGGGTATAGGATTATTAATTGGAGTGTTTGCCGTTCTCCAATCGCTATATTCTCTAAGTTCACCATCTTTAACTACAACCCACTCTTTATGCCACCCTTGCTTTCCCTTTCCTCCCAAAGTATAAAGAATACCAGATTTTGAACTCGGGTCATCAACTGGGCTAGAAAACAGATCCGAAGCTTTTGCATGTGGAGATCCAGTTGATGAAGGAGAAAATACTAAATCAAGGTTATCTTCCGTGATTATGGTATCATCATTAGAAGCAGAGTCTATGGTTAAATTATTGGACCTTATCACACTCGTCAATTCATCATTGGATCTACTACTTTCAATCATTTGACGAAGCTTATACTTTTCGGAGTTGAACTTCAAAAGAACACCTAAATAAATGTTATAGGATTCAGAGGTTCCACTTTTATTAAGGTTTAGGGGGATCTCTTTCAAGTTTACAGAGAGGAACTTGAAGATATTTTCAAAGAACTCATTCATGTACTGGTTATTCGAGAAATTATTCAAGCAGTTCAAGTAGTCAAATTTACTCAATTCAAATTTTTTCCTCTTCTGCAAAAGTTTCAGCTCAGGTCTTTCTTTCTCATTAGAAAGATACTTTTTAAGCCAATTGTAGTATTCCTTTGAATCATGTTCAAAGATCTTCTTCAAGTTAGCTACCTCATTCTTTTCTTCATCTACACTAAGAAAACTCTTGATCTTATCAAGAAGCTTTCTATCACACACTTGCTCGAGAAAGAATCGAACTTGCTGCTCAAAAGGACCAAAGATTTCGTTCATTTTCGATTTGAATTCCTGGTCAAACTTGAATTTTGCAAGAATGGGGTTCAGACGTGTCACATATTGAATGACTTCGAATATACGTTTTTCATTTTGAGAGACACGCTTTAAATTAGACTCCAAAGACTTGAGCTCGTCTATAAGCAAGAGACTCTTCTTTCGTATTCTTGGAATAACTTCTTCGTTCTTGGTCAAAATCTTTCTGAATTCAGGTCCATCGTCCAATACAAAACTGAAAGCATCTCTGTAGTCTGAAAACCTTAAAGGTT
This sequence comes from Yamadazyma ubonensis, assembly GCA_030572075.1. NCBI lineage: Eukaryota > Fungi > Ascomycota > Pichiomycetes > Serinales > Debaryomycetaceae > Yamadazyma > Yamadazyma ubonensis. Next base: position 82,813 of record JAJLZG010000007.1, on the reverse strand, counting down.
TGGATTGTTTTGTCTCAATTTTTATATCTGGCTTAGCAGCTCCTATTAACTCGGAATCTCCAACCCAAAGTTTGAAATCAAATAGGTACTCATAGTCTGATCTGTGCTGAAATAGAAACACATTCATCACATTGTTTCTGAATTTTTGGGGTGAATAGTTATCATTTATCACCACCGTCTGTAAAGGCTGGTCAATTAAAGGTAAGTTTTCGTACCTAATTTTGCTGACTTCAAAGCCGTTTCCTGACCGTGTGCTTTCCTGTAATCTGGAGATGATGGTTTGTGGGTCGTCATTTTTGCCACTTGTTTTCACAATCAATAAATGCAGTGGAGTCGGAGTTGTGCCCTGAATGGAAATGTTTAATTTGAGCTTGTAGAAGTTCGGATCACATTCAAGGAGTAGAGGAGTATTGTTTCTTGAATGTTTCAAGGGATTATCAACATATTTCAACAATTCGGGTATATTATTACTTGAAGCTTCAGTCTTAGATATGCTGGTACACTCCGGATTCTTATCAAACAGAGCAAGTTCAATGCTATATCGCAGGGATGTATGCTCACTGGACAATGTGAGCTTTTGAAGCAGAACTCCCAGCCCTGCTTCGGTATATGGGAATGCCAATTGACAAACACTCATGAGAAACTAATAAACGGCTATCGCACTTAATTCTCACTTTTAAGTACTGGAAATCTCAGTTCTTTAAATTCTCAGTAAATTCTCAATCTTAAATGTGATTCTCGTGTAAGCGTAGAGACTAAAACAGACGGATAAAGGTACAAGAAAAAGGGATGGGGGTGGGCTATACACTCAGGTACAACGTATATTGTTAATTGAGGGTGCTCTTTGTATTTTTGTTTAGTCAAAGTTATTTATAGCAGTCGTGATGTCATAAGTTGCTTATTAAATGTTGGGCTCGAATAAAACTTTTCAACTCTCAAATGCTGTTTTAACTTTAGGCTTATTTTACATGCTTTTTGACCCTTTAAAAATTGGGAGCAATTGGAAATGCAAAAAATATGCGAATTCTGTGGATCGAACACAGGACCTTCAGATTAACTGTGACTAAAGTGTAACTTCAGTCTGACGCTCTCCCAACTGAGCTAAATCCGCATAGTAGAACCCATGCCGGGACTCGAACCCGGAATCTTTTGATTAGAAGTCAAATGCGCTAACCATTACGCCACACAGGCTGTTCCTGACTTTGAAAGGCCCTGCTTCTTCGTCTTGTTAAGTTGGGATAGAAATGTTGGTAAAAGAGCCATTATAATATTCGATAGGAATTATTGATGGCTCAGGTATTTTAATAGGCCACTAATCATTCTTTGGGTTTCAGATAACTGGACATACACAAGAATAAGGTGGTTTTGAACAATAATCGTTGATTTCTGGAATTAAAATAGTTCTACGTAATTCCTAGGAATATAATCTACCTACCCGTGTGTTTAAATGTCACACAGAAGGATACAAAATAAGATTGTATCACTTAAATATCATCAAAATCATCTCTGCTTCAGCTTATTCCTGTGCGGGCTGCAAAATTTACTCTAAAGCTTCTGAAATAAGTATTAAATTATAAATTCTTACTTTGTATTTACAATTTATCAATCAAACTCGCTGCCTGATTTATTCTAGACATTTAGTTTAATAGTCTAATGAATGCTTAATATAGGAAAACTTTAGATGTTTCAAACCTATGCTGGGAAGAACAAGAATTCAAGATAAAAAAATTAGGTATCATTTCAAAAACAGAATAAGTGTACAATGAATTTCTTTGATTTCTTCGTCTGTTTTCCTTGCCCTGAACATTATAGTACCGTAAACTCTCAGCCATACTTTCAATATTGCAAATTTCAAAACCTTTTCTTCAAAACCAAAAACTTGAATTTAACCCAACAAAACATTCCCCAAACCATACCATTTAATCGAATAAAACATCTGTCTTTCACACCTTTTACAGTAATTCAATACTGACCTTGTCAAATCCATCGTCGCACTGGTGAAAAATTCATGTACAGAATTGTTAAGCCCATCAGAGTAAGACAGATAGCATCAATTTCTCGGATAAAACAACCTGTAGCATACCAAATGAAACGTCAGATCAACACCAGTGTTGTGCTTAACGATACAGAGGTCAGCATCAAGCACTTGCTCATTGAGTTCTGTGATCATTACAACGCATCAATCCAAGATAAATCTCAGCATCTCGTGCTAAGAATTACAGGGGGCTGGGTTAGAGATAAGCTTCTAGGAGATGAAAGTCACGATCTTGATATAGCCATAAACCACTTATCAGGAGAAGAATTTGTCACCCAACTTACCAAATATTTAAGTGAGTATCATCCTGAGAATGCACTTAAAACCGTCCACACCATCAAGAAGAATCCTGAAAAGTCAAAACACTTGGAAACTTGTACCACTAAGATCTATGATATGGACATTGACTTTGTGAACTTGAGATCCGAAAAGTATACTAGTGACAGTAGAATTCCATTAATTGAATGTGGAACTGCTGAGGAAGATGCATTGAGAAGAGACGCAACTTTGAATGCCCTTTTCTATAATTTAAATGAACAGAAGATCGAAGATTTCACCCAAAGAGGTTTGGAAGATTTGAGAAATGGGATCTTAAGAACTCCTTTGAAACCATTACAGACTTTCTTAGATGATCCCTTGAGAGTATTGAGATTGATAAGATTCGCTAGCAGGTATAATTTCATCATAGAGGACGAAACTTTAGGGGCCATGAAAAACCAAGAAATCAAATCGAATCTTCTTTATAAAATCAGCAGAGAAAGAGTGGGTGTTGAGCTTGAAAAGACTCTTTTAAGTCCTCATCCAGATTATGGATTAAGACTTTTAGACTATGTTGGAATAACAGAAAGTGTTTTCAATGTAGGAACCATTAGTAGTTCTTTGTCTGAGTTCAATGATGCTGAAACCATTGAAAAGTTCAATGACTTGAGCCATGAAATAAATGCATGGGTTAGAAAGTCGACTGCCGTGTATCCGGTGTTTAAACAGACATTGGATTCTCAAAACCACGGGCTTGTTGAGATTTTAAACGGTACTTCTCCTAAGCTTTTCTGGCTTCAAAACGTGTTGTATCCATTCAGAAATGCACAACTCAGAATATCAAACAAAAAGTCGATTTCTTCCCATGTTCCCGAAATCATAGTAAAAGAAGGTTTAAGGTTTGGAAAATCAGATTTTGATCGTGTTTCCAATATTCTTAAACAAACTGATGAGTCCAGAAACTTGCTAGAAAATGCTTCTAATGCCAAGAGATCAGAATTGGGTTTATACTTGAGACTGTTCGGAGGATACATGGATTCACATCTTTTATGTCGCTGCTACAATGAGATTGTAGAAGAAGCACAAATTGATTCTGTTGCTACTTCAAGCCCTGAACCTCCAAGAGTATCACAAGGTTCATTACAGGACATTATAGAGGCTAAGGTTGCAAAGTACGAGAAAATTCTTGAAGTCATCAAGCAACAGGACTTGGAAAACGTAGATAAGCTCAAACCTATCATTGATGGGAAAACGATTTCCAAAGCTCTTGGGAAAAAGCCAGGTCCTTGGATGTCTCTGGTGACGCAAGAAGTTATGGTTTGGCAATTGGACCATCCTGAAGGCACTCCCGATGAGTGCTTAGAGCATATACGAGCCCATCTCGAGTAATATTCATAACCCTAATATATATTTAAGAGTAAATTGGACAATAAAAACAACACTACAATATGATCTTTGATACTATATGATCTTTGATACTCAGAGTCTCTGTTTCAAGTTCCCGGCTCCAGTTGCATTTGCATCTTTTGCAGTCTAGTCAAAAACGCTCGCACTGAGTCATAAAAAAATTAATGGCCGTTGAAAAAGTACTGATTCTAGGTCAGGAGACTATCCACATAGGATATGGGATTCAAGACCATATCGTGGAAGAAATCTTAACCACACAACATTCATCTACATATGTTATCATTACCGATACAAATATGGCCAAAACCTCGCCTTATAAAAAATTGACTGAAAAATTTCAGCAACGGTTAAATATCAAGAAACCGGAGTCTCGTTTATTATCTTATACAGTGTTACCCGGTGAAGATAATAAGAATAGAGAAACAAAAGCTGCTGTCGAAGACTTCTTATTGACCGAAGGATGTACTAGAGATACTCTTATATTAGCAGTTGGAGGTGGTGTGATTGGAGATATGATTGGATTTGTGGCTGCAACTTTTATGAGAGGGGTCAGATTTGTTCAAATTCCTACCAGTTTGTTGGCCATGGTTGACCTGTCAATTGGTGGTAAAACTGCTATTGATACTCCCTTGGGGAAAAACTTTATTGGTGCTTTCCACCAGCCAAAATATGTTTTTATCGATGTTTCTTTCTTAGAAACTTTACCTACTAGACAATTTATTAATGGTATGGCTGAAGTGGTGAAAACTGCTGCTATTTGGAACGAAGAAGAATTCACCAGATTGGAAGGTTTCGCCAAAACTTTTATCGATGTAGTTACTTCTGATAATATTGAATTGAGTAGTATTAAACCACAAATCATTAAAACCGTCTTGGAAAGTGCTAAGGTGAAAGCAGAAGTTGTTTCTAATGATGAAAAAGAATTGGGTTTAAGAAACTTATTGAACTTTGGTCATACTATCGGACATGCTATTGAAGCCGTCTTAACTCCTGAAGCTTTACACGGTGAGTGTGTTTCTGTGGGTATGATTTTAGAAGCTGAATTGGCAAGATACCTTGGAGTGTTATCGCCTGTGGCTGTTGCTAGATTATCAAAGTGTCTTGCAGCTTATCACCTCCCAATTTCTATTGACGAAAAGTCTTTCTTGGACAAAGTCGGTAGTAAACGTTTTGACATAAACTTGGAAATTCTCCTTAAGAAAATGGCTATTGACAAGAAAAATGATGGTAGTAAAATCAGATGTGTTTTATTGGAAAGCATAGGTAAATGTTACCAATTGAAGGCACATCAAATATCCAAGGAAGATTTGGGATTCGTTTTGACTGACGAAACTTTGGTTCACCAATTTGATCCTTCCAGATTACCTACTTCAAATGTGGTGATTCCTCCAGGATCCAAATCCATTTCTAACAGAGCTCTTGTTTTAGCAGCTTTGGGTGACGGAACTGTCAAGATCAAAAATCTTTTACATTCAGACGATACCAAACATATGTTAGCTGCAGTTTCAAGCTTAAAGGGAGCTGAAATCTCTGCTGAAGAAAATGGAGAAACTTTGGTTGTTAAAGGAAATGGTGGTAAAATGTTCACTACTAGTGAAGATTTATACTTGGGTAATGCCGGTACTGCTAGTAGATTCTTGACCACCGTGGCTTCTTTAGTAGGTGTGGGTTCTGATTCTGGTCATGTTGTTTTAACTGGTAATGCCAGAATGCAAGAAAGACCTATTGGTCCATTAGTTGATGCTTTAAGAGCTAACGGAAGTGATATTGATTACTTAAACAGAGAAGGATCATTACCATTAAAAATCCAAGCTGGTAAAGGTTTAAAGGGTGGTAGAATCGAATTAGCTGCCACTATTTCATCACAATACGTTTCTTCTATTTTAATGTGTGCTCCATACGCTGATGAACCAGTTACATTATCATTAGTAGGTGGTAAACCAATTTCTCAGTTGTACATTGATATGACAATTGCTATGATGAAAGACTTTGGTATTGAAGTTACTAAATCAACTACTGAAGAGTATACTTATAATATTCCAAAGGGTGTTTACAAGAATCCTAGAGAATATATTATTGAATCTGATGCTTCTTCTGCTACTTACCCATTAGCATTCGCTGCTTTAACAGGAACTTCAGTCACGGTTCCAAATATCGGATCGGCTTCTTTACAAGGAGATGCTAGATTTGCTGTTGAAGTGCTTAAGCCAATGGGATGTAAAGTGGAACAAACTAGTCATTCTACCACAGTTACTGGTCCAGATATTGGATCTTTGAAACCTTTACCTCATGTTGATATGGAGCCTATGACCGATGCTTTTTTGACTGCTTCTGTGGTTGCTGCTGTGGCCAATGGTGGTTCCACCAGTATCACCGGTATTGCCAACCAAAGAGTGAAAGAATGTAACAGAATTGAAGCTATGGTAACCCAATTAGCTAAGTTTGGCGTAAAAGCTAATGAGTTGCCAGATGGTATTGAAATTCATGGTGTTGACTACAAAACTCTTAAATCTCCTACTGCTGAAAAAGGTGGTGTTAAAACCTATGATGATCACAGAGTTGCTATGTCTTTCTCTTTACTTGCTGGATTGTGTTCAGAACCAGTTTTGATCCTTGAAAGATCATGTACCGGTAAAACCTGGCCAGGATGGTGGGATATTTTGCACACCAAATTTAACGTGGCTCTTGATGGATATGAGCCTGTTAAAGCTCATTCAAACAGTGTTAAGGATGGAAGTATTGTTATCATTGGAATGAGAGCTGCTGGAAAAACTACATTATCCAAATGGATTTCTAACCACTTGGGCTATGAATTCGTAGACTTGGATGATATTTTTGTTGAAAGATTCGAAGATATCAGAGAGTACATCAAGAAGCATGGATGGGAACTGTTCCGTAAGGAAGAGGCTGCTATTGCCAAAGAATATCTTGATGCTAGCCAAAAGAAGTTGGTGATTTCTACCGGAGGTGGAATTGTGGAGCACGAAGAATCGAGAAAACTCTTGGGTAAATACATTTCTGATGGAGGTATTGTGTTACATTTACACAGAGATATCGAAGAAACCGTCACCTTTTTATCTGCTGATACTACAAGACCAGCCTATGCTGACGAAATCAAAGAGGTCTGGAACAGAAGAGAAGAATGGTACTACCAATGTTCAAGCCACCATTTCTTCTCTCCTCACTGTGATACTCCCGAAGATTTCACTCGTTTAAGAGGTAGTCTTGTTAGATTCCTTGATACAATTACTGGCCATGGTGCTTCAGTTCCTAGCAAAAAGAGCTACGCTTTGCAATTGGCAGTGGAAAGTGTTGAAGGTTTGGATATCGAAAGCCTTGAATTGGGGGCTTCTGTTATTGAATTCAGAATTGATAATTTGAAGGATTTGACCAGAAGAGGTATCAGTAAACAAGTTGCAATTTTAAGATCATTAACTTCTTTACCGATCATTTACTCTCTTAAAACCGAATCTCAAGGTGGTAAATACACTGGAGACAAGTTAGAAGAATTCTATAATCTTGGATTCAAATTAGGAGTTGAATATGTTGATATTCAATTGGATTTACCAAATGAATTGATTTACAAGGTGGTTGCAAACAGAGGGGCCAGTAAGTTGGTTGCTTCTTTCAGAAGTCAAAGTAAATGGGATGCTGTTGAATGGAAAAACAAGTATAACCTTGGAGTTGCCTTAAAGGCAGATGTGGTTAAATTGGTTGGTAAAGCTGATACTATTGGTGATAACTTCGAATTAGAAAAGTTCAGATCAAACCACACTAAAGTTCCATTAACTGCTTTCAACGAAGGTGAAGCCGGGAAATTGAGTAAAGTTGTTAACGGTGTTTTCACACCAGTTGTTGCTCAGCTGAGCCAAAATGACTTGACTGTTCCAGAAATCAATAAACTTTACGGAGAAATTGGGGGCTACAAGAACCTTAAATTCTGGATAACTGGTGAACCTATTTCCCACTCAAGATCTCCTCCATTGCACAATGCAGGTTACAAGGCCTTAAACTTACCATACCATTTTGATAGATTTGAATCATCAGATGCGGGAAAAGTGTTCAATACTTTAGTTAAAGACGTTGAAGACTTCGGGGGATTAGCTGTGACGATGCCATTGAAAATCGACATGATGAAATACGTTGACGAGTTAACTGTTCCTGCCAAAACCATTGGTGCTATCAACACAGTGGTAGAACTCAAGGGAAACCCAGGTAAGTACTTGGGAGATAACACTGATTGGGTTGGAGTTAAGAACTCTTTTGTCAGAGACGGAGTTCCAAATATCTCGAATCTCCCAGTTAATGGGCTTGTTATTGGAGGTGGAGGAACTTCTAGAGCAGCTCTTTACGCTTTACACGATCTTGGGTGTAAAAAAATCTACATGGTGAACCGTACAGTTTCGAAATTAGAGGATATCAAGAAAGATTTCTCATCAGAGTACAATATTGAAATTATTGATTCAGTAGAACAAGCAGAAGCTGCAGATCCAGTTTCTTTAGTGGTTTCATGTGTTCCTGCTGATAAAGGTCTTGATGAAGGAATTACTGAAAAAGTTTCTGTTTTGTTAAAGAGAGGTCTTGAAGCCAGTATTGGAGATTTTAAGCCTAGATTACTTGACGCAGCTTATAAGCCAAGTGTAACTCCAATGATGAAACTTGCCAGTGAAAAATTCAACTGGAAGGTTATACGTGGAGTTGAGATGTTGGTTAATCAAGGAGTTAGGCAATTTGAAATCCATACCGGCATTATTCCTCCATATAGTTCTGTTCATAAAGCAGTATTAGAATTAGATTAAATAGAAAGCAAATCCGAATTTTTCCGCTCATCGCAAATAATCCGATCTCGCCCTTACGCACAAACTCCGAAGAGGGGATAAGCTTTTTAATAAAAATTTAATTATAACTATGATGATTAAACTACCGAAACTCAGTTTATATACGAGGGGATCATATGTACTATCCACCTCGTATGTGACATCACTGCATGTACTAAGACCTGTACTAGGACCTGTTCTACCCGGATGGTCTAAAAGTTACTGCAGAAACTTTTCGCTCTTCTCCAGATCTGAACCACCAGATGAAGAAAATCCATACATTCAATATCCAGTGATAACTAAAGCACAAATGAAGAAAATAGCCATCGATAAGTTCAAATTCGACTTTAGTTATGCTTCTTTTAGTTTCCACAGTACCGGAGATTCTGCCATCCATTCGCTTTCGGACCTTAGTGATCCTACCCTGTTAAACACTTTATTGCCTCGACGTAGACCCCATGGGTCTCCAGCTGATACTCTTTCGATCAAAGCTGGTGATGATGCCATGCTTGTATCCCCCACTGTTTTGGGAGTTGCTGATGGGGTAAGTGGATGGGAAAGTAAAGGTGAACATTGTGATTCTGGAGTTTGGTCAAGATCGATGTTGGAAACTCTTTCACGTCTTTTAACCGAATACAAGATTTCCCATTATCCTCATAACTTAAACAAGAGAGATATTGATCAAATCATTGATGATTCCTACCTTCATACCTCGCATCTTATGGACTTACAAAACTTAAATGGGTCTTCTACTTTGGTCTTATGTATGATGAGTGGTGAATACTTGAAGATGATCAGTATAGGTGATAGTAAGGTTTTCGTTATAAGAGATGGAGATATTATTAAAAGTAATGAAGAGCAATTGATTAGTGAATTATGTCCTCAGCAAATTGGGACGCAAACTTTGACACAATTACCTTCAGAAATGGCATGGGTGGACTCGATCAAATTACAGGAAAACGATATCATTTTAGCATGTTCAGATGGTATTTCAGATAATCTTTACGAGAGTGAAATTGTTGAATACTTGGATGAATACTTAAATATTGATAAAATGGATTTGAGGAAAGCAGCACAAAAACTTTTAATGAGAGCTAAAGAAGTTGCATTTGACGATTACGCTTTGACTCCATATAATGAGCGAGTGAATCTGTTACCAAAAGATAAGTACGGGAATAAAAATAGTTGTGGAGGAAAATTAGATGACATGAGTATTTGTTTAGCCAGGGTTGTAAGTAATAAGGATAGTTTAAAATAGGGATAGGAATGTAATAAATAATTATTGGTTTTTTTCTCTTGAGTTGAAATCATGATTGAAAAGCTTTATTTTTAGAAAAAGATGAAGACTTATCAAAGACGAGTAGACATAAGTCCTCACAAGACTGGAAATCAGTGACAGCTTATTGGAGGACCCAGAACCTTCTTTTACAGCAACCATAGAAGGAGCTGGGTTTGAACCAGATTGGGAACTTAACCAGATTGGGAACTTAAGCTTGGACCAGAGCTAGAGCCGGAGCCCAAGCCAGAACCAGAACCAGAACCAAGACATCTAGTACCAGAGGCTGGGTAGCTTGTCTTTTCTGTAGTCACAGTAGTCACAGCAGCATCATTAGTAGCAGAAACAGTCTTCTTGTTGTCTCCTGAAGGAGACAATCAGACAAGGGTAGTGTTGTGGTTCGGAAAGATACGTGGTTTTGGTGACAGTGTGATCACCCAATCCACAAAGAAGTAAATGTCTCACAAGGGACAGTGCTAGTGTCTTAGTGATCTTATCCTCTGTTATTTCAACATCAATGTCTTTCCATTTGGTCTAGTAGAGGTGTAAGTGGAGGTGAAAGGTACTGAGTACATGTGCCTAAATAAGTAGAACATGTAGTTAAGATGAATGTCTATTTAAAGAGGTACAACATCCATTGCACTAGATAAAACCTGGATAAACTTACACCTCGAATGTTAAAACAGCAGGTCACATGACATGAATTTTACTACTTTGTCAACTGTGACTGAAATATGAAGACTTGCAATATCTTTCAAATTACGAATGAATAATTCCACTAATCTAGCTAAAGTTTTGATCGAATTTGTATTCAAAAAACTATAAGTATTAGCACTACTCAATTTCCTAGAGGTTGAATACAACAAATTAAATCTTATCATATCATTCGCTTATAAACTCTAACTTAACGAAGCAACTTCGGTGAAATACTGTCTTAAGATCAACGAAAGCATCTCTGGAAGCTCATTGATATCTCTGACAACAACGTAAAATTCGAATGGGAAACTATCAAGGTATTTTTTAACTTTCAATACACTGGATCCGTTTGCATCCATCTCGTATTGGACTTGGGACATATCCAAAATACTTTCATTCGAATTAATACCATCAATAACCACAAAAACCAACATAATCCTTGACTCTCTAGCTCTTCTTACCAAAGCTTGAATAGTCTCGTGATCTTCACAAACCCCATCTGAAATAATGATTTGCAACTGCCACAAATCAGCACTAGAACTTACTTTTGCGTTTTCAAAAATCTTTAAACTCTTGGTACACAAATTCTTGATATCAGTTCTAGTTTGTTGGAAATCAAAGTATTGGAAGATCTTAGCACCAGAACTCTGGTTATTGAAAGGTTTGTCAAATGGATGTACAACTTTAACATCTTCACCAAACCTAACAATCGATAAACCACCACTTTCCAACTGCGTTAAAGCCTTAGAAACCAAAGCAATCGAGTGGAATGCCAACTCTGTGGATTTACTTTCACTCATGGATTTCGAATCATCAACTGCTATCATGATTTGGTATTGTCTCTTAGAAGGTTTCGTTCTTCTTAACCAAATTTTATCCTTTCTAAACTCTGAAGCAATATATGGAATGATTCTCTTCATATTCAATCTCTTACCTGTTTTATAATCACCTTTAAGTTTGGTGGCTAAAGTAGGTTCAAGAATTAATCTCAATTGTTCACATAAACCACTAGCCAACTCTTGAGTAGCCAATTCACTATGACGCCACAAATCTTGTGCCTTTTCCATTGTCATAGGAATAGCATCATCTTCGGTGATCTGAACATCCTTGTCGTCTAAAACAAAGTCTTCTTCAGCAACATCTTCAAGCTCGTGGCTCATAAGACCTGCTTCATCCTTCACTTGAGTTCTGTCATTGATAAAGCCTCCCTTAGATTTACCCTTGAAATCTGCATCAGGATCGTTTTCCTGTTCTTCTCCGTCGATTTCCATCTCTTCAGCTTCCTGCTTGATTTCTGGCTCATCAACTTGCAATTCAGGTTCTTCATCTTCAATGGCTTTATCCTCGTCAATACTTTGGATTTGATCTTTATCAGCAGCTCCCAAAGCTTGAGTATCGGTATTGGTGTTTTCTCCATCAACATGTTCAAACTCATCTGGCTTTTCATTAGCCAGTTCTTCGACTTTTTCTTCTGTGTTTGAAGCTTCCTTGATTTCCTGGTGACGACGATGGAATTCTTTAAGTGCATCTCCAAGTTCTTTGATAGACTCTTGGGCCATATCATTTATTTCAGTCTGAGGTGCTTCTTCACTCATTTCTTGATCTTCAGCTTGTGTGGATGCTCCTCCGGAAGCTCCCATGTCATTCTGTTCTTCAACAACTTGGTTATCAGACCCTTCACCTTTTTCACCAGCTTCCTGCTTGACAGCAGATTCAACATCCACGTCATCTTCAGCATCGTTATCAGCACCATCTACTCCTTCAGCAGCTTCGTTGTCTTCTTGGTCACCACCTCCTTCTTCTTCCTGCTTTTCGTTTTCAACAGCTTCATCTTCGGACTCCATGGCTTCTTCATTGACTTCTCCTTCGCCCTGTTTGTCCTCGTTTTCGTCAACTTCCATATCATCACCTTCTTGTTCATTTTCAGCCTGTTCTTCAGTTTGCTCCTCTTCTCCTTCTTCGGCTTCTTTGTCTTCCTCTTCAGGACCATCGGCATCTTCACCATCTTCAATTTCTTCGGCCTTGTCCTCTGCCTTATCTTCATCCATATCGTCAAACTTGTCCTCCTCTTCAGCATCTTCACCTTCTTCGTCACCATCCAAGTTCATATCTTCAGGAAGTTCCAAAGCTTCGTTCTCTGGAACATGGTCATCCATTTGCTCTCCTTCTTCGTTCTTAACATCATCTTCTTGCTCTCCTACGTCTTTGTCATCACCATCTTCACCATCTTCTTCCTTTTCATCCTTTTCGTCGTCCTTCTCGTCCAGCTCCTTATCCTGTTCATTTCCTTCATTCTCTTGGGTTTCTTCGTTATCTTCATTAGCAACCATGTCTTCTTGTTTGTTTTCGGGAACTTTATCGCTTTGTTTCTCCTTGTCTTCTTTGGCTTCTTCATCCCACATCTTTTCGTCAACTTCGTTAGGATCCAAGTCGTCAATATCATCAACTTGCTCGTCCAAATCTTCACCTTCTTCGTCTTCATCGTCACTGCCTTGATCAGATCCATCTTCTAAATCTCCAGCCATATCACCTTCCATGTCAACAGCATCATCGTTTTCATCTTCGTTGTTCTCTTCCTTCTCCTTGTTATCGGTTTGGGCTTGCTCACTCAAATCTTCATCTTCTTCGACATCCTTAGAATTATTGGTGGCTCCTTCGCCGTCACCCAATCCAGTACCATCTTGGAGATTATCGTCAGTCTTTTCCTCGCTAGGAGCTTCTGGAGAACAGAATCCTTTAGTAGCCAAAGTCTCGAGGATAGAAATAAGAATGAATCCTCCATGAGACGTCTTGGAATAATTCTCTCTAGTACTCGATAATAAAGACGTAACCAACTTGAAGTAATGCTGGATAAGAGGCATAGTAAATGCTAATAATCCAGAAGCTAATCTTGAACTCTGTTCGTTATGTTCAATTGACTCAAGAGTAGAATTGACTCTTGCAAGCTTGTTCAAAACCTTCTTATGGTGAGTAGTTTTGATATAACTTATCAAACGTTTCTGGACCGTAGCAAACCATTCATCGTCATCATCTGTGATTTCCTCTTTCTGCAATTCAGTGATCTTCTGAACAATCACAATCACAGAATTACTCAAATCACGAAGCTCTCTTTCAACATCTTCAACGAGCTTGAGATCAGAAACTGTGGTAGAAGAGTTGATGAACAAATTGATGTTTCTTGCATCCAACCATTCTAAAACCAGGTCTGCAATGAAAGCTGCATTTCTGTTTGTTTCTTTCCAACCTTTAAGCTTTTCCTTCATGGAACCAATAAACTGTTCAAACAGTTTAATGTATTCAGCAGTAGATGTAGTGAGCTGCTTGGAGAATGTCTTTTCAAATTCACTAATTTTGGACTTGAAATGATAAAATACATCAGCATCTACCTTAGCATCAAACAATTCATAGCTTCTAACACCATCAATAGCAAAATCAAGCACCCTTGGAAGCCAGACTAAAAGATCACTAATAGTCTCAGTATTTACGTTAGCAGATTTAACAGCAGTAGTTGGCAAAAACTTCTCTTTTGTATCGTAAAGATGAGCAGTTCTACTCAAACCTGAAACAAAAGCTTCTAACTTTTTTATGGACTCAGCCAATTCAAATGTTGGTTGTCTTGATATCACCAAAGAATAAACCAAGTTTTCAGCTACAGCAAATCCTCTTTCAATATCTGGCTGAGAAACATCTTCTACCAACTGAACAACAGCAGATTTCAAACGTGGCAACAATTCAATGATTCTGAAGAAGTAGCCATCGCATCCTTCCAAAAAGGTTCCATCAAAAGAAGTAGCAACACTGAGTAACAAATTGCTGCTTGTTTGGACCTTTTTAGCTTCAGGCTTTGAAGTGGTTTTCAATCCCATCTTGTTAAGCTGTTTCAATGAATTACTGAAAAGCTTAGCCTTTTCGTTTTTCAAAGCAGCAATTTTCTTTTTTGTATCTTCCTTGAAAACAGAAGGAGTTTCATCTCTCAACTTATTGGCCTCTTCAAGAATATCCTTAGCAAAGTCATATAAGGTAGGGAGTGTTTCTTCGGCAATTCTGCCAATATAAACACTCATATTTTTATCTACCATGGTAAGATCCTGTAAACGTTTAGGTCTTTCACTCCATGTAGAAACTTGGGAGCTGATTTCCTTAACAGCTTCAGTATCAATGGTAAGACCAGTAACGAAAGGTAATGGGGAGCTCGAAAGTTGTACTTTTGTCTCATCATTCAAACCTTGGTCAATTATGGTAGATACTGAAGTGGCTAACAAACTTCTGTATTTCCTGATAACCTTGTAAAGACTATTATGGGATTTACGAGCACTTTGCTTAAGAGCATCGATATTAACATCTTTCCAACTGGCCAATAAAATCACCTCATTTATGTCCTTTTCCAAAACCTTCTTTTGAGCCTCCAACTTGTCTTCAATGATTCCAGCAAACTGTTCGTAAAACTGAATGAAATTGGCAATGGCATTGAACAGCTCGCTCTTTCCTTCAATCACATAAATGTGCTGCTTGAAAGCTTTGATCAATTTCAATCTGAACCTAAATTCACCAAATGAGGCCTGACTGATAAACACATTCAAAGCAGAAAGAAGAGCAGTCAAGCTGGTTTCTTCTCCCGAGTACAATGGCAAAATAATTGACTCGAATAAGTGGAACCACCATTTACCAATGTTCACCTCAAGAGCCTTATCCTCATGGATGAACAATTCTTTCCATGTGGATAACTCTAATCTTCTCCATGATACAATAAGCGTCGTCAACAGATCAAAGTGTTCTCTCAATGAAACTTTGGAGTGAGCATACTTTTCCCATTCAGAAATCAAAGTATAAATCTGCTCGATCTTTTGAAGCTGTCTGGCTATAGGCATTCTTAATGGGTAGTCTAAGAACTCCTTGGTGACTCTCTCGATATCCAAAAGCGTAGCGTGATCAGGCCATTCTACCAATAACTTCTTGGTAAATTCAAGTATATGACTAACAACTCCAACAGCTTTTCTGGTTTCTCTGTGTGAAGATTCTCTGTAGAAATCAAACCCACTCCCTGTATCAACAGTGAAGTTCTCGTAGGTTTTACCAAAACTGGTGATCAATGCCACGAGATTTGAAGCTTCATTAGTTCCACTGCTAAACTTATCACCATTCTGTAACAACTCAGAAGTCAATTCGCCAGCTTCTTGAACCATCTCTTTCAAATCATAGTTCCCTTCTCCAGAGAATGCAAAAATGTACCATCTAGCAAGTTTATAGTAAACTTCATCAAAAGATTGAGTGTTCTTGATAGAATCAATATCAACCTCAATAACCTCATCGTAGTCGGGGAATAATGTTTTGAAGTCCTCTTCAATATCCACATCTGGATCCTTATACTTATACCACTTATCATTATCCATGTTATCTTCTGACTCCTTCAACTTTCTCAAAGTCCATCTGTAGTAAACTGATTGCAAAGCAGCCTCAACCATTGGCTGTGAATTCTTGAATCCATGCATAAAAGCAACGTTCATGAAGAAACACATAAGTTTTTCAGTAATCTGGTTATCGACTTTCTGTTTCTTGGTGAACTTGAGTAAACTCTCGAAAACCTGCTGCACTTGGCTGTAAATACCAATCTTCAGAATATCAGTCAAAGTACTTAAACTGCTCAAACTTCCTTCCTGGCTAGCAACAAGGCTGTATCCAAACTTCATCGAAAGAATGTAACCCTTCAAGATATGATTCAAGTCAGAAAATCCAGCATGGTTCATATCCAACCTACGAATAAATTGGCTGGAGTTGTTTTGGAACATATCCAAAAGCTCAGGCTTTTCAAACAACTCTTGTACATCTCTGTTGCTGCTGAAAATCGAGTCAGTGAAAGCTTTCCATTCTTCATACGTGCTATCAAAAGCAATGCTTCTAAACACTTTAGGTTTCAACGCAGGAACAAACTCATTCTCCTGTTTAATCAACTGCAAAGCCTGCATTTCATCTCCACTTAAAACATCACTAACGGTTTCCCAAGACTCAACAAGCTGTTGCATATTCTCCTTTTGCACCAAGTCCTTTTCGTGGATAACGTACTCTTTGATAGCAGGATCAAGAGCGTATTCAGGAACATAAGCTTGGATGGCTCCGTACGAGAAAAGAGCATATGCTTTTCCAAGTGTGGTTCTGTCCTCAGCCATTCTAGCAAGCTGGTAAGCAGGAAGAATGAACTGTTCAAATGCCTGTTCGAAATCTCCTGAAACCTTGTATGTATCTAAGTTATCCTGTAAAACCAGCTTCTCCTCTCCAGTAACCTTATGAAGCAACTCCAATACCCATGTGACCAAAAGGTCCTTGAAAATGTCCAAAGTATCAGCGAGAACATCGTTGGAGTTCACAAGCAATTGCTTTCCAAACTGTTTCATTTCCTCCAATTTGGTGGCCAATTGTCTACCTGAAGTTTCACTAAATCTGACAGATTTATCCAACGATGAAGAGACCAATTTGTGATCAAAAAGCTCTACTCCTGCTTCGATGTTGTTCAAAATCGAAGGGTATGGAGTGAATTGATTTTCACTTCTTGCGTGAACAAATTGAAGTGTATCTCTTCCGGCCATTGAAGCAAGCAAAAGCGTATTATTATCAGCCTCTGAAACATTCATGTGACCAGCCTGAACAAACATCGATAACAAATTAAACTCATCCTGAAATTCGTTCTTCTTTGAATTTGTTTCTGTGATTTCCTTGAGTTTATCTATTCCTGTTCTTAAGCTGGTCATAACACCTTCAAACTCTTCATCAGTAACAGAACCATCAACAATTGAGTCATAGACTTGAAGCAAAGACTTTCTGAAACTCGTGATGCTTTCACTAGTTGAAACCGTTTGTCTTTTGGCCACAGCATCGAACTCAGCAAATACAGTTTCAAGCCCACCAAGTTTGCTCCAATTGTCCTGACTATCAGGGTACAGACCTCTAAAATTCTCCCAGATCGTGTCCATAAAGTAACCTGATTTCATGGTCGAAGAGCCCAATAATGACTCTACACCTACCACCAACTGCTTGATTGTTTCAGCAGCCCAGCCTTGAGTTTCAATGTTTTGGACAGCCCATTGAGAAATAAGGTCTGCATAAACTTTGATAGAAGACTCACCTTGGAACTGAGACCCATTGAGAACACTTCTTCTGATCACGTTCAACTCAAACATGGCCTTGAACAAACCTGGAGTATTAAAGATAGTTTCTGGACTCAATCCTTCCTTGACTACCGTTGCAAATACATTATTCACCTGCTGAATCAATGCAAAAATCTCAAACTTCGGAACACTCTTCAATCTTCTTCCTAAGTATTGAGCAGTTGATCTTTCTACGTAGCTCAACTCGTTCTTGTTCCCGTTCATAGCTCTTTCCTTGATCTCGTTTAACTTAAGTTCATATTCGATAGCTCTTCCCAAAACCAGGAACAAGAAAATCGGCTCCAGACTTTGTACACTGTTTCTGTGCTGTGATAAGAAAGCTCCCTGCAGGCTGTTGATAATAGGATTGATACTTTGGTAGTATCCATAAACTTTATCAGGATACTCGATGCTCAAAGAATCAATGAGATTTAACTCTCCATATAAAGCCACCAACTGCTGGATTTGATGAGCGTATTCCTTATCGTCCTTTCCAAACTCACTGCAGCTAATAACCAAATTCAACCATCTTTCAGTATCATTATACTGTTGCAATTCAACCAATCCAATTGCTACAGAAGCTGATGTATCGTTCTTCTTGCACAAGCCAAAAACATCGTGGATTTGAGCATATACTTTCTCTGAGGATACGCCGGAAGAAATGTACTTTGTCAATGGAGTATATGAGCCTTCCATTCTGAACTCTTCAAGGCTTTCTTCCAAGTCATGGTCTCTTGTATCGCCAAGTCCAAGAACTCTTCTATCGTAAGCAGTGGCTCTGTGTTCAAGTGGATCAAGATACATTTCAATACCTCTGTTTCTCATGGCTCTACTCAATTCCCCATATTTCGGATCCATTGTAAGGAATAATCTGAAATTAGGATGTGGTTTCAACGTTCTTGGTTGACCATCTTCACTGCTGCACTCGTTGATGATCAAAGATCCGTTCACTTCAAGCAACGAGTTAAGTCTGTCCAAAACAGATGGGCTACAGAGATTTGCGTTATCAAGAATCAACCAGTCACCATTTTCAACTGCCTGAACCAAAAGCCCGTCAAACCACTCAAACTTAATCGACTGCTCCTGGCTGGTTTTTTCCAATACCAATTTGGCCTCCTTCAAAAGCTGCTCAAGCTTTTCGTTTGGGTGCAAAGACAAAAATTGTTGCAAGTTTTTTACGACAGCTGCAAAATTTTCAGTGCCAATCTCATTGTTCTCAATGTACCCATACAACTCAAGAGCATCTTGGTTCAATTCTTCAGATAATACTAAATGTTGCAAAGCATCTGCCAACTTACTCACCAAAGAATGAACTCCTCTAGCTAAATCCACCTGTTCGTAACCACCTAAAATATCCATGCTATCAACGTCACTGTTCATGGCGAACTCTTTGAGTCTAGCTCCCACTATTTTGGCAGCGTATCTGACCAACTCTGTTTTTCCTGAGTTCGAAGCACCCGTAAGAATCAAAGGTAAGTTCTGGTTTACACATCTCAAAAGAGCCTCGATATATTTGTAGTTTGTCTGAAGAGCTATCGATTTGGTTCCATCATTGTACAGAATAGGCTTGGATCTCTCGATATAAGCAAGTCCAGATTGCACAAATGCGGGGGTTTGTTTGAAATAGTTATCTCTCTTTACAGACTCACCGAAAACCGACTCAAATAATTCACGGGCTTTCTGTCTATCTTGAGGAGACCTAAATCTTTGGCTGATAACCATTTCAAAAAAGTCACTAGGAGCTATATCACTGGTGATAGACTTGGAACTGAATAAATCTAACCATCTCAAAGTATCACGTAAATTAAACTCCCATGGGCTTCCGGAAGATCCCCATAGTTTCTTCACAACCACCTCATCTTCAAGTCTGCTCACAAACTCAATCATCTGGGAGCATATTTCTGCATCAACATTAGGATACAAATGACGTGAAATCATGTTCAAATCTTGTTTCTTCAACACATCAACATAGACAACACTAAATCTATTGACAAAAGATTTAGGTAACCCTTTTCTTCCACCACCTTGATACTGTGGATTTTGGGCTGCAAAAACGGTAAATTTGGGGTGACAAGTAAATGATTTGTCTAATTCAGGAATATAAGCTTCTCCACGATGATCTAAACATGCATTTAAACCTTCTAAAACAGACTGAGAAGCTAAGTTCATTTCATCCAATAAGACCCATTCGCCTCGTTGCATGGCTCTCAAAAATGGAGCATCTCTCCACACAAATTCACCGGTTTTACCACCTTCAGCTGGAGTATCAGACCCAAAAAGATCAATCAAATCCGTCTGTTCACTCAAATTGATTCTTATCAAATTGTTACCTGTAGCTTTAGCAATTGCCGAGATCAAACTGGTTTTTCCTACACCGGGACTTCCTTCAAGCAAGATTGGTTTGTGGACTTGCATAGCTCTTATCACACGCATGGTGTTTGCAGAAGTGGTTGGAGCATGAAGCAAGAAATCATTGATTTCATCTGGAACAACTCTTGGGATCTTGAAGGATCCAGCAGATAAGTCAGAACTGTCCAAAGAGATTTCAAAGTCTGAGGTGTAGAACTGAGATAGGTCTTCTTGCACGATTTCACTCAACTTAGTAACAGATTCGAGCTTTTTAGCATTCAAAACTTCCTCGTTTTCTGCAAGATAAGCTGTATTATTTGTTCCCAAAGCATCGATGAAAACCATAGCTGCCCCGTGCAATAAAGCAACATTAGCTGGAACGTACTTGTAGCAAGAGTTGATGAACTGCACCCATGCTAAAATATCACGAAGCGAAATAACACCAGAAGAAGAGTTTCCTCCTCCATAAGTAACACCATAGTATTCTGAAAATTCAACGATAGCATCTCTCAAACTTGCTACTTCAGGGTCCAACTTGCTTTCAACAATTTGTCTCACATCGTCGAAATTATCCATTGAAGGAACCCAAATTTCAGTGAATCTGTTCCTTAAAGCTGGGGATAACTCTTTCTTACCGTAATCACCACCTGGATTCATTGTAGCCAAAAACTGGAACTTCTTTGCAGCTACAATAAACGAATCGTCTACACCTTTTTCGGCAAGTAACAAGCTTCTTTCTGGCTCTAAAACTGAGTTCAATCTTTCAAGCACAGAATCGTCAGCCAAGGATATTTCGTCAAGCAAAAACATCTCACCCCTCTTCATAGCATGCACCAAAGGACCGTCATTCCATTCGAAAAGAATCTTACTGTTGATGATATCTTTTTGAATAGATGAGACAAGCTCTTCGTTGGATCCATGAGATTCTAAGGCACTGAATTTGGCAACAAGATCTTCTAACTTTGCCTCATCTAAGCTAAAGTCTACTTTAAGTTCCGTGAAAAGTTTGATCAAGTTATTGAACAACCTGCTTCTGGTTTCAAATCTATTACGTACAGGTCTCTGAGCTCCCAAAATATCACTGGTTTCAGTGTTTTGGTGGGCATTAACTGTGATCAATTGTTGCTGCAAATACTGGGCTATAACCTGACAAACAGTCGTTTTACCACACCCAGTTTCCCCAACAAGTAGCAAAGGCTCATTATACTTCATTGAAGTGAAAACCAAAACTGCTAATCTTCTCATAGCTTTAGTCCACACGATAGAAGACTCGATGTTCATGAGTGCCTTTTCCTCAAGCTTTTCGTAGTAGGCATCCATGTCCAATTTGACCCTCATCACCTTCTCGATAGTTTGCTTGACAATCAACTTTTCGTCTTCCTTTCTAACTCTTTCTGCCAATAACATGTACCCATTAGCAGCCAATTCTTCGTATCCCACTGCTTCTCTCATGGCCCATCTGAAAAGATCTCTCAAGGTAGCAAAAGAATTCTTCTGTTCAAACAACCTTGTGGATTGTCTTTGAATAGTCAATTGCTTGTAAACTTCTACGATCTTTTTACCGTAAGATGGAGCAATTTGACATCTTTCTTTAAGAATGATTTCCAATTCGTCCTGAGGAATGTCGTCAAAATGCAACTCCAAAAATCTGTTTCTGAAAGCCCTGGATAACATCTTTCTTCCCCCGTAAAGACCTGGAGGATTCTGGGTAGCGAAAAGCATAAAGTCTGGATGTGGATGTACAACTTCCTGGGTTTCAGGAATGAATAATTCTCTGTTATCATCCAATAAACGATTCAATGCTTCTAAGATATCTGTTGGAGCAAGGTTCAATTCATCCAAAACTATCCAGTGACCATTTCGTATAGCTTCAACCAAAATACCCTCTTTGAAAGTCAACTTTCCTGTTGAATCAGACACATAAGTACCCAAGTATTCTTGTAAATCCGTGTGTTCGTGGTTATTGATTCTGACAAACTTATGACCAGTAATGCTGGCCAAGTACTGGATCATGGAAGTTTTACCTGCAGAAGTAGGACCTTGAATAAGAACTGGAAACTTTCTGATTGCCGTAGCTCTCACCAAATTAAGCATGTTCTTCTCAACAAAAGGTGTAATGATGTAATTTGGTTGATCTACCACTGGTTCAGGTCCATGCTTCATCCAGTAGTGTTTGAACTGGACGTAACTTTCAGCTGGTTCCGGAGCAGGCGGAGACTGTTTCATGACAGATTTGACGTTCTTGAGCTTATTGATAGTATATTGTTCAATAAGAGGTTTCAACAACTGCTCCGATTTGATGTCCAAAAGGGTCAAAAAGGACATACAGAATCCCTCGTAAAGTGATCTTCTTAACCCATAAATCGACACAATTTCTACCACATAAGTCAAGGTTCTTGTCAAAGTACGGATACTAAAATGTGGTTTCTGGTTAGCCCCATCAACGATTTTGTTCATGTCACTGAGAGCTTTGGCTTCCAAGTACAACTTGGCTATATCGTGAATTGCCAATTCGTCACTCACACAGAATCTTCCGATATATCTGTCGATAATTGTCAATAAATCGGTGAAATCTCTGTCTGGAGAATGGACATATATCTCTGTGAATCTGGATCTTATACTCAAGGGTAAATCTCTTTTACCAACATCTGTAGAAGGATTCATACACCCAAAGATCCTGAAATCTGGATGTGCTTGAATGGGTTCAATGTCCCCCTTTTCACTCAAAAGAATCGATCTTTGGTCCAAAGATTCAGCCAATAAGTCAACGATACTCTCTAAAGTATCTGAAGAAGCCAAGTTGATTTCATCGAGTAATAACCAGTCTCCGTTCCTAATAGCTTTCACCAAGGAACCCTCGACGAAATTAAAGACAAAACTGTTATCCAAAGCAGATGATTGGATTTCAAATTGCAGAACTTTCTCTTCGAATTCCACCCACTTATCCAATAAGATTCTTCTTTCGTAAGACTTTATCTTTCTTTTTTTCTTTGGATGGTCTTCATCTGACTCAGATTCAATTTCAACACTCAAAAGCTCTTTTGACATCTTTATGGCCTCTTTCCATAACTTGATCACGTTCTTCCACTGATTTCTGTTGAACACCTTCGTCAATATGCTGGAAAACTTTTCGTTTTTCTTTCTTGAAAATGTGGTGATGAATAAATTCTCAAATACTTCCTGTAAAGGTAAAGCTATGATCTTGGTGTTCACTGGTTTAAAGCCACCTAATAAGTCTCCCGATTCTGTTTGCTGAGAGATATTGATCACAGTCAATTTTTTGTTCATCATCTTTGCAACTTGTTGAACCACAGTGGTTTTACCAGTACCAGTTTCACCCACCAACAACACAGGTTCCATCATTTGAATCGATACACTGATCTGTTCCATTAATCTCAAAGAATGATTTGTGGTTGCAAATGAAGACCTGGCTTTTTTGGGCTTGTTCAAAGCATTATCTGTTTCCAGCTTAACCAACATTGCTCTTCCCACTTTAAGCATGCTATCGTCGTTCATCAACATTGGAACGTGTTTAGAAAGGAAAAGGTTGATTCTTGAAGGAGGAACTTCTAAGTGCTCACCAATGATATTTGAAAGTGGAACAAGAGCTTTAGGGTCTGTCAAGGCACTTCCAAAACAGTCTATAGCTTCCTGGAAAAAATTGTCATAAACTGAAGATTCTATCAATTGATCCCCACTGGTGATCCCGTTGTTCAGCAAGAGCTTGTCACATCTCGAGCAGAATTTGAAGAGATCTCTAGATGAAATGACTCTTGGATGGGATCCTTTATTTAACGAAATAAAGCTATTAGTTGAATAGATCTTGACAATCTCGTTGAAACACTTGATGAAAGTTCTGACCAAGTTCTTGAGTAATGGGAATTTTGCAGTCAAAATCTTGAACAATTCGGTCTCACTAAGTGGCTTCACATCTATGGTATTCCACAATCTCATTCCAATAAGATCAGGAACTGCATTATTATCGTTAACTCTGATGGACGAAATAAGCTGGAAATTATTATGGGCTTTAATGACTTCACCTCTTGATGGAATGATCAAATGTCTCTTTTCAAGTAACGTCAATAAAATCGATAATACCTCAGTTGGGGCCTTGTCTATATCCTCGATTAAAACCCACTTTCCTTCTTTAACTGCAGTGGTTAAAACACCAGATCTCCATTTGAAAGTACCAGGCTTGTCTCCTGATGAGTACGTACCCAATAACAACTTTGCATCTGTTTGTTCACCCAAATGAATCTTGACGATAGAGTCTTGGTATCCCATGAGTTTGGACAAATGGTTGAATAAAAATGTCTTACCTGATCCCGCTTTACCAAACAAAAGAGACGGTTTGTTATTCTGGATATTTGAAGCTAACTGCTTCAATACACCCACTGCATTTTCTGTAGCAACCAAATTGTCTGCTTCAAGTTTTACAGTGGTTTCAATGAGATGAGGTACTAAAACACCGTAAATGGAGGTGACTAGTCTCAGTAAATTCTGTTGTTCTACCACCATACATGCTCTTGAAAGGTCTGTCTTTAACAACCCTCTTTCGTTCAAAAGAGTGTGGAAATTAGAAACCCTTTTACTTTCCAATAAGTTGATGAATTTGAAGTCTACTGTTTCTCCTTCGTATTCTGCCATGAGACTGCCATTTGTATACTTGGTCAACATCTGCTCCAAAACAGGTTCACTTGCTTGTAAATAAACAGATAAAAGCAAAACCCCTAAGTGTCTTGAAACATTAAATTTGTCTCCCTTGAGGTTGATAATTGTGTTTAAAGCTTTAGGGGAAACAAACTTCTTAAACTTGAAATGATCGTAGTTCATGAATCTATAATAAGACAAAAGGACATGCTCCAATTCGGTATGGTTCAACACTGATTCTCTATTTGCAATATTCTCTAAGTGTGGGAAAAGGTTATGCTTCGATAAATAAAATTCTATTAAATTACTGCAATCACTGGAGATATCAACCAACTTGGATAATGAGTGGATTATTATGGAACCATTTAACTTATAGTCAAGCAGAAATGCCTGCTTGAAGTGAGCATCAAATTCTGGGAATTCTATCCATCTGCAGACCAAATCAAGGAAAATTTGGGGGTACGAATACAAAGTAGGTAATGTTTCCTTTAATGCAAAGAATGATAAATTGTTCAAATTTTCACCTATGGATTTGTCTGTATCAAACTTGAAATGCTTCGATAATGTCCGGGATGGATACCTCTCACCATACCTTGAGTATAGTTCCTGAGAGGCTTCCAAATTAATCACAATGTTGCCGTTCATTACTATGTAGAAGCAGCACTGTTTGAAAAAAAATTGCGATGCGATGCTTGATGCAGGAGAAGCTGCAATGCAGGAGAGTTGCAGATTTATCGCGGTAGTTTACCGATAAAAGTGAAAGAAATGCTGAGGTTTGCTGGTCAATTAAGCAGCTTTAAAGCTTCAAAAGATGTGTTCAAAGTGCTATATCAACGAGGTACTCCTGGGAATCTGATATTTGTCCTTGATTCCTCATTTAACCCTCCTCATTATGGACATCTAGAGCTAATCAAGAGATCAAATGCATTGTCGTCTCATATAATACTACTTCTTTCTATAAACAATGCGGATAAAAAGCCAGTACCAGCTAGCTTTGAATCCCGTCTTGAAATGATGTATAGTTTTGGTGATACTTTCTTAGATCAGTTTTCCATTTGTGTATCTAAATCTCCAAAGTTTGTTGAAAAATCTTTAGAAATCAGCCAGTTATTCACTGGAAACAAAACTTTTTTGTTGGGCTTTGATACTTTGATAAGAGTTTTAAATCCCAAGTATTATGTCCCACAAACCATCACCGAAGCATTGGACGAATTTTTTGCTGCTAATAAGTTTGTTTGTCTTACTAGAGAAAAAGATTTTCAATATCAAGTGGAATACCTCAGAAAGCTTAAATCAGGCGAAACAGACTTGCCTCTGAGCTGGTCTCAAAGTATAGAGTTGGTGGTGAACGAAGACCCTAGTAGTGAAATAAGCTCATCGGATGTGAGAGCTAGACATGAAAAGAACGAATCTTTAGATGGCTTGACAAGTAATGCTATCATTGACTATATGAATAAGAACGACATTTACCCGAAAGAAACCCACAATTAACGAACAAAGTATTTAAAAACATGACTTTCATTCAACTACATATTTATAAGATGTAATCCCAAGTATAGAAACCATACGAATACTAAAGCCTGGAGGGTGGGCTGCCAGAACGCTTTAACACCAGAAGATTTCTTTACCTTACTAACAAAATCATCGTTATCATCAGCATCTTGTACAAACTCACCTTTGGCAGAAGAAATGGTGGAACAGTCAAGTTTACCTCCTCTGACAGCCATGCTCAAAGAGTTGGTAATTTGGATGCAGTTTAGTTTTTTACTGTAAGATTGGATTTTGGCTGACCCTTTGACAAGCTTTAAGCTGTCTAACTTGATTTCTTCGATGTTTCCTACAAACTCAACGCCACCATCAATCTTGGTTAATTTGGGGAAGAAGTCGATCTTAGTGATCTTGGTATTATTTGTAACCACCAATCCACCATTAATTTCTTCTAAGCTTCCAAAATCAATGTTTTCCAATTCCTTGTTTCTAGAAATAGATAATGTACCTCCTATTTTACTTAAATTTGGTAATTTTAACTCCGAGAATTGGTTATTGTAAATGCTCATAGACTCTTTTACCGATGATAAATTTTTCAAATCAACACTATATGCATTGTGGATACTCACATTGTGGGCAGATACAAGTTTGGGTAACTTTGCTTGGAAAGTATTACCATTAGAAGCAATGTGAAGTTTTCCTTCGACAGCTTCGACATCCAACTCGATCAACTCTAAAAACCTATTATTATTGATATCCAAATTCTTCAACTTTGTTGCCTGGAATCCACTAAACCCAGTCAACGAAGTATCACTTATAATAACATCTTCCACTTTCCCAACAAAGCTGTGAAAGTCAGCTTTGGATAAAAGTGGGATAACATTCCAATCAATTTTTTTTGCGTACTTCAATTTAGGACAGCTAATTAAAGATAACTGCGTCAAGTTTGCCATTCTTATACCTCCTCCAATAGACTCCAATTCTGGAGCTTCGAATCTGACAAGCTCAGGGGAATTTCTAATGACAATATCACCGGTGACTTCTTTGAGATTCTTAAACTGAAGCAAAGGTTCAGCCAAAGAGGACACTTCTAAGTTGCCCTTGATCACTTCACAGTGAGCAGTAGAGGCCAATGATAACTCAGTAACAGGTGAATCTACAGTACATTCTGAGAGGGCAGTAGTGTTGGAGGCCATTGCCAATATGGCATATACAAATGGGAATAAAACACCTAACATGATTGTGAACTTTTTTTGCAATCGCGATTTTGCAACCAGTATACTTGAAAGTGAAGTGGACATAAAAAATCGGAAAAAATCAGAGAACAGGGAATTTTGTGGGACAGGCTTTAGAAAGTGGATAGAGACTAGATTAGGTGAGTTTGGGATTTTTAGTGAATTTTTTTAGTACATTGAATTATGGATTGTGGTGATATTTGAGTTGAGTGGTGAAATTCACACTTCAGATTCAGATCATATTAAATAAATCAAAATAAAGTGACATGGGGTTACTTAATTAGTCTAACAAAGCACTAGTCTAACAAAGCATGAGATAATACAGCCAATGAAATAAAAATAAACATTAAAGAAAAAATACATAACCTCTAGAAAAGCCCAATGATAAGCATGTAAATTAATCTACTAACTACAATTCATCCTTTCCAACACCAGCAATGTCGACCAATTCAGTCTCGAAAATCAATTCAGCATTTGGAGGAATTGGGCCGACCCCTCTCGAACCGTAACCTAATTCAGGTGGAATAATCAACTTTCTCTTTTCACCAATACACATGCCAACAATACCTTGTTCCCATCCCTTGATAACTCTTCCACTCCCCAAAGAGAAACTTAAAGGAGTTCCTCTATCGTAAGAGGAATCGAATTTAGTTCCGTCGCTCAAGAATCCAGAGTAGTGAACCGACACCAAATCACCATTTTTTGACTTGGTAGTACATTCAACTTCATTAAGATTTTCTGTGGTTAGTAAAGAGTTTGGAGATGATCAAGTATCAACGTACCGATTTGAAGGCCGCTTGCAGCAACCAATGGAGCTAAAAGTAAGTACAATAATTTCATTATTTGACAGTGGAAATTCGCACCGTTTTTATAGACAAGTGTTTAGAGGACAAGTAATTAATTTTTTTTATTTTCTATTATACATATTACCCTATAACCTAAAAGCAACCCCACATCAATATATGTACACTTAATTTACAAAGTAACGACCAGATTCTAAGTCGTCAATGGTACTTTCGATAACTTCATCATCATCATCATCTTCAACCAATTCGATAGTTGCATATTTGATCATATCCCATCTATTCCAAAAACTTTGGATATCTTGATAATCATCCAGATCAACTAAATCTTGTAAATAATATTTAGCTTTAGTTAATCTATCTTTGAGTTTTTGATATTGATTAGTTGATTTATTAGAATTTGATCTTTTAACTGATAAAAATTGATGATCTCTGAACAACTTCAGTTGATGAACATAATGATCTGAAACATCAGTTAAATCGGTTGAGTTGACCGAATAATTATCGATGAGTTCACTTTTATCATCATCAATTTCTTCATCATCGTATTCTAATTCTGAATCTTTGTCAATGTTTCTCCGATAAATATCATTTACATTACTGACATTTTCATTACGGATATACTTGACAGGTGATGAATTGATTCTTCTGTTATCATCACTATAAAATACTTCATCTTCAATACATGAAGTAGCATCACAATAACGAGCCCAAGCTTCGTCAATTGCACCAACAAGATATTCAAAACATTTCAGTCTTGAGACTTTATCAGACTTTGGAATTTGCACCAATTTGAATTCATTCTCTTCTTGTCCAATCAGTCTTTGCAGACTTGAACAAGATGATTTAAATTGTCTAACATCTTGATTAATTTGTTCATCTTCATCATCACTATATTTTGAAACATATTTAGATAATTCTTTATTAGGATTTAATGAAAATGAGATTCTTGAAGATGCTCTTCTTTTAGCTTTGATTTGGTCTAATTTATAACACAACTGTTCGTCTTCAGAATTTTCATCTTCAGACGAAGAAATTGAAATATTATTTAAATTAGTACCAAACTTGTTATCAAAAGAAGTTGGAAATTTGTATGACTTGAGACATGTTCTTTTAGGATTTGGATCTACTGAAGAGCAGCTTCTCTTTAAAGACTTGTTAAAAGCCTGCGAGCATAAAGCCATTTTTTCGTGCGCGGTACCGATTATTTTAAAGTAGCACAAAAGTAAAAGGTTAAAGCTTTTTTTTCGACCAATCAGAAGTTGCGACTCAGGGATGGCGAGAAAAAATTTCACTGAAGCAAACCAATCAAGGAGTCCAGTAGTGGGTGGCGATAAATCTATTAGCGCCTAAGTAAGGGATGGATTTGAAAGACTGTTAAACTGTAGTATTAAGGTCTTCTTCGTTAGCCCTTGGGTATAGTATCTTGACTGTTTCTATTGCAAGCAAATAAACAGTACACCGAGTTGGTATTTACAAGAAACGGGAATTAGGGGGTGGAAGTGTTAACCAGCCAAAAATATTTTTAAAAAAAAATTGAGTGACTACCAAAATTCGGGAAAATCCTTTTAATATAAATGGGGCGGGAGGAGAACTAGAGGTTGTCGACATATGTACAGGACGTAGGGTCTTCATACAGGTTTCGCGCCTCTATGAAAAGGAATTATAAAAATTTTACCCCTTTTTCATCAGGATTATTGACAAATTTCTCAGGATTTTTCAAGATTTCTCAAGATTTCTGGTATATAACCTGTTAATGAACACGTATATTTATTATGATCCGGGTAGAACTTCATGGAAGGTCGTGTCAAATTCATCAACTTTGCCTGGTTTAACAGACTTTTATCCCATTCATTTTCTCGTGTAGTTGAGGAATGGTGGCAGTTACTTGTCATTAGAGGCGGTACCTTATCGTTCTCGTCTGTTGCCACCACAAATGCAGACCTAGATCCAGACCTTGAATGCAGACGCGTATCAACTAAGCCCAAAACACGTCTCTTAAAGTATAATTTATCCTAGACTTGCGCCATTTTCTTAATCTTCTCGTACGTACGCACCTACGGCACCATTTTAGCACCAGGTGGCCTTACCCAGGTGGTATGACTGGGGCGTGGCTTACGAAAAACCTGTAATGAGTAAAAATAAACCTTTGGTAATGAAAAACCTCTAGTATAAAAAACAATACCCGCCTATTCCGTATCAAATAGGAGAACAGGTTTTTATCCCTGAGCCGAGCAATAACAGCAAGCCTGTTCTAAATCTCTCAACCCAGGAATTTATTAGAGAACTCCTTACCGTTTTTGGTTAATTGATGAGATATTTGATAAGGACACCTGGCTGTTTTGTATTGTTTAAAAGGAATATCCCTCTCCTATTAAGGGGTTTCTACTAATAGATTGTCGGTTATTGTAAGTTGTTGCAAGCCTTGAAATTTTATATAATAAATAGGTAACTTAAAAATATCTCGTTACCGTAATCGAACAATTTTCAAATACGAGTTAAAATTATCACAAGTGAAAGATAAAGTTGCAGGTTCATCGCCAATCAAAGATACGACATCTTAATCTCGAATCTAAGTTTGCATCTCGACTATCTCAACCGACTATCTCTCAACCGACTAATTCAACCGACTACTTCAACCGACTATCTTGACCGGTTTCTTTTTTAACTCCTTCTTTCCTGCTCCCGTTAGAAAAGAGCTGCAGCCTTTGAGCCTATGGGTTAAAACTTCTCTACATATTTACGAATCTTCCCGTACTCATACATCCATTAATTTACCTATGCTAATTAAAATATCCCATTCCACAGATTTTAAATCTTAGTTTAAAACTGTCTAGCAAAATCCTCTGCCATTCCAAAAATCCCCAGTACTTGTTCTCTTCCTTTAGAGTATGCTTTCCAAATCCCCCATGGACTTAAACTCAGTCCAAAAGAGAGAGAACTAAGTGGAAAAAGTCCTGAAATTTCACTTGTAGTAAACTCTTTATATTCTTGTTCCCATTCAAAATCTTGTTCTTTATTTGTCGAATAACTTCTGTCAATATTATTTAAAAATCTAACTGCTTGATTAAGCAATTTATCAAAATTGTGATTATTGAACAAAAACATTTGGTTGGTAACAAATTTTTCGTAAAGTCGTTTGCTAATGGGGATAGAGTATCGTAACATAAGGAAATTGAGTTTTATCACCAAAACAGTTGCCATTTCAATCTTTTCTAATACTGTCATTTGAGCAATCATTTCTTCATTTAACTGACTTTCAAGCTGTTTGCCCAACCGTTCGTAAATTTGAAGCTTGGTCAGCTGGTCCATTTTATCAACAAGTTCATCAACTTCTGGTTCAGAAAACAGCAGAGTCTCTAACTTATAAACGTCTTCAAGCGTTAGGCTCCCGTGCTCAACATATTCGATGTTCTTATTGATTAAAGCATTGAATTTTTTGTTCTGCTCACTCAAATACGAGTTAACAGATGCTGTTTTGTAGCTGAAACTCAGATAATCATCACAAGATTCATAGTCCAGGATTTCTTTAGGATTTGAGAGCTGAGTCACTGAAATTCCACTGATAAGAATGTCGTTTTCCAGGTCATCATCCAGGCCATTTTTAAACCTGTTATCAAGGAGTTTTGTATGGATTCTTTCTCGTACTCCCAGACTCCGGACCTGGCTTACCTCAACCGGAATAATCTCCTCTGTCTTATCAAAATCTCTGTACTTAGTTAGCATCCACCGAAGCATCATTAAATGATTTTCGCACCCATGTGAATGCGAAGCTTAAATGTTTCGCAGCAATTGAAACTGGAATATGCTCAACTACCTTGCAAAATCAATTCTTAGTAGATACTTTCAGTTGGAATATAATCTTACGATCGAAGATCCTTATTATGATTATATTCCTGTGAACGAATCTAAATCAAAGTTCAAAAAAACCCCAAAAAGATTACCTGATAACCTTTCTGAAAAAGATGAAACTATCTTGAATAAAATCCAAAAAAGGGCTTATAGATATGATATGGCCTTTAAAATTATCGGAATACCTTTTGGAACTTCTACTTTATTCCAACTTCTTCCTGTTGTAGGAACAATCTATACTACTTGGAATTCCTTGAGGATTTTGTTGCTTGCTAGGACCCTTTCAAATGGGTTTCCAGTAGACCTTTTTTTGTTTTGCTTGTTCAATGTGCTTATTGATTTACTACTTGGGTTAATTCCTATTATTGGAGACTTTATCAACATTGGGTTCAAGGCTAACCTGAGAAACTATGCCATTATTCGGAAACATTTGTTTGACATCAGTGACTATAACAATGGTATCATTACTTTGGAGCAGATACGGCCTAATTTCTTGAACAGATTTGGGTGGATCAAATCAAAGAACAGTCTGGTCGAAAACCTGGTAATTCTGGACACTTTAGAGCCATTAGCAGCTGAAAAATTGGAGAGACTCGAGGGAATCAGAAGAAGAATTCAGTAGCCCAATTTCAGTACATAAGGGCTCCGTCTTAAGGGCTCAGTTACGAGGGCATTTCAAAAGCTCAGTATTATATTGTATCACTAGAGCATCTCTATCAGTTTGTGAATATTTTAGATGGATAGAATAAATGTACTCGGCTAAGTAGGCTAAATCGCGATCTCAGATACTCGGCTCTAAGAGTATGTTAAGAATAAATACGTGATATATTCAACTTTTCAACTCAATTACCAATCCTCAATTCCAATTCCTGGCCAATTCCTTACTTCTAACTCCCAATTCCAGTTGTTCCAATTGTTTCAAATTTTAACTCTTAATCCAAAATCCGTAATTCTCCATACTATATTCCCGTTGTGAAAGACCGCGAAAACTCATGTCTGAATCACACGAACTACAGCCGGTAGCTCTCGACGTGACCCAGTCCACCACGTCCGTCAACTCGCTCCAGTCCACAGAGGCTGTAGCAGACTTGGAAACTCAGGACCTAGATGATAACAAAAAAAACCCTCTCCCATCAGAACATGAATTGAAACCTGATATCTCTGCCCTTATGTCTTCGTGCCAACTGGGTGATTTCGGCCAGATTCGAGGGCTAATCGAGGAGAAAAAAGTCGGAGTAAATGACACCCTTTCAGATCAGATCTCTGCCCTTCATTGGGCAGCAATTAATAACAGACTTGAAATATGTCACTATTTAATCGATCATGGTGCAGACGTGAACTGTTCTGGTGGTGAATTGGTAGCCACTCCACTCCACTGGGCGTGTAGAAGTGGATTGGTGAATGTCGTTGATTTCTTGTTAGCAAAGGGTGCTGATCCTGCTCGAAAAGATAGCCAGGGCTATAATGCGTTGCATCTTGCAGTTCACAGCTCTAATATCATGTTGGTGATCTACATCTTATTTAAGTGCTGTGGTGAAAACGGGTCCATCTACGTCGACGAGCGTGACGCCCTGAACAGAACAAGTCTACATTGGGCCTGTTATCAAGCAGATATCTTGAGTGTACAGGCCCTTATTAAATTTGGAGCCGATCTAAATACAACCGATAATGCTCTTTTCCTCCCATTGCACTGGTCGTTTATGAAAGCGTATAAGCCGCTTTTGAAGGTATTGGCCGAAAATGGGTCTGATATTTTTGCCAAAAACGATCAGGGAAAAACATCTTTTGACGTCGCTAGAGACATGAATTGTCTCGATATGTGGGAAAAAGTATTGAAAGAATTGAACCGTACCGAGAGTAATGGCTGGGTTAGGCAAGAGCCACTTTTGGGAGAAAACATTAGTAAAATCATTACTTTCCTTCTTCCTTATGTGATTCTCCCAATGATATTTAGATTGAATTCCTACCATAAAGGTTATGCTATTCCCAAGCTCTTCTTCACGGTCTTGCTTATGCTACCCATTGCTTTCGTGTTGAAAAAATTCGTGGTTGCAAATTACGTTCCTGACAAATCACTTTTAAAAACTCCTTTGGCTTCAGGAATCTTTTCTGGAACTCTTTTCTGGGCAGCCGTGACTTTTTGCTTCCAGTTATTCCCTGCCTTGGTTTTTCACAGCTTCACACTATTTCTAAAGAACTTACTTGTGGCTGGGATCATAATTATAATTGCATTCTCCTACTACAAATCCATGGTATTAAATCCCGGATACGTACCTATAATAACCGACCCCCTCAAAGTACAGGAGCAAATCGACGAGTTAATTAAAACCAACCAGTTCACAGCTGAAAACTTTTGTGTGAATCTGCTCGTAAGAAAACCGTTAAGATCAAAGTATAGCCATTATAACAAGAGATTAATAGCCAGATTTGATCATTTCTGCCCTTGGGTATACAACGAGATTGGGGTCAGAAACCACAAGATCTTCATGGTGTTTATCTACTCCTTGAATATTGGAATCATTCTTTTCTCCAACTTGGTGTTTGAGTACTTCAAGTATACAGAAAAACATTTACAACAAAGAGACGGCTACGATTCAGATGATGAAGGAGAGTGTCTTTTCATTGAAGATGAGCTCTGCCACGGATTCAACAACTACAACTTCACCTTTAACCTTTTGATTTGGTGCTGGCTTCAGGGTATTTGGATTTCATTTTTGACTCTTACCCAGACATTCCAGATCCTCAAGGGGCTCACCACGTATGAGTTTTCGACGTTAACCTCAAGGCTGAACGGTCATGGAAGCAACACGCCGAACGCATGTTTCAGACTTCTCGGAATCGATCAGTTTATCTTGACGTTGAAAATCAGTATTTTGACACTCTTGAAAAAGGACGTAGACCATCTCCAGATTTCGAGGTCAGAAATCCCATCGGATTACGGCATTAAACAAAACTGGCTAGATTTCTGGGTGATCGGTGATCTTAAGTTGCGGAATGTGTTTTATCTTCCACTAGACGGAGAGAATAATCTTAATGGCCAGGTGGTGGATTACTATACATTGTACGAGTATCCAGCGAAGGATTCATTCGAGCTAGCATAATACATAATGATAATATATAATATGCCCATTAGAGAGTAGTTTAGAGGTTTTAGGCAGAAGGTGTTGTAATAAGATAAAGTCGTCGTGTGGAAATAGTGAAAAAGAAAGGGTGCAAAATTGTAACATTGCATTGAAATGACGGAAGTAAGCCGGGAAAAAAATAGTGAAAATAATCAAGAACAGTAAACAACATGAAAAAATAGCATAAAATCATTGGTGTAAGACTAGTATGAAGATTAATAGAATTAAGAATAGTAGCTTAGGACTAATACTGAAAACTGAAAGAAATTTACAAAGACTAATAAAGACTAAATAATATAACACGGTACTCTCTGTAAACCATATTGGATGCCCACACCCAATACAAATTACAGAAAACAACATGAGTCGCTTCTATACGTGGTCGACTACAACATAGGTTTGACTATAAGTGAAACTTGTCAGACAGCCACTTGTACCCACCCTAAACCAAGCCTCCCGAAAGAGTATGAGGCAAAGGGTCAAGATCATCGCTCCTTTAAGACAATTCAAGAATCGTCTTTGACAAAGGCAAATTATAGATGACTAGACCACTAAGGATCACAGACAAGCTAAAGAATTCTCACTTTGAGGGTACAAGGGTATCTCACTCATCAACCAAGTTGGATTCAGTGGCTCTTATGAAGAGTCAAAGAGAGACGTGACCTATAGAAATGATCCTATGAAGTACGTCGACAAAGAAAAAAAACTAGATGGAATTTGCACCTCTATTTATACCCGATTTCTCGATGAGTAGTGCACGGGCAAAACTGAAAAAAAATCTTTTTTAGATGCCGCATATCTTGGTATTTGTGCACGACCATCGCACCCGTAATTTTTTTCATTTGTGCTTTACCAGTGACTGCTAGAAACGAATAGGGCTATATTCTTCTTGCTAAAATGTTTAGTACCGGGAGTACTTATTTCAAGTCGATAGCATGTCCCTACTTGCGAGACGGTTCGGCTGGACTGGACTGCGGCGTTCTCAATTGCATATACAGCCATTATCCCAGCCACAGAAAGAGACCCAGGCCTGATTCTGAGACTGAAGTGAGCTCTAAGAGGCTGGATGTTGGCAGTAATATAAAGAAAGACGAGACTGGATCTGAAGAAAGTAGTGGGCTACATTCAGAGACAAAAAAGGAATCTCCAAAAAAAGATGCAGTTGCATCTCTTCCCAAAAAGCCAACAGTAATCGACATTCCTGCTCTTTTACCAAAATCAGTAGACTTAAACCTTTCCAGATCCGATAGAATTCAAATTCTTCTCAAAATCAAACAGTTCTTTCAAAACTCCCAAACTCCGAACAGAGATGCCATAGATAAAGAACACGAGATTGCTGGCCAATCTAAAACCATTGACGAGTATATGGACCATATAAATGCATTTTTGAATCCCAGCAAAAAAACCCCTAAAGATCCCAAATACGTGCTTCCCAAAGAAATGCCACAACCTCCTGCTTCTATTCAGGTTCGGAAACAAAATATTCTAGAGCTTTGTAAAGCTATAGTTTTTTCGCAGCCATCGCTAAAAACCCCAAAGCTTAAGGCTATTGAAACCGAACATGAAATCGCCAAAAAAACCACCAAAATCACTTATATGCCTACAATCAAGCAAAGAGTGTATCAATTGAAAAATCCCTCGAAATTTAGGATCGAATCCAAAGAACTTACCGATACTGACTATTTCAATCAGCTTTCACGTCTTGTGATCTCGCAAGAAACCCTAACAAAATTTGGATTTGTAACCGACATTCCTGCTCCAATAGAGTTGAAAGAGCAATTGGAGTGTAAAAGGTGTGGCCACGAGTTTAAAAGAGCCGACCAATTTCTCCCGATTCATTGTGCTTTTCATTCGGGTAAAATCACTAGAAGAGACAGGAAAAGAGTCTATACATGTTGTGGAGCTGAGTCTGGTGATGCACAGAGTGATCCATGTACGTCGTATAATTATCATGTTTTTCTGTGGGAAACTGCTGGAGAAAAGCATAATTTTTTACCGTACAAGAAAACGACAGAAATATTTCCTGCAAAGCCCAACAGGTATAAAGCCATGGGAATTGATTGTGAAATGGGATTCACAACCATGGGATTTGAGCTTTTGAGAATCACTGCTATGGACTTCTTCACAGGTGAAGAGGTGCTTGATTTTCTTGTAAAACCAGTAGGACAAATTGTGGACTACAATACAAAATGGTCGGGGATTTCAGAGATAAAACCAGAAGCCTTAGAATTTGATGATCTGATTAAACTTTTAGGAGAGTTTATGGATTCGAACACGATTTTAATTGGACATGGACTCGAAAATGATTTAAATGCAATGAGGCTAATCCATAATCGAGTAGTGGATACAGCCATCTTGTACCCCAAAAATCAAACTTCACCCACATATAGGTTTCCATTGAAACATCTTACATTTAAATATTTGGGCCGAGCCATTCAATCGGGAGAACACGATAGTGGAGAAGATGCATTGGCAGCTATAGACGTGGTAAAATATTTTATTAGACAGGATCTACATAAATAGGAATTACATAAAAAATAGGCTGCGAATCTGACACATTTTGGACACATTTTTAAAGTTTTTTGAAGTATTTTTCAGGTGTTATCTAATCCACAACTCTAACTATTTCCCACTAATCTTATCTAATTTCTATCCACAGCCGAACGGCACTGTGGTATCAAGGTTGCATAGAATATCAAGGTTGCATAGAATATCAAGGTTGCATTAAATATCAAGGTTGCAGACGGCTAATGAAAAACGGCCAAAAGGTACTTACCGGCCACAATCTCAACCGTTTATTGACATTTATCCTTTAATCAAATCTAACATTCCCCTTTCACGACTGTCAAATTAAGGTTTGTCACTACTGCGCAATTTAAACAATAAGTTTTACGTCCCACAATTTCAATTAAAACTTGTGGCATTTGTTTAAGAGCCCGAATGATATAATTCGACAAAGCATTAATGGGGCTTTAATGGCTTAAACGAGGCGAACAAATCATTCAAAATAATCAAATATTCTACTAAAACGAGCAACGAGCACCACATGAGAATCAATTTTCACGATCCAGACCTTATCGTTCCGAGGTTAATTGCATACTAACATTTGACGTCCTCTTATTATCTTGCATACAAAATTTATTAACCCACAACACGGCACGGCACTGATTTATAGTATTCCTTGCATATGAAATGTGCGGGTTTTGAGCTAAAATTGCATATTATTTGCAGCCAGGTACATTAGCCAGGGTTTTGATTCTGTCAACACAATGAAGCACAAGGGGTATTGATAAGGTTGATCCACAACTACGAAAACGTTTATTGTGTGGAAAAAATCACTATTTAAACCCTGCCAATTCCCTTCTTTTAAATCATCACATTAATCATGTACTTCTCTTCTCAAGTCTTATACTCATTGGCTACTGCCATCCTCGTCGCTTCTACCAACGCTGCTGCTGTTGCTGGGTTTCAAAAAAGAACAGATGGTGTTCTTGCTTTGAACTTCGAAGTTCACAAGCTGGCTAATCATCTTGTTCTCGGTCCTGACAATGACAAGAGAGCCGATACTTTTACTTACCCTTTACACAATAAGGATGTTTACTACGTTGCTGACCTTTTTGTTGGTTCTAACAAGCAAAAAGTTCAAGTAGATGTTGATACTGGATCTTCTGACTTGTGGGTTATCGACAGTGAATCTGGAGTTGATGCTGCTTACGGTACTTTTGACAAGTCCAAATCAACTACTTTCAAAGATGTTGCACCAGGTTTCGAAGTTGAGTACGGTGATGGTTCTACTGCTAGCGGTGACTGGGTTAAAGATACCATTGCATTAGCTGAAGATGGTCCTACCATTGAGGGTCAACAATTCGGAGATGCTTCCGAAGCTAACGAAGTTGACTTTGGTATTTTAGGTATTGGTTTCACTAACTTAGAATCTGCTTCTACTAAGTACGATAACGTTCCAGTTAGCTTAAAGAAAAATGGCTACATTAAGAAGAATGCTTACTCTTTGTTCTTGAACTCCAAGGATGCTTCTCAAGGTAATGTTTTATTCGGAGGTATTGACAATGCTAAATATGAAGGTAAATTAGTTAGTCTTCCAATTACTTCAAGCCAGGAATTGAGAATTAAAACTGACAGTATTAGCGTTGGAAGCAAGGAAATTCCGGTTAATGCAAACCTTCTTTTAGATTCTGGTACTACTCTTATCTACTTAGAACAAGAAGTTGCTGATGCTATTGCTGAACAATTTGATGCCCAATATGGTAATGGTGTCTACGTTCTTGAAGATCCAAGTAAGGTTGCTGACGTTACGGTTAACTTTGACGGAGTTAGTATCACCATTCCTAAGGAAGAACTTATTATTCCATTGACTGATCAAGATGGAAATGAAGTTGACCAAAAGGGTTTGGGTATCGTAAGAAGTACCTACAATATTTTAGGTGATAACTTCTTAAGACAAGCCTACATTGTCTACAACCTTGATGACAAAGAAGTCTCTTTGGCTCCAATCAAGTTTACTGACTCGCTGGACATTAGTGTTATTTCTTAGTACTATGTAATCTTTAGATTCGAGAATAAATGTTTTAGACTATCAGCTGATGCAACAATTCGCGATTGGGTGCAAATCGCAATCATGGGTTATGCTGTAGTTATATTAGTAGGGGGTGAGTCTACAGGTACTCGTTTCAGACCATTATCTATAAACTGTCCCAAAACTATATACCCGGTTGCGGGTAAACCTTTACTCACTCATATTGTTTCCAACTTGGTATCTCAATTGGAACTGTCAGTGGATTCGGTTAATCTATTGGGTTACTTTAAAGATGCTTCTCCTTTTGAAAAATACGTTGAACAAGTCGGGAATAAATTCCCTGAAATTAAATTCAGATACTTTTCCGAGTCAATTTCAAAGGGAACGGCTGGTGGGGTTTATCAGTTCAGAAATCAAATTTTTACCCCAGATACTAAAGGTTTAGTGTTCATTCATGGTGATGCTATTTGCAATTATCCGTTTTTGGAGCTCCAAAAACTACACGAGTCGTCTGGAGCTGATGCAACAATTCTTGGTGCTAACCCTAATCTTATCACAGAGTTTTTGAAAAAATACTTGACCGTAAGAGCCGATGATGCTGATAATTTGGACAGGTCTGCAGTGATTAGTAACTTTGGAACTATTATTTCCTGGAAAAACTCTACTAAAGTCCACCATTATGTTGAAAAACCTTCTAGTGAATTCTCTGCTACTCTTGGTAAGAAATATGATATTTCGATCAACGGAGGAATTTATTTCTTTAAGTCCAAAAGTATCCTAGCTCTTTTGGAAGAAGCCGTTGAAAAAAAAAGGAAACTGGATATCGAAAGAAGTGATACTATTTCTCTTGAACTCGATATCTTAAGAAACTTACCTGAACTGGACATGACATTTAATGTACTCAAATCTAATGATTTTTGGTACCATTTAAAGACACCATTATCAGCTTTACTAGCCAACAGTTTTTTCTTGAGCTTGGGCCAAAAATCAGTCGACAGCCCAGTAGAGTATCAGAATACCCACATTGGACCCAATGTTTCTATTGGGAAAAACGTAACTATCGGAAAAGGTGTTCGGATTAGAAATGCAATCATTGGAGATAATGTCACCATTGGAAACAACACTCTTATTTCGAATGCTATTCTTGGTGACGGAGTTCTAGTTGGATCTTGGTGCAGAGTAGAAGGATCTATAACCAATGGAACTATTTGTAAGGATATTGGCCACGCACATGCAGATGGCACTATCAAGTATATCAACAACTTGGTGGTGTTGTGTGAGAATACTACGGTTCTACAAGATAGGTTTGTTTTCAACTCGATTATTTTGCCCCACAAGGAGCTTAAGTTCGATACTAAATACGAGATTGTTATGTAGTAACTTTGTTTTTCAAATGTATCTAACTCTCAGTTAGTAACTTATATCGTGGCTTATCATACTCTGCAATTGACTTATTACATGTAGCAGTCTTGCCAGTTTTACAAACGTATTCG
The DNA here is from genome assembly GCA_030572075.1 of Yamadazyma ubonensis. NCBI lineage: Eukaryota > Fungi > Ascomycota > Pichiomycetes > Serinales > Debaryomycetaceae > Yamadazyma > Yamadazyma ubonensis. The sequence goes on along the minus strand of JAJLZG010000007.1, from coordinate 41,659 downwards.
CCAGCGAAAGGAATGTGAAGAACTACACTTTCCAGAAACTGGCCATCAAAGTTTTTATCAAACTTCTTAAACCCACAAGTTTCTGGAACATTTGTTATCTTATGGAATTCGACCTCAAGATTCTTTTCTACGTACAATACTTGTCCCACATTCTGGTACTTAATATAACATTCAATCTGGACCCCTTGAGGAACAAAAGTATCCAAATCCAAATTTCCCAAACTAGGCACTTTATTCTTCCTTATTGTTTCTACGACTCTAGTTTGTAATTCTCTTTCAATTGGACTTCTTTTACCCTGATAAAACAGATAAGTATCGTAACAAGCTGACACTATTGCCTTATAATCTGGATTCAAATTAATTCTACACTCAGAAGCCTCGTACTCTCTTTCCACTACCTTATAGCTCTTTAAGTAATACTTCATATTTGTTCCAGTTATACAGTTAATTTCAGCTTCTTTATTACCAATATATAACCTTGCACGACCGTTATTAGGTACTTTATACAAGTTTTCAAAAGACTGCTGGAGCAGAGAAAAAATGGTTTCCTGGCCATGGGTCTTGGACGTGGCGTACACCAAGGGCTCCTCCAGCGAGTACCACGGTCTCGACTCTCCCAAAACCCCCCACACAAATAAAATCAATACTACTAACATTTGCAACCTGGCTGCAAAAACACAAAGACGCGAAATTAAAGTCGCGACTTGAATCGCGTATATACCCATATTTTTCACTCATGTCACTTAAGCTAAAGAAACCCACGACGCCCAGTCTGAAGAAACTGAACGTGTTGGCTTCCAGTGGGTCAGGCAAGATGAAGCAGCAGAGTTTGTTATCATTTTTCAAGCCTCAAAAGACCGAAAAAACCGAAAAACCTACGTTGAAATCATCTCCAGTGCAACCCAAAGCACCTCTAAATGACGAAACTGATAAAGAAAATGATGAGTCTTTTATGGACCAAAGTGTTTCCGAAACACCTCTCACGTCTGAAATGGACATTGTTCCCACAAAGCCTTTGTCTGATAAACCAGACGATGTTGCTGATACAAACTCGTCACCTATCAAGCAAAAAGTCGAGAGAAATCAGTCTGAAGGAGCCAAAAGAGCAGCTAAAAAGGTCAGCTACGCCGAGTCTGATGACGAGGATATTGTTGCTCCAAAGAGAAGAAAGATCGTGGAAAGCAGCGACGAAGAAGACAATTTTGAGCCTGCTAGTGCAAGTGATGATGACGATATGAGTGATTTTGTCGTGGACGACGACGCTTCAGAAGACTCAGGGCCCGAGGCTGCTGAAGACGACATGCTGGATGTTGACGATATTGTAGAAAAACCAAAGAAGACGACTAAGAAACCAAGTAAGCCTGTTCCTAGTTCTGCTAGCAAGCCTAAGCCAATGATTCTGGATTTCGCCAAAAAATTTAAGGCTGGGTCTGCTTACACCCCTCCTTCGCCTCCCACCACCGTTACGTCCAAAGCTAGCATCGCCAGCAAAAAAGCATCGACATTCGCTAAAGACAACGAAGAAAGATACCAGTGGCTTGTAGACATTCGAGATGCAGAAAAAAGACCTGCTGACCACCCCGAGTACGACTCAAGAACGTTATACATTCCACAGTCTGCGTGGTCCAAATTTACAGCTTTTGAGAAGCAATACTGGGAAATCAAGGGGAAAATGTGGGACACGGTTGTGTTTTTCAAGAAGGGGAAATTTTATGAATTATATGAAAACGATGCCGTTATTGCCAACTCCAAGTTTGATTTGAAACTTGCAGGAGGTGGAAGAGCTAATATGAAATTGGCTGGTATCCCCGAAATGTCTTTTGATTACTGGGCAAAAGAATTTGTGAGTAATGGCTATAAAGTTGCTAGAGTTGATCAAAAAGAGTCTTTATTAGCTAAAGAAATGAGAGGTGGAGGTTCAAAGGAAGAAAAAGTGATCAAGAGAGAATTGACTGGTGTTTTAACCGGTGGTACTTTGACTGATTTAAACATGATCACTGATGATATGGCTACGTATTGTTTGAGTATTAAGGAAGAAAAAATCAGTGACTCGGAAACCAAATTTGGTATTGTTTTTGTCGATACTGCCACATCTGAATTGAGCTTTATTGAGCTTGTTGATGATAAATACTGTAACAAATTGGAGACTTTGGTTACGCAAGTCAGACCTAAAGAAGTTATTTGTGAGAAGAATAACTTGAGTTCTCTTGCTACTAAGATCTTAAAGTATAATAATACCAACCAGATTTGGAACGCAATGAATCCATTAACCGAATTTTGGGATTACGATACTACGGTTGAAACCTTGGTCAAAAGTAAGTATTATGAGTGTCAAGACTTGGACGATTTCTCAAAGTACCCTGAAGTTTTGGTTAAGTTCAAGGATGAACACAAGGTAGCTTTTAATGCTTTTGGTGGATTATTACAGTACTTGAAGACTTTAAAGTTGGATCAAAGTATCATGACTTTACAGAATTTCAGAGAGTACGATATCAATAAAAGCTCTTCTAGCCATTTGATTCTTGACGGGATCACGTTGAACAACTTGGAAATCTTGAACAATAACCACGATGGATCCGATAAGGGTACGCTTTTCAAGATGATCAACAAGGCCATTACGCCATTTGGTAAAAGAACCTTAAAGACATGGGTGTTGAATCCATTATTGAAAGTCAGTGATATCGAAGAAAGATACAAATCTATTGAGTTCATGATGAATGATGGAGTTGATTTTAGGCAAGCTTTAGAGTCTGGATTAACTGGATTACCAGACTTAGAAAGATTATTGGCCAGAGTTCACGGAGGAACTTTAAGGTTCAAGGATTTCGTTAAAGTAGTTGAAAGTTTCGAAAGAATTGCTCAATTGGTCGATAACTTGAAGGACTTTACGTCTGAAGAGATGGGATCAGTCCATAAATTCATCAGCGAATTCCCAACCGACTTGAAGCCATTAGTTGGAGAATGGGAAGATTCTTTTGACAGAGAACAGGCATTAAATGATGTGATTGTTCCTACTAAAGGAATAGATGAAGAGTTTGATGTTTCTATGGACAAGATGAACGAGTTGGAGAAACAACTTAACCAGCACCTTCAAACATATAAGAGAGAGTTCAAATCGCATGAAATATGCTTTAAAGATTCAGGAAAAGAGATCTTTTTGATTGAATTACCAAACAAAATAAAAAATGTTCCAAAAGATTGGCAGACTATGGGATCCACATCTAAAGTAAAGAGATACTGGAGTCCTGAAGTCAAGATTCTTGTAAGAGAATTAATGGAACAGAAGGAATTGCACAAGACTGTTTGTGACAATTTAAAGGCAAACATGTTTAAGAGATTTGACCAACATTATACTACTTGGTGTAAAACCATAAGTATTTTGAGTAAACTTGACTGTTTAATATCTTTAACCAGAGCTTCTGAGTTAATTGGATTCCCATCTTGTAGACCAAATTTTGTTGAATCCAGCAATGGGTTTATAGATTTCAAGGAGTTAAGAAACCCAGTTTATCAGGGCACCAAAGAGTTTATTCCAAATGATGTTAAATTGGGAGACTCTCAGCCCAAGTTCTGTCTTTTAACTGGTGCAAATGCAGCAGGGAAATCAACTATCATGAGAACAACTGCATTAGCAGTTATATTAAGTCAGATAGGTTGTTATATTCCAGCATCTGAAGCTACACTTACACCTATAGATAAAATCATGACCAGATTGGGTGCAAATGATAACATTCTTCAGGGTAAATCTACATTCTTTGTAGAATTATCTGAGACGAAAAAGATCTTATCGAATGCTACGCCTAATTCTTTGGTTATTTTGGATGAATTGGGAAGAGGTGGATCTTCTAGTGATGGTTACGGTATAGCCGAGTCTGTATTGTACCAATTATCTACACACATAAACTCATTAGGGTTCTTTGCTACACATTTCGGTAGTTTGGGCTTATCATTTGAAAATCATCCCCAAATAAAACCAATGAGAATGGGAATAATTGCTGAAGCCAATTCCAGAAATATCACCTTTTTGTACAAATTAGAAGATGGAGCAGCTAGTGGATCATTTGGCATGAATGTTGCATCTATGTGTGGAATTCCTAATGAAGTAGTGGAAAATGCTGAGATTGCAGCCAACAATTACGAAAGAACATCTAACTTAAAGAAAATGAAAGAATTCAATAAATTAAGTCTTGGTCTACAAAGTGATTACGTTTGGCTTACTAAACCTGAAACAGAGACCGTTAATTCCGAATTATTTAAATTTGACAAAGATCAGGTATTGGCCAATATTTTCAAAATCATATCATGAGATTTTATTTCTCACTTTTAACTATGTTAAGTTTATTAGGATTGAATACAAGAGCACCATATCATTTAATAATTTACTCTATTGCATTTGGAGGATCAGCATTTTATTCATATTTTGCTAGTCCAATTGCTTTTAAGGTTTTAAAAAGAGAAGAATTTGGAACTTTACAGAATAATGTTTTCCCAACTTATTTCTTAGGCCAAACCCTTGCTCCAGGATTATTAGCTTTAACTACCCCATTAACTTTATGCCCTTTCACATCCACACTCTTGATCTTATCAAGTATAGGAGGAGCCATCAATTACTTTTATCTTTTGCCAGTTTGTAAAAAAATTAAAGAACAGAGATTGCACTTGATTGAAAACCAGTTGGATGTTATTGACGGAGAACCAACTGAAGAATTTAAGAAATTGACCAAACTGTTTGGAATTCATCATGGATTATCTTTATTAGCCAATCTTGTTTCAATTGCAACTCTTGGTGTTTACGGAATGGTTTTATCAAAGAGATTAATTAAATAGTTCATTGATTAATTATGTATATAAATTTATTGTTTTTTCTTTTCCAAATCCACTGGATTTTCACTAGCAATAGCTGGATAGATTTTGTATACCAAAGTATAAAAAACTCCAATAGCAACTGCTAACCAAAGTGAAAAATGTATGGCCATCTCGGAGTATTCCATCTGAGGATTATCGATTAACTGCTTAGCAACATAAACATAATGACATAATACCAACATCACAGAAACCATCACGGACCCTGCAAGCTTAGCATCTTTGGCTAGCTGAGTATCTCTGTATTCTTTAAACTGACTGTTGAAAGTAACCGTCTTGGGTTCGTTGTTCATGGTGCGATAAATTTGAGACTTGTGTAGATAGCTAAGTAGGTGAAAACTTTACCAAAATTTAACTAAACTTAACCAACTTGTATAGATATCAATTATTGTAGTTATCCGAATATAACCTCTTTAACCCCAGTTTTACTGTTTTCCACTACCCCCAATAACATCATCTAGCAACTTGCCGTGCGAAAATTCCTAAATATCCTTACCATGTCTATCAGATTACCTTCATCATTTGATCCTGCTTCCCATGAGAAGACAGAAGAGTATGTATTATGAAGTTGGAAAACCTTACTAACCTTTAGGGAAATGGACGTGATTGAAAAAATGATTTTCAAATCAAAGCAGCAACCTCTTGTGCCCATTGGAGCTTTACTTACAACTGGTGCCATTGCTATGGCTACTAGATCTATTAGACGTGGTGAAAGAGTTAAAACCCAAATGTATTTCCGTTACCGTATTGGATTTCAATTAGCCACTCTTGTTGCTTTAGTGGCTGGTGGTTACTACTATCAACAGGAAACCGTTCAACAAAAGAAGACCAGAGAAGATATGTTACGTGAAAAGGCTAAGCTTAGAGAAAAGCTTTGGATTGAAGAATTGGAGAGAAGAGATACAATAATTCAGGCCAGAAAGAAAAGACTTGATGAGCATAAAGAAGAGTTGGCTAAAATAGCAAAAGAAGGTTTTGATGAAGAAAAGTATAGAAGTGGAGAGGAAAAAAGAAGAACCAAAACCGAAACCGAAACTGAAACTGAAACTGAAACTGAACTTGACGATTCTCAAACGAAATAATCCTGTAAATATATTAATTAGATAGTGTAGTAAACTTTATCCATTTCCAATAACCCATGCTCTTCTAACTCACTTTGATCCTTGTTGGTAGTATCAAATTCCACATCTATGTACGATTTTAACAGAGAAATGGCCGTGGAATCTGCTTCGAATTCCTGTGATAAAATCACCATTTCGTTCTGGATAATCACATCAGCTTTGAGGTTTACGTCAACTGATTCAACAGGAATAATCGAAACAGTTTTACCGGTGATCATGGTCTTCAAGTACTCAAAAAACTCGGCATTTGTGTCTTCAACAACGAAAACTGTATGTGTGTATTCCTCAAACAGTTCTTGACAGTTTTCCATATCTATGCATTTGTATGGGGTATTGAAGTGTTGGTTGGTGAAATTTAACACCACAGGATCTTCACCTCCCGCAAGTTTGTGAGCCAAGTTGATTCTGGTTTCAACATCTGTGAGATTGTATGTTTTGAATCTGGGCAAAAGTTTACCTTTTAAAGTATCGGGAGAGATGTAGATTTGGACATTTTGGTTTATTGGGAATTTAAGAGCCGGAGTTTTCTGGAAATTAGTCTGGAATTTTTCACGATGCTTTCTGTTTAATACAGGAAACAGCTCAATAAGTTCATTCTCGTCATACTCTCTAATATGGGAATGAAGTAACTTAAGTCTCTGTTGAGCAGAATTCATAAAGATAATCAGTCGATTAGTTGCAAAACTAAATGAAAAACTTATCTCACTTCACGTGACAACTCGCGGATTAAAATAAGGTCGTACATTTTATGGCGTCTATTTAATTATCAGATCCGTTAATTTTGTAAAGTTTTTGAAACTGGTAAATATCTTCCATCATATCGATGATTCCATGATTGGATGTGAGAGAATTGGCATCATCGTTGTTAATATTGTTGGAATAAACCGCTTGAATTAATGATTGGATTTTAATTATCCCATCTTTTGCAACTAAATCATTTAAACTTGAAATTAAACTTGGACTAAAATCATTATACCATCTGTGATTCCACACAAAAAGTTTAATACAACATTCTAATATCTTTTCATTAAGTTGATTAACTTGTTTAAGTGAATTAGTTTGATTACGTGGTTGATTTAAGTTAGTTTGTGAAACATTCATCGAATTTTTAAGTAATATTTTAGATCTCTCCATTTGATAGTACTTCAACATTTCCCGAGTACTTTTGGCAGAAAATCTTCCACTTAAGGCATTAGCAAATGCAATTGATCCTTCTTTGAAATGTTTTAATCTGAAAGCAATACCTCCTAAGATTTCCCATTCTAAAGTCGTCTTTTTATATTCCATTTGTTGTGCCTGGAAATGAACATACTCAGCTTGCCACATGGTATAAGCTCTTAAATCTTCATATAATAACATGAATAAGTTATCCAACCATCTTTCACACAATCTCTTTTTTCTGAATTCATTTTCAAGATTTTCGTCTTCTGATACTTCATCTCCTGTTTCATGTTTAGGTGATTTAACAGCTATGGTTGATGAATTATCGTCATTTGGATCAACAGTCAAATTGGATTGTGATGATGTACTTCTTTTATGGTCCTCTGTTTTTCCATTAACTTGAGTTGAGCTATGGCTTTTATCCTTTCTATACTCTTCTTCCATAACAAAGACTTTAGCTCTGTATTTTAACAAAGATTCCCAGCCGGTTTTGATGACGATTTCCGTCAATAAATCGTACGCTTTAGCGAATGTCAGTTTCAAATTAGCTGCTGGTAAATTGTTCAATTGTGGATCTAAATTCCTCTGTTCATAGGTAATTTCATTACTCTGTAAATTGGAAACATCGTCCAAAACAACATCAGTTGGTGATGGTAAATGAAGGTCATCATTACCTCCTTTCAAAGGAACAACTCTTTTTAAAGTATATTTCTCTTTATGAGAATTCATTGGACATGAATTCAATGTTAATAAAGCATTTTCAAAATCATTTAATTTGGTATAAACTTTAACCAACATCGACCAGGTTTTAAAATCTGCTGGTGATGATTTGACTGCTTGTTTGGCTAAATGTAATGAAATATCGTATCTTTTCTTTTCAAGACAGAATTGAGCTTGGAGCAATAATAAATCAGAATCTCTCTCATTCTTACTAACACCTTCTGCCATGAGTTGAACTGCTTTGATTTCTTCATCTTTCATCAAGTAAACTTTCGCAATCAATGTAATGACAAGTGGCTCTTTTTGGTATAATCTCTGTAAGATTTCTAACGCTTTATCATAACTTTGGGTCAATTCAATACACTTTATGAACCCATCGACCAAGTAATTTGAAATCAAAGATGGTTGAGGAATTTCTACATTACATCCAAGTTTTGGTCCATCAAAAAATAAGGTTTCGAATCCGTCTAAGAAATTTTCAAGAACAGTTGGGGAAGTGAAAGGATTTTGTTTTCTGACTTCGACAAGACCTCCGATTTTGTTTTGATCATCTTCGTCACTATCAACCATACATCTAACGATAGAACTTACAAAAGTTTCTAACCAATAACGATTTAATTCATCAACACTGAGATCATGATTCAACAATTTCCCATCGTGATTGACGATTTGGTTCTCGAATTTTCCAGGAATATGAACCGTTACTCTCATATCAACTTTAGAAAACGCATTGTAAGTACAATAAGTTAATTCAGGGACTTTCCAGTGTTTTTTCTCCCCAAACCAATACTGGCTTTTTGAAGTAATGAGGTTTGCTAAACTTTGAAGTTGGGCAGCAATCGATGCAGAATTGGACGTATCTACTCCAATAAAGTAGAGGAAAGTCCCGATTTCATTTTTTGAATTGACACTGTGTTTATGGATATTACATAAATCAGCTGGCCCTAAATCGTAAAAGGTGTATAATCTGCTTGTTCTCTCTATGAGGGAAGAGCCGATGTATTCCTCTCTCGCTCTGCAAAGTTAGTAAGAATTGACATAATCTTCAACTGAATCGTGATATACATACTCCGGGATCGAAGAAACTGTAGTTTGTAGCATATTTAATTTGTTGATTATTTTGCCTCGTTTTAGCCGCGACTGAAAAATTACACAAACCGAGCAAGGCTTGTAGAGTGGGGGTGGGATAGTAGAGACTGGGTAGAGACTGGGTAGGACTGGGTAGTGGAATGGCGTGTTTGGGATAGGTTAGCAATCAAGTAGTGTTTTCTGATTTTTAGATATTTATTTCTATTTTATTTTATATTTTACTTCTGTAGATTCTACAGAATAACTGAGATTGAATTCCTCGTATTTGACTCAAAAAGAGAATACAGATAATATAGAAGATACAGGTATACAAAAATACAAAAAATAAACACAGAAACAGTAAATACTCTTAAATCGTTTATTCTATATAATACACTATTTTTGACGCTTTCTAGGCTCGTCCTCGTCTTCTTCAAGCAAATCGTCCCAGTTTCTTGCAGTCAAACAATACTTTTCAGGAGGTAAATTCAACCCCCATTTAGGTGCAACTTGTGGCAAAGGCTTACTGTTACGCTCGTGTGCTAGCTCAAGCAAAAGCTCCTTGGGAGGTGCTGGCTTAAATTGATAATTTGTACGAGCAGCAATGGCCAATCTTATATCGTCAGTGTTGACGGTCGTATTTGTATTTGGATTGAGATTGGTGTTGACATTAATAGGCTTTGCGTGGTCATTATATGTTAATGCATCTTTTAAAACTGATTTTGTGTACCCTTAAAGTTAGTAAGAATTTTAGGCGTTATAAACACATACTGTGAGCAAAGTCCATTAGCTGAAGCGGGACGTGATCTTCATAATTTTGTATTCCCTGGGTGGCAAATATAAGATGAAGTAATCTTACATCTCGGGGAACTACAGACAGCTGTGTAGGCTGTTGATTAACTTCTGCAACCGCTACGGCAGCTGGGCCGTTTTGAGGTCTTTCAGACATGAAATAATAAAAATCCTAGAATAAAAGTTCGCGAGTTTTCAATGGCTGATAAGGACCAAGTTGTAGAGAATCCTGACCATACTGTGGTGGAATTCCCTGATGGTGATGTTTCTGTAGTGAGTCCCTTTGGGTTCAAGAATGAAAAACAAGAAAATCTGTCCTTGGTTATTTTAAACCAGTCAATTGAGAAAATTGACTTGGAACTCTTGTGGAACAATACTTGCCTACATATATGCGCAGATGGAGGTGCCAATATGCTTTTTGAATACTGGAAAAAACATGGAAGAGAATCTGAATTTGTTCCTGATTTCATTGTGGGTGATCTTGACTCTTTAGAGCCCGAAGTTGGGTCTTTCTACAAGCAATTGGGTTGTCAGTTGATCCCCCAGTATACGCAATATTCAAGTGATTTCATGAAAGCCATGGACTTGGTGGTGATCTATTTCCATTCCCAGGAAAGCAGGCAATTGCTTACGGGATTCTCGGACGAAGATTCAGGGCTTTCTGAAATTGTGAAAACTCTTAATGGAGATGTAACTGTGAATAACTTTGTTATAAATGGCCTAGGTGGAAGATTTGACCAAACCATCCAGTCAATTAATCAGGTGATTTGCCATGCCGAAAAGTTTCCTGACCTCCAAACTTTTTTTGTTACCCAAGATGATTTGGTTTTTGCATTGAAAAAGGGGAAAAATTACATCAAGTACGAAACTAAGCAAGTGGTGTATAGAGGTGAGAGAAATCCCATCTGTGGGATATTACCTCTTCGGGGCGAGGTTTCTTTGACAACAAAAGGACTCAAGTGGGATGTTACAAACTGGAACAGTAAAATAGGAGGCCGAGTAAGCAGCAGTAATCAATTGACAGGAGAAAATGGAGTGATTATCGAATGCACAAATGATTTAATTATGAATATTGAAACTAATTTTGACAGTTCGCGATCTTGAAAAATTTTCAACATGTTTAGCACCAGAAGTGTGATTAACTTGATCAGACATAGTGCTGGTATGGCCAGAGGTATGGCCACTGCTAGTATACGTATTCAAATACCTAATGGCTTAAGGTTCCCTGGTATTAAAAGCATTTATACTCCTCAAACTACCACACCAGCTGCGAGTTCCTTATTGAACCAAATAGCATTCCCAGCAATTCCTTCTGTAAATGAAGGATCTGAAATCACTGAAATGGATACCGAAGATAACACCATGTACATGGATAGTGTGTTAAGAAAGAGAAGATTGAAAATGAAAAAACACAAGTTAAGAAAGAGAAGAAGAGCTCACAGAGCTTTGAAAAAGAGACTTGGAAAATTATGATTGGAAAATCATGATTATTTAATCAGCTGTATATAGTAAATGCATAGACGATTCACGTAACAAGTATTGATGAGTAAAGATATTTTTCAAGTTTCTCACTTTTTTCACCAATGACTAATATTACATTCGTAACTGGAAATGCCAATAAGCTTAAAGAAGTGGTTGCAATTCTTGCTGATGGAGACAACCAAGAGTCTAAAGTAGGAAAATTCACTATTGTGAACCAGGCTTTGGATTTGGACGAAGTTCAAGGAACTATTGATGAAGTTACTATTCACAAGGCTAAAAGTGCGGCCCAAGTCATTGGAGGTCCAGTTTTAGTTGAAGATACTTGTTTAGGATTCAATGCTTTAAATGATTTACCAGGCCCATACATAAAGTGGTTTGTTAACCTGGTGGGATTGCAAGGACTTGTGGATATGTTATACAAATTTGAAGATAAATCTGCCAAAGCCATTTGCACTTTTGGATACTGTGAAGGACCAGGTAAAGAAGTTAAATTATTTCAAGGAATCACATCAGGTAAAATTGTCGATAGCAAAGGCCCAACTAATTTCGGATGGGATTCAATTTTTCAACCTGATGGGTTTGATCAAACTTATGCTGAATTGGAAAAATCTGTAAAGAATTCTATCAGCCACAGATTTAGGGCATTAGATAAATTGAGAGATTTCTTGAAAAGTCAATAATTTTATAAATTTATAACTAAACAACTACAACAATTCTAGTCTACTTTTTGAAAAATCCCGTTACTTTTGAAAAAAATCCTTTGTTATCGTTTTTATCAGGACCACTGGATACTACTGTATATAATTCATTACTTTTATTTTGATTAAGTGTATTTGAATCCTTCTTTTCGGCACTTATAATATTTCCATAACCACCTCTGCCTATAAACGATTTATTGGAAGCAACCGGATGAATATCATGTTGGGCATCGACATCTTGTAATTTTCTAGTTAATTTTGGGTCATCATTTTTAACCATATTTCCAAAACCTCCTCTTCCAGTAGTGACAAATTCATTATGTAATTGAGGAGTATTTGAACCTTGAGGTACAAGTTTTGGAGATGGAAGTTGTTCAGAACTCTTGATGTTCCCAGCTCCTCCTCTTCCAGTAGAATAATACCTTTTCTCTTTATCAGTCATTAAGTTAGCTAAAAGTTTGTTCGCGGTGAAGATAAAAGATAAGAAATCTCAACAGGATTCGCTCAATCTTTTAAATAATTTGATAAGATCATCAGCGGTAATTGTTTGTTCAGTTTGCGTGCCAAGAATATATAAAAGAGCTCCTGCTATACTATCTGCATTTTGAGGTTCTTCTTCTTCCTCTTCTTCTACATATGTGATTGTATTTGTTTGAACTTTGGGAATTTCAACAGGTAAATTGACCACACCACTCGTGCTCGGAGTTTTACCTCCAAGAACAATAAGTGCTTTAATTGCCTTGATTTGAAGCGATAGTTCTTTTGAAATTCCCTTCACGTGTTTCTTAAGATGAAGATCAAGCTTTTTGTGAAGGGTTTTTTTTGCAGCTACTGATAGTCTGTGTGATGCTTTGGCGATAGTTAAGTTTGTAGATTTAGAAATCGTAAATGTTGTGTGTTTAGGAGGATTTGGCGGGTTTCTGAACCCACCAAATGTAGGGCTCTGTCGGGTGACAATTGGCGGCGAGATTGATCCTTTAGAACCCTCAAGTAACCGGTGATGTACGGGGATAATATCATCAAGTTCAGTTAATGGATCGTTTTTCTGGCGCTTATGGTTTTTAATGGAAAGCGCTGAAAATGACCGCTTAAGAGAGTTAATATTCATGATACAAGAGCAAGAAACCGCAAGGTGGTTTAAATATAAAGATTGGATATGTGATGTATAACATGAACTGTACACGATTGCAACCGCTAAAAAATATAATGCTTATGTAATTATAACTACATACTTTCAAAGCTCAAATCGTCTTCATTCATGAATCTTTTTCTTTCAGGCAATGCCAAAGCTTCGACTAATTTCAAACAGTTTTCAATCACAAGTTCCAGCTTGAACAGATTCAAATCTACTGATTGATTGAAATGGCTTACCAGACCTACAAGTTCAAAATACTTAGGAATTAACGAGGAACTCTGTAGATCGCTGGCTACTTCCATGGGAATCAGTGAGACCTGAAGTGTCTTTAAATAGCGTAAATTTTCTTTGAGTCTGGAGACAATTTCAGCTTTTGTAGACGGAACACTAAGGGAGAAAATGGTGGTAGTTTTGATCGGAGAAGATGAACTGGGCTTTAAAGGTGTAGGTGATTCTAGTCTTATGGATTTCCTGCATTTTTGTGAATCAATAGGACGGTGTTTTGGGTGCAAAAACAAATCCATTCGGGGCCGGCGAATGGGCGAAACAGAACCTGCTTGGAAAGGAACTTCACTTCCTAGTGATAGACTAACTTTTGTATCAAAATCACTAAAACTTTCACTGCTGCTTTTGGACATTTAATATGATGTGCAAAAAGTACAAATAAAATTAAAAAACATCAGGAAGTCTTTCAATCACATATGAGCGAGCCCCAACTCCCATGATAGGAATACCAGGAATTTTTCTTATTCTTCTCTTTAAATCAGCATCATTGGTTGCCACAATGTAACACTTGTGTTGAATCACCCTATTGACAATGCAATCATCTGCATATGTTCCTTTATGAGAACAAGTAAGTCTTTTGATTCTAGGATCTTTGGCGAGCGTAAGGGCAATTCTGTACTTTGAACCCAATTTTTCCAATTCTGCCATCACACAGTCGGTTACGATGGGGATACACTTGGCCATAGTACAATCCATAAGGCCTCTAATGATATCGATTTTTTTCTGGATCGAAAAGTTAATGAAATTTGTATCGATGAGAATTTGGTATGGAGGCTTGATACTCTCGTTATATTGGAAAAAAAGGGCAGAAGACACCTGAGGCACGGACCTGCTTAACTCTATATCTTTGGTGGGTTTGGCCACTTCCTTTTTCTTGATATCTTTGGCATTAATGACTCTTTTGACGGCTGCAAACTTCCGAGTTTTCCTAGCTTTACCCATAGTGAGATGAGATGAGATGAAAAAAATCGCGAGCTTGGGAAGTGATTTGAATATATCACTACTGTATGGTGCCTGCTTGCATGTAATCTGATATACTTTCGGTATTTACTCTACTATGCTGCTACAGATATATTATTTTTTACTGTACCATTCTCTATTGGTACTATACTCTACTACTAATTCACTATTTGTTTACTCTATCATGAATAGGCCTGGCTGCAAAAACTCTTTCAGACTGAAATACACTTCGTCTAACCCTGAATCCAAAAACAAAGATCAAAAGCAAACAATAGAGACAAATAAGTTTGTTGCTTTCTCACCTCGTTTATAACTCGTACCCGGTTAAAATGGCTATGCTATCGGTTAAATATCTATTAATTATGCTATAAGTTAACGTTAGAATTCGTGAATTAATTGATACTGGAATCCCTTTTCTTCCAGGACTTTCCAGCTCAAAAGCCGGTTTCGATTTATTTCAAACACTCTAAATCTGCGTTTAAAATCCGACAGGGTATATGCTTGTTTACCAGTTACTGAGCTATAACAAAGCCAGATATTTTTCAGCATACCTGGATTTTCATGAACTATACATCCATCATTTTTATGTTCATGACTTACCAGAATAACATTGTAATCAAGTGACAAAAAATCATCAACCAAAGATGCATCCGTGGTCGTATCAAGTGGACCTTTCTCTTGGTATCCTCCTACAATTTTGAACTTTCCAGCAGGCCTAAAATTAGGCAAAGGATAATGAGTAAATGCAAGTTTAAAGAATCGATTTTGCAATTGATTATACCGATAAATGGCATTAATTTGATCATATTTGAGGGTATTTTTAAATGAATCAAGAATTGAAACTACCCCAACTACTTTACTATCTGAGTATACTTTGTAGTTAAAGTTGGTGATCCCGTGACGTTCCTTAGGGTTTTTGTCAGCTGGAGCATTTATGCAATATGGTAAGTTTTGTATGAAAGCAGCAGCAATGTCTGCGTTTGGGGCTTTATGATCAGACTCTCCAAAATTCACAATATATGGAACTTTTGATTTTATGAAGAAATCCAATGCATTTAAAAGTACAGATGTCATATCAAACAACTGAATATTTTGAAAATCAATCAAGTCTCCGTTTATAATTACGAGATCAGGATTTTCTTTGTTATAGGCTTTTGCAAGAAATGTTTCAGTTTCTTTATCCATATCACCATTTAGTAAATGGAGATCACTGACCTGAAACATTTTGAATTTGGAGTTCTGAGCTGCAAGATTCCCAGATTTTAGGTTGTTGATGTGCTTTAAATCTTGTAGATGAGAGTCCACATCTTTCATGCTCAATTTGAAAAAATGAACTGTTGAGAATGCAGTGGGAACTGTGAACCAAAATTGTCTAGGATCACGGTCATAATTGACTCTGACTTTCCCAAATACATCAATCATTCTTATGAAAGGTGTTTCATCATTTATGTTCCTTTTTTCAACGTAATTGTAAAATAATCCTAAGCCCAAACTGACAGACGTGGACTTTTCGATTTTTGCTCCATTATTGATATCTATGATAATTCTACTAGAATCGTCAAGAGATTCAAGTGAAGCAGTGGAGAATTGAAGGTAGTAATCATAAAACCACAGCCAGTGAAGATACAATCTTGATACTTGAAAATTAGTATCAGAAACTGGGATTTTTGAGTATTTTGAATGTCTAACAATTTCTAAATTGGTAACTACTTTATTGTGTAAAAGGGTTGAAAGTTCATCATTTTGGATTGGATTTAATGGGGCTTTGTGAAGGATAAGGCTTGAAAAAATGAATAAAAACAGTAAAAATGGTATAAATAAATAGAACCGTTTAAATCGGATCAAAGGTAACATTTTCAGATCACAAGTGTATCATATAGACTAACGAGTTATTAACAAAGAAACTAGATCTCGATATATCACTTTTAGCTAAATATGCACTAAAAACCGGATAATCAAGGCATATAAAACAAATGAACCCGCCTCACTTAATGCGAAGACTACAAAATACGACAGCGCAGGGCGCAAGCTTGTGAAAGCGGTCGTGAATGCGAGAAGTCGGTGCGAAGGCGTGGCGATCTTGACAATCAAGGCCAAATTAAGGTAATAAAGCTACCTTGTAGTGCGATTATGTGGCTATTTCGTGCGGGACATGCGGGAATAAACTTGATTTAGGTGTTAAAATTAATTTTAAATTTTAAATTTTAAATTCCCTATTGTAAGGTTTGGGAATGCGGGCAAATTTGAGAAAAGGTTACGAGTTGTTGGAGGAGAACAAGCAAATTGTTGATTACGAGATGTGATTTACATAATGATTAACAAGATTATTACAGGATGATTAACTAAATTAAAGTACATGAGGTGAATCACTTTATCATTATAAGAATTTCATTATTGATGGCTTAGTTGGCGATTTGAATAGTATATTTATAGAATTTCGAATAGAAAACGCGGCATATTGTAATACTGCAATATAAGAAAGGAATTAAGCACCGGGGGCCGAATTATGGAATCCGTATAATAGGATCCGAATTATGGGACCGAATAATGGATCCCGAATTATCAATGCCGAATTATGGGACCCGGGTTATCGCGTTTATGTTGGGGTTAGAATCTACGCCTTAAAATCAGGCCATTATACAAAGTTGGTCAAAGCCACGAATTGCGCGGCGTTTTTCTTGTATCACCAGAAAAAAGATCACGCCTGACCAGCTTTCCCAGGCGTGCGTTATGCTACTGGTAATACATGACCGTAGTAAATTTGGTGTAAAAGGGGTTGATATAGAGATGATAATAAAATGTTGGAATAAATTTTTTTTTTATTAGTTTAATAAAATATAAATGCTTTGATTTATGCTAATGTATTTAACACTAGAATGTCCAAATTGATTTGTGCTGCCCAATACAATTAGCGAAACGTATGCACTGTATGTTGCACTGTATGTGCCCGTGTGTGGATCTTTAACAAGATAACGAACCATGCGTCTGGCGTAACTTTGAATACGCGCACATAACCTAAAAATGCAGATCGCTTTTTCTAGAGCTAACATGTAAAACCGACCGCCCCACAGATTCCGCCTGGATTTGGGGAGCCAAAACTTGTCTGATACTTAGAATCATGCATTGAAATACAACATTGAACATTTAACTTAAGGTAGGTATTAGAGATCAAGATCCTAATTTATTATTTAGATAAGAATATTTTGAGTTGCAGATGATTTATATAATTTATTATTCTAATTATTAAATAACACCACATTTATAATTTAGATCTATGATTAAAAGGACTAGGCCATTCGCGAGGAAATAGAAATTGTAATTCATTCTACAAACCACTTCCCAAACTGGGCATTACCGTTTTGGAATCCTCACGCTTAGTTTACGAAAATTTTTTGCCCTCATGCAAACGCACCCAAAAAATAAGTCGTATTTTTATTTAAGAACCCATAGATATCCGCTTCAATTTTCTTCATCGAGAGGGTCTCAAAATTTATGATGGATCCTCCAATGATGTTACCATATTTGCCATCTATTAATGCTCAAGTTGTTTACCCTGTTGAATATCAAGTAAGTCAAGCTCCTCACTTGTCATATAATTATGGTGTCGGTTACGGTAACTACGGTTCTTATCAAACTGGATATGGGAACTATGGGACTAACTCAGTAAATAACAGTGGGAATAATTCTGCAACTACAGGTTTGTCTAATGCAAATAACGCAAATGTAAATGTACCTGCAAGTACCGGATATGCATCCAATTATGCAAATGGTTTAAACAACAACTATAACGCAGGTGCTTATAATAGTGGTGCTAGTTCTAGTGGAAGTAGCACTGCAAGTAGCACCACTTCCACTAATGCAACCACCAATTTACCAGCTTCTAATTATGGTTATCAAATTCCGACTATGGGTGCAGCAGCTGCTGGTGTTGCTGCTGGTGTTGCTACCATGGCAGGTAACCTTGCAGCTGGTGGAATTGCAGCTACAAATCTTGCAGCTTCGAACTTTAATGCCGCAAATTTCAATGCAAACTTTAATGCTAATTTTAATAACCAAGGAATTACTACTCCAAATATCAATACTATAAACAACTTTGGAAGTCTACAACAATTATCTACCCTTCAACCAAGTTTAAGTCCTGCCACTTTCATTGATAGAATGTCTGCATTCTTACCTTTACCTCCTTTGGCTAAATGTCAAAATCGTCCAAATATTGCTTATCAAGTACCACAAAAACGCAGTAAACGTAAAAGTAAGTTTTCAAGACAACAAGATGAAATGATTATTCAATTGAAGAAAAATGGTAAGAATTGGGTAGAAATTGCTGAAATTACAAAAGTTGGTAGTTACTTGGCTGCTAGAAATAGATATCAAGTGATTATTGGACAACAAGGTAATAATAACTCACTGAGTTGGAGTAATGAATTAGATGCTTTATTAAAGAAATTGTTGGATAAATACGAGGTGGAAAAATGGCAATTCATTGCTAAAGAATTGAATAAAATCTTTGGTAAAAATTATGATTATAAAGAAGTGCAAGCTTTAATCCAACAAATTTTTACTAGTAACCCATATGCTTTTAAAGTTAATGATGATTTGCTACAAGAATTAGCTAAAGAAAAAAAGATAACTGATAAAGCATTTGAGAGTGCTAAAAACAATGATTTTGATGAACTTTTCAACTATCAGATGAATAATGATTATAACGAAATAATTTAATGTGTATAGCCTAATGCAGCCCGTGTCGTATATTGCGAAAAATAATATTTATTACAATGAACCCTCTTTAACGTGTAAAAAATACCTCATGTTTTTTTTGCGATTGAAATTTACAGATTGACAGATTTTACAAGGTTACAGGTTAGACCCGATTGAGATCTGTATTGTGCCCCGCCCAAAAATATGCTTGTCATTACTAGTTTCGGGTTAAAGGTATACATATAATTTTATTATGAAACCTTTGAATGTGATTTAGTCATGTACTGAGGCTTAAATGTCAGCTGATCAATTGTCAATTAGCCCTTCGTGACTTGTTAATAGTTTGCCGAAGTAGCCGCTACAAGTAGTCGCCCCCATAATTTCCCCCAGATGCATCTGCGAAATCCCAATCTTATTATCACACACGCATTAACGAACTTCTATTTTACAGGTTACTTCTCGTTCATCATGCAAGAACGCCTTGTGATACTTCTTGCGCGTCAACTTTAAAGTGTTTCAGTCCCCAGTATTTTTTACTCAATTCCATTACGAGTAATGATTCTTAACCCTTCTTTCTCGCGTTATCTCCACTAGAACTAGTAAAAAAATTAAATATCAATAATCTCTCAAGTTTATTTCCTCACGTGTCATCTCCCCTCGTAGAACTAAGATCTAGATTTCTCTCTCGTATTCATTATTTTTTAACCCTGCCTTGAACAAGGTTATTCAAGATCATCATTTAGCAAAACATGTGGTATGTAGAATTGATCAGCATTTCAAATTGATGCCTAGAATTAGCCTATATTATTGTTAGCAATTAGCCTAAATATTCCTTGGGATTGTCAGTCTAGATCTTCTCGAGTAACTCAATTACGCCAACACGTAAACCTTGTAATTAGACTTTAATCATTCAAACTTTACGTAGGATCTGATATCCCAAAAAATAAAGCAACGCATTTAAGCTTTATAAGGAGACAGACATGACTAGAATATTATTTCTCGTTTAGTGGTCGTGTAGAATTTGAATTCTGGTTGGTATGCGGATTTGATTAAGTTTTAGATCCATAGTGTTCAATTACTATTGCCTAATTGCTAATTAGTTGTTGATGCTGAGATTTATGAAATTATCTGAAAATTTGAGGCTTCAAATTCTTCAATCTTTTTTGATTCAACAATACGCTTACTTAGAATTAAGACAGCATTGATTGGTTAAAAACCAAATCTGGTTGATTTGTCAGGGCCATCTGAACGACTTTTATCATGGAATTGGTATTTAAGAGTTTCTTTAGACTTTATATTTCAATATTCTGGAGTCTTGAATTTCTGTATTTGAGATTCTCTACTTGTTCACGACTGACATATTTGCTGACAAGTTCCCTTAGAAATGAAATTGGCCACTCTTCTTCCTTAATGATCAAAAGATTCACCAATGCTCAAAATCCATAAGAAGATGATTCGCTGACATCCAATACTCATAAATGAGTTTTCGCTATATAGGCAAAAAAGAGTAAGAGAATGGAAAATCCAATTGTTTTAAGCTACCGATTGAGGATTAAATTGCAGCTTTTCTTACCAAAATTTATAATTAAGTCACCAAGGTAACACCAATCTCGAAGAGCATTGAATGCTATTAAAAGAAGATGAGAAACAAAAGCCTTGATTCGACAGCTCATTAGACACATCAATACAGTAGCTGCCAAATCCTACTTTCTATCCACCGTTCCAAACCTAAAATCAATGATACATAAAAATGTAGTGCGCGAACTAAAATCACAAGTGTTTTATCTTTCGTAAACCTATCCTTTTTCAGCGTCAACGCTCTCACAAGATGCTCGCGGTATGCGGCACAAATTGTGTAAAAGCTCAATTATAACGTGCAGCATACATCTATTTGAGACTCCTGTCACTACTTGCGAGCAAGTCCAATAAATGACTCAATTTTTTACTTGGCATCTCCAACTTATCAAAACGATCACCATTTATCAAAAAGATCAACGTTTATCAAAAAGATCAGTAAGACACCATCTCTAAGCTTGTCAATGAAGTCTCACAAAAAGTTTTGACCTCAGCTTTACGAGTCTAATCAAACTGCAATAGCATTTATACCATTAATAATTAAATCCGGAAATGTACTTTCAGAAAGCCGTACTTCTCAACAAAGGCTGTGCAAAAACCCAAACCATGCTTTTGATTGGAGAATTTTTTAAGCCAAGACTAAAACGCTTCGTATTTCGTTCTTCATTTGTCGCGAACGAAAAATTTTTATCTTTTCCATCAGTGATAAAAAGGCAGCGATTTAAGCATCTAAATTTGTTAAATTTACGGTACTATGAGCGAGAAGAATATCGAAAATCAAAGTCTTTACCAGAGACGATGGTTTTCCTTCTTATTAAGCAAGAGGGTACCTCCTGTCACTGCAGATCACGAAAGAGTTGCATATGATCACAGCGGGTTTTTTAATAGAGTGTTCTTCGTCTGGGTTTTTCGTGTTTTGAAGCTAGGGTATAAAAGAACTGTTGAAGACAGTGACTTGTTTTTCCTTCCTGAAGAAATGAAGGTAGAACTTCTTTTCGCTAAATTTCAACATCACTTCAACAATAGGGTTAGGAAAGCAAAACATGGCCATATAAATACAATGACCCTTATAATGTCTTTGTTTGATACGTTTAAACTCAGATACTTGTATGCTGTATTTGCTTTGTTTTTGTGTGATGTAGGAAGTGCATGTATGCCTTTACTTACCAGAAAACTTATTCAATTTGTAACTTTAAGAGAACTCGGAATCGAATCTGGACCAGGAAAAGGTATTGGTTATGCCATTGGAAGTGCTCTTGGAACCTTTTCGTGTTTTTTGCTTGCTAACCAATACTTATACTACTCAATTCTTACAGCAGCCCAAGTGAAGGCTATCTTGACAAAAGTCCTTCTTACAAAAGCTTTTAAAGCAGATGCTAAATCCAAGCATGATTACCCAGTTTCTAAGCTTACCACTCTTGTTGCTGCTGATTTAGCTAAGATTGAATTCGGGATCAGATTTGGTCCTGCTGTGTTAACTTTCCCTGTAACATTGTGCATTTGTATTGCCATTCTTGCAGTTTATATTGGAGCACCATCTGCAGTTGGTATTGGTGTTATCCTTGCTTTTACAGCTGCTCTTTCGTATATCAGTTCTATTTTGATCAAGATCAGAATGGCATCGTTGGTGTTTACTGATAAAAGAGTCAGCTACATTAAGGAAATTGTAAACAACCTTAAAGTTATCAAATTCTATTCTTGGGAAGATCCTTATTACGAGAACGTCCAGAAAACTAGAAAACAAGAAACTCGTCAGTTGTATAAATTGCAATTTGTAAGAAACATCTTAATGGCCATTGCAATCACTGTTTCAACTTTTGCTTCTATGGCTTCATTTCTTACTTTATACCTGACTCAATCTGAAAAGAATGCTGCTGATACGTTTTCTGCCGTTTCTTTGTTTGGTCTTTTAGGGTTCTTCATCACCAACATTCCTCTTGCTGTCAGTGCCACAGCAGACAGTGTCATTTCTTTAGGCCGTGTGGCAGGATTCTTGAACACTGCTGAAACTTCTATCTCAGAAAACGTCAACATTGATGTCGATGCTTTTCCTTCTGACGATAGTTCAGATCAAAGTGTTATTGATGTCAAAGATGCTACATTCATCTGGAACTCTTTTGAAGATATTGCCGATGAAACTGACGAGAAAAAGAAGAAAAAGAAGAAAAAGAAGGATACAAAGCCTCCACCAAGTAAAGTGGTAAACTCTTTCACGCTCAAAAACATGAATTTTAACATTAAAAAGGGCGAGTTTATTATTCTTACAGGAATGGTGGGATCAGGAAAATCATCTTTGCTCAATGCTTTAGCAGGATTTATGACTCGTGAATCTGGATCTGTAAGTGTTAAGGGATCATTACTTTTGTGCTCGAAAAATTGGGTGCAAAATGAAACCCTCAAGCACAATATTCTTTTTGGTGCCCCTTATGACGAAAAGAAGTATCAAGAAGCAGTGTTCTCCTCTTGTTTGAATGATGACTTTGAATACTTACCTGCTGGGGATAGAACTGAAGTCGGAGAAAGAGGTATCACTTTATCTGGAGGACAAAAGGCCAGACTTAATCTTGCTAGAGCTATCTACAATGATTATGATATTGTTCTTTTGGATGATGTTCTTAGTGCTGTTGATGCCAGGGTTGGAAAGCATATTATGGAAAGTTGTATTTTAGGAAGTCTTAAAGACAGAACTAGAATTTTAGCTACTCACCAGTTATCTTTTATTAATGCTGCTGACAGAGTATTCTTTTTGAACGGAGATGGAACTGTTGATATTGGAACTGTTGATGAATTGAAGAATACCAATGAGGACTTCGCCAATCTCGTCTCTTACAACTATAAGGATCAAACTGAAGGTATGAAGACGCAAAACGACTCCGAAGCAGATTCAGATGAAATTGAAGAGCTTCCTGTTATTGTAGCAAAAGATTACGACGAAAGTGGAAAATTGATTCAAGACGAAGCAAAAGCAGTTAACACTATTAGCTGGGATGTTTACAAACAGTATATCAAACTTGGGTCAAAACCTTTCCATCCATTGTTCTTTGGAATTGTGATATTGGTAGCAATGTCTTTTAGTACATTTTCCCAGCTTTTTACCAATAACTGGCTTTCTTTCTGGACTCAAATGAAATTCGACAGACCAGACAGTTTCTACATCGGGATCTATATCATGTTCGGGTTCAGTACGCTTCTTTTCATGGTGATCGAGTTCTTGTGCTACATTCATATGACAAATTTGGGGTCAAGATTCCTTAACATTATGGCTGTGAAAAACCTTCTTTCTGCTCCAATGTCATACTTGGATACAACCCCTATAGGGAGAATTATGAACAGATTCACAAAGGATACCGATGCTTTGGATAACGAGATTATTGAACAAATTAGATTGGTTTCTCACTCTGGTTCCTTAATCGTGGGTACTCTTATTATGTGCGTTTGTTACTTGCCTTGGTTTGCAATTGTTGTGCCTTTCTTGGTGGGAGTGTTCCTTTTTGTTGGAAGTTACTACCAAGCTTCCTCGAGAGAAATTAAAAGAATCGAGGCTGTTAAGAGATCTTTTGTCTTCAATAATTTCAACGAGTCTCTTACAGGTATGGATGTTATCCAAGCTTACGGAAACGAAGAATATTTCCTTGAAAGGAACGATAAGTTCACAGACACCATGAACGAAGCTAATTATCTTGTAAATGCAATTCAAAGATGGTTGGCAATGCATTTGAATGGTATTGCCTTTTTCTTTGTTTTGTCCATCACCTTGATGTGTGTGAATAGAGTATTCGATATCAGTGCTGCTTCAACGGGTCTTCTTATTTCGTATGTTGTTATCATGCCAAATATTCTTACACTTATCGTACAGAGTTATACCCAATTGGAAAACGAAATGAACTCTGTAGAGAGAATGTGTGAGTTTGCATTCAGACTTCCCCAAGAAAAAGCCTACCACATTGCCGAAACCACACCTCACGGATCATGGCCCAATAAAGGTGAAATCGAGTTTAAAAACGTCTACATGAAATACAGAGAAGGTTTACCTCATACGCTTAAAGATATCTCTTTCAAAGTCAATCCTAATGAAAGAATTGGAATTTGTGGAAGAACAGGTGCAGGAAAGCTGTCAATGATTTCTGTGATTTATAGATTAATGGAATTATCAGCAGGAACAATTACCATTGATGGAGTGGATATTTCGACTTTGGGATTGCACGAGTTGAGAAGTAAATTGTCTATCATTCCCCAAGAGTCTGTCCTTTTCAGAGGAACGATCCGATCAAATTTGGATCCTTTCGACAACAAAACTGATGACGAATTGTGGGCTGTGATGGTCAAAGCAGGAATTTTTTCTGAAGAAGAATGTGAGCAGATTAAATCAGATAATCTTAGTCACAAGTTTGATCTTGACTCTTCTGTTGAAGATGATGGAGGAAACTTTTCTCTTGGTGAAAGACAGTTGATTGCATTTGCAAGAGCTCTTGCTAACGATTCTAAGATTTTATTTCTTGACGAAGCCACTTCATCTGTTGATTACAAAACTGACGATAAGATCCAGAATATTATCACCAGTGAGTTCAATGATAGAACAATCCTCTGTATAGCTCACAGACTTCAGACGATTTTAAACTACGACAGAATTCTCGTTTTGGATAACGGAGAAGTTAAGGAATTTGATACACCTTGGAAGTTGTTCAACGATGAGCAGTCGATTTTCCACTCTTTGTGTGAAAAGGCAAAGATCACTGCCAGTGACTTTAATAATTAATAGCTATTTGAAATTTAGATACATTACTGTAATTAATACCAAACTGAAAACTTTAACTCATAACAAGATTATCTTATACTATACATCTAATCTACATTTTCTTCTTCTTGTAATCAGCAAATGACAACTTCTTCTTCACCACAGGCTGCTCTACAGGTTTAGGTTTTTCCTTCACCTCCGGAGCGTTCTCGAGATTAAGAGCTTTGCTAATTTGATCAAGATTGGTGTCTGTGAGTTTAAGTTTGATCTCACTCAAACTTCTTTGGATTTCAGGCTTTATCTTGACTTCTTGTTCCACGGCCTTTTCTATCTTTTGAGTAACTTCTTGGGAAATTGGAAGTAATCCAAGAATGCTATCGTTGGCCACAAGTGGGGTTTCTTCGCTTTCGATATGGTCTTTCAATTTGCTGAGTTTCAGCTCAAGTTCTATTTCCTTTGTGTTTTGGTAATTAACTTTCTTCATTTCAACCACAGGAGATTCAGCTTTGGTGGGTAAAAAGAGTTTTGCCTTTACAAGCTGATCTCTACTATAAAGCCTTTGTTCCCACGAAACATACGCTTTTTGAGGCTTGGGGATAATCAATTCGTCCTTGGGTTTGTATAAATTGAGGTTGGTAATACCAGAGATCTTTCTCGTGGATCTGAGCAAATAAGTGATGGCTTTTCTAACTTTGAATAAAGCACAACTGGGGAGATACAGAGGTGAGCTCGAACTTGTAGAGCATCCACATTCGGTGAAATAAAGAAGATTATCAACAGTTGTGATCAAAAGCGTCTTTTCTCTATCAGACAATTGATCAAACTTTAAGCCTTCAATCTCCTTAGCTTCATCTCCATACATCTTCTTGATAGGATGAGACTCGTCCCATTCCCACGGAAGTCTAAGCTCTTCCCCGTCAGATTCCTGGTCCAATTTGATGTCTTTTGTCGTGACAACAAGAAACCTGAACGAGCGAAGCTCAGGAATATAATGGACTTTGATTCTACAGTTTACAGCAGAAGGACACGCTTTTCTTATAAATCTGCTTTCGTTACCGACAAATCTGGAATCCAAAATGACGTCCAAGTTTTTTGGCTTTTCTCCGTCCAAAAGACACACTGAGCTCTTCAAGACTTTGGGTTTTGTTGTGCCCCAGATATTGTACTGATTGGTCTTATTATCTCTGTAATTCACGAAATAGTCCAACACACCAAAGTACTCGAGAATTGGCGTGTTTTCAGGTATAACTTCTTCAAACTGCTCGTGTTCGCTCCGGGCTTGCACGAATAAACTCAACTTGGAGATCCCGTTGAATTTTTGTTTCTGAGAGTCAGAATATGGTTTCACTTTTACAAACACGTTTGAAGTCTTTTGGTTCGTAAGTTTCTCATGATTCGGTAACTGAATGGGCATTCTGGGAATAGCCTTGAATTGTTGGAGGCTCAAAACTTCGACGTCAAGTTGCTTCTTTTTCTCATCTGAAAGACGAGAGAAGTTCTTGTAGAATTCTTCCCCTATAGCTTCAAACACTTTCTGAGACTGATGATCAACATAATCATTAGCACGAAGTTTATAGTACGTCAGCTGGTACGACTCAGCCGAGTTCCCGTCTTCCAACAAATCGTTGTTTTTATTGGGCACAAACTGGGGCTGCTCATCGGCCAAATTAGCATCGAAATCGTCTCTGAGCTGCTTCCTTCTCTCTTTAGTTTTATCAGCAGCTTCAAGCCTACGTTTCTTTTTATCGTCCAATCTGCCCGTCGACGTTTTCCGTTTTTTCTTATCCTGTTCGTTATCATTATCGTTCTCTTGTATTCTTTTAATCGTCTGTTCTCTGCACTTGGCCGCATCAAACTTGCCCCATTTCTGCTTATCACAAAAATAACACTTGTACTCGTCTTCAGGCACCTCTTCGCTCGTGCTATAATCCATGCATAAGCAGTGCTGCCAACGGTAGCAGATATCACACTGGATGGTGAATCCGTCGTCGTCTTCGATTTCACAGATGCAGCCAATGATTCCTGAATCGGGCTGGACTTTGTAATCACTGAGCGGAGGAGCTACGAATGGTTTTGTTTGAACTTGTTTGATTCGTTGGTCGTCTTCATTTTGGGCTTGATCTTGATTTTGATTTTGTTCATTTTGACCTGGAATTTCACCCTTTATGTGACTTTTTTCAGACTTAGAGACTTCGTTTTCTTTCGTTTCCTCTTTCTTTATGTCTTTCTGTTTTCCAGAACCAATTTCAGGACTTTTGTCTTCTCTCTTGCTCAGCTCATCTCTTTCAGTATTTTCATGAATATTCCTGTTTTCCTGGGCCGCTTTTGATTCCTGGTCGACTACGGCCCTAGTGGACACAATCTCCCTAAGTCCACGAATCCCAAGCCCTTTAATCTCTCTTTTCTCCTCCTGCTTCGGCAATGGAAGAGGATTATCAGCAGCCTGGGCCAAAGCTGCGGCGGCAATCATGGCATTGTTGTGGTTATCCAGGCCCCGTGATAACACCACGCTGGCTGGCCCCGGAGATAAAGCTGCCAGAACGCCTGGAACTGAGCTGGTTCGTTTATGGGATTTGTCTTCACTGGTATTGGAAACACTTGAATGGGTTGAGCCATGGTGTGATACCGGGGCCGAGTTGCTGGGTGGTGGGAACAGCGAGTCGCCTGTCAAATTGGCAATACTGGGCATCGTATGGGGTGAGTTAATATGGGGCGAATTACGAGGCGAGTTGCCATGAGAATTGGTGGTATGAGAATTAGCCTCAGGGAATATTTGTCTAACAGGATCAAAACTTGTGTGTTTTGCGGCAGAAGCACGGAAAGCTGGTGCCAAAGCTGGGCCCACAGCAGGCGATCCACCCCCTGAAGTATCACGGATTTTTGGCTGTTTTTGGGGCTGATTTGTGTGATTTGGTGTTTGGTTGTTAGGCTGAACATTTTTGTCAGAAGGAGGATTTTCAACGGGGGGAGAAGCCAGAGCCCGAGATTCCTGTTGCTGCTTAGCAGCCACGTTGGCAAACATCAATAGAGTGGATGCATCTTGGAGTAGCTGGTCACTGTTGGAGTCTTTATTCATCACCAACCGATGCTTAAGTGAAATATTCGCACTGAACGATGGGAACGAGATGAGCGAGGAAGAGTAGGATACGAGGTGGGATTGTACGAGGTGGAATTGTACGAGGTGAAATTGTACGAGGGTGGTACTAGTGTGGGTGTAGGTGGTTTAGGCTGGTATGACGGTGATACTAGTGTGGGTGTAGGTGGTTTAGGGTGGTACGAGAGTAAATACATCGTATTTGATATTCGTGATTTAAGTCTATTTTGTCTCACATTTGTCTCTAGTAGTCTCAGTGTAAATTAGGAAATTACAATGACTAATAGCAATAGTGAATTCTAGTAATTAAATAAATAAGAGATTCAAAAAATTCAACATCAGGGCGTATATTCTATTTACAGTTATGCTTCACTTTCAGTCTTGTTCTCCTTTAGCTTCTCCAAATACTCCAATTCCTTCCGTAACGTATCCATGGCATAATAAACCTTGGACTGAAGATAAAACGAGTTCCCCTTCTCCTTCGAGTTCACGTCAAATAAGTATGTGTATTTTTCGTCGATTTTGTCAAGTGACAAATCTTTCTTTTCTATTCCAAGAATCTTGAGCGATTCATCAACTGGAATTCCTCCAATACTCTGACTTTTTGATACTCCAGCTGCAGCACTCAGAGCACTAACTTTAGCTGCTTGCTTGTATGCTTCGGTGAACGCCCGTCCAAAGACAGACGCCCCCGTGAAGATCACGTTCATGATTAACCTGTGTGCCATCTTGATGAAAATTTTTTGCGCGATTCAATATGCTGCAAATCGTGACTTTAACTTTGGTTTATGAAAGTGAATATACTGTATTATATAGTCTTTTTAATAGACTTTTGTATAGTAATGCTTTTAAAGACCAAGGTAGTACGAAGAACATAAGCAACTTAGAGCACATAACAAAAATCAGAGTATAGTATTCAAAAATTTTTACAGCCAGAGTCACAAAATGGGATTTTCAAAAGTGACCTGTTTGATCTGAAACTTCTACAGTATAATATCACAGTTCCCAGTATAACATTAAGACTACTTTTGTTCAAAAACCTCTCTTTAAAAACAAACTATGGCCTCCTTTCATTTTTATTCTCCATTTAGGCCCTTTTCCAAGTCTACGTAAAAACATCCCCAGAATTCCGTACTTTCTGCCACATGCACCTACCATCCACTAAAACATAATACTAGACTTTTATACCCCCCTAAAGCCTTCATTTCAAAATAAACACCCCCACCAGCTCGTCCTCTATTTGCACCCACATTTATATTTCTGCGATTTTTTGCAGCATACTAAAAAACCGCCGGCTCTGATTGATAGACCTACGATGAAAGTTGAGATTTAATTCACAAACTGCTCCCATATTAAAGTTTCTCTGCTTCATCGTATCCAACATCAAATTTGGAGTGACATTTATTAGTGGCCCCTAGGCTTATTTTGAACTGGTGAACCACAAATCGAGAATCTCCGAAACAACTAAACTTTCGCCTTATACCGAATCCTGAATATCATCCTAATCTTCACCAAAACATCAATGTAGATTGATCAGAGTAATTTCAATCACTTTGCGTTTAAATGGGGCAAAATTGGGTTGTAGTTATTCCACAAAAGTCTCATCATCAAATCAGCGATTTTTGAATCTGGCCTTATTCCTGATACGACCCTGCTTTTAACCACAGAATCCAAGAACTTGATACTCCTTGATTAGGGCTTCGTTTTCACTTTATTTTCATGTCTTGAAAGCTACTGGACTTGAAGGGTCGAAGATTAAAGAAGCTTTAAGGTTTTAAGAACAAACTATCCACTAAATCGTTTTAAACACTTCACAATTGGCTCCAAAATCCCAATAACTATTTATAAGCTATAAGTTTTCCTCCCTTCCATGTTCGCTCATTCCTCTCCAAATAATTAGCTTTATTTCCATTTATGATTTCGTATTTGCAACAATAAGAAGCGCAGTTACTAACAGGTACGATTCAAAATATCAAAAGGCAAATAAACCATGCATTTGTCACATAAAAGATACAATGGCATAAAACACCTGAATATAAAACACATTCAGTCATTATAACTAACTTCACATAATAGAGTCTACATCTACATAATTTACAAAAAATGTAGCACAATGATATAATCTAATAAAACGGTCACCGGCCAGCGCCAATAACATTATTAGAACTAACCTAAATCATAAAGTGCTAATATTCTAAAAGACCGGAAACGGAGTGTTTATTGTTACCAATCTGTTAAAAAGGTCAAAAAACACTTAGCTGAACGCTGAACCTAATTCACACAATCACTTATGTGGTGTACTTAAGATCCAACTAAGGTCTTTCTGTAGTTGTACAAAGTACAAGTTATATATCTATTAAGAGATAGTATAACCACTACTGATGATTAAAGAAGAAAATTTTCTCTGCGCATCCATCGATATTTATACTCCTGGAAAGTCGTGTACAAGCCCACATCATAACCTCGTCTCAATCTCATCGAGATGCGAATACGTCAAAATGGCTACTAAACTGTTGGAAACTTACCGTCAGTGGCTCTTGGAGAACGCATTTTGGAATGATGAGTTGGTGGATATAAAGGACTCTAAAGTAGGAGGTGTGGGTGTTTTTTGGAAGGGTGGAAAACCTGACGAAGATGCCCTAGACTCGATCTTATTGCGAGTTCCAAAATCGAATATCTTGTCAAGCAAAAATTCTCTGATATACAACTTGCTTGTAGATTATAACGAAACCCATGGGGGAGAAGAGAACGAAATCGACGTTTCGGAAGGAATGCATGCTTTAATTATATGTTTTATTTACGAATTGAATATGGGAAAAGCTTCTCCATGGTACGATTACTTAAAGTCAATTGATCCAGAAATCACAAACATTGATATGCCGATTTGTTTATGGACCGAAAGTGAACGTAAACTTTTGGAAAATACAGAATGTGCTGCTCTTGGAATGACTGAATTACACGAGCTAGTTGTTCTTTTTGAAGAGTGTATAAAGTTTGCTAAATCCAACCAAAAGTACGTAGAAATTCCTCCTGTTTTCCAGGTGGATCTTTCCAAGAAAGATGATAAGTCTTTCAGAAAGTACAAGGAAAATCTTGAAAATTTTGGTCTTTATATTCAGTCTGTCATTTCCAGAGCTTTCCAAGTGGATGATTATCATGGGCCTTCTTTGGTCCCAGGAGCAGACTTGTTCAACCATTTGTCACCCGTTTCAATAGATGGCGAGGTTATAGATAGAGAAAACGTTCATTTTATGTGTGATGGAGGTGAAGATGTTTGTGGACTTTGTGGGGAACAAGAATGTGACCATATGGACGAGGATATGGGTGATTCTATGATAGACGAGATGGAAGAAGTTTTGGGTGGTGATGTTCGTGAAGAGGAATTCGATGAGGAAGAAGTTGCTGAAGATTTATCGTGTTTTGAAGACGATGAGGATGTAGATGTCAGTGAATCTTCCGGTGATGAAGACGAAGAGGAGGAGGAAGACGAAGACGAAGAAGTGGAAGAAGAGGGAGATACGAGTGAAATTGGGGAAATAACCATGGAGCTCATTGAGCAACTTGAGCGGGAAGAGCAGGAAAATGAAGAAGAGGAAGAAGAGGATGAAGAGGATGAAGGTGAAGGGGAAGAGGATGAAAACGAAGAAAGTGAAGATGACGAATCCAATAATACTACAAATCTTGAGCTTCAAAACATGCTTCTCGATGGCTCCAAATGTGTGGATATTGTGCTCACTAGTCTTCCTTCAGCAGAATACGAGTATGAAATTTTCAACACTTATGGTAACGAACTTCCAAATCCCTACTTGCTTCAAAGATACGGGTTTGTTAGTAATGCAGATGAAGCAAATATCAACGATACTTGTCTGTTAAACAACGAGCTCTTGGCGTATGTAGACCGTCTTAGGAACACGCACAGTACGAAAAACGTTAAACAACTAGAAGCTAAGTTGAACTGGTTAGAAGACAATTTCGATCTTCTTCTTGAAGTTGTGTATGAAGTGCAAAAAGAGTTGGGACAAGATGAAGATGAGGATGAAGAAGATGAAGAAGATGAGGAAGAAAGAGAACACCACCACGATCACGATCACAACCATGAACATGAACACGAACACGAACATGACCATGAAGGTGGGTGTTGTGACGATGATCATGAAGACGAAGAAGAAGACGAGGAAGACGATTTACCTGAAAACTGGCAGGTGGCTGCAAAAATATTTTTCGACGGAACCGTCAGCATTCACGCCCTTGTGATTCTCCGATTAATCCACCTCCCATTCAAAATCTTTCACATAAAACTCCACAAATGCAAGCCTAGTAAACTCGATACCCGAATCATCAAGTACCTCTTAAATCCCTTGAGCGAGGACAAAGAACAGGAAATCAAGACCCAAATCAAGAGCTGGTGCCAAAATAAACTCAGTAAATACCCGAGTGAAATTCCTGAATCTAAACGTCAACATACCATAAAACAAATCATATTGCAAGAACAAGCAATTATAAAAAAGGTAGTTGCAAACTTATCGTAGTCTCTGGCATATAAGTAATATATTCGCATTATTTCGCATAGTCATAACTGCCTATTTAACTAATTGATTATCTCCAACTTTAAATTTAATGTCTCCAGCTGAAGGACGAATTGTTGTTTTGGACAGTGAAGAAGAATATGAAAGTGATTTCAGTTTTGAAGATGACTCCGATATAGCTTTTGAGCCAGGTCAGTCCAGTGATTCAATTACAAATGATGAGAAAATCTCTGTCTCAGTCAAAAATGGGAGTTTAGAGTACCTAAAATCTTCACTCGAGGATTTTGTATTTGATGAATTCATTCTGGCTGCAAATACAATCCAGAATCAGCTTTTACAAGTTTCTTTCGATGATATTTTGGTGATGTTGCACCAGTGCAAGTGGCAGCAAGATGAAGTGATTAACAATTACTACGATAATCGAGAAGAATTCATGAAAATTTGTGGGCTTCCTCTGCCACATAAACCCAATCAATGGCAGAAAAAAACAGGTTTCCCTTGTCCAATTTGCTGTGAAGAGTATAAAGAATGTGAGACTTTCAGTCTCTCATGCTGCCACGAATTTTGCGTAAACTGCTACTCCCAGTACGTGCGAGCTCAGGTCCCGGTGGGCAACTTGATTCGGTGTATGACTCCGTCCTGCGGACTCAGTATTCCCCATAAATGGGTCCAGCAACTTTGCTCGAGTGAAGAAACTGTTTCCTCTTCAAATCACCGAGATTACTGCAATAATGTGCTTCTTCAAGCAGCTTCTAAATCTTTCATTTTGGGCACGAAAAGAAATTTTAAATGGTGTCCAGCTCCTGATTGTGATGGTCTCGTACACATACTAAATTACCATGATAAAGACGATTCTGAGCCGGAACTCAACAATAATCTCAATAACGTAACAATTGTTGCATGCCCAAGAGATCACGAGTTCTGCTACAATTGCCAGTACGAAAACCATTTACCGTGTACGTGCTGGGCCGTTGCTCTGTGGATCAAAAAGTGTAATGATGATTCAGAAACGGTTAATTGGTTGGATGTAAATACAAAACCGTGCCCCAAATGTGGAGCTTCGATCGAAAAAGATGGAGGCTGCAATCACATGACTTGTCCAACATGCCACGGAGAATTTTGCTGGATTTGTATGCTGGATTGGTCAATTCATGGAAGTGAATATTATAGATGTAATAAATTCAGTCCCGATCCCAACATGATCGAAGCTATCAACAAATCCACCAAGCAGAAAAGAGAGTCTCTTCAAAGGTATCTTCACTATTATAAAAGATTCGCCCTTCATGAGTCTTCAATGAAAGGAGATATAAAAACTCTTTCCACTGTCAACTCAATGATGGAAAAATTTATGCAAGAAAAGCTGCAGAAAAATAATAACATATTATCGTGGATCGATATTCAGTTTTTGCAGGATGCTTTCAGAGCTTTAACTGGAGGGAGGAAAGCATTAAAGTGGTCTTGTACGTTTTTATTCTACTTGGAACCTAGCACTTATGGAGATGTATTTGAGCAGCTACAAGAGTATTTAAACAGAAGTGTAGAGGATCTTTCAAAGATATTCGAGCAAATTATGGACAAGAAAAATGCTACAAAAACCACTGAAATTATCATGGCTGAAAAGCAAAATATCATTAATTTGTGTGGATTGGTGATTAAAAGAAAAAATACCCTTATAGAGTGTGCGTCCAGTGGGTTGAAAGATGGACTCCTAAATATTAGTAATTTCACCTAACTTATACCTTAATATATCAACAACTGAAATTCTTTGTCATATGCTTATCGCGGTGCTGCAATATGCTTTAAGCTTATATCCATGATTCTGGATGTACTTATTTTGCTCTGTGTAATTTCTCTTCTTCTTCAATGAATTCTTTTCAGGCCGTAGAAATGCTCCATCATTTCCATTATAAAACTGGTAAAAACATGCAAATTATTGAGTTGCAAAATCCCAGTTCAGAAATTTCAGGGTCCAGCTTTAGCTTTTTATCCAGGGTCCTCGCAAGGCTAACTCTTTCAAATAATGGATCCTTGACAGACTATTCGGTTTATGGATCACTAGGTATAGATACTCCTATTCTGGAGTATCAGAGTGAACTGGAGACTGGTATCCAGGAAATTGATCAGGATTCAGAAACTGATCTGGATGAAGAGGTATGGACAGAATTTGAGCAGCATTCGGACCCTATAAATATTTCCAAAGAGCTTGAAGGGTTTCAGGAAAGCTTTACTAGTAAATATAACAATTTTAAGTCCTCAGTTCCTGAAAAAGGCAACTCAAGGACTCAACAGAGAATACTAAAGCTCAAAGACTATGCTGAAAAAAATAAAAATAAGCCACAGATGCTGGAAGATTATGAAACAAAAATCACACACCATAATGTTCTTCAACAGTATAGCCAAATACGAGGTGAGTTTTCTGGTTACGATGAAAATTGTAAGCTGGGAGTGTTGCGTTCAATTGCTAGGAGAGAAAGTAAAGCACGGTCTATAAAATTTACTAGAGCAGATAACGAAAAACTACTTGGTGATATTTGGGATAGGGAAATGGAGATGTTTAAAGAGGAAGAAGCAAGATTTCTGGTAAGTCCATCTTCTTTTAATGTTACGCAAATGACATCTTTTGCAGCCCTAGCCAGCAAAGTGAAATTTCAGGCCCAGATATACGAGTGACTTAGTTCGGAGATCAAGTATCAAGGAGAGAGCCTTTCCGTAAATTATAGATACAAATTTACATAATCATAGAATAAAATGATAGAGCACGAATAATATACAGTTTAATACCCTCAGTAATAATCAGATACAATTGTAGACGAAGTACGGTGAATTCAAGTTTTGCTGGATTTTCACCAACTTAACTAACCTAACTAACTTCATTGACTTCATTAACTTCACTAATACCCTGACATTGACCCCTGACTATAAATCCAACCCTGGAGTAAAATAGTCAAAATCTCAAAAATCTCATTTCTCAGCGATCAAATCATGAGTAAACGGTTCAGTCTACCTTATACCTCCCAAGATCTCTTTCCCCTGATGATCCCTGGATCCCTGAGAGGTCGGCCAGGAAGTATCTCCGAACATTCAATCAATTCGAACAATTCAAATTTCTCAGAACCTGGTACTCCATTATCCTACAGTTCAAGCACCACGTCAATAAAATCTATCAAGAAAATGTTCAAAAGACTATTTAAACCCAAAACTCTTGACTTTGAAACTGCCATGTGGGAAATCTTCCATCTCATCATAAATCCCCGTAAAATGTACAGATCCCAATATTATTATAAACAATATCAAACAAATGGAAAGAATAACTACGCCCGAGACGACCCTTCATTTTTGATCCTTTTAACAAGTTTCTTAAGTATAAGTGCTGTGGCTTGGGGATTGGCTTATTCTCCCCATATCCTTGATATTTTAAAGTTGGTGGTGTATATGGTACTTGTGGATTTTTATTTGACAGGAATTGTCATTTCAACTATAAGCTGGCTTGTAACCAACAAAATCTTTCATAACTCCTGGGGATTGACTTCTTTGGATAGATACAATGTCAATTATATTGAATGGGGTTTTTGCTTTGATGTTCACTGCAATTCGTTTCTTATCATTTGGTGTCTTTTATATTTACTCCAGTTTATCTTACTACCTTTAATTACGGTGAAAAATCTGTTTATGTCATTGTTATTGGGAAATACTCTTTACTTCGTGTCAATTGGCTACTATTTTATCATCACCTTTTATGGTTTTAATTCTTTACCATTTGTCAATACACAACTGATAAATGCTAAAGTTAATGATAACCCGGCTAAAATCTTACAATTCATTATTGTTGGGGGGATAATACCATTATTGGCTATCGCATGGTTCTTGACGTTATGTTTCAAATTGAATGTCGCCTATACAATGATCGATACATATTTTAACTAGAATGCATATCTACTTGGATTCGGCCAATTGGTCCAATTTCTCACTGGCAGCTTTGATTCTCATGTTAGTTCTATTACTCAATTCATAGTCGCCCACATCACTAATTGTAGATGCCTTTTTAAGCCACCCTTTACTCTCTTGAGCCACTTCTTTAACGTTAAATTTCGGTTTGCTGGTCTTCAAGATCCACACAAACATCGTCTTTTCATACACTGCAGTTGGGCTCA
This sequence comes from Yamadazyma ubonensis, assembly GCA_030572075.1. Classification (NCBI taxonomy): domain Eukaryota; kingdom Fungi; phylum Ascomycota; class Pichiomycetes; order Serinales; family Debaryomycetaceae; genus Yamadazyma; species Yamadazyma ubonensis. Next base: position 4,595 of record JAJLZG010000007.1, on the reverse strand, counting down.
AATAAGGACTATAAGATGATCTTTCAAACTTGAAAGGTGTGTCCAGAGTTACAAATTGAGAGATAACTTTAGTGTCAAGTAAGTTCAATCCTTCAGAAACTTTTCCTAAAGATCTGAGACAAATAGACTGAAGAAAGTATCTTATCAATGCTTCATCACCATTTTCAGGAACCAAAGAAAAATTGTTGTTGTTATCGTTTAAAGAATATTCGCTATCTGGAGCTCCCGAATATCCTAATAATTTGAGGGCTAATTCAAGCTCTGATTTGCCCATCCTGTTAAATCCATTCCAGAAATAACAACATTCATGGATCATGGATGTACCCATAAGCTCAACGAATGGGACATTAGGATTGGCCTTACGTCTTGCTTCTAGCTGATTAGTTCTTCTTAATGCAAATTTGTCAAAAGGCAATTGTTTTTTACCACCTCCAATTCCTCCTTTTCTACCGCTTGCATTTACTCCATGACCTGGTACAAAAGTTGGAGCTAATTTTATATACTTTTCAGCTTTTGCAGCATAATGATCCATTTGTTTCTTCTTCTCTTCTTCTGAGCATTCAATTAATCCCACCTTGTACATTCTGTACTTAGCCACGTAACATGATCCAGCCATCAAAAGGTAAACACTACGGCACCAAGAGTTCAAATCAATCAAACGGATGAAATCTTCGGCAGCTTCATCAAATTTGTGATCAAAAGCATAAAAGGTAGCTCTATCAAAAACCAATAACGCTTCTGATTGTTGCATTTGGATGGTATTATTTGGGTTATCGGTGAATGCTTGCATAATACCAATGGCTTTTTTCAATTGTCCGTGGGATGCTAAAACTCTTCCTTGTTGCAATATCCACAATGCATTATGAGGGAAGATGTTGCTCACTTTATCTAAGACTTGTGGGGTATAAAAATCAGGATTGAGTAAAATCCTGTCTAATTCCTCATCAGAAATCGAAGTTCTGGAACTGATATCTATAATATCACTCACGTTGGCATTGGAATTTTCTGGCAACTGGAACCCTTGATCAACAAATTGGACTGGGCCATCATAAAAAACCAAAAGACAAAGTAATGCAAGATCTCCATGTATGTTACGACAAGTAATGGCATTTCTCCATAAAAGCTTCAATCCTACATCTCTTTCACCTTTAAATCCAACAATAGATAACACTTTTCCAATCGCTGGTGGGATCAATGATAAAACCACTTGAAGGATTCCAAAACAAAGTTGGACTCCCGAATGGATGAATTCATCTATAGTAGAAACATGTAAGAAAGTATCACTTCTTTCAACTGAAGATTCGGTCAAAATCGATTCGTTATTTGACGAGTCGATGTAATGAGGATCGGCAATAACTGGTAATTCTGTAGACTCATCAAGTGTATCGAGAGCATCTGAGAATTCTTCGTCATCAGAATCAGATTCTACACCGTCGACATCGATTTTTGGAGGAGGATTGGATCCAGCTTTGAAAGCAGCATTGGAGTTCAACTTTTCGTCTCTTACAGCTACTCTATAATACTGCGTAGAATCGGTGGCTACAGAGCTTCCTTGGTGAGAAACATTAGAACGAGGTAAAGACACCGAAGACAGATTAGCACTTATATCAGCAAACAAATCGACTCTTTTTGGATCAATTGAATTGCCAATATTAGTTCCTTCAATTCTAGCTTTTCTCATTTGGAAAACATTTTCCAATTCCTTCATTAATTTGAAATCTGGTGGTAATGAAGCAGTAACATCTTTGCCACCTAATCCGGGTAAATCAACTGAACTAACACTACGATCACTATGACCAAACATTCGTGAGGATTGTTTTCTAAGTTTTGCCAAATTTCTATTAAAAGCAGGTTCCAGTTCTTTTATCTTTTTATGCACAGAATCTAATGTATGATAAGCTTTACGTAACTTATACAAAGCCTTTGCACTTTCCACCACCCCGTTGTTTTCTTGCAATAACATCACCAAAGCATTCAATAAAGTACTCTCAGCTTGAGTAACTTGAAATTCAGTTCCAGGTGGGTATATATGCGAAGTTACTAAATTATGCTTGATGTTGTATCTTGCATTAGTTGCACTAGCATTCTCTGCTTCCAGTAAAGTATCATGAGCTTTAGCCATAACTTCAGGTTCAAATCCTAAAGTTGCTTCAATAAATTCCATTACCCCCAAAGCAAGATTGAAAATTCCAGCAGGTTGTTCAGAACCTGATGCTTTATGTTTTGCCATTTTCTTTCTTAAAAGATCTGTTCCTTCAGGAGTTCGATCATCCAACAAATAATCCATTGCTTTAAGAGCCACTTCAAAATCATGAACTTGTTTTAAAATCTTTCCATACGAAGTGTCGTCGTTTGTGGGTTGCAGCAGCTGGGACGAGATCAGAAGAAGCAGCGCTTTTTTCCGTAAACCTGAAAACATGGCCAATCTCCGTTTTAATGTTTAGCTTGGAAAAGATCTACGGATCACAAACACTTCGTATTTGTATTTATATGTCACTCGACAATAAGCAGATCACGTATTTGGCCCACTATTATTATTTTTCAGATCGCGCCGCTTGTTGGTCGTGCGTATATTAAATTAATAACTAATAATACTAAGAACCCGAATGCGATAAAAAAGGAGACGTTCGTTTGCGGGGTGTGCGGTGCCTAAAGTGGGTTACTCCGAAGTTTCAGCTCTAAAGCATGAATACGTACACTTGTATTACTACTAAACTCCACATGCTGTCTTGAAACAAATTAAACAAAAAATAAGCGTGTGTTCCGCCCAAAATTAATTCAATTACATACTTAAGGTATTGGTACGTGCGCGAACCTGATTGCGAAAACTTCAAAACAAAATGCTGGTTAAACTTGCAGCCAATATTGAGGCTAAAAAGATACGAAGGCTGGCTAAAAAGGATAATAATAAATGCATTTACCAGCATTATTCTCATCGTTCATGCGCAAATCGCTCATTATATGGTTATTTCCTATGCTAATGAAGATCGGCCCTGCATAAAACAGAATCTTCACCATTACTTCCCAGCAACTGGCTCTCTAATCAAGGAACCAATGCTGGCTACCAATTTATTCATTCAATGCAAATATTATTCGATAATTTAAATACCAGCCCCGATCTTCTCTTGTAATTAATTTTGTCGATTATCAATAACATTCTTTACTTCCAATAACAGAACTCCATACTTTCTTTTAGGACAGAATTCTACACTCTTTAAAATGAAACTCACTTTAGTACTTGCTTTACTTTCTTTAACACAAGCAGCCCCAATCAAAATTGTCACCAGAGTTCACACAGCAGCTCCAGTGACAAGCTGGATCACTTACGCTACAAATACGGTTACAGTGGCTAATATTGTAAATGGACCTCCACCAAATGAAACTCCAGCTCCAGAACCTGAGGCTCCAACTACTACACAAGAAACTACACCAGCTGCTGAACAGACTACTGAAACTCCAGAAACAACTGAAACTCCAGACACTACCGAGACTACTGAAACTACTCCAGAAACTACTCAAACTACTCCAGAAACTACTGAAACTACTCCAGAAACTACTGAAACTACTCCAGAAACTACTGAAACTACTCCGGAGACTACTTCTTCCCCAACTACTTCCTCAACTCCAACCACCACCTCTACCCCCATCATCTCCTTGTCCACCAACATCAACACCTGGATAAGCACCCCAGCAACATTCACCCAGACTTCAACTTCGTCAAGCTCATCTGCCGTTTCTACTCAAACTGGTAGCTCCGATTTGAACGATTTTGAACAAGAGATCTTAGATGAACACAACAAAAAGAGAGACTTACATGGGGTCCCACACTTGTCATGGGATGCCCAATTAGCGAAATATTCTGCTGATTATGCTTCCTCTTCTTTCTCTTGTGACAATGTTCAATTGATTCACTCTAAAGGTCCCTATGGTGAAAATTTGGCTGCTGGATACTCTGGTGGTGCATCTCCAGTTGATGCATGGTACGATGAAATAAAAGATTACGACTATAACAATCCAGGTTTTAGTGAAGCCACCGGTCACTTTACTCAACTTATTTGGAAATCTTCTCGTACTCTTGGATGTGCTAAAGTAGACTGTAACAACTCTTGGAAACAATATACTATCTGTCAATACAGTGATAGCAGAGGTAATGTTGTTGGTACTGATAGTGCTACAGGAGAGAGCTATTTTTCCATCAATGTGGTAAGACCAATCAGTTCATAATTTCACACTGTATTTATAGTTTTCGATATAAGGTATTAATGTAAAATAAAATAGAACTTTTCTTGATGAATTTGATAACATGTACGGAATCTTTTGAGGAAACTTATTACAGTGCACAATCATATACACAATCTTAGGTTTGATTTATTTAAGTATATGAACCATTTGAATTTCTAAATCAATTCAACTTCTGCATTAAGTTCCAATCTAATAACTTTCAAAGCTATTTATTATCTTCAGTTATTTGAATATCTGAATCATTTGAATGCTTGAATCAAATGAATGCGTGAATCAAATGAATGTCCCGCGAATTTTTGAATCAAATGAATGCCTGAATCAAATGAATGCCTGAATCAAATGAATGCCTCGAA